>CM075886.1:17913523-19113523 GCA_038021265.1 Cyprinella venusta | reverse complement strand
ACGCCAGTTATATGACGTCTTGGGATGAGACTGCGCTGTCCAAACCTGTATTAATTTCTTTGTATTAAGATATTTTTAAGAATATGTGTAACCATATACTGTAATAACTTGAAGTGAAACCAATTGCGCTACCCGATACAGGAAAACATGGAGAGCGCTTCAGTCTACTGGAGAACACGTGCCATGGGGCCTAAGACATGGATCGTTTGTTATTCCCGCCTGGCCTGTGGGATTACTCAAACATTGTTCAAAGCTCAAACCAAGACAAGCAAAAACGCCAGAGGTTATGAGCAACCGTCACCACTGAGAATCTGAATAAGACAATATCTCCCCCATTTAGAGGTCAAGCTGGGCTTTGTCTGATGTGATTTATGATACAGAAGCTCACGGACTATTGAGGAAAATACGCGTCACCCTGTGTTGCTCGGTTAGAAAAACATCATCTGATCGCTGGTGATAGATGGATCTGTTGGTAGTGGGTGTTTGTGGAGATGAAGACGGGCACAACGTGTCCGAGGCAGCGGTGGTTAATCTTCATCTGCGGTCAGAGGTTCCTTGTGTCTCCTCAAGTTCATGTTTTCCTGTATTGATTAAAGCCTGCTGAAAGAGAGCTGGTGTTTTAAGGGGAAAAAGTTCTTTGTGATGAGTTTCTCAACTGACTTACCTCCATTGTTCTAGTATTGGATAAATAGCACAGCGCTGTAAAATCACTAAGGAATTCTCTGGTATATCTGTATTGTTTCTCCAAGATCTCCAATGAGATCAAATGGAGCAAAAATGGAAATTTTTGTTTGGCTTCAAGCATTTCCCAGCAAATATACCCAGGACCTAGTGCTTTTTGCAAACTATCGTCTGCATCCTGAAGAGTTTAAGAAGAGAACTCAACTCTCTCAACTGATTTGCTAAAGAATTACTATTTTATATGTAGATTTACTAACCAAAGAGGTCTCAATATGAACTTTTCTCATCAGTTAAAAAGACCAAATCTGATCTGATGTCAATATAATATAATTGACATCAGATCAGACATCAGATAACCATCTTTGGCTGCTTTTAAATCCAGTTTAAAAACTTATTTTTACTCTCTTGCGTTCGAATAAGGTCATGTATTTATTTTTAAATTAGTCGGTGTTCTACATTTTGTATATGTTGATACACCAAATGTTTTGCTACTTGCTTTTATCTCTTTTTTTACTTTATTTATTTTATTTGATTGAATTATTTTATTGTACTGGAAAGCACTTTGGATCAACTACGGTTGTGTTAAACCTGTGCTCTATAAATAAAGTTTGACTTGACTTGACATAATATAATATAATATAATATAATATAATAATGTTTAGATAAAGCAAAACTATAAATAAGTATGCCTGTATAGTTGTATAATATAAAAATACTGTTGTATCTAAAGATTTTTAACTGTGATATATGAAATGAGTGTATATTTTACATGTATCATATCATTAAATTATAAGTGTTATTGTAATAAACAAATAATATATATATATATATATATATATATATATATATATATATATATATATATTATAAATAAATCATTATTACAAACTATATCAAATTATCTACAGTATGTGTTTTTGCTGTATATAAACAATGATTTTGTTTGTTTCCATATATCGTTTTTTAAGGATTTATAATATAATTTATAAAGGATTTATAATATAAATGTATATATTATAATACAATATAATAATATAAGTAACATTTATAACATTAATATTATTAATTAATATATTAATATTAAATCAATCACCTTCATTGAATTAACTCATTTTTTACATTTCAATGAACTTAAATTTTTAAAGCAGCCAGATTACTTAATTTTTTAAGTTAAACCAACACTATTTTTACAGCATTGTAAAATGAACAAATACTGTATACTTATAATAATAAATTGCAAAATATATTAAATTATTATAGACAGTGTGTCCCTGTAGTGTGTAAACAATGGTTTATTTTGTTTCTATGTTTATTTGTATTTTTCCTATAGGGAATTTTAAAAGTGACTTCAGAAATGAAGTTCATAGTCATACTTCGCTGAAACACAACTGAGAAATCTCCTGAGCTATGGAGAGGCTCGTCATAGAAATAAAATATTCCTCCGGGAAAATAAAACAGTCCTGGTCTGGCTGGCCTTACTCGAATAGTCAGATCATTCCTAAATGCTTTTAGGTTATAAAAAGTTTCAAACAAATAATAGGCGATACCGAGCACACCAGACCTCCTCACACTGCTTTCCCTGCATGTTATAAACACAGAATCAAAAGACACCACCATGGGAAAGGGCCACGGTGTCTCTTGTCTTTCCCTTTCCATCAGTAGAGAAAAAGACAACAGCTCAAACGTGGCGCATAGTCATGCAGGTTATATACGCATGTGTTCTACAAAGACATGAAGGCAACAAGCACTTAATTTGCGGTTAGGCCTTTATAGTGAGGTGTGCTTATCCCCACAGGAGTTCATTATATCCACAGGCCTGCTTCATTGTGTTCTCCCCCCCGACACACTCCTCTTGTGGGGTGATTTAATGCAATTCTCTCGGTAATAAACAACTGAAGTGCATGACCACAAACACGCCGCATATATTATCCTCTTGTTTTTTTCCCCTGCTTCTTTTTTTTCCTCTCTGGAAGGTTATTCTATCATGTAAATGAGTCTGTGCCAAAACATATATTATTAACATGTTATTATTCTCGCAGAGTATCATTTGCAGTCAAGAATGTGATTTTTATTGCCCTTCGGTGGACTATTATAGATTATTTTATTACACAAACAGTGAGGACTTTAAATATATGATGAGATTATGATTTTAAATATGACGATATTAAAACGTCAAATGGAAGGAATTCATATGAAATCATAAAAGAATTTAAATAAAATTGTCCTTTTAGTGTCTAAGCTGTATCAACAGCCAGAAAAAGCATGCATTCGCTGTTTAATGCCAGCAAAAATAATAAACACAATTAATATCTTTCCTGGCCAAGAAATAAAATCATATGATTGAGTATTCATAAAAGTCATTAAAACTTTGTTGAATTAGGCAAAGACACCACACATGAAACTTTAACTTATAAATATCACTATATTTACCCATGCAGTTGATTAATCACATTGTGCTTTTCTGTTATATTTGGAAATGAGGTATTATCCAATTCAATATGCACCAATTTGCATACATTTCTAGAACAGAAATATGAACATTGGATGAAACGAGCGGGAATGAAAGTTAGGTCAACTTTTTTAACAGTATAGGGTTGTAAGCTGTATGGGTCAATGACAAATAAGAGTGTCTAAGACATAAGAAAAAACTTTTTTAAATTCTCTTTGTTTTCATATTGATTTCATATGGTTTTGGTGGGAAAATCAAAAAAAGTTTCAATTTAATGTAAAGAACCAATATTTTCCTTGCGTTGAACATGAGTATACTTGATTATCTTGATTATTTTCAAAAAAGTTTTAAAATGTATTTTTAAAGTTAAAAAGTAGCGTTGGATTAGTATTGAATTATATCTATAAATGTTATGTTTTCAGGCAGGTAGCCAGTACCTGGATGCCAGTAAGTTACTGTAAAAGTGTTTACAGTACCAGTACTGTAATTTAATTTACAGTAAGACTGTCTTAATATTTACAGTATGAGTACTGTATTTTTCATTTACAGTACAAGTATTTTAATTTACAGGAATAATACTGTATTCATGAGTACAACTACTGTATTTTTATTTACAGTATTAGAATTGCTTTCCTATTACATAGATAGATTTTTTTTACGATTTACAGTAAAATAATTACAGTAGGAAACAAATCCCATAATCCTTGACTATTTAACAGTATTTTAGCACATTTAACAGTTCTATACTATACATATTACAGTAAAATACTGTTCAAATTACAAAAATCCATTACAGTGTATGAATACTAATAGAAATAACATTTGAATTCAAGTCATTGATCTGAATCTTTCTTTGTACGCAGGCTTTGTCTGCATCACCGATTGCCTCGGTGCGCGATTTTACACACACATACACACAGCTGCTACAAAACGGCATCTCTCACATACAGGGCTGTGTTCTTTAATGCCTCGGTTCAAGCGTGCGTTTTTTTTTTTAAACCTCCGCCTTGAGCTGCGGCGACTGTCTGCAGACCATCTGTGGCAGCGGAGGGGACAACTGTTGCTAACTAAATTAGCCAGCTCCATCATCTTGATACATCAGTGGAGTACCTGGGCTCTCGATGACCTTTCCCTATCCCTGTACCCAGCCCTCTGTCCTCGCTAATATAGATGCAAACAGAACTGGGTCATGCTCCAGGTATAAATCTTCCTCGGCAAGGCACTGCGCTGTTTGCCAGGTCTCCACCGCGGGCACGTGTGATGGACAGAGAAAGAGAGAGAGGGAGAGACAGAGAGAAAGTGGATGTGGACTGGGGCTGGAGGCACGGATGGCATCGTCACTGCCCGTGGGTGAAGAGCAGGCGGTTCGGTGCCCGAAGGCCTGCCTCCTGCTCAGCTAACAGTTGGTCTGTACCTTGTGTGTCTTCAAACGGCAGAGTGTGTTTTTATAGGAGGGCTGACCAAGCATTTATTTCCTGTGCCTAAAAAGGCAGCATGGGCTGAGCGTGTTTTTCAAGGGAAATGAAAGAGTGCATAAAAATTACATGATCCTCAAAAAAACGTTCTTGCCTAACCCTTTCTCATTATGGTAAGTCTAAAGCATTCTCATCCTAGGGCGTCATATAGGTGACGCTTTTGACATTGCATCTAAATCTGACGCACATGGCACCCTTTAGCATCAATATAACACGCTTCGGTTAGGTTTAGGTCTGGGGTAGGGTTAGGGTTAGACCACTAGGAGGCGCCTTCTGGCCCATAAATATATCTGCGTATACTAGGGCTGTTGGAACGAATTCCGAAATTGGAATATAATTCGAATATTAAAAAAATCAATACTATTAGAATGGTAAATTTACTATTCTAATATTGCTTTTATATATATTTAAAAATAAATATATACTTCCGAAGTGACCAGGTGTTAACGGCCCCTTATCGCTTTCTTATTAACAATGTGTAATGTCGTAAATATTAATAATAGGATCAATTTGAGCATTTAATATTCGAATATTATTCGAATATTACATAAAATAAGGAATGGAATTCGAAAAGTGTTATAGAGGAAGATTGACAGCCCTAGCGTATACTATGTTGTGCGTACAATGAGGAAGTAACCAGCTTTAATGGGTTTAGCAGCTTCAATGACATTAAAGAGTCATGAAATGTAAGTTTCACTTCTCAAATTTGACTTTAAATAATGACTTTGTGATTTAAAGTTTGCATCTAAACTCGGATTTGTGGGGGAAAAAAAGCTTTCATGGTAATTTGTGTGGTTTGAAATTTGATATTTAAAGGGTAACTACACCCCTGGTCAGAGTCTGACTCCACCCACTGGCAATGGCAAGGGCGTGGTTTGCTAGTGCCTGCTTACATCACAGGGCACCACAACTTCCAATAGGAAAATTTAACTGCAGTAGCCACCGTTCAACCTGAAGAGGGCAGCACTCGGAAGTTTTTACACCATAAACTGTAGAATTAAAACACTTTATACCCAAATGCCAAAAAAATTACTTGAATAAATGAACAGCAATAATAAAGCCCCAGTCTTACATATCATTAATTTAAAAAAAAGTTGTTTTAGGGTTTAGTTACCCTTTAAATGTGGTTTTCAAACATGAGAGAACAAATCAAAAAGCTTACACTGACAAACATTCTCTTGGTTTCGAGTTGCGCCCGCCCCTCACAGAAACAGAGTTTTTAGGCATAATTAAGTTACATTTAAACCACCTTGAGCGAAGGACAGTCGTTTTATGGTCATCATGTCACAGCGGTGACATACCGTCTGTGTAAAATTAAATCCTCACACATCCGAGTGAAATCATAACTCACGTTTGAAAGAACACAGGCCTAAAATGCGGTCCTAATCAATTTCACAGCTGCCTCCTGGCACTGCACAGGTAATGAGCAAGAAGTGGCTACAAATCCAAACCCTGACAAAACCATGAGTGACTAGCAACTCTTGTTTTGTAAAATCGGAGAAGCTTTATCGCCTTAACGTCTGTTGGAGCAACGCTCACTCAATATTTACAGCCGGGTGCAGAAGTGATGACATGATTTAAACGGACGTTTGCTGAGGCACTTTTTTATGCGAAGGCTTTTAGGAGCTGTCTTTTTCACGGCAGCGACGGACCGTTCCATTGCACCGGTCCACAGGGGTGTTGTTTGGAGGGATTTCAGGGAATAGTGCCATTTTACCCAGACAGAACAATTCCACAGGCTGCCATTAGCCTCATGCTCCAACGTACACACACCTGCGGCTGATATGTTCTTTCCTTTGAGCCTCTTTTCTTACGTAATGTATAACTGGCCCTTGGGTGCTGTGAGGTAAAGTGTGCTGAAAGCTCACTATCCATACTTGTGTTGCTGTGTTTATCCGCTATCTCCTAACACAAAACTTGTCATTATCTCAGAACGAAGGTTAATAAGTGACCTACTGACTAAAGTTTGCAAGTTAAAGGTAGGGTAGGCAATTTTTTAACACTTTGTAATTTGTGATATTGGTTGAAACTCTGCACATCATGATAGCAATCAACAATTGAAGTGGTCTAAATGTTAAAACATGCAAAAATCTTCTGTGGAAGTCAGCAATGTGTCAACATATGTATTTTCATATCTCTATCTTTCTTTTTCGTGTTTCGAGTGACAAGGATTCAGCTTTTGCGTTCTACAGTCGGCATTCATCATGTTTACTGTGGCGAGTGAGGGCCGCGGGAGAACGGCGCGAGGCCGGTGGAGTGATTACCGATGAGCGACACCTGTGAGACGTAAGTTACTTACCGGTCTCGTATCTCTCACGGAAGAGCGGGAATTTTCTTAGCAATGTTAAAACGCACATCAACCGATCACTTGTTTAGCATAAACATTACATTCAGATTCACCAATCAGAATGAGTTCAGTTCGATTGAAACAAAAGCTGTGCATGTAAACAATGATTGGCGACTGCAGGAAGCAAAAGCTGAATCCCGGACATCGACGGCCGGACATGTGTGGGAAAAAGAGGACGGTAAAGTTACTACTCGGCTTTCTCCACAGAACAAGAGCCTGCTAGCTTAGCTTCCAAAAAAGATGGCTGACACTATGTGTAATCCCAATCCTCCATAATGCATCCGTCTGCGTATTCAATACCTTCGTCTATATTTTCAAATAGGGAGATTAAAAGCACTGGCACTGATCTGTGATTGGTCTGTTAGCGCATTAGGCCCAACCCCCTATGGGCGGGTTTGAAAGGGTGGGATCTAGTGCTTGAAGTCTTTACAGAAATCCCCCCTCTTACACTTCCTCCTACAATGACGTAAACTTATGATTTTTGAGTCATTGTAGGAGGAAGTGAAAAAGGTAAATAGCAGATTTCTCTCATCTCAGGGGAAAATGAGAGACTGTTGCACGACCATTCAATAGTATGACTGGGTTTCTAACAATGAAAAGCTTAATGCAAATGGGTGGAGTGTCCCTTTAAGTAATTGATGATACATAATATTTTTTTTTAGTTACCAAACAATTATAGCAAAGCTTGAAATGAAAAATGAATTGGGTTAGAATGAGGATGATGCGAAGAAATGTTGCTCTCACATCATTCACTCGCATCAAAAATCTCTAAAATGCATCAAAAAGCCAAAAATAAAAGAGAATTCAAAATAAATCCTATTGATAAGGCACATTTTCTCCTTCAAGATGTTTCCCATACTTCAAAACAACGACATTTACTGGAAGTGCCAGAAGACAAACTGCAGTACAGTACAAACAGATGAAACGAATGATTATGGAGAAGAAGAATTCCCCACAGCGAAGGAGGAGCGCCAGAGGAGTTCGCAAAACCGGGGTTTTGGATTCTCCTTTGCTCTGATCTTAAACCTGTTTTTGTGACGAGATACCTGATGCTACATTTTGGAAACTCTGGTCCAAGATCAGCATAAAAAGACAACCACCCTGGGGCAAGGACTAAAAAATACACCTGCACGAGCGCATGCATCAGGCTCGCAGATAAATGGCGGTCTCTCCGGCCTCCAGGTGCTCTCGATATTTCCTGCTCAGTTCCTCACAGCGCTGTGGCACTGCCCCGGGATGCAGCAAGACTAAATGAAACACGGACACTGTACAAGTTTCCAATCAAAATTTCCATAATTCATTTCCACGCCATTTTTTTTTTTCCTGGAGTGCATATTGGAGGGAGGGAGAAGGAAACCCCAAGCACACTCTCTCAGGGAATAGGAATCCATGAGAAGCTGTACCGGGCATCAACGAAATGCTCGGACATATTCGGACACTGAAATATGATCTGGCCCATTTGATAGGACTGAAAGACACAAATATACTGGAAATGCTAGAAATGTTGACACTTGATCAATGTGAAGTCATCCAGATTTAAGCATATCTTACTGGTTGACTGGCCTATTATATTGTATTTTACTGAAAGAAGATAGAAGATATCTAAAACATACAATAAACGGAAAATATTCATATTTATGTTATGCATTAACCTTATGATAATTTATAATATAAAAACGGGAATATGAATAATTTATATACACAGCTAAATATATAGGCTACAAACAGAAATAAGCAAAAACTTTTGGCAGTGGGTCAGCTTTGTAAAATTTTGTTTCTATTAATAATTATTATTATTGTCATCATCATCATATTACAAAATAAAGGTTCATTCTGAATGAGCTTTTTCAGTTCCGTCTTATTTATCCAGATTTGTTCGGATTCAACCAAGACTTTTCATTTTAGCCATCTAGTACCAATCGGTATGAAATGATGGACCAAACTGTCTTTGAAATCCTTGCTTGCCAAAGCATCCACTGCGATTCTGAACGCTGTACATTTCAAAGCTACTTCCACACAGTTGTTTCTTACCTTATCAATAAATAAAATATCACTCTTTTCCTCCTTTCCCACTCTCTCTTTATATTTGCCTCACTGGCTTGTTGGCTTCTTCAAGTGTTTTAGTACCCATTGGATGTCTACGGGCCGCTATAAAGAGCAATAGCTATTCTCTTTGTTTGTAGCATACAGTTAAACGTTTCCCGGCAGTTTGGTTTGTGTTTTCCCCTTAACGCTCTCCCTAGAACCTTTTTTTTTTCGGAATAGGTCCCAAAACGACTGGCCAAGCAGATACAAAACGTTTGATCGGGACTACTTTGTTGTTTACTTATATATTTCTGAAAGAGACAAAAGGCCTCAGACTCAGGCAACCACCCATAAAGCACGTAGCATGTTGCTATGGAGACGCGATTAAAGTTTAACCGCGCTCTCGAGCCCCAGACTTTCTGATCCCTCATCTTCGCCGAACTTCCACCTTTAAATTGTTTATGTCTCCTTTACATATCATTTATTATACATTTTATTGACGGTTTTGTCAAAGAGCTTTTAATTCGAACTGGCAAAGGAGTGCATTTGGGAAGCCGCAACAAACCAGAAACGAAGCCAACTTGTAATCCAAGCAGAGAGTAAAATGTTCCCCTCTCTCTCTCTCTCTCTCTCTCTCTCTCTCTCTCTCTCTCTCTCTCTCGCGCTTTCTCTTCTCCGTTGAAAGGGCCCGGACACCAGGTGCTCATGTAGATGTAGAGCATTTTTCCCTGTGGCGTGATAAATTGGTCCACATAAAGAGGGTATTCATCCAAAAAACTACAGTCTGCCTCTCATAGTCCTGAGTGAAGAAAAAAACGACAGAAAAGCAACGGATATCTCGAAAGTATAAGATATCTGACCAACTGCTAACAGGTTGAAAATTCTGTCATCACTTAATCACCCTTTTAGTTTCCAAACCTCTATTACTTTCTTTCTTCTGTGAAACATAAAAGAAGATATTTTGATGAATGTTTGTAGTTTTGTGCATACAATGAATACATTTTATGCCACTGGACTCTAGTAATAACAAGTTGTATATATCAACACTATCTCACGCCCAATTCGTACGCATTCGACGAATGATTAAAAAGTGTCTAAATCGTACTAGTTCGTACAACCTCACTCGTACGAATTTGTACGATTTGTCTGAACCCACGTGATGGTTAGGTTTAGGGGCGGGGTAAGGGGTAGGTCATTCGTACGAATTCATACAAATTGGCCAATTTGTAAAATATGCACGATTTAGCAAAATCGTACTAATTCGTACAAGTAAGGTTGTACGAATTGTTACGAATTAGCCACTCTTTAATCATTCGTCGAATTCGTACGACTTGGTCATGAGATCGGGTTGTATAAATACATTACATATTGTTTATTGCATATTTTGGCCTGTTTTCTAAGAAGTTTATTAACTATTGTGTGTCCGTACATGTGAAGATCTCTCTTGGATTAAATATTTACAACCACAATACAGCAGTGACAGCAAACATCACTTCTGCTCTTGAAAGGTCTGCTCTTCTCAAATGTCCCTCCTTTGAGTCCCTTCACCAGAATCCTGCTCGCCGAAGCACTTTTCTGCACTGGATGGATTACGAAGATGCTATCGCTGCCTGTTCGACAATATCGGCACAATACTCGGTGTGACAAAGACTCGTGTTAGTGTTGCTTTCAGCCGAGGAGGAAGAAGACAAAGAAGAAAAAAAAGCAGAATCCTCAGTGGGAGATATCGCCTGAGGTAAGACACAGGTGGATGAAGCCAGGAGCAGGGTCACGGTAAAGATTTATATTATGTGCAAAGTAAAGAACAAGAAGAAAAATGGCCGTCCGTGGAGCATTGCAGTGAAGCGAGTGAACCAGCTGTTCACGAAGCGCAGGGGGAAGTGGTCAGGTAAGACAGAGGCGTGGAAATAATAATCACAAGCCCATCTGCTGACCTGAGACTGCATGGCCCCAGGGCCCAAGGCACACCGCCCTCCGTATGGAGCTCATCGCCCCTACACGGGCAACGTATTCAGCCCAGGCAGGGGCGCCACGGGCTTCTGACACGCGGCCACATGCTCCCATTCTGTGTTTGTTCCTGTTACTGTGCTGAAACAATGTACATGCTGCTAGCTTACTACTGTGACGGCTTTACACACATGGGTATTTCCTCAACTATGATTTATCATCAAATGCCTAGATATTAGTGTTTGACCCTTGCAGTAGATCCAGATTTAAAAACTCCTAATCTAGTTTTATAAAGTCGTCTAGTACTGGGTTGGACCCTCTGTTGTCTTCAGAACTGTCTTAAAGGGGTCTTTTTAAATTTTATTATACTGTTGTCTGAGGTCAACTTATGACGTTCGCTTGGTTTTGGCATTCAAAAACATCAAAAGGAATAAGTAATAGGCTATTTTCTACCCTAGTTTTGAGCCTAGCTCAAAAACGTTTGGTTTTTATGGGCGTCTCGATCTGAAGACTTGGAAGTAAACGCCCACTGCTGTGAGTGGATAACAGTTTTGCGTATTATAATGAGTTTCAACTCACTTATTGGTACACATGGGGGAAATTGTTCTGAAAATGTCCAATGTTGTAAAATGGCAACTGGAATGATTCGCCCAAACATGTTCGACCCAGAGTCCGTGTGTTGCACAATTCCTGTCGGATCCAATATAGACGGCACAGCGCCGTTCTTTAATCTTATAGGTCTGCAAATCCAGTCTTGTTTATAAAACAATCCTCAGTGAAATGAAGCGAACAAATGGACAATGCTTTACCCTCATCAGCTGGAGTGGAACATCATTAAAAATAAAGTTTATCCATACGGTCCTATTTCAGAGATTTTGGTCCGTTTTGACATGAAATCATAGTTGCTGCAGATTTGTCGGCTGCACATCCATGATCCGAATCTCCCGTTTCTCCACATCCCAAATATGCACTATTTGAATTGAGATCCGGCGACTGTGGAGTCAGTTCCAGTTTAGTGAACTCATTCATGATCAAGAAACCAGTTTTTGACATGGCGTGTTATCCTCCTGGAAGTATCCATCAGAAGATACACTGTGATAACGAGGTGGACATGGTCAGCAACAATACTGAGGTAGAATGTGTTGTTTTAAGGGATACTACACCGTTTTTTTCTTATTAAACTATATTATTCTCTTATCTAAAACAAGTTGATATATACCTCGGTCAATTCAGTACGTGTGCTCAATTGCTCTGACGCGCTAGGCACTTTGATTGCACTTAATTAGCCCAGTTCTTTCGATATGGGCCAAGCAGAGAAGTGACCAAACACCTCCACGTTTTCCCTATTTAAATACAAGACACGAGTAGAGTAACTCGACCATGGTGACACAAAATAAAACATTGCACTTTTCTAAGTGTGTAAAGTGTATAAACTAATGTATGGCGAAATACCACAACAAGTGATTGGGAAAACTTCGACTTCACTGCACTTCGACTCGGCGCAGTAATATTACTATAATTAACACAGTCTCATCCCAAGACGTCATATAACTGATGCTTTTGACCATACGTCAACATCCGACGTTTTAGGGTAGCCTTAAACGACGGTTAGATGACGATCCTGGGGCATCATCCAATTGACGCTTTACCTTTAACGTCAGTTAGGATTAGGATTAGATAGCTTCATCCAACTGACGTTAAAGGGTACCCTAAAATGGCGGATGTTGACGTATGGTCAAAAGCGACAGTTAGATGACGTCTTGGGATGAGACTGCGCTGCTATAATATAGTAATATTTTATTTGACGTTTTGAGCAAATGTTGTCAGTTTTTTTCATAGAATAAATCAAACAGATGCATACAATTAATAAATCCAGAGAAACTGCTAATTTTGCAGTGGTCTCCTCATTTTTCCCAGAGCTGTATTTAAGTAAACCGATCGCATTAAATACAATAAGTTAGTAGAAAAGTGAAAAGTGTGTTTTAAGAAAATGTACGTTCCTTAAACTTTGAAGAAACGCGGTACATTCACCTGTGTATCAGGAAAAATGAAACCCTGTTGTCTTTTTGTTTATGCGGAGTGATTGCTTTAGATCCCACGTTAGTCTAATGGCTGTTATCCCACAGCAAGTGTGATGATTTATCAGACTCGTGTTAAATGTGATGAATTTCACGACGTGAAATAATACACAGAGGGCGCTTTTCAACATCAAAGCCGAAATGCCTCGAGAAAGCCGATCCAGGAGCTCATATGTCTAAAAGCCAGACTAGTTTAATTTAACCATTTATTTGGCAGTTAATAGCAGCTTGAGATGGCACATTAACGAAACCTGGGATTAAAACATTTATCATATTAGAGTGCTTATAGCTGATTTCCAGCGCGCGCATCCGTAATGGCCTCTCCTGGAACAAATCAATATTGTGTTACACCATAATTGACCGATTAGGAGGCTAAGAAGAGTGAAAAGTCGAATTATAATTATACGTGATAAAAATGATGGGCTGGAGGAACGTGAGGGGAAGCCACAAAGATGAGCCGAACCAGAAGCAGACGATCTCAAGGATCCGCCACTTCGCTCTCCCTTTGAACCCACTTAACAGGCTCCATTGACAGGCGCTGAGTCTTCAACACGGCCCCGGCTGCTAATTACGAGCGCCAGGGCCCCGCAAAAGAAGGGGGTTTTTAAACCGAACCCTAGCATCTGTTACGAGAGGTTGCCACGGCGAACATAGTGCTTCGCCGTTGACGGTTACTGAGCCCCGGTCCGGCATGTGAAGAACACACAAGTCATAAATCACCGCGGTGTAGGACAGGTGCGTGGGCCAAAGAAGAGACGCTTGAGGAGGGAAGCGCTAGACTCGACCATACAGGACGTCTACGGAGAGGAACTTAGAAGTAAATATATGCCTAGCAACCAAGACCTTTGAGTCAGAAACCAAGAGAGGGCCTGACGGGCTTCTGTAAAGGTTAAAGTTGGCCGCTCACTAAGCTACGCCCCCTTACTGGTTACTGTGGCTCACTCAGACAAGTTGGACAGACCATCTCATAATGAACTGGAAATATTTGTGGAAGGTCTCATTTTAGTCAAACGTGGTCTGAGAAGCAATGGCTGGAATGACAATGAAAAGCATTTGTATTTGCCAATAACACTATTCAAAATGGAGACTGTGTCTGTGAAGTAATTAAAACAGAGACTCGGTAGTTAAAATGACATCAAGTTAGCATCACTAATTCAGTGTAGATCTTACGGCACAGTCAGAAAGCTAACAAAGTTGTGCAATCCATTAGTCCAATGTTAATGTAACGCGAACACAAAGCACTGCGTAGGCAACACTTCATTTTTAAAGTCCCCATGAAATCAAAATGGAAGTTTTTTGGGCTTTAGCATGAATATTTTAGTCTTACTGCTATCTATAAGCTAGTGTGCTCCAAAACAATGACAAAATTTACATTTAGAAGAAATAAGCGTTCAAAACTTCCAATCTCTCGAATCATCGATTTTGATGACATCACTCTGCACTTCAGCTTCTCGTCATATTTTCTGTCCAATCACATGCTCTCTATAATCGCCCCCTACACTATAAATAGACGCTGAAGCTACGACTGAAACTCATAATGCACTATTGGGGATAGGGAACGATTCAGGCAGCGTAAATATGCTTTCCATTGTGGGCTGTAAAGTGGTGTTTGTTACCCTCTGGGTTCCATGTAGTTACGGGGTAAGTACAATAAAAATGCATACACTCAATCTTATATCACTGACTCGGAAACCTTTATTTAGTCTATTATACATGAAACCAGATATATTTCCTAGTATATTTAAAAAAAATTGCAATAGTCTTAGCTTTTCTTCCCTTGAAACATGCTACCCCAAACTTAAATATCTGCACTTTTGCTATCAAACGTTATATTTCATATTTATTTGTTTTATAAATGCATAGATACCTTTTTTACTATGCATTGTATGTATTAATTGCATTGTATTAATGCATTGTCATTTTTAAAAAGCTATAGTATGTATTAATACACAATTGCTACAAAAAGGTATGCAGTGAATGTCCTCGCTAAATTGCTCCCAAATTTGAGATTGCTGTATCATAATAGTGGAATAAGTACCACTTAGTTCTATAATACTTACAGTATACATATTTTTTTATTTCTCCTGGTTGTCACCCCTTTATTCCCCCAACTTTACATATCGTTCTTTTATACTTACATGTAAGGTACTCTATAATTACAGAACGTTACACTGTAGATTCCTCTTAATTACACACTACTTTCCGGGCTGTAATCTAAAGCGTTACCAATTTTTTTTTCAAGTACATTATAATAATCTAAAGAACGTTTTGTCCAGTGAACAAAGGTTCTTCTTTTGTTCTCCATAGAACCACTGATGCCAATAAAGCGCCTTCATTTTTAAGAGTAGGGTTACTGGGTGTACTTTTCCTTCAAATCAGTAATTCTATGTATGAACAATGGTGAGGCTAATAATGCAATTTCTTGTTTTCATTCGTTCTCATTGCGAATCATCAGTGTCCTTAATCCTATCAATAAAATGGATGAACAATTCTTCCAACCCTTTCCATGGAAGGCAGCCATGCAGAAACGAGATTGTTTTGTAAATGTATACGCATTCACACGCTGAAGTCAGAGCTCCCAGACGTGCATTCAGAATACGAAACACAAAAGCAACCTTTATTGGCTCTGATGGAGAGCAATAAACAGATCATCACCCCATCACAGCCGTCATATTGCTGACCTAAACAGATGTTTTGTCTTACAAACGGCAGCCTGTGAAGTTCGCGAGCAGGCTGTCAGTGACGATAGTATTGATGCAGTTTTGAGGGCTGAAGAAAACAAGAACTTTGCTGAGGTTCCCACTTTGAAACGAGAAGGAGATCCACAAAAGCGGAGGCAAATTTTAATTACATCGATTCAGCTCCTCAAAATGTATAATTCTTCCACCCAGTCAGCACAGTCTGTGTTTTCTCTCGCAGCCGAAGGGAGACGGTGTGTTTTGTAAAGCCTTGCACTTCACACAGTCAATACACAAAAACCACCAACACAAAAGCTCAATTTTGCCGCTATCAACATAATAAGTGAAAGTTCTGTGACAGGGGTGGCAAAAAAAAACCACACATTATTCAAAAAGCCCCACTTAAAAATGATCACCGGCGCAAAATGGCAGGTAGGAATATGAAATACGTTCTAGATATTTCATGTCATTTTGTGATTCTAACACTATCAGAAAGAAGTGAGATGTTTATTGTGTACCCCCACAGTCACTAATTTCATATTTTATTAACACTTCGATTTTCTTGCCGAAGACACATCTGCCATGCTGATCCACCATTTTGCAGAAGGTAATGTTTGTTCTAATGGATGTAGACATTATGCATACAGATAACTTTCCAATGTCAGCAAGATGTCAAAGAAAGAAAAGCAAACCAGACTTATGCGGTTCAAAACTCGGGAGAAAAGATTACACACGGTTTCTCTTATTTTCTCTTTTTGGACTTTTGTGCCTGCAACACAAATTGTTTAATTACAGAATAGTTCTTTGCTGTCTTGTCTAAAATTGCCTGCATGTAAACTGTCATTCAATCACTGTAAAAAAATGTTGTTGGTTTAACTTAAAAAAAAAAAGTAAACTTAAAATTTTAAGTTCATTGAAATGGAAAAATTTAGTTAATACAATGAAGGAGAAACTCAAAATATTATGTTATCAATTTAACGACTGGTTTCTTTCAATTTCGTGATATTCATCCTGTTTAGGGGTGTAAAGAACATGTAGCCCCTCAGCATTTATGATACAGCTTCCTGTATTACTTACGAATTGATCTGTTTCACCACTGCATGCCCAGTTCTCAGCCAAAAAAGAAGAAAACAGGCGAGGAGAAATGATCCGTGTTCTACGGATCGCCTCAGGCATGAATTAGTTTCCACCTGCCCTCCTCTGTTACGCACTTAGCACCCTCTTTTTCTCTGTAATGGCAGTTGGCGAAAGCCAGAGGCAAAAAAAAAAAAAAAAAAAAAAAACTCTTTATGTTCACTGGTTTGTTTTGAAGACTGAGTGTGGAGGTGGCCATGGATAATTTCGCCGGGTTAACTACTCTGACCTAAAGGTAATTGTCATAAAATGTGCTGTCACATGTCTTTTACTTCTCACTCCTGTTTCCTTCTTTAGTGTGAGCTGGTCTGCTGTTAGAAGACGAGGAGAAAAAAAAGCTGTAAAATCTTAAATCAACATTAAATTGACATTAAATCAAAATTGATCTCCTTAATAGATAGTAAATGTTGCTGGAACGAGTAACTGGATGTCTTACTACATATCCAGCTTTTGAATAGACATTCAACACAGTTTTCAAAATGATTTGACTTGTATTCTTTATGCAAACAAAAGCAATTTTTGATATAATGGTCATTTGCAACAGTTTCATGTTTGTTTTTATCCCTACACTGATGATTAAGGGTGCGTTTACATGACAGCAATGTACTAAAAATGGAGCGTTTTTCCTTTCGCGTTTTTCGCGTACAGACAACAACATTGTCAAAATCCCTAATCACATTGATCCGTGAAAACAACTAAAAACGCTGTATTAATATATTAATAACTCTGTATTAAAGGAGCTGTATGCAAGATAGTGGTCAAAACTGGTACTGCAACCACTTTCAAATTTCCCCATGACTCCAGGTTGCCAGATATGCTGCAGGAACGTTGGCTGCTACAAGAAGCTTCCAATTGCAAGTGACGCGTCTGTTAATTATTTATTTCGGACTTTGTAACAAAGTATTTCGGATTCATATCGAGTTTTTTGGGGTTTCGCAACGTTAGAATTTTTTTATCGGATTCCGACACGTTTGTATCTGCAGCTGTGGTAACTAGAGAAGAGCTGGCAACCCGAATGCCGCAACACTACTGACTCCGTGATTGGTAGATCGGTGGAGGGTGGCGCATCAGAACAAAACACAGCCTTACAACATCACCATCAGTCAAGGGCTGCGACTTCACTTTTTAAATGACAATATCCTGGCCAGACTACTGTTGTCGTAGCTGGTTGGCTTGGTTCACGGATTACAACTATTTAAACAGACTTTTGACTTTTTTAAGACTTTTTAAAAAATCCCTGTGGGAGAAATGAATGGAAAAAATACTTCTGTAAACCAACGCCACTAAAAACAAATGTGGCTGGGCACTAATGCACTCTATTGAGTCCCGCCACCCTGTCAGTAGAAAAGGAGCTTGTGTGAACCCCATACAGTGATCGCCAAACCTGTAAACCTATGATTAGCATATAGCTATATCACCCCCATCCATGAGGTCCATCATTTTCGATTATTCCACAACACGGCCTCTAAAAACGCTGTTAATCGCTCGTGGGAATTTGGATGTGAAAGCCCACAGTGAGATCCAGGCAGGGCTGCTTGAATTAGCAACCGGCTGGGCTGATGTTTCAACTCGCTGAAGCCTTGACAGTGCTTTGTAGCGAATGATTGTTCTCCAGACAGCTGAGCGAGGTAGTGCGCTCGCGCTCCGTGTTGTTTGAAAGCCCAAAAGGATACGCAGCATATCATCAAAGTCCAGCATGCCTTCCATGTGTCAGCCGAGCCCTAATCTCCCTCTCAGAGGGCAGCGTCTCTGATCACTCTATTCAATCGATGGTGTTTGAATAAAGGAATATAAGAGATCTATCGTCTGCGATATTTCACCGGTGTACAATTATGGAAAAGTATCACGGTTAGCCCCGGTTTTACGGCTTTAACTGTGACAGACACTATCAATCACTAGTTCTACCAACTCGCACGCTGTAGATAAAGTTGATATTAGCCTAAATAGGACACATCTGTTTCTGTTAGTTGAGTCAAAGTTTAATTAATTCTCAAGTCATTTTTATTTTTAGATGCCTTGTTTTTATTTATTGCCATGCGGTAATGAGGTTGGATAATGGAAATGTGTTGCTCTGCAGTTAGCTTGGGGTATGCGACGCTTCGATGCGCAACTTAGCCATACAAAAAAAAAAAACAAGCAAACGTAGCGCTCTGGTTAAACCCCACTTTGTACCTTTTTCGTCTTTTATATCACCTCAAGACTCCCGTTTACACCAGAGAATCGCTGGAGGATCATTTTTTTTCCTCACAACTTTTTAAAGAGAAAATTAGTCTTCTTCCCTCCAGCGGAGTTCAAGGACAGGTCTGTACACACGAAACACACGGCAGCTAAGAACTTGGCTTCAGATGGAAACGGCATCTAGGGACCATTTCATGCCTGGATTGAGCTTAGACAGAGCCGTAACCTTAAGCCCTTTGCTTCCTAGATCAATAGGAGTCGAACAAGTGAAAGTGCTTTGTCTTCATTGGTCTCTTTCCCAACATCTATGCGCACAATCTTGGCGTTATCTTGGTAGCATGTAACCGTTTTAAGCTAATGGCAATGTTAGCATGGCAGTGGAAGTGATGCCATGGTATCCTGTATGTTTTATATATCAACAATACTCAAACGCATACGGCCATGTTTTGTGCCCTATGTAATGTGAATGACTTGAATACACCTTTTCTACAATACCATCCAATTTTCTTGATATCACAATAAAAAAAAATAAGTAGTTTGGAATCATACTTTTTTTTCTGGAAAAAAATAAAATAAAATCCATAAAAACAATGTCTAAGCTATAAATGAGAGTGGTTTGTTATGCTTAAATTTTGCCAGTCTGAAAAATTTATTATTTGTAAATTTATTATTTAATTAATATATTTAAATTTATTTTATGTAAACATTTAAGGGCTGATGTAAAGCCAAATTTTAGAAAAATGTCATTTCATGCCAACAAAGACATGTACAGACAGACCTTACTACTGTAAGTTGTCTTAAAATATTGGATAATTTGACCTTTTTATGACAAGGCAAGGTTGGTTGAAGTTGTAAAATGTCATGTGACTCCCAAATTACTTTATTGATGTCTTTTTACTTTGAAAAGCAATATTTAAAACCATTTTGAAAATAATGTTTAAGATGTGTACACTAACTTGTAATTTAAAAATGTTATTTTACGTAACGTATTTTACGCATTGAAAATGGTGAAAGAGTGAAAATGGGCCAAAGTGTGCATTTCTAAGACCATTTTGAGTTTTTACATAATACATTTTAAAACAGCATAACATTAGCATAGCATCTAAAGTGATTCTCTTTTTGCGGCCCAAGAGCTTTCCTTTGAATAACCCTGTTGTTGTTTTCACAGCTCTAAGTCGTCTTTCACCGATCATGTCCCACAGTGGGAGGTGACGGCAATAAAATCATGCCTTACAAGACTTTACTATAATTAGCCTAGCATGAAAAGTTCTTTCCCTGGTCAGATGGTCAGTGCTTGAGGGCAATATGTCACACCGTGTGGGCACAAAAGGTAGCCAAATAATGCCTTTTGAGGACCAGGTGCAACGGCCAGACTTTGCCAATTGCCAGGCTTTCTAGCCGAAGCCAATTGCCAGGCTTCTAGCGAGTGACTAGCTTAAAACATAGCTGTACAGCTCGCCCTCGTGGACCAATTGGTACCCCGTCATCCAGACTTGAGGAACTTGACGTCCTTGAATGACTCCAGAAAGTTACAAAATGAAAGGAACAGAGGAAGAGAGAAGTCAATGTCTAACAAAGCTGAAAAATCAACTATGGATCTTTGTAATAAGTTCCGATGCTAAATCTAAAGCCCCTGTTTTGGCTGCAGAACTAAACAAATGAGGTTTGTCTCAGTAATGATGTATTTGAACAGAGCGCTGCATGCAAGGGCAAGACCTTAATCTGTCTTCATTTGTCTGACTGCGTGAACTCAACTCGCTACTTCTTAGTGGATATGGGCAGGCTTTCAGACGTCTAATGCACTTGGCTGCGTCAATAAATAGCATATTGAAAAAGATCAAAATCAGTTACATTCCACATAATAACAGTCTGTGTCCCCAGTTGTAGCTATACTGCTGAGGTTTAAGCAATTTTTAAGTTCCACTGCCCTGGTCAACAACAAAAAAAGTCGCTGTTTGGATTTAAATGGCAAATGCTTAAGAGTCTATGACTGGATCATTATTGCAGTGATTAGCATGTGTCTAGCATCTTATATGGTTGACAACAGTTCTTTTAACCCTATTTGATGGAGTGTGTGGTTCTTTTCATTTCTTAACCATAGGAAGACACATCATGGCCACATCCAGGATGACAATGTCAAGATTCATCGGGATTCATCATTGGGAGGGAGCATGAAGAATCATTTTCACACATGAATTGACACCTCTGAGTCCAGACCTTAAAGGGATACTTCAGGATTTAGCATTAAGCTTTGTATTAGTACAACTTAAATCATTTATTTAGTTCAGATAACTTATTATTTTGAGTTTCTGATGATTAAATCAATCTCCTTCATTGTATTAACTCACTTTTTCCAGTTCAACCTACTTAAAATTTTAAGGCAACCAGGTTACTTACTTTTTTTAAGTTAAACCAACCATATTTTTTACAGTGAAGATGTTAGCCAAACACAGCAGTGGGCGTTTACACTAAAGTCTCACAGCAGACAGAGGGTTCAAATCAGAGCGCTTAAAGAAAAATGCTTTTTATTTCTAAATTATGACAATTTGTGATGTTAAAAGCATACTTACACAAGTGCAAGGCATTGTTAACACACATTCAGATTCCTTTTTCTGACATCTTTGCTGAATCTGTGACCCTCTGTTGACCTCTCACATCATTCCGCCTTCTGCACTTTTCATTTCCACAGGGTTTTAGCACCCTTACAGTTTACTTACATATATTGCAACTCTATTCATATGGACATAAGACCCTTAATCAAAAAGGTTGTTAAATAAACAGAATGATGTAATAAACATGCTTTATCTTATATAATTTTCAAAACAAAGACTCTGTGAAATGTTTAAATTCAGAACTGTTTTTTTACTTTCTTGGGGGAGTTTTGATCAATGAATACAATACAAATCCCAACCAGCACAATAAAACAAAACGAAAACAGTCTGAAAGTCTGGAGGTAACGCTAGTTATCTGTTTCCCGGCTGAAGTTTTGGGGTTAGGATAAAGGAGTGCGGTGTCCTTGTAGAATATGGATGATAAATTGTTCTTGCTGTATTGATACCGTGGTTATGAATCTTTCAAGGTAGATGGAATGCGAAAAGAAAGGCATCGGAGAATAAACATTAATGACGGGTCAATTTTTTGCGACTCCCAGATCGATGCATAAATAAATAATTATCATTCAGTGAAATGCATTGACTATCCTCTAATGGGTAATATCAGGCTATTTATCATGTTTCTAAACACATATAATTTGATGAACAGCATCTTGACAACAGCAAGTAAATGACTGCACACTTTAAGACAAAACAATCATATTACGATTGGACTGCACTCTATGAACTAACTCAACAGTGTTTTACAGACTGAACCAGCAGCCCAGCAACAGGGCGAACAACAGTATGGACCCTTGGTGCACACAATGGGTCGCGACCTCTTTACACGCGGCCCCGCGGAGGCCTGGGTCAGCACACACCTGAACCCTTCCCATTGCACAGGGCGTCTGGGCTTAGAGCCACTGAACCATTCTGACCCACACTCCACACTCTTAATCCTCTGAGACTTTGCAAACAACACAGGAGACACACACTGGCAGTTTAACACATACTTCACTGTTTGCAGCCAGCCGAGGGAAATATGGACAGAGGTGAATGTATAGACACTTAAGAATCGATGATAAATGGACTGAGTTTGTATGCATGATGGCAAGCAACTCTAATTAGTTATTTTTTTCTGTCAAAGATATTGCTGCGTTAAGCTAGAAAGATTATAGTTATGCGACGAGTGCACATGAATATCACAAAAGAAAACTTAAAAATACACTAAAACAAAAATACGTATTTGGAGCAAATCTTTATATAAAAAGAACATTTACGAGATAATACATTGAAAGTTCATAAGCATCATATTTTATTTTTTTATTTTTTATTTTTGAAAAAGTCCCCCCCCAAAAAATCTTAGGTAATTAGATATTTATTTACTTTCAAAAATTGTAAATACACAGCAAAATTATTATATATATATATATATATATAGGAAAATATATTTATTTGAAGCAAAACTTTACAAAATATGAGAGAATATACGTTGAATTTGCAATATTATATATGTTTTAGAGTTTTAAGAAAATTCTTTGAGGTTTATGTTTAAAACAATTTGCCATATAAAAGAAAAATTAACTTCAAGAGTCTTATATTATATAATCTTACAAAGTTATGCTTGAGGATCTTTTGATAATTTTATTGGAAAAAGACATAAATAAAGATTAAAGAAATATTTTGTTGTTGTTGTTTACCAGTGGCAAATTGTACATTTTCCTTACATTTACTTTACAATATATGCATGCATTTTGTGTATTGTTTAAGAATAATATCATAAAGCTTGCCAGATTATACTCATTTAGCCAGAGACAGTTGAAGTGATAAAACTTAATTTCCCATTATTCCCTGTTTGCTCCTCATTTTGTTACAGTGCTAAAAAAGCTTCTTGTCTTTGTCACGAAGTAAAAAAGGGAGCTGCCTAATAAGTCTGTTTTATTCAATCAAAAAGATGTTACACTGTAATTGTGACTTCCAAACTTGTAAGGAGGAACTTCCCAGGAGGACCTGAAGGCATATCATTTTATATTAAGTCAGGCCACTAAAAATCATCCTGTATTTTGGTCAATATCACCATCTTGTGGACATGAACCTGTCTGTACTGAAGGTACCTCAAAGCAGAGTAAGGGCTCACAGAAATCACAATAGCTGATCTCAACAAAAGAGAAATCTGAATGCCTCACCATTAAATGACATTTCAGGCAACTCCGTGGTTTCAACTTTATGGCAAGTTTGGTGAGGTCTTTTTTCCGTTCCAGCGTAAAAATACGAAGTAGATATAAAAAATTATCTATGGAGTCTTGTGTGGCACAACTCAACTGGCAATACGATTTTATTGGTAGATTTCAAGTCACCTGAAGTCGCACAATCACTTTGTTTGTAATATATATGTTTTTGTAATATTAATAGTTAAATAATTACAGTGAAGTATGTAAATATTATATTTGAATATATTTATATTTACATGATTATATAAATATTAATATTAAAAGCATTGATCAACACATATATACACAGACTACATCAAATATGGCAGCTACTCAAACATCAACTAACGGCAAACCTCATTGGCCCTTGCATTTTCACATGACCAAACGTTGATTTAATTTAAGACTGAATTCTTCAGAATATCGTCTTTTGTGTTTTGCAAAAGTTAGAAAGTCATAGAGTATGCAAACGACATGAGGGTGAGTAAATGAGAAAATTTTCATTTTTGGGTGAACTACCCCTTTAAGGCCCATTATTTTTAAATTAACTACTCGACAAGATTTTGGATGTCTACATACAGCTATAGGAATAATCAATATTTCTGTACTAGATATTACTTTCACGAATCTGAAAAAAAGAAGAAAAAAGAAAAGTGTGATTGCCAAGAAAAGACAGGAAAGAGTAACTGGGAAAAGACGAAAAGCGGTAAACAAGACACTCTCAAGAGTGAAGTCATTTGTCCACATCTTCACCTGCTCAGGGTCAGACAGGAAATGAGATGACTTTATCATTGTTGTCACTTTGTCTTTGGTTGGTTAGGCAGCTTCCTCTCATGGATTGGCTTCGCGGATGATGGCGCAGGTGAGCCCCGCCGAGAGATCCTCCACCTCTCTCCAAGAGCCCCACTTTTTAATATGCAACATCTGTGCCGGGGAGAGCGTTCCAAAATGGCTGCTCCTTGGAGGATGACAGCGGAGTCTGCTCAGAACTTGGGCAGGGGGCGTTTGTAACTGCGAGGTTATACACAGATGTTAGCGATGTTCACAATGTCATTTTGTCCTTTGTCACAATGGCCCGGGGAGCACTATTTCTGGGCGATCGCTTCTTTGCTTTAACTTTTCAGGGAGTTTTTGCTGTCCATATAACGTTTCTTGGCTTGGCACGTTCAGGGTCACCGGATCGCCAATCAACCAGGTGCTACAGCGATAATCAGACGAGGCGAGAGCTTGAGACTCAATGGAGTGCCCGCGTTCTCCACCAAAAATGGCAGCGGGCTTATCCGAAATCTTAGGAATGTGAGCGAAGAGGATTGTGCACCTGCTGCTCCTCTGGGATCTCTGGATCTCAGAGAGAGAGGCCTGGGGACTTGTTAGGCATCACAGGGATGCTGGAGATTTAGGGGAAAGTGTCTGTGTGTGACTGCCTGTGTATCTTGTTGAGCAGACCATCTCTCTGTAGGCACTAGAGGATTCACAGACGAACAAAAACTGTGAGAATGATGACTGAGCCCTGAATAAAGACACATAGAAAGAGCGCGCTGACAGCTGAGAAACAAAGACCTGTACTGTATACCCAGCTAACAATTTGTTTTATTTTTTATAAAACTTTACTGGCTCCTTTGTTTTTGTGCTAAGATTATAAAAAGACCAGAAAACACTGAGCGAATGTTCTATTAATGTTACTGGGGTAACATTTATAACATTTATTCGACGTCATGAGCGTTTACACTACAAAAGCAATCCGGTTGAATGTGTTTTCGACTACCTCTGGAAGTTGTCAAAAGTGGACAAGCTCAAATTTTAGACCACGTTCACACCTGTATTTAGCATCGTCCACTTCGATCGATCAAAACACATCTTAATACCAGGTGTAAACAGGGCCAAACTATAGGGGCCTATCATACACCTGGCACAATGCAGCGCCATGAGCGACGCAAGCGTTTTTTGTATGTTTCAGCCTGACGCAGTTATCATTTTCATGTCCTGTGCCTTGTTGTTTAAATAGCAAATGTATTTGCGCCCATCTGTGTGCCCTGGTCTGAAAAAGAGGATTTCTCTGATTGGTTTATTGCACATAAAGCACAAAACACAACCATTACTCATTAAGAGAATAGAGACAACCCTTTTAGACCATGTGCCTGGCGCGACCGACCATTTTTCCCGTCGTTAAACAAAGTGGATCTGGACATGCCCTAACTGCACTAGAACTGCTTAGATCGTTAAAATAGGGCCCATAGAGTAAGACTGGAATTTGACCATCGGAAATTTGGTTGGATTGTTGCTTCGGAAGATTTCAAATGTAGAGCACAAGTCCTATGACCCATTTTAATGAACTTTATGCTGTAAAAAATTATAGTTAAGAAAAATTACAAACTTAGGCTAAATTAATAGAGTGTGAAAGTGACTTGCATAGTAAGAAAGTTTACATTTTCAAAAACTTACCGACATTGATGTCATGATAACATTTGTATAATTAAGATTACATTTATTTGCATATTGGATTTTGGTTGGCAATGCTGTTAGGTGTCAATTCTTCTCATACACCATCAAGAAGTTTGAGGCAGCATACTGCAAAACTGAACCCTAAAACATAATCTTACCTGAAACTACTGCCACTTATAGTTTATAGTTAGATAATGTATTAAAGCGAGAAGTGGAGGCATGCACATGCTCTATCAACATTGATCCCATCTGTGCTGCAGCGGGAAACAGTTCAACTCCAGTTTATTATTATTCCCCCTTTTTTAAAGAAGGATCTAAAGGGGTCTGTCAGTGGCATTATACCGCTCATTTTCAAACAAGACAATGAGGAGAGAGCGAGAGAAAATTAGAAATGAGAAAAGAATATTGGTCAGCTTGATTCTTTTTTGCATGCTTAAGACATTCATATTTAATGCTCATCATCAGGGGCTGCGTTTGAGCATAAGAAGATGCCGCTGCTATTTTTTCCCACACCCCTTGAGCCAACTCCTTCTGACAGCCCTCCGCTCCATCCCAGCAAATTATTCGCATGAGTTCCCGCGAACAAAAACAGCCCAGTACGAGCGAAGCAAGGCCCGGCCGCCGAGGAGTAGGACCCTGCGACGGGGGAGGGGGAGGGGGATGGTCGGGCACGTCACTTCAGATCAACCGTCTCTCCGTACCTCGCATCATCTCAGTTAGAGAATGAACGTAGAAAAGGGGATGTCAAGCAAAGATCCCGGCTGCCGTGGAAAGGACAGAGATTATGCGGCCATATGTGGAGAATGGCGTGAGATAAGTAGCCGCTGAAACGCTGAGGTGGCTTTTCTGAGGCCTTTGATGCTCGTGGAGACGCGAGTTGACAGGGCTTCTGAAAAGACTAAGTTAGTTGTCTTGACATTCTCTTTGTCATTTGGATTTAACTTAGTCTCTTTGATGCAATAAATAACAGCGCGCATGCTGGTTTTGAAACTATAGACATGCAACACGAACAACACGTGATTTGACATGAAAATATCATTATAGCTGGATAGCTATTAAATCAACATCTAAGCGTCTTTAGATGATGGAATTCAAAGGCACAGGCTTTTATCTGCTTATGATAATGTATTTAATTAATGCAGTTTGGCTTGGCAAGGCTACAGCACTAACTAAACTGATTATTTTTTAAGTTTTGTTTTTTTCTTTATTCTTTGAACAAGATGATGTACGTAGGTAATATATTCAACGAAATCATATTTAATGCCCTATAAAGGGGTGCTTAAGCCATTCTAATGCAGTAATAATGTTAATTTATGTTTATACCTTATAATTTTATTTATGCTCTCATAAATATTTGTAACCACAGTTGTTTCATTATGATATTAAACTATTTATAAAAATATGATGCATTAAACGCTGCAGAAAGCGCAGACCTTTCAACTTTTACTGTAAAAAGGGATCAGTTGACTTGACTTAAAGTGAGGGAACCCAAATTATTGAGTAAAGAAATGTCATGCGTAATTGAAAAAAATTGAGTTATGTGAATTGGCGTAATTGAAACAATTAAGTTCAATTACGCATTAATAATCTTAAGGCAATTGGTTTCCTCGCTTTTTACGTGTTGTTATTTATCTAAATAAAAATAGAAATGACTGGTTATAAACATGTATATTTTATTTGAATTTCTATTTTATCTCATTCTAAAAAAAATCTTAAAATAAAATACATAATAATATATTAATGTTCTGTACATTGTATTATTTTTTCAACATTTTAGGTCAGAAGTACTAATAAATAATCATGAATAGTTACGTATAATTATATAATCATTTTATTGGTATTTCTATTTTATATATATTTTAATGATAGACTTTATATTTAGAAATATCAAATATATTTGTAAAATATTGAATTATTGAATTATTTTGATTAAATTCCCTGTCCTTGTATTAAATCATCTTAACTTGTTACTCAAAAAAAGGTTGTTTACATTTCTAAATGACTAAAAATCAGATGTGTTAATGCTGTTAATGAAGAAGTCTCCACACATCCTCGCTCCTCAGCAGCTCTGCAATGAAACCAGCGTTTATGTAGAGCGCAACAGCATCCTCTCCTGACCGACCCTGTTACGACACCTTTAGGATGAAGGCTTTAGGATGAAGGCTTTAGGTTTGACCACTGGTCCGCCGAGACCTGATTAGTAAATCATATTTTCTCTGGCCTCCTTCTCAAGGATATGAGTTGACGCTGAAGGAGACTTGAAAAATTGACTACCATAAAAATAAACTTGTCTTCGAAGATACATGCTCACCGAGCCCCAAATTGGCCCAAATTTAAAGCTTTATACATAGACATCCCTTCATTTACACTGACTCGCAAAGTACATAGAGGACAGAGAACTTTACAGGACTCGAAGCCTGGCTCTTTTGATTTATGCATGACAGCGAAAGCCATTTTTAATTGACTCTGAAATACGATAAATCAAAGTTGTGCATCAGGGTGTTCAATTAAAAGCAGCGTGCATCAATTATGAATGAATAATGAGGTTTTTAATACTCTATTTGAATAACCTACGCATGACAGCTTTGGTTTTTTAAAGTAGTTCATTGGCGTTCCGAACGGTTAATAAATAAGAGAGAAAGACACTAAATTGAAACATCATTTCATACATTTTTTTTATAAGGAATCAGCCTGTTTGATTTGTACAGAGCTGTATATATTTGCTCGAATTAGTTGTAGGGATTTGTTAGGAACCCAAATCCTGCAAAAAACGTAATCCTTTAGTGAAAGGTTTCGCGTGTACCGCTGTCACTCCGCCGTCTGAACAAACAGTGCATGCAGGATGTGTCTCCTAATTGCTGTAATGGAGGACTTCTTGTTGAGGATTTATGAAAGGCGCATACGTATTACCTGCAAGCATGTTTGTGTTTTTGTTGCAGCCTTTTTTGCTCAAAACCACATTCAACAGCACAGCGTGCCATCCATATTCATGCGATTTTTGCCGGGAGGCATTTTCGTGTCTCCTAAAAATAGCACGTGGAAGAAAAAGAGACTCACAAAGCCACAATGCTGCATTCGTACGAGCTTTCTGGAAGGAAGCTGGTAAACAAATGTCTCCTCGCTGAACCTTCCGCTCAATCTGCAGTGTAAACAAGGGTAAATTATTTGTAAGGTCACTTTAAGGTAAAGTTACGGGTGTCGATACGCGGGAAGTGATGAAATAATGCCGCGCTTTGAGCCTCTGAGGTCTGACTCTTATTTCCATATGACAACATGGCGTCTTATGAGCTCATAACTCATGTCATGTTGTGCATGCCTGTATAAAGTAAAAGCCGGGGGTGCGTTTAGTGTGTTGTGGTGACAAATTTATGGATTTCGGTATTGGCTTGTGAATATGTCGGTCTGGTTTGTATGATTTAGATGGAAGGTTTAGGTTTTTATGGTAAATGTCACAGGTGTTTGCTCAGATAGGTAGCAGCAACAGTTATGCACTGTGCATTAACTAACATTAACGAAATTGTATCAATATTTGGCCTAATCTTCCTTCAATTATAATCGAAATACAGTAGCCTATAAACTGATCCTGGCTTTTACATTGCTTTAAAGGGATACTCCACTTTTTTTGGAAATAGGCTCATTTTACAACATGACATCATGACTTTTGCATAAACATACACGCCACTTTCGAGTCAAGTGGCGTATTATTTCTACGCATTTTGAGCTATTCGCGTGTATCCGCGTGTATGCGTGTATGTCTACGCCATTAACGTCCGCGTCATCCCGCGTGTCAGAACACGCGCGTCAAATGTCCAGTCATAAATGCCATTAACCCCAGTGACGGTTAAGTTTAGGGATAGGGTTGAGGTAAGTCATATCTTTTTTTTCCCTAGGATGGTAAGGGAACAGTCATAAATGCCATTAACCCCAGTGACGGTTAAGTTTAGGGACGGGGTTGAGGTAAGTCCTATATTTATATAACGTTAAGTCAACGGCGTTCATAAACACGCTGAAAAGCGATTATGCGTCTTCATAACACTCCAAAAATGCAAATACGAATTGGCGTGTCATACACACGCTACTTCATGAGATCAGCCTGCATTTTACCACTCCTCCAGAGTTAAACAGTTGAGTTTTACCGTTTTCGAATCCATTCAGCCGATTTTCTGATATTTCGAAGAATATCAGTAACCAGACAGTTTCTGGTCTCATTGACTACCATAGTAGGAAAAAAATATATACTATGGAAGTCAATGAGACCAGAAACTGTCTGGTTACTGATATTCTTCGAAATATCAGAAAATCGGCTGAATGGATTCGAAAATGTATAACCCTGACAGAGTTATAAAATGATTTTTTTTTCCCAAAAAAAGTGGAGTATCCCTTTAACTCGTCAAAAAGTTAAGCAATTTTCAACTTTATTTATAAATATACACACATATATATATATATATATATATATATATATATATATATATATATATACAAGTATATAAGATTCAACTAATTTTTAAGTCAGTTTAATGTCATTTAAGTTGAGACATAAACATCTATGTTGATTGTACTACGGTTGTACCACGTTGATTGTATCCCGGCATTTCAACGCATTCTCATCCCAAGGCGTCATATACAACACTTTAACCAAAGCATAGACATCCAACGAATCCTTTAGCGTCAATATAACATGCTTCGGTTATGGTAGGTTTAGGTCTGAGGTAGGGTTAGGGTTAGACCACTAGGAGGCGCCAGTTTAAGCATATCGTTGTTGTGTAGACGTCCCCTTAATCTCCCTGTGTATTTTCTGCTAGGTTTTTTTGTCATACTTTCCATGTGTGCTTTTCTTTCTCCTTCTCCCAAGCCTTGTTGTGTGCCTGAGGTCTCGATATTTTTTCCCCAAAAGGGTAGTTTTAGTTTGCCTTTTTATTTGATTTTTCTTCTAAATAAAGTGCAGCTCTGGATTTGGGTCCTCACTGCCCGCACCAAACCTGACATTTTCAAAAGATCTTCTTCAGGGTTCTGCAGAACATTTACATTTTAGTGTGCTAAATTAATTAGAAAATGAAGGGAAATACATTACCAGTCAAAGGTTTGGAATAAGTGAATATATTAAAACATATATTAAGAAGCTAAAGTGTTTTCTTGAGCAGCAAATCAGCATATTAGAATGATTTCTGAAGGATCATGTGACACTGAAGACTGGAGTAATGATGCTGAAAATACAGATTTTCCCTCACAGTAATAAATTACATTTTAAAATAAACAGAAGCAGTTGATGTTACTGTATATTTGATCAAATAAATGCATCATTGGTGACCAGAAGGTACTTTTTTTAAAAAAGCTGATGTAATTATCTTGTTTTTATATTTATTATTTTATTATTATTATTATAAATAAAAAAAGTGTTCGGCAGTAGCTAACATTTTAAAATGAATATATACATATACATACAGTATATATAATTTTCAGACACAATGTGTATTGTTTAATAAAATGGCATAAGTGCACATACAAACAGTAAACTGATGGGTTAAAAAATCGTTTAATCTGAGCTCTCTAAATGGCAGGAAATCATCATGGTCACCAGTAGAGGACAGCACTCACTCAGTCTTTGGTGGTCACCACCTTTTGTCATCATTAATTAATTCTCTCTGTTTTGAGCAAAATGTATTTTTCATTCTCTTAACAGAAAAACACAGAACCAGTATCTTCTTAGACCTATAAAAACCAGACAGGAAATACTGAACTCTGACATTCAAATCCCCCACATACTACAGATGATCACATAATGAACATTTATTCGGTAGATGAAATCGATAAATGTTCCTGTGCCACTCAAAAGAATCTGAAATATGCTTTTCTGTGCCTCTCGTTTACCTTTATGCTTTTAATTGTCGTTAGGCTCTGTTCATTTATTATGCATGCTTTGGTTTGTGGCAAAGCTCCCAGGTTAAATTAGTTGCATAACTTTTGATTTTTATCACTCTGCTGCATCCGATTTAGCCGTTTTGTTTCCGATCACAGGCGATAATGGTTCCGAGGTTAAAAGTTGTGTCCGGTTGGAAAAGCCTATATCTGGGAAGCTTGGAAATAGCTGCTGTGCCCGAGGCAGTGCTCTCAAACGTGTGTCTACACACATATGCACAGACCTCCAAATGTGACATGGAAGACGTTGACCCACATGTGACCCAGACCATCAACTAAATCACAAATATTATTATCTATACATTGCCTTAATTAGATTTTTAAATGATGTCTTTGACTGGAAGAGAAAAATATATAAAAGATGAAGAACACATCGCATGAACACAACACATTAAGAGATTTGTTGACCTGAAGCAAGGCTCTTGTCTTGTTGGTCGCGCCACATGACTTTGTTCAAATATTTTTTTAAATAATATTTTTTAGATGTTTTGTTCATCTATAATTAAAAAAATATATATTCCTAACCTATTTTCAAGAATTTCACCCTTTTATTCATATCATTATGATATTGGAACAGTTGTGCCACCCTGACATACTGTAATAAACACCCAAGCTTCACAATTTGAGGGACCATTGAGGTTTGGGGCATGATTGTTGAAGGGACAAGTTGCACACTACAGTTTAACCCTCATGGTCTGTTTTGAATCAAAAATCAAATCTATGAAATTATTTCATGCTGTTTACTGTCAGTCAGGGATATTGTTTCAGAATAATGAGACAGAACATGTGCTGGAACTCTTTTCATAGACAGGCGATACGCTCCTTGTGAGCCTTGTTGTTGACAGCATGCAGGGCAATTAAGACTAGAAATGAACCACATGCTGCACAGTTTACCCCTCTATGAGCTGTTCAGATGCCAGGGGCTACACTGAGCTGTCAACCTGTAGGATGTCTCTACAGGTACCTGTCACACACACACATACACAGACACACACACATTCAGCCTGTCATCGCTTCCACCTTTAGAGAGTGACATGTGTACAAACAGCCCCATGCTATACGAGATCTACAAAGCACACCCACACGGCATTTGGATTGTGACCTTAAAGGCAGGAATCAAATGCGTGTTGAAGGTAAGCATGCGGAGATGTTTTTCTACACATGTGTACACACATAATTCCATATTCATTAAAGAAAATCTGAATTTTCATTGTTTTCATCAAAACAAAATCTGAGCTGGTTGGCCTTTTATTGTTATGTCTGACTACATCAACAGAAACCCATTTACAAACCAAATCATTCCTGGCAGAGCGCTGGCCATTCACAATCACAAAAAAGACACCGCCGTGCGTGGTTGCTGGAGACGTGAGTCCCCGCAATGAATGAAATCTCTGAAACATGTTTTGTCTTGATATTTGAATTTCATTACATGGGCACGAACACTGTTATTGTTCAAACTTGGCCTCACTTCTTAAATTTTTTTTTGGGCTAATGTCAACACAACTCTCTGCGCAGTCTCTGCTCCATATATTCACCCAGAACGCAATTACAAAAGTAACTCATATTTTGTACATTTAAATGTAATTAGTTACCCGTTACTTGTTAAAAAGTAATCTGATTACATACAGTAACACGCATTACTTGTAATGCATTAGCCCAAACACCGTTAGTAACACCCTAGCAATGTCCTTACAACCACTTAGAATACTACCTAACTACCTAGCCATGCCATAGCAACCACTCAAAACGCAACCATCAGGCCACATCCTAGCAATGACCCAAAATACATCAACAAACATTAAAAACAGTTCTAGAAATCAGCCTTAGATACTGCCTTGCAATACCTTAACAACCATTAAGAACAATCCAGCAACCATCTAGCAACATCCTAGCAACAAGCCAGGCCATCTTAGAAACTAGCTAGTAATGCCAACCTAGCCACATCCTACTGTAGCAACCAGTCCAACACATTCTCATCCAAAGACGTCATCTAACTGACGCTTTTGACCATACGTCAACATCCAACGTTTTAGGGTACCCTTTAACGTCAGATAGATGACGATCCTAGGGCGTCATCCAGCTGACGCTTTACCTTTAGCCCGTGTGTCCACCAAAGCGTTTTTCCACGCGCCTGGCGTATGTTTTCAATTGTTTCCAATGGCAGCGCTGCGTTTTTTAAACGCTATGAGCGTGACGAGGCGCTGAGCGTTTTTTTCACGCTGAAGCGCCGAGCGCCCGGCGTTTTTTACTGGTCGCCGAGAGTTGAAAAATGTTCAACTTTGGAAAAAACGCAGCGCTCATCACTGTCAGTTCTTGCCCAGCCGTCCAATCACAGTGGAGGAGGGGCGGGCCTAAATCACACCGACCAACAGTCACAACGTTTAAACTGCTGCGGATATTCTGTATCATAGCAACGAAACGCCCCAACGGAAAAAAACGCTGCGCTGCCAAAACGCTCTCAAGCGCCCAAAGCACGGCGTCTTCTGCAGAGCGTGTAGCGTTTTCAGCTGGCAAAAAACGCTTTGGTGGACACACGGCCTTAGCGTCAGTTAGATGATGCGAGTAGGTTTAGGTCTGGTAGGATTACAGTAGATAGCGTCATCTAACTGACGCTAAGGCCGTGTGTCCACCAAAGCGTTTTTCCACGCGCCTGGCGTATGTTTTCAATTGTTTCCAATGGGAGCGCCGCGTTTTTTAAACGCCATGAGCGTGACGAGGCGCTGAGCGTTTTTTTCACGCTGAAGCGCCGAGCGCCCGGCGTTTTTTACTGGTCGCCGAGAGTTGAAAAATGTTCAACTTTGGAAAAAACGCAGCGCTCATCACTGTCAGTTCTTGCCCAGCCGTCCAATCACAGTGGAGGAGGGGCGGGACTAAACCACACCGACCAACAGTCACAACGTTTAAACTGCTGCGGATATTCTGTATCATAGCAACGAAACGCCTCAACGGAAAAAACGCTGCGCTCTCAAGCGCCCAAAGCACGTCGTCTTCAGCAGAGCGTGTAGCGTTTTCAGCTGGCAAAAAACGCTTTGGTGGACACACGGCCTTAGATGACGTCTTGGGATGAGAGCGGGCTGACCGGTCAGAACACCTTCAAAACCGCATAGCAACCACTTAGAATACCATAGCAACTGTCTAACATTGCTCTTTAAACTCCTAGAACATTTTAAAAGCACTGAAAACATTGTATACACTCCTTAGCAATCGCCCAGAACACCCTAGCAACCAAATGGAATACCACTGATCTTCAATCACTCAGAACAACCTAGCATAGCAACGACATTTCCAACTTAAAAATCTCTCATACACTGGCCAGGATTTCAAAGTGCATATGGTTTAAACAGCACTTTATTTAAACTCTGAGACAAGGCATTTGTCAAGCCAATGTTCAAAATTTATCGTGCAAAACTATATTCCCTTTTCTTGTAGCTTGTTTATCAAAAGTGGAAGTTTGTTGTATTTTTGAAAGGGTGCTGAGAGGAGATTCAAGATTCAGGTCAGCACAGTGGAATATTCAACACTGCTAATTGCAGGCTGTATTTTTCCACAACACAACCTGAAATATTGAAGCGGAAACCCTCTCAGACAAGGTGAATTGATTGGTTTAGCACTTCAAAAGATATTTTCGAAAAAAAAAAACTGAGTCAGCATGAAAGGCCCTTAGTTCTAGCAAAGGGCTTGCACCAGACAGCAACCGACGTTTGATGTTTTTTGAAAGGCCGATGTAATAAATATACAGAGTAGAGCAAGAAACAAAAAAATAGAAGTTTGTTTTTTTTAGAAATGTTGCGCTTGGCTATGCATGATGCTAGGAAGTTTTGGGTTATTGCCAGGGCATTGATATGCATGCGCCTTTATAACAATGATGGGTGTGGAGGCATGTAGAGGGGAGGGAGATGGTGCACTTCCAATAGAAATAAAATATATACTACGCTATCTCACGACCAATTCGTACGAATTCGTACGAGTGATTAAAAAGTGGCTAATTCGTACGACCTCACTCGTACGAATCCGTACGATTTGTCGAAACCCACGTGATGGGTAGGTTTAGGGGCGGGGTAAGGGGTAGGTCATCCGTACGAATTCATACGAATCGGCCAATTCGTAAAATATGTACGATTTAGCAAAAACGTACTAATTCGTATGAGTGAGGTCTTACGAATTGTTACGAATTAGCCACCTCGTAAAATTCGTACGAATTCTCGTGAGATCAGGTTGGATTGTAAGATAATAAACTCATATTATGAGATAGGAAGTTGCAGTTGTGAGAAATTAAGTTACACCACTAGTTAAAACGTTGCAATTACTAGTAAAAACCTTCAATTGTGAGATATAAAGTCGTAATTGGAAGATATAAAGTTGATTACAATGAATAAAGTTGTTTTTTTAGATATAAAGTTACAATTATCTTGTAACTTATAATATATGACTCAAAATATGACAAGTGAACTCGTTGATTTGTCAGGTCAGACAGGACGCAGACTCCCCTACATAAGCAACGAAACCTTCATTAAACTGTGACATTTACAGGTGTAGTTCACCTGATGTGTCGCGGTGGGTTATGAAAGATCCCCTCCAGACCAGACAGACTAGACATTCATTATTAACACTCATGATGTTAAACGTACGATTAATTCAACAAATGTTTTTATTCAAGCTGACTTTCCCCATTTAGATCCTTGCACTGAGTCCTGAATATTTCATGCTGTTCTGTACATCAGAGCTCTGGCATCTCACCTAAGTCTTTGTCTCATGATGTTACACAAGGCCTTACATTTATGATTATGAACGCTTCTAGTTCAGGTCCATTATATATTTATGTCCTAGCAACCACCCAGCAATGTCCTAGGAACACCCTAGACCATCTTATCAACCTAGTATTTCTCTCCCCACCTAGAACATCTTAGAAGCCACCCAGAAGAACCCCGAAACCATCTAGTACAGGGTTGCTCAAATTCGTCCCTGCAGATTTCCAAAAAATAACTTGAGAACATCTCTGACTCCCCCTTATGTCATTTAAAATCTGTACAACTTTCTTCTTCAGAACCCAAAACATGATATTCTTCAAAGCTACAAAAATGTAAAACAGGTCATAAAAGGTACTGTAGCTTAAAGGGATACTCCACTTTTTTTGGAAATAGGCTCATTTTACCACTCCCCCAGAGTTAAACAGTTGGGTTTTACCGTTTTCGAATGTATTCAGTCGATTTTTTTTTTATATTTAGAAGAATATCAGTAACCAGACAGTTTCTGGTCTCATGGACTACCATAGTATATATTTTTTCCTACTATGGAAGTCAATGAGACCAGAAACTGCTGGTTACTGATATTCTTCTAAATATTAGAAAATCGGCTGAATGGATTTGAAAACGGTAAAACTCAACTGTTTAACACTGGGGGAGTGGTCAAATGAGCGTATTTCCAAAAAAGTGGAGTATCCCTTTAAAAGTAATCAATAAAAAATCATGACTTAATCGAAATTATACCACTTTCGCTTTTTTTTTCGCTTTTAATGACTTGCGTAGGAGAACCCACTGTAACTCCTTGTATTCATGTGAGTGAGAGCCTTTACCTCCTCATTTGGAAGAGTAGGATTGAGTATCACGTTCTTAGTGTGGTCTGAATTACGTTAATTGCAGCGACTGAAAGGCTTTTCAGATGAGAGCGGCTTAGATTCCACCCCCTTGTTGTGTCTTTCACTGAAAGCGTAGTTGCAATGATGGCTTTGGAGGTAGGTGGGTGGGTGTGTGTTTTGGCTAGTTGTCTCATGCAATAAGCTTCTTCTCCCACACAGTGATTCAGAGAGCTGGATACAGTAGCCCATAAAACAAAACAAACAGTAAAAAAACAGTTTACTTTCTTTATCATGCAACATTAAGCCTACTTTATTTTTTGCAGTGCTCACATTAGTGTTATATTACCTGCATTTAAAAGCAATAGAATTTTAAAGGGATAGTTCATGCAAAAATTAAAATGCTGACATTGTTTACTCACCCACATGTCACACTAGATTTGTTTGACTTCTTCTTCAGAGCACAAAACTGTTTTTGTCTATACAATGTATGTCAGTGGGGCCCAAAACAACATTGGACCCAATTGACTTCCATTGTGTGTGAAAAAAAAAACATACATTTTTTCAAAAATTCTTTTTACAAGCTAAACCATTTTCTTTTTTTTCGTATTAATACTTTTTTTATGTGAGTATCAATCCACAATAAAACAATACGTAAATTCAGCTGCATCCATTATTTTGGTAATAATAGAGCTGACTGCAGGGCCATTTAGGAGGAGCATGACCTTTTTACTAAAAAACAACATCTCACACCATAAAAGGTTTTCTGGATCATTTCACATTACCCATGAGTCACCTCACTTATCATGATGACATCTTGAGCTACAAGTAAAAAGTCAAACACTAAAGCTCAGAATTAGCTTTTTCCCCCAGTCTATGTTCCACCAGATGGTTCAATCTACAAAGAAATCAATGCAATGGGATCTTTTAATACCATTTAATTATAAAATGTCACACAATGGGGTAAAAACCTGTCTAAAACATGCCATATCCAATATTGCCATACTACAATTTCATCGCAGTTCATATCTGTTTTACATCTTGGCTAAAATCATCTCATGCTTATGGGTGAGTGTTGTCCCACAATATTATTTATCTGCTGTTAGTTATTAAAATGTCAGTGCTGTTATATTTATTGTAAATAGATATAACAAATAGCCTAATAAATAATTATTTGGTACTCAAACCTTCACAGTCCTGTAGCTTGTTTTGTCAGAACTCTCAATGTTTGGCTAATTAGCATTAGCATTAGCTAGTAAATGCAGCACACTCTGTGCCCGAAAAGCATCTTTTTCCACTGAAAGTCCGTCGAAAGTAACCACGAATTGTTATAAAATAAATGTAAAGTATTCTTGTCATGTTTCTGGTGCTAATACCACAGCCTTGCAAGTGCAGAAATGAACGGGTATGCTAACATATTTATTACTCCTGGTATTGTTAACAATACTCCACACTTAAACATAGAACAGAACTGGCATTATGTAATATACTGATTCATGTACACAAGCCGACATACTGTACAACGAATTCAGTGTGTCAGTTTGTAAAACCACAGAGGGTAAAATAAGGAAGGACTCAGTGTGAGCTCTAGAAACGACACTTTAAAGCTCTTCACCTGCTGCGACCCCATCGTGAGCCTCTCTTTGCCTCTCTGAGCACCTGATTATGCTGAGAGATGCTGCTTTAGACTGCGGCATTGTGAAACAAATCTGGATGTCGTCGGCACATCTTTTCCTGCTTTATTTTTGACATCTTCAAAAATAGCTTTCACTCATGCTTCAATGATGCTTCTATTATTTGAGCACTTCCGTGGTTAAATTGATGGTCTACTTGAGCATATGTGGTGGGTGACAGATCAAAAGGACATGATGTGGTTTCTTATGCTTTCCTGCTAAAATGGACTTAAAAATAACACAAGCATAAATACATGTAAATATTGTTTTTCTGTACTGGATTGAATATAACTCTGACCGCTGCATCTATTTTTGAAACTCTTGGAGAAGTTAGAAGATCTTCACTTGGTGTAAGATGTTAATTCAGTTGCTGCTAACCATTTTGTTGTTTTAATTAGTAGCTGCAGATAATAGTGTAGAAGAGTAGCCACAGACTTCAGAGAAATGCATAGTACTGTATATTGATGATGAATGAATTGATTGATGAATGGGAAAGAAAGGTGATTTAAGCAATTTTTGAGCGTGGCATGGTTTTTGGGTCCAGACAGGCCGGAGTATTTCACAATCTCAGTTACTGGGATTTTCAAGTACGACCATATCTAGGGTTTACAAAGAAAGGTGAGAAAAGGGGAAAACATCTAGTTTGCGGCAGTCCTGTGGGCGAAAATGCCTTGTTGATGCTAAAGGTCAGAGGAGAATGGGCTGATAGAAGAGCAACTTTGACTGAAATAACCACTCGTTACAACCGAGGTATGCAGCAAAGCATTTGTGAAGCCACAACACGCACAACCTTGAGGCGGATGGGCTACAACAGCAGAAGACCCCACCGGGTACCACTCATCTCCACTACAAATTGGAAAAAGAGGCTACAATTTGCAAGAGCTCACCAAAATTGGACAAATGAAGACTGGAAAAATGTTGCCTGGTCTAACGAATCTCGATTTCTGTCGAGACATTCAGATGGTAGAGTCAGAATTTGGCGTAAACAGAAGGAGAACATGGATCCATCATGCCTTGTTACCACTGTGTAGGTTGGTGGTGGTGGTGTAATGGTGTGGGGGATGTTTTCTTGGCACACTTTAGGCCCCTTATTGCCAATTGGGCATTGTTTAAATGCTACGCCCAACCTGAGCATTGTTTCTGACCATGTCCATCCCTTTATGGCCACCATGTACCCATCCTCTGATGGCTACTTCCAGCAGGATAATGCACCATGTCACAAAGCTCGAATCATTTCAAATTGGTTTCTTGAACATGACAATGAGTTCACTGTACTAAAATGGCCCCCACAGTCACCAGATCTCAACCCAATAGAGCATCATTGGGATGTGGTGGAACGGGAGATTCGTGCCCTGGATGTGCATCCCACAAATCTCCATCAACTGCAAGATGCTATCCTATCAACATTTCTAAAGAATGCTTTCAGCACCTTAATGCCACGTAGAATTGTTCCTAATAATCCTTTAGGTGAGTGTATATAAACTTTTATAATAAACTTAATTGATAATGAAAACTGGGTCAATCTACTTTTCATTTCATTAAAGACTGGAAATTCTATTTTAATCTGTCTTTACTAACTATTTTTCTCATTTTTCATAAAGTACCCTGTGATTGGTTGTTTTTTATGAAGAGGAATCCACTGGTAAAGAGTGATATGTGTTAAACACTTCCAGGCATGAAAATGGATTCAGGTTTCCAGAAATAATCACTAATTAATTCACATATTTGAAAAATTAATAGGCTGCATTATTGCCCCAAAAACATCTATTTAAAGAAAGTTCCACTGGAGTCCTATAGGGGTCGCTACTGACATAGAAAAGCATCCACCACTTACTTGAATAAGGATTTAGCTAAGAATTTAGTCAGTATTTCAAAACAAACAACTTATTGTACATTTTACAGTATAATGCCTTGAGAAATTGGCAATGATTGAACATATGACTTGTATGTATGTGACTTTTAAATGTAATTTGCAATTAACCAATTTGCCAGGTCTTTTTTTCATTCAGTCATATGCTAGCAAAAAAAGGCATACGTGATTCTAATACACAGAGGGGGAAATCACTTATTCACCATTCTATCAGTCCTCTTGAATTTTTCTGAAAATCAGATTAGCACCTATTGAGATTATTGCTGCTAAAAACCCGCATCCATTCAGCTGATAGTGCTGCCTACACCCATTAGCTGTCGCCTCATGAGAACACAGGATTGAGTGTTCGGAGAAAACCACTCCAAAACCTTTCACTACACGACCAAATGTCCCTACAACAGTATTACAGGAGAAGATCAAGGGCACCAAACAACGCTAGTAAAGCTAATCATTATGCTAAGGCTATTTCAAGTGCCTTTAGTAGCTAAATCAATTAGTGTATGCAAATAACAACAAACTTGTTGCTCCATATTATAAAACAAACAAATCCACACAAATTTTGGGCTGCAGACTGATGGGGCAGTGAACCCGAGGTTACCCCGTGAGTCAGTTTTAGGGAAAAATCAGGGGGGAAAAAATCAGAAAAAAAGATTTCTTAGGCGCCGAAATAACACCACAGACACAGTGTAATCTCACACTAAAACTATGATACACCAGTGTTTTGCCAGATTTGCAAGTTTATCTATCATCTTTTTACTCTTTTAATTCATTTTATAACTGTATCTCTTATATCAAAAAATGACTGTTTTAATTTTCCTTGCTTTTTTGTTTTGTGATTATTTTAATTCCTTTCTTTAGAGCACTTCGAATTGCCATATGTATGAAATGTGCTATATAAATAAACTTGCCTTGCCTATTGTTTTGTTTCAGTAAATTGGTAATCATGTTTCTTGTTTTTGACCATGGGGAATGATGATCGTTCATTTAGCGGCACGTTATCAGATGTCAGCCATCTGGATATAGCGTAGGTGAGTCAGTCCCACTATTTGGCTTTGGCCTTGTCCGAAACACATTGTCTCTTTTATTTTTCAGCTACAGGGCCGAAATGGTTATGTGGCATGGGCCTAATAGTTATGTTGAAAACAAAAAAGTCAGAGCACATAGCAAAGTAAAATGGTGGCATATGATCCTCCTAGTATGTCCTAACTACCAGCGACAGGCAGCAAGTGTGTCTGTCCACACTAGACGCGACGCGACCGTGAGATGCCACACATTCACCGTGTGAGCCTATGGTGTGAGCAGAGTCTCTCTGTGAAAGTGCACTGTTGGCCCGTACTCGCATTGAATATGGGTAAGGACATAATCAAATCAAGAAATAACATTATTAAAAATCAAAACATTAACAAAATATACTCACTGACTAATTTTGTTATGAAGTACAGTCGTATGTTTGCATAGAATTCATTTTGAACGCTGTACATGCTTTCAAAATCTGAGGTAAATTATCCGTTATCGCTTGTGGCACAGTGACCTATTTTAAACTAAAAATAAATAATGTGTACTCATAACCAGTGTAATTTCTTCATTCTGTCAGCCGCGACGTCGCAGAAATAGGAACCGTTTCTAAATTAGAAACTTCGCGTGTCGCCGTCGCGTCTGGTTAGGACAAAAACTCTGATTAACATGGAAAAGATACCTTTTATCGCGTGTCGCGGCGTCGCGTCGCGTGTAGTTAGGACACGGTGTAGCTCAATTTCCTCCAATATAAATATATGGGATTTTACTTTTTTTTTCATCTACATAAAAATATTTTGGCTAGAAAAATTGCAGCACACATATCACAACAAGTCGCACAACTGTGATTCATGTCGGTAGGGACAGGTAACTAGCCTTTAAAAGTACTAATAGTTAACACAAATCTAATTTTCGCATGCGATTTGTCTGTTCAGAACAATGTGTAAAAATGTCACCAAAAATCAACATTTTTAAACATTGTTCTGATGGGAGTAATGAAAATGTATTTTCTCTTTCTAACAGTAGGTGGAAAAGAAAAGCAGAAATATGCTATTCTGGTGCGCATGCAGCTTGCCGTTTCTGACACCCACTTGTCATGGTGAAGAAATCAAGTTTTGTTGGTGAGCACAACCAAGAATTTCAGTCGTAGTTTTATGTAAGAGCAGCGACTCTGGGCGTGTGACCGAAAGCACACATTTGGGCCAGTTTTCAGTAGCAGTCTGGTAATACCAGACTAAGCTAAAACATGCCAAAAATTAATTTCAAAGTGAACTATCCCTTTAAAACATGTTTCTCTGTAATGAATGCTTGGAAAATGATGTGCATAGGCCAGTCTCACGTGAGGGCTGTAGCACATGCAGGCTGATGGTTTGGCATTGGTATGCACTGATGCATAAATGCATTCAGGCTCTGGAAGGGAGCATGAATGAACAGCAGCCTCTGGTCCAACAGTGAAGTATCAAATTAAAGTATCCGAATAAGGAAACGTTAAAGGACAAGTTCGGTATTTTACAATTAAAGCCCTGTTTTAAGATCGTCCCTGATGAAATAGAATAGTTAAGATTGTTTTTGAGACAAATGCTCCTGTCACGAGAATTTTTGGATTGTGTGTTAGTACCCCCCCACCTTTATAATGAAAGCATAGGTGCACTCGAACAATCATTCATCAAAACGCATAAAACTTTAGTTTACAAAGACGTGAAACTCACCGAGTGGTCTAGGGTGTTCACTGATATGCTCACACAAAAATCGCTGCAAAAGATGCTTTCCAACAGGTTTTATCCTAGTTTTTGTCCAAGTCCATGTTTCTTCCTGTTTTCATTTGAAGTCCACAGTAGTAAATTGTCGAGTCACTTGCGCGATCATTGGTAACTAGATAACTAAGGATCGCGCACGCAAACTCGACAATTGACTACTGTGGACTTCAAGCAAAAGTCAAAAAGTCAAAAAAAATTACTGATTATTTAAAATCATCCTAAATACATTAATTTATGCCAAGAAAAGCGCAAAGCGCCCTCAGATCATTTGGACGTGGCTGTGATTACAAGAGGTAAAAACGATATAAATACTGTTCGTTTTCTCACACAAACCGTTCGTTTCGTGTCTTAGGCCATCAATGTGTACTTACATTTATGAGTCATGAAATCATGTTTAATTTGGACTTCTCTGTGCATGCTCTTTGAGGTGGTGACCATAGACCTCCACGGTTTGACCTAAAAATATCAAAATTGAAACGGCGGAAACAAAGACATCTACATCTTGGATGCCCTTGAGGTAAGCTAAAACATACCAAAAATTAATTTCAAAGTGAGCTATCCCTTTAAGATAAAAATGGTAGGTTAGTACTTTACACAGTGAAACCTCATTGCTCTTTGTTGTCAGCCCTAAATCAACATTCACTGAGTTTCACGTCATCCAGGAATCCAACCAACTTTCCATGCCATATAACCGTCAGTGACAGGGTAGATGCCCGGGCCTCTAGCAGGTGCTGTTTGCAGTCTGTCTAATGGCTATTAAGAAAATATTATGTAACATCCTGCCCTATAATTAACCAGGGCATCACAAGGAACCTGCTGTGCCATGGAGATGGAGGCATAGCTTATTTGCACTGATCCAACCCCCCCATAGGGTCAATCACCAAAAAGAGATTATCATAGAGTTCATCAGAGCAAAGAAACACTGAATTAATGGGGGGGAAATTAGAAAATATCCATAACGCCAAATATCTCAGATAACTGATGACTAGGGAAAAAATAAAGTAACACTTTAAAGGTGCATTGTGTAAAATTTAGGAGAATCTGTAGACAGAAATGCATTATCACTAGCCTGAGGTCATCAAACTCAGATTCTAGTCACAATGTGAGTCTTACTGCTCCATGATTATGGGGTGTGTTTCAACCGAACCAGGAAAGAAAATGATTAATTTTGGCAATAATTGTGGCTTAAAATTAAGCCACAATTATTGCCAGAAGCTTCACGTCTGAGTTAGCATCATACTTGTTCTCACATGCATGTCTAAAAGGTGTATCCTGTTTATAAGACTGTCTATAATAAGATTGAGTGTACTATAACCAGCATCTTGTCATTGATGTCAGAGCCGGTCATGGTTGATGTCACCTCTATAGCATGTATGTGTGTGTGGACACGTGTGTATGTCAGGATTACAGTGGATACATAAAACAGTGCATCTCCAGAAGGATCCAGTACGTGCGAGACTCACACATGCCCAACAAACCCAATAACCCCTTTACACTTTCACTGGAGAGCCAGTGAACTCATATGTGTACTGTATACTGTTAGCCCAGTTGCCATAGAGTCTTCCACACCTGCAATAATAAATGATAGCGACAGATTGAAAGAAGAATTGTTATAAGGTCAGATAGGAGAGTATGCTTAACTCTTCAAACTAGCTTCTGAATGTTTGGCAAAATCAATTGATTTGAGATACGTTTAGGATATCATCAAGTCATAAACATGAGTAAGTAAGTAAACCAAATATATAATTGAAGTTGAAAGGTTCACTGGAGTGCAAAGTGTAACATAAAACTGCACCGTAATTGACGAGGAGTTAATAAATGGCAAATGTGCAAAAAGCGTCTATAGTCATAAGGTCAGACAAATATGAGCATAGTGATCAGACTCAAGTTCATCCTTGTCATAATTTAATTACATTTGAGAAAGAACAACTTCTTAGCAACCACCTTAACAATACCTCAACAACTACCTGCCAATGCCCTAGCAACCACCCATAATACCCTAGCAACTATAAACACATAGCAATGTCTTGTCAACCACCCACAACACCATCCAGAACACCTTAGCGAACACATATCACTGTCCTGGCAATTGTATTGCAATATGCTAAAAACACAGAATGCCTAAACCACTGCATAGCAACACCCTGGCAACCACCCAGAAAATCAAAACGTCCTAATCAGGCATATCAGTGTCCTAGAAACCGCATAGCAACTACCTGGCAAGTTGCAATCACCCTGAAAACTAAAGCAACTGTTTTGCAACATTTTACACAACCCTGAAACCACACAAAACCCTTTACCAACTACACATCAATGTCTTTGCAGTCGCATAGAAATATTAAACAGAACCGAACATCTAAGTAACCACATATCAATCAATGCACTTGCAGTGTGCTTAAATATGTCCTATTCAACACCTTAGCAACTGCATATCAGTGTCCTTGCAAATGCATAGAAATGTATTAAATACACAGAACATCTTAGCAACTGCATAGCAACACCCTGGCAACTACCCCAAAAAACCACAATACACCTTAGAAACTGCATAGTAATGCAGTTAAACACCAAAAACAACCTTGCAAATGCATCTCATTGTGTTCTAAAATTCACATAAAACACCATAGCAGTTCTTTGTCTTGCAACCACATAGCAACACCCTGGCAACTGCAAAGATAGGCCAACACCACTCACATTTTATTCAGAAAATGTCAAATTAATACACTCTAAAAACTGCGTTGAGGTTGAGTCCAAAACCAACCGTTGGTTTAACTGATTAAATTTAAATTTTAAACCCAACGTTGGGTCCATTTTTGTCTCAAACATAAGTTGAAACAACCCAACCTTTTTTTTAATAACTTTAAATCTTATGACAGATCTTAACAAAACGTCTTTAACTTTCAGTTAAATGGAACATATAGCCAGTCCAAGTGTTTTTATGGAAGGACATCCATGCAAGCTCACTCTTAGGAGTGTGAGAACATCTATGCAAGTGGTTATTGGGAGTGCGAGGACCAGTGGAAAGATGGAGAGCCAGGCACAAGCTGCCATGTTGAAGCCACTCCCCAAATGGGCATTGTGCATGACTGAGCCGATTCATTTTCCCATGCTGTGACGCAGGAACATGGAGCAGCGCTCATAACCGTGGCTTTCTGATTACTCGCAATGACAGAGACACACTGACTCTATATACAGAAGGCCGACTAGATCAATTAACTCTAAATGTACTGTAAACACATGACTAGGCTTACACGACAGGCAAATAAATTGATGTTAAATTGCAGTGAGGTCTCGCTTTTACCTTGATGAGGAACCCGGCCTACAGAGGCTCGCCACTCAGGTCAAATGTATTTTAGATTTGAAAGACATTTAAATCAGTCCCCACAGAAGAAGCCATACCGCTGTATGTGTGTATGTTTAGTAGAAGCAGGAAGAACATTAATAAAATTTAACAGCTTACTTTCACTGTTTACACTGATTAGATTAATGCATGCAGCGCCTCGTGATCTTTGGTGTTGACAGTTGTGTTGGGGAAATCCAAGTTTTGCATTGCATTCCATTCCCAGCACAAGAACACAAAATACTTACGGCTTATAAGAACAAACAAGTCTGTACAAGGAACTTTCATTTTACATTTAGGATAAAAAAGAAAGATACACATCTGAAGAAAAAGTATATCCAGACTGTTATAATAAAAGCTGTATGTTATGCAATAATGGATGGCAATTCTTTCATGATTCCAGTAATGGAAAATAAGTATCTTCAATGACTTTTAAATCGATTGGTGGGAAGAATTATTACAGCTCTTACAGTTTTGATTTTAAACCTTAGTATAAAAAGTCAGTGCATAACTCGTCCTGATCTTTGTGCTATAGACATTACTGTACATTAAATCATGTTGAGAAGAGCTGCGATATAATTTTTCTTTGAAAAAGAGAATAAATGCACAGGTATATATTAAAAATCTCACAAAATACTGTAGCAATGTGCTTAGCAAAACAACAACCTAGCAACTGCTCTGATTATGCAAAAAAAAAAAAAAAAAAAAAAAAAAACACCTTACGCAACTGCGTTGCAATGGCCTAACAACTTTAGGGCAATGCACAAAAGAAATTACTCTCATAAAACCTTAGCAACTGCACCCTAAGAGCAATGTACAACCCCAACCACACACACAAAAAAAGTTTAGCAACACCCCATAGCAACATCCTAACCACTTAGAGCAATGTGCAAAAAAACACCACAAAACACTTTAGCAACTCCATAGCAACACCCTGACAACTTTATGCTAAAAACACCACAAAACACATTAGCAACTCCATAGCAACACCCTGACAACTTTATAGCAATGTGCTAAAAACACCACAAAACACATTAGTAACCACATAGCAACACCTTGACAACTTTAAAGCAATGTGCTAATAACACCACAAAACACATTAGCTACCCCATAGCAACACCCTAACAACTTTATAGTAATGTGCTAAAAACGCCACAAAACACATTAGTAACCGCATAGCAACACCCTAACAACTTAGCAATATGCAAACAAACAAACAAACAAACAAACACAAAACTCCTAGCAACTGAACGGCAGCATCCAAACAAATTTAGAGCAATGTGTTTAAAAAAAACACACAAAACACTTAAGCAACCGCATAGCAATGCCCTAACAACTTTACCATACAATGCGATACAAAACTATACAACTTTAGATCAATGTGCTAATAAGGCCTACAATAAACACTTTAGCAACTGCATAACAACTCCCTACTGTCTTAAGAGCAAAACACCATTGCAACCACTTACTATAGCAACACCCCACCAACAGCCCACAATACACCCTAGCAACAGCATAGTAATGTGCCAAATAACACTGGAAAAACGGCATAGCAACACCCTGGAAACCACCAGAAACACTGTATGCAGGGGAATTCGCACTCCTCTTTCAAATCCCTCTCTTTCCAACCAGGAGAAACGAAAGTAAACTTCACTATGACTTCAACATGTCATGAGACTTACAAAACAGCTCTCAAATATCTTCTCGACAGCAATCAAAACATATAAAGCAAACTCAAACATAAACCAGCTGTTAAACTGGCAAGCTATGCCAATAGCCTGTCAAAATACAAACAGATGATAAGGAACACATGCTTTGTGTCCCATCTATTGTAGGAATCTTATGGAAGGAAGCCAGCAGAGATAAACAGCAAACAGAGTCTTTACCGTAAATGATTGTTTTTACTCTATGCACTCAAGGAAGTGTTACTCCAAAGGTTTGTTTAGGGAAAACCATCATTAATTAAAATGTGCAAATAAAGTGGCATGTCCAACTGTCATTCCTTGTGACATAATGCACCCTCCGTCCTATGTGTGGTATCAAAGTGATCAGGTTCAATAACAACAGCAATCTGGATAGCTAACAGCATGATGTCATGGCCATTACAGAGATCAGGAAGTAAATTTGCCAGTTGTCAATTGCAGTCCATGTTGACTCTCATAGAGTGCAAATACAGCCAGATGTGACTGACAGTGATGTCGGACATGATAAACATTGTTCTCACGAATAACTGATAGGTAATAACCGGCTTATGATGAAAATGTGTCCACACATTTATTAATGAGGTGGACAAGTGACAAGCTAATCGTTGTGTTTGTCAAAACAGAGGTGTTGCCATGCATTAAATCGTCACATCGACAGTATGTTTGGCTTTAAATCTGTTCAACATCCACGTCAGAACAGCATTCTAGCCAGCTTTACTACAAGTCTCTCCTGTCGAAGCTCAGATAAGACCAACATTTTCCTGTTGTTAGCATTAGCTCACCTCACCCACTTCGCCCATTTCCGAGTTTTCTTTCCTTAATGGAAAAACAAGACAAGCTGAAACTGTCGCTTTTAAGGTACTGAAGTAAAGCCAAATTCATACTTCTGCGTCAAATTCATGCCATAGCTACGTCGTAGGATGTGTGTGGCACGCGTACCCTGAGTAACCCCGTAAGTCCGACGCACAAGTATAAATCAGCCTTAATGGTGACTGTTCTGGTCTGTCGTAACTGTGACTTTAGTAATGAGACTGGAAATGTGTGATTGTTCTGTCTGTTCTTGTGGTGTTTATCTCATCTTCAGATGTTAAAACACACTGTTATTAGCGTAACTAGCCAGGCAGAACATTCTAGCCAGGTACAATATCGTCCTCTGAGGAAAGGACAATCCAATTCATGGCTCACTAATAAGACCGTATCGCAGTACTACTGAGACTGCTCTCTTTTACAAATGATTTGCTCTTATGCTGCGTTCACGTGCTATGGAAAATAGGATATTTTCCACTTGTATTTTCCACTGGTATTTTCCAGTGTGTTGCGTTCAAGTGCTTTTGTTGTCGTAATGTGGTAAAAAGATGGAGATCCAGACCTCTTATTTAGCTAAAATTATTCTAAATTGCTTAAGTCATCTGCAACAGCAAGAAAATGATTTATCAAAACTCAAAAGGTAAATAATATGCTAATATATTTTCGGTAACGCTTCCTTTTACAGTCCAGTTACCCATGTAAATATTATGTACTTATTTTAGTAACTACAATTACTGGGTAATAACTAGTACTAACCCTGAACCTACCCCTAAACCTACTCCTGTTCCATGTACTTACCTTATATTAGCCAGTACTTTCTAGATAAGTACACTGTAAGTACCCTGTAAGTACTGTACTGTAAAAGGAAGAGAATAGTATATATTTTTACCATTCACGACTCTCACGGTGCTCTCCGCCTTTTTGAAAAGTTCAAAGGTTATCTCATCTCGGCAACTCATCCATCAAAATATTCTACGAGTTGCCCAGTGGGAAATACCATATGAGGGGGTGTTCATGTGCATTTTCCACGTCGGTTTTTGGTATTTACCATAATTACCATAGCACATGAACGCAGCATTATCATCCAATCGTGGTTGCATCTCTCTATTTGCGTTACTCGATCTTAAGGCTGCATTTGATGCCGTCGACCACAACATTCTTTTGAAAAGACTTGAAAATTACGTTGGCATTAGTGTAATTGCATTGGAATGGTTTAAATCATACTTATCTGACCATTATCAGTTTGTAGCAGTAAACGAAGAGATGCCTTATCGATCACAAGTTCAGTATGGAGTACCACAAGGCTCAGTACTAGGACCATTGGTGTTGTGAGATATTATTAGGAAGCATCGCATTAGCTTTCACAATGGACATTTCTATAGCCAATATTCATTTTGGAGTTATAAACGACTCTTTGTAAGTGGAATCTCTAAAAAATTATGTCTAAATAGGAAAAGTCCTAATCATGGCACACTTTGATTTGAATAGCAATCCAACACGTGGCAATCAGCCGCCAACAGGCAGTGGGAACCACCTGTAAATCCCCATTTGCTACACAACGTGTCAGCTGAATCAACATGGAATAAAAAAGATGGATGATATATCTGCTCCCACACAGGCTCTATTGCAATTGCCTGTTAAGCCATCAACATTGTTCAGATCTATGTGCGAAGGGGGTGGAGGGAGCAACAGAGGAAATGATGACGGTAACCCAGACTGAGAAAACCCATTGCACAAAGCGTCCTGAGCACAATAGCACGGTGGTCTTTCTCTCTCCCCAGAGGGGGTTTACATGTACGTCACTAATGCAAAACACAAGGCAGGGCTTCTCAAAAGGTCCTCATAATGAATTCGAGAAAAGTCTCGAAGCAACACGGAGCATGTTTGTCAAAGTAAGAGATAATGTACAGAGAGCCAGTCATTATCGCCAAATAAAATAACCCCAAACAAGGTTTTATTCCAGTTAAATCTTTATTAAAATACATTCAATCAATTTTCGATTGACCTGTAAATCATTAAGGGCTGGGGCACTACACCTAAAAGCTTTACTTTTAACCTTTAAAACTAAATGTTTTAATATTTGTCTTAGTTTGGATTTTCATTGCACATTTCTCACTCCTTCTGTATAGCGCTCATCCCCAGAGCCAGACTAAGAGCTTTTAGTTTAATATTTAACCACCGATAACATTCACTTAAAATAGCAACGGATGCTCTTAATGATGCATCAGTGCTGTTGAAAGCAATGCTTATCACTCCACAAAATAATTTTATGGTCCTGTCTACTTTTATCTAAAAACAACCAGCTATTAATAAATAGTCTGCCGAGGTAAGAACTGTACTTCGGGCCTCTTAGCTAAGTGGAAGTACAAGAAAAGACATTTTAATAAAGCAAGAAAATAAGCAACAACCAGCAAACGTAAAGTGGATGTAGTTAGTAAATAATGTGCTCAAACCGATATTTTGCCTGTCGCAAACACTGGTTTAAAATCGAGAAATCATACCGAAAATAAACGTCTATAATCAAATCTACTTTTCCACAAAACAGATGTGCTCGGCCCGGCTGGTCGCTCATAAATCAAATGCTTAATTTAATTTGATTTGAGTACATATAAAAAAAAAGACTTCTACACAATAATCAAAAAATGCAGAATGGGCACAGAAAAGAACAGTTAATTCATCTGGAAGGCCAAACAAATAGCAGTGATTGCTATTGACAGTGCCTAACTGTGCAGGGCTCAACGTGGCAAGACGTTGGGCCTAGCCATGCTGAAGGGAGTTGCCTGGCAACTGTGAGCTCTTTCTCTCTGGACTTTCTGGAAAAAAAACGTGAATGAAGTCTATCTGCCATCTCTCTAAAGAGGAGTTGTCACAAACCTGGATGATTCAGGGTGTCATTTCTTAAACTGTGACGGTGAGTAAATAAGTTGTAGCAAATCTGCTGTGCTCTTTAATGCATTTTACATGCATTTCCAGCTTGCACATTAAATATTTACAGTAGTCTAAATTATTAATCCGAATTATACAATTCTGAACATGGCGGACAATAAAATGTCCCAAAATCGAGCATTGAAAAAGACCCTACAGAGCAACTACTCAAAACCCCATCAACCACCTAGAAAACACTAGTTTATAATTCCATTTTACATAATAATTACATAAAAATTAAATAAAGAAAATAAAGTCACATTTGGTTATTAGTTGCTTCCTAAACAACTCTTAGATTAGTCTTAATGAAATGATTAAAATAGTCATCCATGACCATCTGTTAAACATGTTATGCATATTCTGATGGTTATGGATATGTGCGCTCTTTATGTATATGTTAAGTGGCTTTCATCCTTCATTCATTCCCACTATATCTCTCTTTCTGCATATTGATGCCATGCATAAGAGCGCACAGAGCAGGTTGTACGCCGTTTTGTTTTCAAGTATTCCTGGACATGCATAAATGCGACAGCTCTACCAGCGAGGCACATGACAGACCCATGTGCATCAAAGTGTTACGTGATCAAAGTGCTTTTCTGCAGGATAGTATTATACTCGCACTAAGTTAAAATGATCAGAGTCTAAGGAGTTTAATATAAACGGTTATTATTCCTGGGTCTGTCATGATCTTAAAAGGGACCTTTATGCCCCTTCTTATGGCGCTTTTCCACTACCAGTACCAGCTCGACTCGAATCGTCTCGACTCAACTCGGCTCGCTTTTCGCTCCGTTTTCCATTGCCGCCACAAATAGTCCCCGGTCGTCATGGCGACACCGCAGGAAACTGCCGTGACGTAATCTTAAACACGACACACATCCACTACCCACACAGGACAATGGAGGAAATCGAGCGTATGCTGTTTTTGATCCGGGATGTGGCTGTTTCTCACAACAAGAAGACAAACGTTGTTTCATGAGAGGCTGAGGGCAGCAAAATGAAACACTGCTGAAAAAAACAGGAGAGTTTTGGGAATTACTACAACAGAGTTCAGACTACGTAACACAGTCTCATCCCAAAAAGTCATATAACTGACGTCTTGGGATGTCTTTTGACCATACGTACGTCAATATCCGCCTTTTTAGGGCCCCCTTAAACGTCGGTAGATGGTGATCCCGGGCCGTCATACAACTGACGCTTTACCTTTAACATCAGTTAGGTGACGGGGTAGGTTTAGGGTTAGGTTTAGGTCTGGGGTAGAGTTAGGATCCCATAACCTCATCTACCGACGTTTAAGGGGGCCCTAAAAAGGCGAATATTGACGTTTGGTCAAAAGACGTCCCAAAACGTCAGTTATATGACGTCTTGGGATGAGACTACGAGGCTACTGAAATTCTGTCAGTAATTACCCTCATGTTGTTCCAACCCTGTACGACTTTCGTTCATCTTTGGAACACAAATTAAGATATTTTTGATTAAATCTGAGAGCTGGATCACTCCTCCATAGGCTTCAGAGGGATTGAAAATTACCGGCCCAGAAAAGTTATTAAAGACATTGTTAAAATAGTACTTGGACTACTTTAACAATGTCGTATATCGTTACATGACACATTTACGTTCAAACACCATGTAAAAGTAAATTTTCCGTAGTAGCTCCCCTTTAAGCAACGTTTTTGTGACTGAGGTAATTCTATGCTATTTTAATGGAGTTGGTCGCTTTGCAGCCGAACATTATCAGGTACACCCAAAACCTGATAATACCAATAAAAACTCTTTCATACCAATCTGGAATCAATTTAGCTCTTGAAGTATAGGGGTTTAAGTGGGATTAACTTGTCCTAGATCAGCGGAAAATCATACCCTTGCTTCTATTAATGCTAAATGCTTGCCAAGCTGGCAAGCCTTGGCCTAGTCAGCAAGCCTGTTTGAAAAAAAGGAGAAGGGGGTGGGAAACCCAGATGGTTTAATGAGCATGAGCCATCTCTGTCTCAAGTTACTTTATTATAATCCCCACAAAGGTCAGCAGGAAACAACAGGCTTATAGGAAATCAGAGAAGGTGAGTTATTTTGCAATCAGTGCCGCCTTGTTATTATTTACCTCGTCCAATGAAAGATCAGTGAATGGTAAGCCCCACCATTTAGCTATTACTGATGTCTCAAATGTCTTACCACTGCTCTTTTATGTTTAGCCCTGAGGAAGCACAGTATTAAGGTATTGCTACTGTAATTGTGGATTTCAGATCCCACTGAAAGGCCATTTTAAAACCTGCCTACTACAACACCTCCCAAAGTAATATCTCTGAGGGAAAAAAGGAAGCCACATCGATTAACTTTACAGGGTGTACTTTGCCTAAAGGCAGCCTTATTTGACTGATACAAATATGTTTTCATCTGCCACAAGAGCAACTGTTTAGTGTTTTCTCCATCAATTTAAATAATCAACATTTGTATATTGCATTTAAAAATCGTGTTACTTGCAAAAGGCTATGTGTCACAGCGTAGAGGCAATCAAGCCGCACAAGATGAGACAAGAAACAATAGAGGCCATTACGTAAATTAAAGAACCTTTCAAGACTGCCGTGCTTTGATTCAGTCACAGGCTGTTCTCATCATGAATAAATGATTATTTGTTGACTGAATACCTAAAATGTTGCTTCCCGACAAGAACAAAAGACCACAAGACTGATATAGTTTTTGTTGTTTAATAAAAAACAAGTCTTTGGCAGATAAAGAGATTTGGCAATAAATAAAACTTAATATAATACATCCAAACACATGCATGCTCACACTCGCACACAATCAATTGAGCAGTTTGGATTTATAATGTGACAATGCTTGTGAGAGGAAGATCACAGTTGCCCAGAATATAGTCTCTTTTCATTGTGGACATCTTGTTTACGACTTTGAATCGAAGCGACCTCTGGCAGAGATCATCTTCCGATATACCGTCAAAGAAAAAGTCCTCATTGAAGATTGGATTGCGGCTCTTCCTGATGACCGTGCTGCGCTGTTTCTGGACTTTTCCGGGTATGAGAGAGAGGCTAACGCTGCAGTTAATGCTTTTAGGGTCCACCGACAGAGCATACAGGCCTTCTGCGCTAATGAGGCGGACACGCAGTCTCTGGTTTTCAGGGCAGTACTCTGCGGACAACCGCAAGGTCCCGTCCCTTCCAACAGGCACCAAATTCTCTTTCATCGCCCTCTCCCGGTGCAGAACCAAGTCCATGGGGAAGATAGCCGGGGGTGCCAAGCTGAAACCACACTGGAGAGGTTCTACAAGGCCGTCAGATGCTCTCCTCATGATGTTGGGGCTGTTGTCCGTGGAGCTGCTCTCGTCCGTCGATAAGGAATTGTTTCTGGACATGGCAGCCTTCCGGAGGTTGCGGTAGAGGATTTTCTCATGGCTAAGTGCTTTGAGGAGAGAAGACTTTGGTGGGCATCTGTTCAATAGAGGAGAACTGAAGGGGGAGGATTCTGCCGAGGAGGTGGTATCGCTATCCAGAGTTCCCTGTCGGTGCAAGGTGAAGCCTTTTGGAGAAAGTCTGGAAGTAAGAGCATTCAGGCTAAAGGAAGAATGGGAGCTTGAAGATGGCAGGAGGGGGGAAGATGGCATGGAAGATTTGGAGCAAGTGTTCGATCTACTTCGGGGAAGAACCAAGGGGATTCCACTGGAGTTGGGGTCACTGTGGAAGAGGGACTCCTTTCTTCTGGTGTGGGGACTTTCCAGCAAGGTGCAGAAGCCATAGCAGGTTTGAGCTTTGGCTAAGTGAGGCAGGGAAAGTGCAGCCTGGCTTTGAGGATCAGCATTGGTGGTTTCCTCATCACTGCAGCCATTGTCATATGGTCCATCGTCAACACTCTCCACCTGGATGATGTGGTTGTTGTGTAGCTCTCGGGTATTGACTTCTCTCTTTGGACTTCCCTTCTCACATGGAGACACTCGGATGCATGGAGTCGGCCTCCCCTGCTCGATACTCTTGGCCTCCACTGGGCTTGAGATCTTCGGGGGGATGCAGAACTCTGGGATGGTGTCCGGGGTGATGATGTTTGGACACAGCAGGACTTTCTTGGCTTTCTCAATGGATGACTTGTCTCCGAACATGATGTCTCCGATTTTGAAGCTGTATTCCGTTACGGAAAGTGGCAAGTTGGTCCTTTCGACGGACACTCTGATCTTCTCTACCACCCACATGGGAATTCAGTTTGGACTCGAGTTAGAAACACTGCAGAAAAAAAAAGATCTGTGGTTATAAGTCTGGTCCACTTAGTTTTACTCCCAAATTGTGCAATAGATATCTGTCTTTATATCTTAAAGCCAAAACATTTTGTATGCCGCTTACCTTGTGTACCCGATTCGGCAGTGGAGGAGTTGAGTATCTGTTCAGATGGTTCCTTGTTCTTTATGCTGCATTAAACAAGGTCTTCAGGGAGATATCTAAGAGTGTCTAATCAGCAGGCTCAGACTCTCTCCTGTTAGACCGGCTTCTCTTTGTGACACATGTGAAGGGCTCTTGGCCTTTTATACAGAACAGTGCTGTGGGCGGAGAGAAGGGCGATTCGATCACACCCACGAGTGGTAAGAGAGGGCTGCCCTGCTTTCAAGGCTTCAGGTTCCTATAGAAACTCGCAAGCCACGACAATTTAATCTAGGCAATCCAAGAATGGGAAAGGTAAAGGCCAGTCTGATAAGCAAATTGCAATGAAATCCAACAAATTTGGCTGATAAAACAAAGGCATGTGAATGTGCGTGTGAGTTGTAATATTAGATGTGGGTTATAGGTTAATGATACCTGTATATGATGCAAATCCAAATGTATCTGGCATTTTTCACGCAAAGACTACAGTATTAGTTATACCAATGACGGAACACAGGCTTTGATGTATCTGGGTCAGCAAATACAAAAGGTCTAAAGCAAATTTACTGAGCTTACAAACGCATTCACAAGCTAGGCACAATAATCCCTATATGCCCTATAAAACTATAATGAAAATGGGCCTGCTGATTGTTTGATTGGTCTATTTTTTTGTTAATAGTGAAACTTTTTTTTTGTTGCCTTTTTGCAATTCTTATTCGATATTTATATTGTCATACTCATAACCATATTTTTCTCATATTGTTGAAACTACGTGTACCAACATTTAAATTAACCACACTTTAAATTGGTACTATCAAAGTACAATCAAATTAGATGTTTAAGTCATTTAAACTTAAATTGCATTAAACTGCCTTAAAAAAATAAGTTGAATCTTGTTTAAATGCAGTAATTACACGGTTGAGCCGTCCCTTACAACTCACCCACCCTTAAAACTACCCATACCAGACCTGTCCCTAACCTTACCCAATAGCAGCAAGTGTTTTGCACTCCATTATGAACACAATAAGTACATATTATATACTTTTTTTTAATGCAAGTGAAGGAAAGTGATCGATCCACAAATAGTAAACCAATAATGTGTACTGTCATGAAAAAAAAATGCAAGAATATAATTGCAGATACAAATATAGAAGAGTGCTCTCTTGGCTAGAAATTGATGAAATAATAAATACAGACAAATACAGATATTTCAACGATGCCCTCTTGTGGCAGGATACAGACGAGCTTTGCAAAATTTGAATGCAATTTTTATAATTCCATAATATTAACTTAATATTCACACATCTTTTTACTATCATATTAGTCTAATTCCATCCGACACTATTTACTTCGATTAAACGTGCAGTGTAGTTTCCGGTTATGTACATCCGCATAGGTGATGTCTACGACGTCATGCTTGATATTTATGTCTTTGTTTACTGTTAGCTCATGGTCAAAGTTCGAGGGGTTATTGCAGTAGAACCTACGAGAATCAGAGAGGTGGACAGACGTAATGATCCTAGAGTCTAGTGATACCTTTTTGATGGTTTCTAAGAAATGTTGTGATCACCTTGAGTAATATTTAAGGCCATTTAACAGCAGGAAAAGCTTATTCTAATGTTTGAAAAGCATGAAGTAAACAAGTGCTTCAATGTTGATTAAACTTTTTAAATAGCACTTAGAAAGTCATTTAGAGATTACGAACAGATGTACAGGAAATAATTGCCATATAAATAGAATTGTGCGAAATATACCGCCGCAGAAGTCACCCCATGCTGATTCCAGACTAGTTTTGTGGCTTTTCTTAAAATAAGTACACTTGAACAAAGTGAAGACAGCACTGCATTTGCCCGGATAGACACCAAAGGGCGACTTTTAATAATTTTTTAACTATACAATTTACAACATCAACATAATAAGTACATTGCACTTAACAACTATTATTTTTTATGCATTTACAGAGTATTTGAAGACACCTAATATAAAGTGTGAAACAAAAACTGTATATTCCACTAATCCTATACCCCTAAACCTACCCATTACAGAAAACTTGCAGCATTTTTTTTATAAAAAAGAATGCAGTTAATTATGTTTTTAAGCCATTTGGTTTACAAGAACAGCCATGTTTACTTCGTCATTATACACATTTGTGTCCTCAAACCATACAAGACCACACAAACACACATTAGGTTTCCATGTTTTTCCATGCTTAACTTAAACATGAAAATTATTCAGTACAAACTGTATATTATATCCCCTAACTCTAACCCGACCCATCACTCCAGCTAAAAAAAAAAAAAAAAAAAAAAAAAAAAAAAAAATTCATATTCCGAGCTGTTTTTAAAACACACACACACACACACACACACTTCCTCCTTGTTTTTCTTCTTTCACACAGGTCCCTTTCCTGCGAGCAGCAGCTGGTTTTGATGATTATCGCGGGTCACCATGTAATGAACATCATGTGTTTTAGGGTCACCTTTAATGTGACCTCAGAATACCATCCTGAGAAGTGAACTTTCTCTACACTGCTTCAAAAACAACCCATAAGGGCCTCTAACCGTTTATTTATAAAACAGGATTTGAAACCTGCATGTGTTTTTTACAGTGAACACTAGAGGACAGCATCATGTCAGTTATGATGACTAAAGCTGATCCGTCAAATGACTCTTGGAGGTCAAAGGGGCACGAGGATAAGCTGGCTGTGCTCATGACTGCCTCTTTTTTACATTTCCTTTCTTTTGGTAAATCCATAATTTATTTTGCAACAGAAATACAGTAGTCAATATGGTTGTTTTGTTCAATATGGTCAGTTTGTTCATGTATGAAATAATATCTGTCAAGTACAGTGTTAGTGATAGTCAAGTGATATATATATATATATATATATATATATATATATATATATAATTTATATAGTATTAATATATATAATAATATAATATATAATATATTTATTTATAATACAATATATAATATATATATATAATATATAATATATAAAACATAATATATATATATATATATATATATATATATATATATATATAAAGTGGTATTACTGTTATTGTGTTTGTGCTGTCAAAACGATTAATCACGATTAACAGCATCTAAAATAAAAGTTGTTTACATGCATGTGTGTGTATACAAAATAATTATACACAGTGTACCCACATATATTATGTAAACACAAAATTTCATTTTGGATGCGATTAATCGTGATTAATCGATTTGAGAGCACACATGCATATATATTTTTTGCATGTAATATAATGTAGATTTTTTTAAACTGTGTGTGTTTATAGTATTTAGTGTATATAGAATATAATACACACACTCACTTGTTTTGATTTGGTCCGTCTGCGAGTATACTCACACCTTTTAGTTCTTTCTTTCTTCTTCTTCTTCTTTTTTTTGCATTCGATAGTACATAACCTCTAATGATACATCTAATTTTCTGCTCTATTAGCCTCATTAGCTGTGCTTGCATATTCATCACATACACACGCAGCAGTTCAAGCTCCATCAACACGACAACACTATCAGTTACAGCCAGCCACAGATCCAGATGAGCTGCAATGTGCACATACACACACACCCACACACACACAAAGACGAACAGAAACTAAATCATAGCTTATTTCTGAACATGCGCTTCAGGAGAAATACTCAATACATACTTTATAATGTCCCAGGCTGGTCATTGGAAATAAAGGTCACTCTGAGTATACAAGACAGACTGCAGACAGACGTCTGTGAAGTCTTCTGGGACCGGCCTATAAATGTTTGATGACAGCTCTCTGAGTATCACTAACATACGAAACCAGAGAATCTCTCTAAAAGAAACAGTTGACTTGAAGTCCATTCCCCCCCTTTACATCTGAATTGTAAAAGTAACATTCACATGTTATGGGAATAAACAAACACATTTTCCCACAAAATAGTATTCAGAATAATGTGAGAGTCCATCATCACATTCAGACAAATTTTTATTATTATATTATTAAAATATTTTTAGATTTTATATACAGTACATCTACTTTGCTACTATTGAATTGTAATATATATTTTATTTTGTACATTTACTTATTGTGTAAATTATTACGTGTATAAACACAAACACGTATGCCTTCAGTTTAATACATGGGTGTGTAACACTGACAATAAGCAGCGACTCGCTCAATAATCGCACTTCAACTTGAAGGACTTATCTCAACATCATATTGCCTCGATGGGGGACCTTAGTAACAAGAGGGGCGGGGCTTCGTGTTCCAGAGGCAGGACCGCAGTTCAGCTCGCGCGCTGCCTCTGAATCAACTCTATCATCTCTCGCGCACGAGAGCGCGTGCCTTTTAGGTAAGAAATCGTGTTTTGTTTCTCTTGTTTTTATTTGCAACGGAACCGTTTTGATGCACCGCACGTGTTTACTTCTTTTGTTGGGAGTTGAAGGCGCTTTGTTGTTGATTTATGGAGGACATGTTATGATGGAGCCGAATGAATGGGCGGTGTTGAGTCTCGTGCGGCGTGATGTTTGAATTCTGCAATCTGTCAGTGAATTTGAAGCCAGTGATTTATTCCTCCTTGCATGCGAGTGGATTGAGCGTGCATAATAATTATCTATCAGAATTTTGCTTGCTTGTAAAATGTGTTATTTTATAGTGATCATTTTAGCTATTCTCAGAGCAGAGGCAGAGCATGTAGAGTTGCTTGTCACAGTTTTACCTTTTCTGGATATGTTGTAGTAGTTACTCGCGCTGATTTTAGGTATCTTTAAGTCCTACGGCGTATTGACATCGAGGAACGGGGTTGCGTTGCCTCCCTCCCTTTCTCTCAGATGATGGATGGATTTGTTTGGAAATGATGTACGGCCTATTTACATGCAAGGTGCTAACGCAAGCTGTTTGCAAATGATTTAAATGTAGGGGTGTGAACGAATCGTTTTTTATTGGGATATTTAATGAACCGACTCAAAAAAAATGGTCCGTACGAATCGGTATGAGCGCCTCTCGATTCAGTAACTCGTCTGCTTAACCGATAACCATGACTGAATTCAGAATACTTGCATACGTTCAAATGCCATGCCTTTATATTACTGACTTATTAAGAGTAATATAGGCTACTAGTATTCCGTTCCATTCGAATTCCGCGCGTTAACTTCGAACAAGACCGACTCACAATTATCCGGTTTAACCACTCACTGATTCAGAATCATTTGTTTCGAACACATTCGATTCGTAACGAGTCGAACATCGATGCGTTCTTCTAATTGGGTTAGAGCATTTTGGAGGCAACCTGAATTTGACTGATTGTGGTAAATAAATGTTTGTTACTTTAACCGCGAATAACTTTTTTTTCATGTATAAAGATCCGATTTATACCGTGATATAGGCTACTGTTTGTGAAGTGTAGCTAAAATATTGTGTGTAAAATATTATTTGGAAAATATTAAGTTTCAATTGTTACATCATCACATTATATTTTTCTACTCACTATACTGTACTGTTAAATTATTTATTTAGTATATTATTATAACATTGATTTTCTCTAAACTTCCTCTATACATCTGACCTAAATCATGGCAACAACAAACTGGACAAATAAAATGACAGTAAATAACTTAATAAATCTTAGTAATATAAAGAAAAAAAATCGTATTTGCTTATGGCAGCCTCTTTTCTATATATTAAATATTTACATTATTATAACACCGCCAACTCACCTCAGTGTCCTCAGAGTTATGGCACTATTCGATTATTTTTTTGTAAAATAGGCCACACCCTTCATATCTCATCAGCTACCGACAGCCATGTTGAATTCAGAAATTAACGTGTCTGACTGTCTGATCATTTTTTTTTGTACATTGGCACTCGAGACTACATTTATGGTTAATTTGGAACAGATTAGGCCACAAACCTAGGAATAATTCCCAACTGTAGTTTATTTAATATCCTTGTTGAAATGTGTCCCTTAAAGCTTTAATTTTAAATGTAGAGCATGGCAATTTGTAGATTAATTCGACCAGTCGTTATATCAATCGTCACATAAGCTCAATAGTTGCTGGATTGCAAAAACCCAGTAAGAAACATTATGTTATGTCAGATCTCACAGGAAAGCTATACTGGAAAAAAACCCCCAAAAAATATAGGCTATATCACAAGATGCACTGATTCCTCAACACAAAATGCATTCGTGCCTACAACATAATGTAGTCGTATTTGCTTTAGCGTTACACACATCTGTTTTTCTGCAAGCAATATAAATAGAGAGACATGGTATTTGCACTTTAAGTCTTTTAACGGCAGTCTTCTCGACAGTTAATAGCCTGAAATGGATTATTGTCTTAGGTAATCACACATAAAATGGATATATGGACCGTGTGGAAGTCATGTCCTTATATCCGGCAGTTCAGGCTCTTTGATGAAATCCGTGTTTTTCTCTAGTGTAGCGCCACACCCCTTGGAATCCGTACTGTACTTCAAAGGCATGGCAACTCACATTGCATGAGTGTTACGTTAGATCTGTGCATTTCAGTATGAAAGGGACTGAACCAGCAAGGATGAGCATATTGTTCTTGGCTAAATCACCTTAAGATGGATCAATAGATCTAGATTTGATAATTATGTGTGGTCAATACAGTTTAAATGTAATCCGAATGTTTGAAAGTGCATTTCATTCATGCATCACCACCGTCATTTGCACGCGAGCGGCATTGATTGAGGCAGGATGACGTATGTGACACATGTGCACTTTGACCTAGTTTTAACAATCTATATATTAGCATCATCAATCAATCATGACCTTAGTGCTAGTTGCTTTAAAAAACAACAACAACTGGATTTGTTTTGACCTGGAATGCGTTACCGTTCACATTTATTTAGCATAAATTGCTTCGAAATTTTGGAATCGGTGTCAGACGGAGGGAGGCCGCCATCACTACTGCAAGGAAAAGGAAATTAGCACTGCTGTTTGACAGGAAAAAGGGATGTTTCTGTATGCGCTGGACTGTGTCAAAGTCATATGAGGTCAAGCTGCTGAACTCTCAGTATTATATTTTGTTCTTAAGGAGACACGTTCATTTTTATTATGTTGCAGCAACACTCGAGTCAAAAGGAATTAGTATGAAATGGGATGGTGTTTGATAGAGCATGAAAATCGAATGATGTGTTTACATACAGCATGAGTGAGACACTTGCGTAAGCATAATACCATTTATGAAAAGTTTTATACACAGTATGAGTATATTTATTTATATGACACTTAGTTGTGGTCTTTGAATCTGATGGGCTTAGAGGCGTATTCTGTCAATGGCGAAGAAGAAAACCAATGATAATTTTTAAAATACCACTGTTGTTGTGTCATGGAATGTAGTTTTTACGAGTTTTTCAGGTGAGAATGTAGTTGTTTGAACCTCAAATCTGTGGTTTATTTGTAAAGATAGTGCCTGTTTAAAAATGCGCTCCTATGTTTTCAAAGTTGTGAGGTCTTATCTCAGAAAGATCTTCTTACATTTGCCGCTGGGTAGATTACTTACAAATTTTAGTTCGTTACTGATTCCAAATTACATGACAATAGTTGTAGTTAGTAACGTAATCCATCACATTACACATTTTAGGTAATATAAGCTGACTACTTTTAGATTCATTTTGAGCTAACTCCATCACATTGAATTGAATGGGATAAAACGTTTCGACTTTAATCAAAAAAAAAAAGTAAAAAAAAATAAATAAATCTAGCATTTCGAGATTTAAGTCGAAACGTTTTGACTTAAATCTAAAAAAAATAATAAAGTAAAAAAATTAAATAAATCTAGCATTTCAAGATTAAAGTCGAAACGTTTCGACTTTAATCTCGAAATGCTAGATTTCTATTCTTTATTTATTTTTTTACAGAATCAATTAATTATCAAATATTTACTGCATTATGTGAATAATATGTACTTATTTGATCAATAAAAAATCTCTGTAGTTTGATTACAAGTATTTGAAATTATAATATAATCGAATTACAAGTAGACTACTTAATTTTTGGAATCTGATTATATCTAATCAATTAATACCAAGCAATGCTGGTTTTGATGTCTTGGTAGTGGTTAAACATTTTTTCTTTCTTTTTTTTCAGACAGTGGTTGTTTCGTTTTAGTTTAAATCCTTGCATTGAACTGTTATATAAAAGAAATATCATACAAATAGTTTTGTGCTATCGCTATATATCCCATTTTAACATTTCAAATCAATTACCTTTGCCATCCTCAAGGTAATCTTTTAATAACACTAAGTAAATAGTCAACACTGTAAATAAATTGTAATCCTTAGCAGATGCCCATTTTTCATAATATTGTGATGCCTACATGCAATTATAGCTTTTAAAATCATGAGTATTTCATGCCTTATTTTCATGATAGAAAATCTTTTTTATCATGAACAGAATCAGTATCCACCATAATGTGAATATCAATGCATCCATGAATGTATTTCCAGGTCCATAATTTCTTTAGACTTTCTTTTGATCCCACAAGTCTAATTTGGTTGCATCCTTCTGATTCATGAAGTCTGGCTGGTGAAAAGGCCTCTGGTACTCTGACTTGACACTAGAGGAAGGATGTGTGTTTTTGTGATGAAAGGGCACGATGGGAATTAAAATGCATGATTAATGGACAGAGAGCTTGATGGTAAAGGTTATTGCTCATTATGTGTATTGATTGTGTTCTGCTTCTTTTTTTCAGTTGGGTGATTTAAAGATGTACTGAGCAACAATCGTATCTTCATAAAACAAGTTACCCGTCAAAATTGCTCATGGACACTTTTTGAACATGCGATTGTGCATCTTATAAGTCGGTCAATTTGCCAAGTGTTTGAAATTATAATTGGTCGTGCTCTTTATAAAACTATAAAAATTGTTTCCAGATCATCAGAAAAAAATAAAATACAGATAACACCTGCTTTCTTCTGGTTGAATATCCCATATGAGGTTATAATTAGCTCTCCCTCGAAGTGTCACAATCTGGGATGCGAGTTTTTGCCTGCCAACTACATCTGATAAAATGTCCGACACCAGTGACACCACACGCAGAGGACAAAACAAGAATTGGAGAGGAATTGGAAGAAAATGTAAATTCTTGTTAGGTCTGGCTTTGACTTGATTATTCAAGAGACAAATTAGGGGAAATATTTCAGATGCTGCCATTTCTGTGCGAGTGTACATCATTGTCTCATGAGAGTTGACTAAATTGACCAGTAGTCCAACAATCGACTAATTGCATACTGTGAGTAGTGTAGTACTTCGCATACTGTGAGTAGTGAAGTACTTCTTTTTGTCAATTCTTTTTTAGCTGCTGTTGTGTCGCCATGAACATTGTATTTTTAAGTTTAAAAGTGGTCTAAAAAAGTGCTCAAGTTGTTTTTGAATGCAAGAACGCAAGAAACATACCCATATATATACTGTATGTGTCCGTCCGATCAGGGTAAAACCATAATTATGCCAAACAAGCCACCAACTAGTCGATTTTGAAACTCTCTTGTTTAGCAGATCTTCAGTGTCAAGGTTCCTCACGTTTCTTACTGTGTTGGAATTAAAAGTGAAAGCTCAAAGCAGCTTTGTTTATTGCGAATTATATTTCATACTCCTTGTGACCTTGTGCTTTAAAGAATGAGCAATTCAGTGACGAGAGCTTTCCAAATGATAAAAATGTTTGATTCATGAAGTGGTTTCATCCAAGATCAGGAGCTCCGAGAACTGTTGCTTTAATGCTTAGTCCAATTCAGTGACGCCCCATCAATAAAGTATTGATCGACTGAGACAAAGTACAGCGCTTTCAAGAACCAGCTACCAACTTCACTCTATACTCCTCAAGCTGGTATCGGGTAATTAATGTGAGTAATATCAGCTTACCTCTTCATATGTATTTTCACAGAGAGGCTGTAATTAAAATCATGCCTTCTTTTTTTGCGCATTGACTTGGATCAAGGGCCTGCTGTTGAGGAGGTCATTATCAAATGGCTTTGGATTACAATGGGCCGTTATGTCTTGGGTAATTTAAAGTTCTTTTAACGTAAGGCGGTTCTCTAAAATGTAAATCGTGAAAAGGCAGGAGGTCGTTGTTTGACTCTTGTGGATGTTTGGCTAATCTGGCTATACACATTTAAAGCTTAAACTAATACTCTTAAATAGGCCTGCAGGCATTAGCACTGGGATATTAGCATGGTGCTAATGATGTTGTGATGATCCTATAACATTATGCCTTGATTTAAAGGAGATAAGAGATTAGACCAGGATAAAAATCAATAATTTATTTATAGTTATTGGTATGGTTCATCCTTGCAGTGTGTGAATGAGTGAGTGAATGGGTGAATGTGAGGCAAAATGTAAAGCGCTTTGGGAGCCATTGGGTCTGTGAAAGTGCAATATAAATGCAGTCCATTTACCATTTGGTTCATCCAAAAAATGGACAATTCTGTTAGCAGATAGTCTCTCTTGCTATTTCACTAGTATATGGCTTCAGAATAATTTTACGGTGCTTTTTTGTCCTTTATAGAGCTTGAAAGCCACTGGTCACGGTTTAATTTTATATGGAAAAGAGCAACTTGGACATTGTGCAAAATACCTCCTTTTGCGTTTCTTGAAAAAAAGAAAAAGAAAGGTCAATTAGGATAAATAAGTGTGTGAATTAAATCCATTGAACTGTTTGCAACTACAAAATATTCAAGAGAATTCTAAAATTCCCGCCTAAATATTCCATTGGATTCTAATTGGCACACTGGAAACATCATAGTGGTAGACCAATAGACCAGTGGTAGACCAGTTGGCAACCAAACTTACCATTTTAAAATGGTTTCTGTGACGTTTTTGTTTAGCCGATTTCTGAGGCTCTTGATTATAATCTTTATTGCATATGGTTCGTTAGGCTAATTGAATGAAATTTATTCACTTCACTTATGGAATTGATTCTGAGTAATTAGTTCAAATCTTAATATGCTGTGGTCGATTTGGTTGCTTTACTATCAGTTTAGTTTGATGTGTTTTGGTTTGGTAAATGAACGTTTTCTACTGTGTTGGCAGCTCTTACTAAATAGGTTACTTCACAAACAGTTCTGAATTGAGCTGGACTGATCTGATAAAGCGTTGTGTTTTCTGCATAGTAAACCTAGGCATTATAAAAACAATAGATGGAGGGATAGAGTTTCTTACACGTTAGACTAACCCGGTATTGGATGCCCAATTTAATGGTATTCTTTGTAACAGCTGGTAATTTCCCTTAAACGCGATTCATAGGCTCTAAACGATAAGCTGACTTGTAACTACTGACTCTACCTTTCCCTCTGCAAATCACTTAGCAAGTGCTTTCCCTTTTTCTGTTGTTGGAGTTGTTTCATCTCCAAGAATAACAGGCCGGCTTGGAATTCCTCAGGAAATGTTTAGTCGATGGACCAAGAGACAAAAGGGTTCATGGCTCATCATCAGTGGAGAGAATCAGTGTGGATTTTGTCCTGAAATGAGCGTGAACATGTGGGTGTATGGCTGTATGTGTTGGGTTACTTCATCCCAGCATAGATTGTTGATTACTTGACTGATAATCCACAGGGAACCTTTTATAATAGAAACCTTGGGGACAATTTCTCTTTTTCCGTTTACTCGGCCTCATTTTGTTAACAAAAACATATGTTGTATGACTTACTTTATTCTGCGGGGGACAGAAATGTACATACAATGAAAGTCAGTGGGGTTCAGTGTTGTTTTGGACCAATTGACTGACAAAATCACAAAATATCATCTGTTATGTTCCACACATGAAAGAAAATCATTCAAAAATGTTATATCTCAAGGACAAAAAAAAAATCTGGTGACAGAATCCAGACCTTGTGGGTGTTAATATTATCCAGTAATATCATAGCCTAAATTTTCCTACCTTACTTTCTTTCCCAGTGCATATTCCAACCCGATCTCACGAGAATTCGTACGAATTTTACGCGGTGGCTAATTCGTAACAATTTGCACGACCTCACTCGTACGAATTAGTACGTATTTTACACACATATTTTACACATATTTTACAAATTGGCCAATTCGTATGAATGACGTACCCCTGACCCCGCCCCTAAACCTACCCATTACGTGGGTTTGGACAAATTTGTACGAGTGAGGTTGTATGAATTAGTACGAATTAGCCACTTTTTAATCACTCATACGAATTCGTACGAATTGGTCGTGAGATAGCGTAGCATCTTCAGCATCACTCTGCAATTCGCCACATTTTGGAAGTTATATGCATTGTGGATCATGTTTTCTTTAACACCAAAAGATCATTCATCAATTATTTTAATTGCAAGGAAAAGGATCAGTGTTGACTATGATTCAAGCAGTTCAAATTAGCTCTTACATTCACAGGCCAGTAGATAACAGGATGAAATGTAGTGCTGTATCTTTTGTTCCGTGAGGCTGTTTAGGTTGAATAGAGGAACTTTAATCGGGCTTGTCCATGTGAATCGTCCTCATTGAATGTTTCCTCGTCTGGCCGGATCCTGCTTGTAAAGGTCTTGCTGTGGATTGTGTTATTGTCAGGTCTGGTACTCTGTGGATTTGTAGTGTACAGCAGAGAAGGACAATGTGGCGTTGTTTGTTTCGGTCTGTTTTGCATGCTTGCGTCAAGAGCAATCGATGAAAATTGTTCCATTGAATAAATAATGACTGAAAGCAGGGACGTCAGCATATTTACAGTACTATACTCTAAAACCATTAGCGGTAGTTGCGTGCCAGCTCTCATCAAAGTCAAGATGACAAAATCTTTCCCGTGAGTCCTTTTGTGAACCACACCTCCGCTCGTTTTGCCTTTCTTTCCCAGTGTTTTTCCAGTGGAGCTAAACTCGGCCGAAGTGTACGGCACTGGGGGGTGGGAGGTGCGGTTCTATGGGTCTCATTTTTGGAATGAGACCCATAGACCCTCATTCACATTTTTCCAGCTCTCCTCTCATTTCCTCTCACCTCTCCTCAAAGTCGGAGAGCACTCCGAGGGGGCTCGTCTGGGATCGGAAGTAAGCAAAAATAAAGGGAAGACCAACAGAGTGTGTCCGAGAGTTCGGGCGGTGCTCTGTGATTATACAGGACTCTATCTATGTAGATGTGTTGTGGTTCTGTTGCTGGGTTACTGCTCAGGGAGTGTGGGGTGATGGGAAACGGGTCAGGCAAGGAAGTCACTGTTTGATCAACTTTGGAAGGTTTGTACAGTTGCCAGGGATTTTACCCTTAGAGAATTATTCTTGGAAGATTGTTGCTGTTGATGGTTGACAGATGTTGATTATGTTCAGAATCAAGGTGAATATGATTGCTATGAACACATGTTGGTGATGAAGATAATTCCTCTTCTATAGGATGCTATTACTCCACTGCTTTCTTGCCATCATCATTATCAGTATTTACTGCTGAAGACTCGTGCAGTCTTTAAGGTAGAAATCAGCTCTGTAACCGCCCGTCTTTTACATTTTCTGAAGATATGAAACTCCATAACATGATTCTGGGTCAGGCATCTTCGCCCCTGTTCCTGGACATTCAGGCCGCATTCCACTCCAAAATTTGTATGCCCTTCACTCGCTACCTTCCCTCCATCTTTTGGACTCTGATGTGCGTTATTGCTTATGTTGCAATTCACTATGGAGCCTATTTATTATTTAAACCTTTTTTTCTACAGTTAAAGCGTTCCATATGCATATAAGTTTGTTGGAAAAACATATAAAATCCTATATGAGCTGTTGGAGAAAAATAAAATTACACAAACGAAAAGAAAATATCTTTAGGATAAACTTTGACTGTGAACATAAGGTAGCTACAAGTGTGGTGTCACTTAGGGGTTGTTTACAGAACATCATTTTCAACTAAAAAGCTGCAGAATAAAGCGTTTTAGTCATTTTCATGGATCTGTGTCAATGGGGATCGTTTTGACAAGGGTTTCGTCTGTACGCGGAAAACTCAAAGGAAAAACTTCTGCGTTTGTTGCCTTGTAAACGTACCCTTAATCGTATTATAATTAAAATATTATACACTAATTCTCAAAATAATTAATATCGCATACACTACAGCTAAGCGCACTTTGCTGCGACATCACAAAATCAAGTTGAATTGTTGGATATAGAGCTGCTGAAGTGCTCCCTCTGTCAAAATCGTGGGCACGAGGGCCTATCCAAATAAACTTCTCTTGCCTGCTTGAAACTCACTTCAAAATGGTGGGGAAGTGCTCAGAGAGACTCGCGAGTGTACTGTATGTCTAAAAGCAACTGTCCTGCAGAGTTTAATAGTCCCATCCCAATTGCACACCATTGGTTGAGCCATAAGTTGGCACATCAGACCACTTAAACGAACCTCCGAGACAGTGTTTACACTCTTCGGGATATGATTGGTTTAAATTGGTTTATTTATTGTTTAATTTTAAATTGCTTTCTAGGTTTCATATTCCCAGATGTAGCTTTTCTTATGCAATAAAGCTGAAAAGATACAGTCCACCAGATGTTTTTTTCTTTTCATTTCTAGTGTGTCACAAAATGTTATTGAACTTCACACTGAGGTGAATTTATTCAGTGATATTGTATTGAGTCAAGCAGGCGTACTGTTTTATTCCTGACCTTGTTGTTCCCTGGAGAAGGACAGCAATTACAAATATTGGCCCCTGTGAACTCTTTTGACCCATGGGTCAATTCCTTGTGCAGCCTTTTTTGATTTTAGCCCAGGGGTCAGGGGATGCATGCGGGTAGGATAGACTCAATATTGATAGACTCTTGGGGTTTGTGGGGCTTGTAAGATTGTGTATTGAGGAGACTCTGGTAAACTGCTAGAGAAAAAGCGTTTACACGTCGTTCTTTCATTAATTTTCTGTAGGAGGTCATGAGATACTGTCTCACACACATTGGGGCATTGTGGATAAGGGCAGTGGTTGATTCCCTCAGGTTACTCTTCACACAGTGTGGAAATGAACTCTGGGAAGTTGAAACTTCTAACTGAGTCGATGAATCTGTGAAGCTTCTGTTAAGCGAGACTTTTTCTTAATCCACTTTACACCGATTAAAGGAGTCTGTAAGACTGTATCACACATTTTTGCATTTTGAAATGATTGATTGGTTAGCTATAGTCCTCACTATTCAATCCAAAATTGGAAAACCGCGAGATAACTGATTTTGAGAACCGTTATTTTTGTAATTCTGTTTGGTACTGCTAGTTGCGGAGAAATTACACAGTGCAGCTTTAAGTGACCCATAAACTATACACCAAATCCTTTCTGTATCAACCAGCATCTCTCGGCTCCTGTTCTCTCCAGCTAAGAGAGAGCCTGCCCACTGTACATTTGGCAGTGTCACCATGACTCCAGTCCATTAAGAGAATTAGCATTGGGCTCTCCCGGGGCAATGCTGGATGGGATTGCCCCACCAATCTGCACACAGACAGCCCCACTTGGCAGCCCGTCCCCTCTGGAGTCGTAGGTTAATGACAGGGCTGCTTAAAAGATTTCTCACTGCACAGCTCATTCAGAACGAAGCGGAGAGAAGAAAAGGCATGATAGATCGATACGGTGCCGATGGGTGTCTGTCTGTTCTTCCTGATTCAATACTGAAGATTTTTAATCAGCATTTGCGGGTAATGAATGGCCGACCTGGTTGCATTTATTCTCATTGGTTTATTCTCAAAGCTATACAGTGATTTTTTCAAACTGAATTATGATTACACCTTGTGTGTATGAAAGGATGCAATGGAATAAGAATGCACTCTTGTCACTGGTAAGTACAATTAAAGATCTTTTTTTAGAGAATCACATGCATTTATCACCTGCCTGTTAGATGTCCTTGTCCAGTGTCTCGAAGACAACTGAAGATGTCATGCCTGTTCTATGTTTACTGTTGGGAATACTGCTAAGCTCTTCTGTGACAAGTTGCTGATCCAGCAACAACAGCTGCAACCTCTCTCCCTCTGCCTCTCTTTCTTCTGCTCGCTGTACTCTGCCTACTTCCTTTCTATTCCTATCTTGGAATGGTTCACATCTTTTCTTGAAAGGAAAACGGTTTTCCTTTCCTTTCCTTTCTAATCATTTTGCTTCCTATTTCCTTGCCTATCCTATCCATTATATCTTTCCAGATCCTATCCTATCCTATCCTATCCTATCCTATCCTATCCTATCCTATCCTATCCTATCCTATCCTATCCTATCCTATCCTGTCCTATCCTAACGTTTTGCTTCCTATTTCCTTGCCTATCCTATCCATTATATCATTCCTTCCCTATCCTATCCTATCCTATCCTATCCTATCCTATCCTATCCTATCCTATCCATTATATCATTCCTTGCCTATCCTATCCTATCCATTATATAATTCCTTGCCTATCCTATCCTATCCTATCCTATCCTATCCTATCCTATCCTATCCTATCCTATCCTATCCATTATATCATTCCTTGCCTATCCTATCCTATCTTATCCTATCCATTATATCATTCCTTGCCTATCCTATCCTATCCTATCCTATCCTATCCTATCCATTATATCATTCCTTGCCTATCCTATCCTATCCTATCCATTATATAATTCCTTGCCTATCCTATCCTATCCTATCCTATCCTATCCTATCGTTTTGCTTCCTATTTCCTTGCCTATCCTATCCATTATGTTTTTCTGGATCCCCTTTCCCATCCCATCCTATCCTATCCTATCCTATCCTATCCTATCCTATCCTATCCTATCCTATCCTATCCTATCCTATCCTACCTATCCTAACGTTTTGCTTCCTATTTCCTTGCCTATCCTATCCATTATATTTTTCTGGATCCCCTTTCCCATCCTATCCTATCCTATCGTTTTGCTTCCTATTTCCTTGCCTATCCTATCCACTATATCTTTCTGGATCCCCTTTTCTATCCTATCCTATCCTATCCTATCCTATCCTATCCTATCCTATCCTATCTTATCCTACCCTATCCTATCGTTTTGCTTCCCATTTCCTTGCCTATCCTATCCATTTTATCTTTCCAGATCCCCTTTTCTTTTCCATCCTATCCTTTCCTATCCTGTCCTATCGTTTTGCTTCCCATTTCTTTGCCTATCCTATACTTTCACATCCCTTTTTCTTTGCATGTCCTATACTATGTTTCTGCATCCATTCATATTTCTTTGCCTATTCCTATCCTTCACATCTCTTTTTCTTTGCCTATCCTATCCTTTGGTATCTTTCTGAATCCCTTTTTCTTGACTTGCCTTGTCTATCCTATCCTATTCCGATTCTGATTCCAATTCTGGGAGCCACGATCCGATTCCAAAACGATTCTTGATCTACTTTTCTTTCTTAATTAATCTTATTGATAACTTGAAATATTTGTTTTATTTAATTACCCATCTAATCATAGGTACTTTTGAAAATAAGCACACAACTGCATGTTAGGAATTTTAAAACATAAAAGCTAAATAACAAAGAGGAACAAAACATTACAAGCAATAAACAAAGAGTGCTTTCAGTATTTAAGAGTAGGCTATCTGAGCATTTTCCCTTCAAGAGCTATGAGTGGTGTTTCTCTTTTTCTCAGCTTTACTGTTGTTGGATTATTACTGATGACATCATCATAGGCAGTGGGAGATCTAATAAGCTGCATTCACACTAATGCAGAGATCTCTTTTGAAATGTAAGATGTGTTTTGTCCTGTCTGTTTAATCCCTTGAGACATAACTGACTGTGTTTACATTCATTTCGTGTCATAAAACCATGAGATGCAAGTACATTTCACCACTTATACGGAGCTTAACTGATTGCCTGAACAATTAGTTGACTAATCAGTCTTTAGGAAGCTCTATATAATTGGTTAGTATTAGGTTTCAAGATTCGAGATTTGGATTCGATTTGAGATTCACCTGATCAAACACATTTCCATAGGGGTTGTTGGAGTAGTAGATGGACCTCAAGAGAACATCATGCAAATCCTTTTTAATCGGGAAAATTAAAAAGTGCAACTTTTCATAAATTACATTTCAAAAATGTACATTTAGCTGACATTTGCAACACATCACTATCTCCTCTGTGTTGTCAGCACCTCGCTCTCAGACTTGAATGGGATGTGTGCAAACACAGCATGCTTTCACCTGAGGGATACGAATAGCTTTGAGAGAGCAAAAGAGAAAGGGCTTTTATTGTGTTAGCATAATGCATTTTCATTGACCTTGTCATAAGGTCATATAATTAGGTTTTGTTCCCACCGCAGAAAGTAGTAGACTCTGCACTCAGCTTTTATATCAAAGAAACGTGCATTGGCTTGCTTCACAAGCTCTTCATGGGCTGTTTGTAGTGCGTGTGTGTCTTCGGATATGTCTGCAGTGTGGACAATCTCACTGCGGGGCCTGTTTAATTCTGCACATGAGCTTTTTCATTACCCTCTACTTTACCTGTCCGTTCTAATCGCAAGAGCAATTAGCAGCTCGATATGGTGCATATAAGAGGGTGGAAGAAAAGATAATGTCAGGATCTCAGAGGACTCTTGCCTCTACAGTGTACTTATGATTATTTTGTCCTCTAAAATATAAAGACATCATGCCTGGGAATGTGAATAGCTGAAGACAGCTGCTCAGTTCTCCAGGTGACTATGTACAGAGCTGTTTGCCTGTTGTGTATTTGTGCCCTTAATGAGAGAGACATATATCAGGGCAGAGGGACAACCAAAGAGAAGTGATGAGTGAGTCACCTTTGAGGTGCTTTTGTATCAGGTAGAAAAGCCACTGTATCGTATTACAGCATACTCTATACTGTGTCCTGTGTCCATGTTCCTATGTTGGTTATTACTGGCTCAGACATTTTTCACTGCATTACCAGGGCTTGTGTTTATCTGTAAATGGTTGCTATTAAAGGGATACTCCACGTTTTTTTGGAAATAGGCTCATTTTACAACTCCCCCAGAGTTGAACAGTTGAGTTTTACCATTTTTGAATCCATTTAGCCGATTTTCTAATATTTAGAAGAATGTCAGTAACCAGTTTCTGGTCTCATTTTGACTTTTCTCATTGATCTGGTCCATAGTAGGAAAAAAATAATGGAAGTCAATGAGACCAGAAACTGTCTGGTTACTGATATTCTTCTAAATATCAGAAAATCGGCTGAATGGATTCGAAAATGGTAAAACTCAACTGTTTAACTCTGGGGGAGTTGTAAAATGAGCCTATTTCCAAAAAAAGTCGAGTATCCCTTTAAGGTATGACTGATAGATACCCTCAGGCCAACCTGAATCCATAAAATGATGTCCAAGAAATTCGATGTATGACCTCATGTTGTTCTGTTTTTCCATTCAGTTGCATGGTTTGAAACAAAATCTCAATGCAAAGGGACAAAGGCATTGTGTTTTCCCTCACAAACTCAGTCTTAATTACCAATGTTACCAATGGAGATTTAAGGAGAGTAAGTAAATCTGTGCTATCCCCCTTCATCTCCAAGCCATGAAGCTCCATGGAACTCAAGAAGTTCACTGGGGCGGTAACAAACAAATGAGCTGAATCCCAATTTGCATAATATATGTCCTATATAGTATCCAATTAGGATTAGCACATGCTAAAACACGTTTAAAAAGGACAGTGCTTGGATGATGTTCTGTTTAATGGATTTTCAGTCCTAACACAAGATGTTTGTTCGCGATTGTTCCGTTTTGGGATTTTAAGACCGATTTTTCTCAATACAGGCATTTTGGCCCACTTCCTATGTAATTCACTTCCTGAATACTTCAAATATTTAGCACTTCAGCTATAGCCTTGTCTTGTTAGCTTGACACAGTTGGACTTCATTTGGAACCAATACACCATTTTATTTTCCTTCTGCCACTTTAAATATATCTTGCTGTTTCTCATCCTTGTGTTTAATATATAATACTGTGGCTATTTAAGTGTGCCGTATTCATGCGCTGCCTCATTATATGGAATACGAACAGAATGTTGGCCCCTTGAGAGCTATGCTCATGAATGCTGGCTAAAGGGTGTCTTTTATGTATGGTAGATGAGCACAGGTGCTATGATTCACTGAGGCCAATGAGTGTGGCAGATAAATGGGCACTGTATGGTCACAATAGGACCTAAGTGCTAACATGTACCAAAGATCCAGCCAAAATGAGCAGAAATCCTGTTCAGAATGTAATGGGTGGAGAGAGATGTGGTGTAGACGGTCTTGTCTTGCAGACAAAGGGATGGGTCACGTGCTCAAAGGTTCATATAATGCAGTAATGCATGAGAGAGATAGGAAATTTAGACAGGTGGGGCTTGCCGTTTGTAATGGAGTTGCACGAACGCAGACATGATTCAGTCATAATCCCGCTCCACCTGCATCCACCCCTCCAACTTAAAGTTGTGGAAGACAAAGGGATGATGGGAAATGGTTGGCAGAAGACCTGTTTTAAGGTGTGAGATAAACAGCTATTGGTATTGCGATTCGATGGAATCTTGAATACTCATGCATTTTTAAAGATCCTATCGTAAGTGCCATGAGCTGAACTCGTGTCTCGAATTTGTGTCTCACTTGCCATCTTCCATCTCATTTCTTTTCAAAAGAGGCTATGCAAATGCTCCATGATAAAAAGCTATACGGAAATGTGAAATCTAAAGGAATATTTAATAAGGTGTCCTGTCCACACAACGGAAAGCATTGAATCTCCCCAATTAAAGTGACTGAGCATTTACCTGTTATCAGTCCCATAGCCACAGCTAGAGTTAATTTCCTTATCGCTGATCCAAAATCAGTGCTACAGGCAGGATAAGAATTACAGATGCATTGATTTAATGATCGTCAAACCGGGGAAGAGAAAATCGCAGCGATGGAAATATGTGCAGTATTTACAATTTGATTTGATTCCTCCGTTGCCAGGGGAGAAAGGCTGTAATGAATTATGAGGCCGTCATACGAACGGGGCCACGTTGGATTAATTCTCAGGGGGTTTGACTGGGGCTTAAGTTGATAAAACGTGCATTGTTTGATTAGAAGCTACATTTGGATAAAACCCTCCTCAGTGTTGTACTGTCAGTAAAAGGCAGAAGTCGTCCAGTAAATTGGTTATAAATAGCAAATTCAGGTTATGTCATCTGAACATGCTCAACAGGGCAAAACGGTGCGTCATTTTATTCGTATAAAATACTGTAAAATGTGTGCGAATATAAAAAAGTCCCCAACTGGTCCTCAGTTTTATTAAATTTAAGATCTTAAGGCTATGTGTCCACCAAAGCGTTTTTCCACGTGCTTGGCATACATTTTCAATTGTTTTCAATGGGAGCGCCGCATTTTTTAAACGCAATGAGCGCATCGAGGCGCTGAACGTTTTTTTCGCGCTTGAAGCGCCTAGCGCCCAGCGTTTTTTACTGGTCGCCGAGGGTTGAGAAATGTTCAACTTTGGATAAAACGCAGCGCTCATAACTGTCACTTTTTACCCAGCCGTCCAATCACAGTGAAGGAGGGGCGGGACTAAACCACACTGACCAACTGTCACAACATTCTTTCTGTACAACGACATCAACCAACAGAGCTAACCGAACAAAATGGATGAAAATATTTTTTTAGCATGAAACAAATTATCTGCGAAATCAGTTCTGTTTTATAGCAACGAAACATCTCAACTGAAAATAACGCTGTGCTGCCAAAACGCTCTCAAGCGCCCAAAGCACGGCATCTTAAGCAGAGCGTCTGGCGTTTTCAGCTGGCTAAAAACACTTTGGTGGACATATTTATTATATCTTTAAGAGGTCTTAACTCTTTCTTTCTGTGTTTTCATTTTTCCGGCTTTCTGTGTTTTCATTTTTATACGGTAGGGGGCGCTATGATGCATCTTCTGAAAGAGTACAGAATATCCAGACATGTAAGCAATGCATATATAAAATAATGCGATCAACATTAAACAGCATATGAATCAAAACTGCCTAATGTTATTGAATGAAATGTCGACTCAGGACGATAGGTAACTTTTTTTTGCTAAAAACGCTGCTTTTTTACGATAATGCTCGGTTCTTTCTTTTAATATATTGCAGGTTCAGATATTCTAACAAAATATTCTGAGGGCCATTAAAATTTTGTGAAAATTATCAAAAATGCTGGCGGTGGCTGGCAACTTTTTATTAAAACGAGTTAAAAGGGGTCATGATTTGACAATTTGCGTGAAAATAGGTGGATGTAAACATAGCTCCAATGTCATGAATAAAAAGTAAGACTTAATTGAGGTCAGAATTCAAACTCAAAATCAGTGATTGTAATTGAAACATGCAATTTCATGAACAATAGCTGATTACTAATGGAGTCACAAAACATTAATTTAAAATTAAAAAAAAAAAAAAACGGGGCGTTGCGCAGTATTCAATTACAATTAGCCGCCATCTGATACACAAATGTTCAAATCTACAGATTCACCTCAGGCAAAAGCACAGATGACACATATGCTTCAGTCAACCAATCTATCTTAACACACAAAAATTCATTTAGATGAGTCATTAAGGGATAAAATACCTAAACAAACAATTCCACATCACTGTAATCAATTACGACAGCTCCGTTATTACGTTTTACTCGTCGAAGCTGAGTAAGGCTAAGGTTGCCTGAACATCTGTGCGGCAGCTGCCGCCTGCCACAGTTTAGAGGTCACTGGGTTAGGACAGAACCTTCTAGAAAAAAGCCTTCTAATCTCGGCTGTTAAGATTCCCTGGAAAATTAAACCGTAGTGTTCTCTACACTGCGTTTCTGACTAAAAAAAAGGCACTCCAACCCACCCCCACCCCCTCAAAGGATTCCCAATGATTAGTGATGCTCTCCTATACAGTGGGGGTCGGTGGGAAAGGATTGTAATTAAATTAGTCTCTAAGCTTCGCTCACTACCTAAAAGCCATGAAAGGAATCAGATAGGTCTGTCCACACATGGCCAAGTTACATTTAGCAAGTTAGGAACATCAACTATCTCTGATTTTTGCATTTGCACTCTGACATCTCAATGATTTCAATAAGTTTAATTGTAAAGACAGTTATTATAATCAGTAACAGTGTCTGATCTTGAGTTTGAATACATCGATCACAAACTCTGCATGATTTAGCAATATGAAAACAAATGTGATTGCCTTTTTTTAATGGAAAGTACCAGTTGCGAGGCCCATGATTTAAAGTGAGTGGGCCATTGCCACCCTGGCATTTATGTAGATTCGCTGCTTCGTGGAACAAAAGTTGCAAAAACCTTGTATCTTTTGATAAGCAAAGTAAATTGGTGCAAAGAGTCACCACCAGAGTGCAAAGAAAGTTCCTCTTTGTGTTGTTTCGTTCATAAATCAGATTCGAGTAACATCTGCAGCTGTAATGCTAATGTGGCCCAGTGTGGGCGCATTGATTTCATTTCCTGGACCTCTGTATAGCTTTGGACTAGATTATACGGGAATGTCATATCTAAGAAGAAGATTAGAGGAACCTGTGTCTATGGGGACTGAGACTATGTGCTCTGCCTCACAAGTAGAAGAGCTTTACTTTAAGACGTCTGTTTTCCCTCCCTCACACTCTCACTTAAAACTCAACCAAAGCCCAAGAGAAAGACCTCATGCTTGTTTCATACTGACTTTTCATGTAATTGGTCATGCGTCTTTGTCTCTTTTGGCATTTAGACAATGAAACATATCTGGTGCTGTCATCTCTGCCAGTGATCTTTCACTTTAATTAGAGAAGTTCTGTGTTTTCCTTTGTGTTGTTCGCCGCAGAGTCAGAAACATTTTGAGTGAATATCCTTTTTAGGCAATTTGGAATTAAAAACTAGACATGAAACAAGAAATAATACTCACCCTATTTACTTTCACAATACGTGACAAAATATACAGTAGGTTGGGTAGCTTTCATTTCAGATAGTGTTGCCATTTAAATGCATAAATTCACGACTAGTGTCATAATTCTGTTACTATTTGCAATGCTAGCTGAACTTTACTGTAGATATAGTAATTCCTACTACTGTAAAAATATATTAAATTAATATGGAATCTCTTTCAAACAATGTAGGTTACCACAAATATACAGTAGTTGCAACAAAAGGAAGTCACACGGCGAAAAACTGTTAATTGGTTTACAGAAAGTTGATAGGTCTAACCGTATATGTAAAAAAAAACGTTAAATTTAGTTTTTGGAAATAAAAAGGAACAAGTCATTGTATTATTTACAGTGGAAAAAAAACGCAAATTGACATTCGCACAATTCCCGGCGTTATGCTTCACGTGTTGCTACCGTATTTTTACACTGTAAAAAAATATTGTTGGTTTAACTTAAAAAAAGTAAGTAACCTGGTTGCCTTAAAATTTTAAGTTGATTGAACTGGAAAAAAGTGAGTTAATACAATGAAGGAGATTAATTTAAACTCAAAATTATAAGTTATTTTAACTAAATAAATTATTTAAGTTGATTTGACAAAAGAAAAAATGTTGTGATAACAAATCTTGAAAATATATATATATACATTTTTTTTTACAGTGTACGGTAAGTTTCTGGCAACCACAACTGAAGGATTTTTACCCTATTTTTTGCTGAATTTTTTATTTAGTGAATGTTTACCATAGTACTTTTTTTTTGTAAGGGAATTTTTAATATTTAATATTCTAAACTGGATTTATATTTATGCTCTCGCATTCGTGTCATTTGTCTCATGAAGTATTGTTCATTCATTATGATGCATAATAATGGCAAGAGATTTAGCTGAAGTCATCCCTTTGAACAGGAAAGTATGGGATGTTTTGGAGTAGGTATGAGATATACCCCCTCAGCAGAACCACCTGTCCGTCCTTTATCCGATGGCATTTGTTGAGCCGTGACTCTCGTCTTTATGTCTCCCTTGAGGGAAATGTTCAAATTCAATAGCCATGAGACTTTCTGTGGCATAAGCAGTTCTTTTGATACTGTCACATAAAGCCGTGCATAAATTGCTTTCATTATATCCTTGTTGTACAATAAGCTTGAAAGCATTTTTGACTTGTATTAGATTACACTGTACAAGCTTTACTCATGTTGATGGTGTTACGAAGAGATTTGATCTGAAACCTGAACAAATTAGTGAATGTCAAGTAGCAGCAAGTGCATTGAATTAGTTTAATTAGAATGTGAGCATTAGCAAGCTACTCAATGTTATTCTCTATATAGCACACAATAGCCTTATGAAAAGGCTTACATGCTATGGTTTTACTTTAGTAATTCTCAATCTACTAATTTAATTTTTTTTATTTCAGTACTCGAAAATGGTTTTTCTGAGACTAGTTTCCAGCTGCTTTGCTTGGGACTTAATGAGGAGAGTCAAAATGTTGAAATTTAAGTGTTATTTTATGTGCTTTTGAGCAAGATGAAAAAGGGGAGACTTGAGACTCGTGTTTAATGTTCAATTTGCTGAGGCTGTGGACTGGTACACACAGTGTATTATTAATGCTTTGTTCAAGGAGCATTTAATGGTTAGCACTTAGCTTGCTATACTGTTGCTAGCTAATAGATTGTTAGCTAGCTAGTACAATCTTATAATTCAGTCACGTGACCCAAAAATATATGATACTGAGTGAAATAAGCCTGTCAAGGAAACCATATAAAATCACTTTGATATATTTAAAACATACTTAAATCAGTGATATTGATATTACGTGACCCAATTATGTTTGTTTAACTTAATTGGTTCATGTGGGATCAATGTACATTATTACTTCACGTAAATCCAACACATTTTTTTTATTAATTCTCTATTTGAAGAAAATATATTGTTTTTATTACAATTTATGTACAGTTTTATGTACAATTACAATCTATTTGTTTCTTCAGTTAAACCCACAGCTAGTTCTTAAGTTTTATTATTTTTCATAACAAATACCATCATTTAATAAAATATCTATGAACTTTTCTGGCTAAGGCTTTTTATGTGATTTGATTATAATTTTAAAGACATGGCGTCGGCGTTTGGTTTGTACAAAACCGAAATGTTCTTAAAAACGTTTTTCGATGCATCAGATGCCAAGTTTGTTCAGAGTCAGATAAGGATTATGAATTCTGAAGTCTACTCTTGAAGTCTGAAGTTTTCATCCATAATGAGCACAAATGACTACACAATTAAACTACCTTTGCCAGGAGACAGAGACGTTTAATGAGCCTGCAAAGTTATAAGCGACTGCTTATAATGATTTAACTTCCCTATCAGACTGGGTTCATTAAGTTTTCCTGAAGCAATTCAGGCCTTTTTCCACAGTGTTGGTTTGCATCTATGTAGCCATGGAGCCTGCCTTCATAATGTCTATAAAACGCTATAGAGCCAAGAATGCCTATTGCTTTTAGCCTGCACGTTAATTAGAGCCTAAGAAAGACTTCATATAAAGCACGCAGGCTTCGGTGTTTCATAGTAGCAGCTTAATTGTGGTGTTGTAATGAGGAGAACCAGCAGGATATGGTGATTTGAGGGTTAGAGATTTCGCAGGGTTGGCAGGAGTGAAGTGTAACGCTTAATTCGGGATTCTGACTGGATGAAATGTTTGTGCCAATCGTTTACGTATTGTAAATTTAAGAAAGTATTTTAAGTAATCAGAACAAGCAATTATATTATACCATCTCAGTGTAAGCTTGTTTTGGATAGTTCAACCAATTGTCATAATTTTCTCATGTTGTTCCAAACCTGGATGATTATCTTTCTTCTGTGGAAATTTTGGGAACTAAGACACTGGAGCCCGTTGACGTTCATTGTCTGGACTGAGAAGAAAAAAAAAAAACAGACATTCCTCAAATTATCTTATTATTTTGTTTGTATGGTGAATTTCTGATCTATCCCTTTACATCAAATTTAAAATAAGATGTCATTTTATGCAGTAATCAGTATTTTATTTTGCAATAAAACTTGGAATATAGATGATATATAAAAAAAATACATTTTGATTAAAATATTTATTTGGATAAATTATTATTTGAATTGCAAATGTACATTGCATTTCAGTATAGATTTGAGTTTTTATAGATTCAAATAAAATAGTATTTTTTCAGCAATCAAATAAAGTTTATTTTATATAGAATTTGTTGTAAAATATCAAATACAATCATATTGAAGTGCAAGAAATAAAATTGTGCTTTTAAATAAAATTATCTGAACAATGGTGTTATTTACTTTAGTATTATCGATATATTATTATAGTACTTGTATTATATTTTTATTTTTTTATTTTAGTTATAGTAAATTTTGTCATTCAAATGAGATATTTAAAATACTTCCCTTTAGTTTAATTAGTTTTCATTTTAGTTTTAGTAATTTAACTTATTTATTTAAAAGTTACATATTTAATCTAAATATTTATAATCTATTTTAATGAATGATGACATTATTTTATAGTTTTAGTTAATATAGACCAATTAGACAAATGCAAAATATTGTTAAATTAGGCAAATGCACAATTGAAGCATGTTCATGGTGGTCTCAGACTTTAGGACCCCAGTGTATTTCATGTCATGCTTCTAAATTCAGTGTGTGTGATGTTCTGAATGCTCAGCTGTGGTTTCTAAATGAACACTAATTAATGTAATGCCATAAAGCACACGTCGTCTATTTCTGCTTAAAGACTTTAACCAGAAACAAATCTGTTCAATCTGTTACATCTCTAATTTTCCCTCTTGCAATAATAGGTTTTAATACCCTAAAGTGAACATATTATTCCTTGAACATTTTTTTTTTAATTTGTTTTGGTGTGATTTTTGAGTTTGGGACAGAAACTTGGCATATTTCGGCTCTGAGTGCTCTGTTGCTCACAATTCCCTGTCCAGATATGCCATTCCGTCTGTTCTCAGTGAATCAGCTCACTCCAGACATCCATCATGTCCCTGAATAGCGATTCCTCAGGGGCCGAAACACAGTATCGTGCTCTCTCCAAACAAGGGGCTTCTTCCACGCTAGCGAGAGATTCTTGCAGTACCGACTGGATATGACGTCACCGAAGAGCAACTGTGCCACCAGCAGTGACCCCAACACAGTGTCTCTTTTATTCGTCTGGTTCTTGAATTCTTGAAAGATGGGAATTGATTCTTGGTGTTCTGTAGCTCCTGTGTTTCTGTCTTCAAATGGTTTTTGTTGCATCTTATCAATATTCTGTAGTACATGGGAGATGTCTGCTCAACACATGCCATCTTCATACAGATCTCCACTGTTCATTGACTGCAGTCACAATAGGATAGTTTTATAATGGTGTGTTGTTTCTTTACTGTATAGACACACATGAAAAGAAAGGACAGGAAGTGATTGGGAGAACAGGATAAGCAAGGTTGAGATTCAATGCAACTTCTAGGCAATAGTGATCTGGTCATTGGGTCATGTGGGCAGTCTGAAAGAATCAAAAATCATTTCAAACCTGCGCATCTTTTGAAGATTAAGATATTTCGAAGAATGTTTCATTTGGGTCCAACACAAACAAATTGGATCCCACTGACTTTAAGTGAACAGATGAAAAAATACTGAACTAATATTTATGGTTTTCTTTTGTTCTGAAGAAGAAAGCAAGCCATACAGTACAGGTTTGGAAGGACATGAGGTTCAATAATTGATGACAGACACTGAATCCAGACTGATGGGGAGACTGATGCATATTTGCCATTAGGCTGAAATACACTACAAAACTTTGAACGTTGAGAGAGGTAGCTCGTTATTGTCGTGTAATGGTCATATGATTGAGGCTTGACGAATCAGGGAAGAGTACACAATGATCCAGAAGACCCAATCAGGGAGTGAATGTGGGCAGCCATGCCTTCGTTTTCAAAAGTCTCCGTTTCGGTCTGTGTACACTGAAAGGAGACCCTAGAGTTTTCAGACTAAAACAGGTTCTGCAGTGTTTCCAAAATTTTCCGTTTTCGAGGGTCGAAAACTCCGTAGAGTGTGGATGCCAAGGAGTAACCGTAGCAAAAGTTGTACGTTTTCAAACGAAAACGCACTAGTGTAAACGCAGCCTAAACGAAGGATCACACATTACCAGATTTTCAAGTAATTGCGAACAAAACAAATTCACGTAGAAACACGTGCCTCGTTGCCAGGAGATGCATGACAAATGAAAACAATATGCATTTAAACATCAGCTCAAATTGTCAAACGTGTTTGATATCCTCCAACTAGATAGAATTATCTTATCAAAAAAATTGCGTGTGGCTATCACACACTACACGATTTTTGCAGATTCACTCTGACATACCGCAACTAGTGTCGACTCATCCAGACTAAATCGGGGCAATTAAAAAAAAAATTACAGTATATGTAGTTAACATTTAAAGGTACGTTATCTGAGAGCACGCAAACAGAGACTGTTAACAACCGAGTTCAGCGGAACTTGCTACCATAGTTGACTAACGATGCTTTTGGGAAACACACAACTGATGATGGTGGCACACACCCTTTTTTGCGTTCATTTTCGACAAGTAGCTTGTCGATATATTGTTGTTGAATTACAGAGGTCGCATCTGACATATATCCTCTGGAGCAACTAGGGGTTAAGTGTCTTGCTCAGGGTCACATTGGTGTCTCGCAGTGGATTTGAACCCGGGTTTTTAAAAACACCAAACTAAGGCATGTGTCTTATCCACTGCGCCATCACCACCCCATCTCAGTTAAAAAAAGAACGCTAACTAATTCTAGATCCTCTAACTAACTAATCAACCTCGCTAGTTGGTTGTTGGGCAGCTTGTCAGCTTTTTGTAGTATGTGCTTTAGTTAAAACTAAAATACTGTGTTTCTGACATATGGATAACCTAAACTTGTTGAGCATGTGTCTTGAGATTTGAGGTTTCCTGCCAAATGGATGTCATCTGGACATGAGCAGTGTTCTCATCCTGATCAGACTTTGACAGAGCTCCAGTTCTCTCGGACAGCCGCTGAGAGTCATAGGAGGATGTGATCTACGTTTCTCCTTAGGCTCTTTCCATCTCTTCCCTCGACATCCGTACACCGCCCCACTCAGGAAGGGACTTGTAATGGGAATGTCTCTCGAGGGCCCCCAAGGGTGCAGCTGAGATTATAAATCATTATTATGTAATGGTATGTATTTGTCCTCTCCGGAAAGTGTAGGCGATTCAGGAAGTAGAGGAGTTGCAATATGCAGGTAGTGGGCTCACAAAGAGCTCATTCCTCAGAAGTATTTCATGCTGTTGTCAGCCCTGACGTTTGCTCCTGCTGCTCTTGAAGAGTGCAGGGACTTGGACATGGAAGAGTGACAGTTCATCCCTTCCTGTTCCCTGTAGCTGACAGCTCAGGTGCTGATTCCTAAAGGCCCTGATATTCTCACGGTGAAGTTATTTTTCGTCCTTCGCTTAGGCGTAAAAAGAAGAGAACATCTCAACACCCACGCTGTGTTTAGATGAATATGTAAATACTAGGGGTGTAACGATACACGTATTCGTATTGAATCGTTCGGTACAAGGCTTTCGGTTCGGATTTTGTTCCTGCCGACCAAAATTTCGTTATTTCAAATGTAGGCATGCCACACGTGGCAAGCCCGCGCTCATAATGTAAGAGAAGCTGGCGTGACCACAACATTACCCAACGTCAAATGGCAAATGTAATGCAAGCGGAACGAAACTGAGCTACTCGTTATTGTGTGGTTGACGGACCGTTTGTCAGTTTGGACCAATGCAGCGCGAGCCGATCTCAATCAAGCGACTGTTACTACACAACGAAATCCAGTAAAGAAAGTATTTGAATTCGCCACTGAAGTAATAACATCGCTGCGAGATTTAGTGAGAAACATGATTTCTCTGTTATTAACGGATCAAACAGCGCTGACGTGGAAACCAGGGAGAAATATTATGGCATGAATGAACTATTCGGTGTCCACGGATCAGGAACATTCACCATGGGTTAACTGTAACACTACTAACTGTAGCCATGGAAGTTTGGCAGGAATAGTATCGAAAACGTACTGAACCGTGACACAAGTGTATCGTGTCGAACCGAAGAGTGAATTTTGTGAACCGTTACACCCCTAGTAAATACTCAATACTAAAATAAACGTGCAACAAAAATGATGGCGTTGATAAAATAGCAGTTAAGAAAGCATCTGACCATAGCGATTTGGATTTGTAACCTATTATGTAATCGCCACTGACCAATGGTAGGTGTTTACCAGCAAGAGTTCACTTTTTGTCAAGCTGTTTTGAACTCCAGAACGAACTCCAAACAAACTTTTTTTGGGGATTTTGAGCTAAACCATGACCTTAATTTCCACAGGATATGTTACACTGGATAACTACACCAGCCTTTGCACTGTTCGAGTTCTGTTTGGCTTGTGCCACTCTTTTTAGAGTCCTCATGCGGCAGCATAACTCGCACGTGTAGCTTTTCAAAGTATACTCATTTGAAAGAGTGAGCGAACACAGGCGCGTGACGCATTCGCGCTGGAAAGTTTCACCCTTGTCCAGTGTCTGCGCTATTTCTCTACCGAAGTTACGATAAAAATGTCTTTGGACTCATTTAAACTAGAGTTGGGTTGCGTAAATTTCTTACCGGCTAACACAAAGGCTCTGTTTCTGTTTCGGCCGTGAAACAACGTGGTGGGCCAGTGTTACCACCTTGTGGACAAACTAATTAGTAAGAATAATTCCATGTGTGAGCTGAGCGTACTAAGTATGCTTATGCTGATTCTAAATTTACATTTTCGCTAACTGTACATGTAAAAAACGCAGAATACTTCGGGCTTTATAAGTTCAGATCCAGAAGCAGAAGTTATCTTCTTGGAGGATGCCTGACATTGTGTTTTAGGGTGTGAGCTTGTAAAGGTCTCTTGTAATGAAATGAATACGACGTCTGGCATTTGAAACAGTTGTCAGGCACAAATGCCAAACTGATTTAGTCTACATCATTAAGATTATTTTTTTTAAACATCTATGGTATGTAGTAAATATACAGGGTTAACCATTACTTAATCACTGTTGACATTGCATGATTTGCATATTTAAAGGGTTAGTTCACCCAAAAATGAAAATTCTGTCAGTATTTACTCACCCTCATGTGGTTCCAAACCGCTATGTGTTTATTTGTTCTGCTGTACACAAAGGAAGATATTTGGAAGAATGTTTTAATCAAACAGATCTCATTCCCCATTGACTACCATAGTAGGAAAAAATACATAGGCTACTATGGTAGTCAATGGGGATTGAGATCTGCTTGAGACCCAAATGGGGTCAAATCAAATGTGTCAGAAATACAAACATGTCCCCTTTAAGATTTATCATAGGTAAGGCTGGTCCCAGAATTGTTGAAATTGCCAGATTATCTCTAAGGGAGGTCTCTGTGTCCACGTGTCAGGTGGGAAATTGGGAAGGTCTCTGAGCTCATTACAGGAATCAAGTTAAAGAGATATGTTTGGGCTTGACCAAGCCTTGGGCTGTAGCTCACCAGAATCAAACCCCCACTTCCCTTCCATTCTCTCCCCCGCTAATAACCAGTTTCAGTGACCTCCTCTCCAGCAGTTCCATATCACCCGTTTGCCCATATGCATGCTGGTATAATGACCAGCCCCTAATGGCAGGGTCCACTGGAATCAAACACCCGCACCTCAAGAGCTCCATTGTTCTGTTAACAGTCCCTATTTAACCGAGTGACACATGGAGGAAGACAAGCATCACGACCTGTAATTAGACCATAATGTGTTCAAAGACACATTATGTTGTGAAAAGCCAGTCGACATTTAGATGCTGAGTGAATTTCTGTCCCTATAAAATTAGATCCGTGTGAATGGGGATCATTTTGACAATGTTGTCATCTGTTCGGTTCCAGTTTTAGTACAGTGTTGTCGTGAGGAGCGCTTAAATTCGGTAAAGAACGGAGATGTTTTACCATGGTAGTGAGGTGCTATATGGTTTACCTATGGTTATCATGATCTAAATGTACGATACTATGGATGACCAATAGTTCATTAGAATAAAAGTAGAGTCCTAACTTTAATTTTACCCTGTAAAATTGAGGTATTTACGTACAGCTGAGGCCAACTCAAGATACTGTCGCGGCGTCACGTCGCGTGTAGTTAGGACACGGTGTTAGACAGAGAGCATCCTGATTTGCCGATTGATAAAAATCGAGAATCGAATCGAACTGTAACCTTAGAATTAATAATTTAATCGAATCGAGGATTTGGAGAGTCGTGACACCCCTAATATGGATCGTATGCGAATTGCGATTTAGGTAAAACTGTCATCTTTGTACTAACCCTTCGTTACTATTACTATTATTATCACCCCTCATTTCCCATCCCTTCTCCATCATTCGTATGAATAAGTCTATAAAAAAGCTAACAATAATATACATTGAAACTTTAATCTACAGGTCCAGGTGTTCTGACTCACACGGGCTTCAATAAGGATTAGCTCTGACTCTTTCCAAAGGTCCCTAATGAAAGGTGGGGATCTTTTGTTGAGGCCCGGGGGGGTTTTGAATAGTAGCGCGCCTCGAAAAAAGTGTCCTTATGCACCGTGACTGGGGCACAACAACAGCCACCGGCCTTGGGAACAGACCAAACTCCGGTTGCCATGGAAACCTGCGGATGTGGAGCATTAAAAAAGTGGCGCCTGCGAGTTACTAACATAGCGTGGCAGCATCCCTCTTCACGTGTCAAAGCGATAATCCTCTCGCTTCTCTCAGCCTCCTCCTGTCCATCCCGCTCTTTAACCACTCGCCGTATCAGAGGACATCCAAAAAAGCCTTCACTTCTTTCTCTGAAAGTCGCTGCTTTTGGCTTCGGCATCATGTAGTTCCTGACATCTCAGTGCAGTTCAACATAATATATATATATATATATATATATATATATATATATATATATATATATATATAGATGTGTTTAAATGCAGTGTGCCTGTGGAGAGGCTTAAGAGGTTGCCTGTGAAATAGCGCTCTTCTGCTTTTGAGTGGCGGAGAGCGAGAGCGGGAATGTGTTCGGAATACATTCCCCCGCTCCGCGCCAATCAATGTGACCCACTGAACCCGCGCTATTAGATTCTCATCAGGAGGACACATGACTGCGAGAGAGCCTTTGTGTTTAAACTTGCCTCACCCCGACTTCAAGGTTAGACGGATTGATCTTCTAACGTGACCGTGTGCTCTTGCTTTACAGTAATTGTGTTATGTCGTTAGGCACATGATATGGTTTACAGTCACCTCTTCACAGATACATGGAAGCTTCACATGGACATCACTAATTGCTATTGTAATGAAAAATGCAATTGTATTAATTATTATTATGCCAACTAAAACATAATTTGAATAATACATTCAAACAATTATAAATAGATCAACAATTATATTGTAATAATAATAGTAAATGTTGTCATTGATATTATTGTTGGTATTGTTATTGCAAATTACTTAATTTAAATGGACTTTTTAAAATGATCTATTGTCAAATTTTGTATTGTTATTATTTTATTCTTTTTTTTATTTTATTTTAATATTGTATTATATCAGGTAATGTATTTATTATTTTATGTTTTATTAATTTTAAAATAATGTATTATGTCAAGTAATATATTATTACTATTACTATTAGTAGTAGGTAGTAGTAACAGTAATAATAAAACAAAAAAATTGTAAAAGTAACATTCATGTGTTATCAAATTATTAATTTATTTACTTTTTAAAATGTAGTAGTAATACATTAGTTCAAAAATGATTAATAAATCAACAACAATAATGTAATATAATATAATAATACTAATAATAGTAATTGTTGTTGTTAATATTGTTGTTATTTTTGATATTAATTTAAATAATTTACTTTTAAAAAAGTAAAATATCACAATGTATTAATATAATCATTATTATTATTAATATAATGTATTTATTTTAAATGACGTATTATATCAAGTAATGTATTGCTATTATTATTAATAATAATTATTTTTTTAAACAAATTCATGTATTAAATTAATAAATTATTTATATTTTATTAATAATAATAATAATAATAATACATTATTTAAACAATAAATAGATTTCTAGATTAATAATAATAATAATAATAAGTGTTTATTGTTAATATAAATATTGTATGATTATTATTATTATTAAGATCATTATTATTATTTTTTGTTGTTGTTGTTGTTGTTTTATGTGACTTCATGTCTTTTTTGCCTGGATATCTAAGCACCAGTAGATATTACATGGCAGTTCAGATCACAAAATGTGGCAAAATAATAATTTTTTTTTTAGTTAGTGATTCATGCAGCAGTATTTCTTAACTTACAACTTAACCAGCAAGACCTCTGTTGTTAACCAGCTTCACCAGCTTAAGTTCCCAGTGTGGCAATGCCGGAACATTATTCCTGTTATCAACTCTGCATTTGCTCTGTTCCCCAGAAACGCCCTTATTTGCCAGCTATCCCACATCACCGCACTTCCCTTTAAACATTGTGAAGTGAATAATGTTTTGGAGGACAAGCCACTGCTCCTTCGCTCCTTTAAAGCCATTTTAAACTTCAATTTTCCATTCTTGTTCCAAAGCTTTTAGTCAGAACTGTGAAAGGAAACGTGCATGCTTTAGAGTCCTCTTTCCTGCCTTCAGAAAATAATGTCTGTTTCTGCTTTGCTTTGGACTCCCAGCGTTTGCTTCTTTCATATTTAGCGCTGACTCTAGTTGTTGACCAATCATTAATCATTGCTGTGTCCATGCAGTGAGGAAACAGCCAGGCTAATAGAGAGAGGAGGGAAAGCCAGTCTTGCATGAGTGCTTTGTTTAACAGGCCTTAGAGAGTGGCCTTCTCTGTTTTTCTCTGGCTGGATGGAGAGGGACTTTTCAACTTGTTTACAGGTCAAGTGAACACTTTGAACAGATAATCGGTAGAGGAAAACAACTTTAACTTCAATTTGCTGGAGATGACTCACTTTAGCAAAGGCTTGATCCAAATTTGCAATCACACATGCGCAAATATTTTTCCCTGTAGGGGTTAAACAAAACTCAAAACTAAACCAAAACAAAAAAATACTCTCAAATACATTTATTAAAAATGGATAATGGTATTTATTTATTTTGTCGGCTGAAATTGGATATTTAATTTTCGCAGCTCATTTACCCGTTTTACATTTGCATTACATATGTAGTTAAATATAATGTGCAGCTAATCTCAAAAGTTCTCAGAAATCGGATTTTTCCATTTTGTTATGATATTGTAATGCTTAAATTCACTTGTATCGTTCAAAACTGTCGATTTTAGTGTTTTATTTTTCATTTGTCTTGACAATATTGTATATATAATTTTAAATCAGCCAATAATCGGTAATTGACCATAATATTACAAAAATCTTATCAATTTTAGAGTGGATTTTGATATCGGTTCGTCCCTAAACAAAATGAGGTTGTCATATCATTTAGGCTAATATTATATACATCTGTGAACATCTATAGTTTCATGAAGAAACCATAGATTCACTGACTTTCTGAGTTGTCCAAAGAGTTTCTGATGATTGTTAGAAGGATTGAACATGGTTTGTGTAACATTAGCAACACAGCTGTTTGATGACATCGTCATGGTCGGTCAAGCAAAAGCCTTATCATATCAATTACCGTGTTAAAGGGATACTCCACTTTTTTTGGAAATAGGCTAATTTTACAACTCCCCCAGAGTTAAACAGTTGAGTTTTACCGTTTTCTAATCTTTTCAGCCGATTTTCTGATATTTAGAAGAATATCAGTAACCAGACAGTTTCTGGTCTCATTGACTTCCATAGTAGGAAAAAAAATATATACTGGTAGTCAATGAGACCAGAAACTGTCTGGTTATTGATATTCTTCTAAATATCAGAAAATCATCTGAAAAGATTAGAAAACAGTAACTCAACTATTTAACTCTGGGGGAGTTGTAAAATGAGCCTATTTCCAAAAAAAGTGGAGTATCCCTTTAGGTGCAATTGCGAATCTCTCCTCTTCCCCACATAACAATTTTAGGTTATAAAGAATGTTTTCATAACATTCCCTTTAAGTTATTAAAAACGTTATTTCTAATAGGAACATTCAAAACGTCCATTTTTTTATACGTTGCATTAATGTTATTTCTTGGTTTTAAGGACGTTATTCAAAACGCTATAAGAGCGTTCAGTTCTCCCGTTTTATAAACGTCGTATTAACGTTCTTGCTTGGCTATTAAAACATCATTCAAACATCATTAGAATGTTCACTTCTTCCGTTATATAAACATTGTATTTTAACGTTATTTCCTGGTTATTAGAATGTTATTTGAATGTTTATGAAATAACAATACTTTGAACACCTGATTACGCATGCAAAAAACTGTCATAAACTGGACAACCGTCCAGCTCTAGAACCACTTGAGACGACCTTTGCCATAAAGTTAACACACTTGTGGACAAGCTTTGTGTATGTAGACTGGTAGGTGTGCTGTCATGGCAACAGTGGCCGTCAGGTGCAAATGTACATCCAGCACCATGTAACCACAGTCACGTCCCACTCTCCTGGCTTTGATCAACAACACTCTCTGTATTTTTCTTTCCCAGAGCCATACGATACAGAACGTCACGGTGTAGACAATACACTCGATCTCTGGCTGCCACAAGCGGTTTCTTTCCCCTCGTTCGGACTTATACGATTGAAACCTTGGTGTACACAATCTAGTTTATCTAAACCTGTCAGATCCATTGAGCCACACCATTTTTTAATGCTACCTTACATAAACTTCTCGCTTGAGCGGGTCGACGCAATCTCAAAGCGTCCCTCTCGCTGTTCATCTTTGTTTAACCACGATCATGTTTCCAAACATCTCTCGTTCTTCGCTTTTAAGACCTCCATTACGTCAGTCATTGTCATTCTTTATCGCTGACTGAAAAAAAAAATGTCCTTCACATTACAATCAGCAGGGATTGTCGACCCAGTTCTCTCTCTCTCTGTCTCTCTCTCCATTGTCCAGGTTGAAATTGGGTCAATTATTTGAATAATTTATTAAAAAATATTTTATAAATGCAATTCAATTCACACATGCAGTAACCTGAGTACACCTGTTCTGTGGTGAGTGAATTTTTTTGGGTGAGGGGCATAAAATAAAAGCAAATGTCAGAGAAGTACTGGTACTTCTGTACTTCTTGTAATTCGGATTAAAATGTAAATTCTCAAAAAAAAAGACAGTTTAGGGTATAATCTTATGTTTATTTTATATTACTGTATATATTGTACTGTTTTATATGTTTTACTAAATTATGTTTTTTTGAACTGTGTGTCAGGGTCAATAAATCTTTCAGATAATTTCAGATCATTTTATAATTTTATGACGAGGCATTTTTATTTTAGATTGTAAAATGTGGTTTAACTTATCGCCTGCCATGACACTCTTTGTGAGGAATGTAGCAAGTGGAGTGATATATATATATATATATATATATATATATATATATATAAGTGTTATCTTATATATATATATATATATATATATATATATATATATATATAAAAAACTTTAAAATTATATATATATATATATATATATATATATAGAAGATAAATGATTAAAATGTGAAAAGCTTTTTCATGGACACTCTTATCTGTCACTGACCCTGGTTCCCTGGTTGGAAGATTGCAGTGTTGTGATTTACTGTCCTTGGCAAGCAGCGTGGGATTTCTGTTGCACAGGGCCGCTCGCGTGCGACTCGTGCTAATGGGTTAGAGGCTAGGCTAGCTGACTCGATTTAGTCAGCTCATGTTCTGCTGTCATTTTATTAGCTCTTTCTAAACTAAACTTCTAAACTGATCAGGGGCCTGTGATAAACTTGTAATATCCTGTCGCCCTGTGGTGTTTTTAGTACTCTCATGTATGATTGTGTTTTAAACTGAACTGAGACCTTTATTGCTAAAAAACCCACTCTTGAGGTCCATTTTAGTGGTTTTGACACCCAAGATGTTCTCTGCGTCTCCTTTGAAGGTGCAGAGCATTTCGTCGCTGTTATGAGCTGGCGAGTCGAGCATGTCAGATTGGTCTGGAAACTGTTACAGTGAAGCGTGAGATGTGAAATCTTAGTGTCTTTTTTAAACACATGTATGAACAGTTGGAAATGTTTAGTTCTACTGTTAACTCTAAACCACCACCTGCGGTTGGTTCAAAACGGTGTTCTGCCCTTACAAAAAAGATATCCCATTTACATTTAATATGTGTGTAAATACCAATTCCCACACCACATAAATCACAGAGTTGTATTGTATTCTAAGTTATATTCTATTGGACATTTGACTCTTTAACTCCTTAATATGTTGACCAGCTGGATGCAATAAGTAGCCTGACTTCGTCATACTCGTATTCTAGTCAGAATATGAGTCTGAAACTGCTCCATAGGGCTTTGATTTTGAGGCGTGTCTTAACCGAACCAGGAAATAAAACCCTCTGCTCTCAATTGGATAGTCGGTAGACCTACAACCAATCAGAGCAACGCAGTAAGTCAACTACTTTGCATAGCGCAGTTTTCAACTATAGAACTTACCAATTTTAGAAGTAAAATAACAAGTGTTGCTTCTTTTACTTACTCCTCCATGAGTGCGACCAAAGGAGAAACCACAACGACCACAGGCTTTTCATTACGTCCCATCTTCTTAGCCAGCTGATAAGTTACACTTTTGCCGAATCATGTAGGAAGGACGGCAAAAACATCTTTCCGATCGACAAATGCCTTGATTGCAGTTTTCTGTTCGTCTATTAAAATGAATGCACTGTCGATTTATTTCAAAACAGACGTGACAGCGTAATCTATACATCTCAGTTGTCCAGCTAGGGTCATCTCTGAGGGAAACCAGTTAAGCGCTCTTTGATAACGTGATGATTTCGTCCCTGCAGATCACCTGTCCATCATCGTATGAAGCCCGCCCTGGCAATCTGATTGGCCCGTTTATTTTTTGAGTGATCATAATTACTCCTCAATGGATCGAGTCCAGACCGAACTTCCCGACCAAAAAAATGTTGTGGGCGGAGTTCGGGCTGGCATCCAGGCTATGCAATGAGCACTTTGGAGGATGAATAATCAGTGGATTTGCCACCTAACTGACATCAAATCTTTGAGTTTCATAAAAAGTCTAGCTACGTAAGACTATGCACCTCAGCACAAGTTTAAGAGGTTGCCCACTCTAAACAAGCTTTCCCTTTAATATTCTGACTGTAGGCTTGCTTTCTATTGACATTCACAGTTACTTTACGTTTGTGATAGTGTATCTAAAAACGGTCAGGTCCAGAGGGAAAAGAGTGAGCAAGGCCGATGGAAAGAGAGGGGCGGAGTGTTGGTAATTGAGTCTTTTTTTTTTTTTTTCTTCACGAGTGAGAGTTTGAAAGAGAGAGAGGTCAGAAATAGCTTGGAACAACAGGCCAGTGTTTCTGCCTGATTTGATTACATTCCTGGCAGTGAGTTTTTATGTTTCGCTCTTGAGGGAGCCGCTGGAAGGTTACTGGAGATCAGCAAACCTGCTACCCCTCCTCTCTCCATCTTCCCGCCGACTGACATTCCCTCCGACAGCGGCCTGATGAGAAGTCTTCAGTCGTAGAAAAGCTTCCTGTGAGGTTAATTGATAATGCCAGCTGCCCACTCCACACATTACAGAACCCACTGCAGTTCTCCACCACTGAGACTGGAAGTCTGGCTGTCTCCTTCACCACAAACCCTCAGTTTGGGCGATTCAATCTAAGAAATAAAAAAAGTTGAATATAAGTTTGAGTAATTTTGCCTCAAATCATTTGATGATGTCTCTAAAACCTCTGGAAACCCCTGGATGGAGTTTAACATGCATTAGGTAACAACAGTAGTCTATATTGTCATCCAATGAGCAGAAGCGATCATATCCAATCCCTCAGTTCACTTTCACAGACAGATTTCGGTAGATAAGGCTCAACACTGTACAAAAACACCTTTATTTTTGCAACTCACAAAAAAAAATCATGTTCGTAACATACACTGTTTGTTAAAAATGAACAGCAGTTAAGTAGCGATTGTTACCAATTAAAGAGATAGTTCACCCCTTAGTTGTTCCAACCCCGTAAGACTTTCGTTCATCTTCGGAACACAAATTAAGATATTTTTGATGAAATCTGAGAGCTGGATCACTCCTCTATACTAGTCCATAGGCTTCTTAAGGGATTTAAACTTGTTCTCCAAAAAGTTATTAAAGACATCGTTAAAATAGTCCAAGTGACTACAGTGGCTCAATCCTAAGTTTATCAAGTGACGAGAACACTTTTTTGTGTGCTAAAAAAACTAAAATAACGACTTTATTCAACTATTAATATCCTTCTCTGTGTGCCTCGAGTGAGTTCAATAAAAAAAATAAAGTCGTTATTTTTGTTTGTTTTTTTGCGCTCAAAAAAGTATTATCGTCGCTTGATAAACTTAAGATTGAGCCACTGTAGTCACTTGGACTATTTTAACGATGTCTTTAATAACTTTTCGAGGCCAGCAAGTTTCAATCCCTCAAGAAGCCTATGGACTAGTATGGAGGAGTGATCCAGCTCTCAGATTTCATCAAAAATATCTTAATTTGTATTCCGAAGATGAACGAAAGTCTTAAAGGGTTGAAACAACATGAGGGTGAGTAAACACTGACAGAATTTTCATTTTTGGGTGAACTAAAACAATCATGGAACAATGGAAACATCAAATAAATGTTAGTTAATGGTTTGTTGTTTTTTTGGGGCCACTGAATCAGAATTGCTTTTTGTGTCCTTCTAAACCATAGAAAGCAGTTTAACTCCTGAATCCAGACTGTTAGGAAGTGGATTGTAATGGAGAGACTATTGGGGAGTTGATGTATTTTTCTTTTCTTTAAATTAGGACTCCTACCATGTGAGGTGTGGTTTAGCACTACAGACACTGTGGCCATGACAACCCAAGCGGGTGGGTGGGTGTTTGAGTATATGCAGCTGTTAGGGTGGAGATGAGATATTCTCTTCCTCTCTCACACTCATTCTCTCGGAGTCTCGTCTCTGTAATGAGATAAGGAGGTATTCTGAATGTATTATGTATTCTTATTCTAAATGAATCCTCTCATGGGCTCTCACTCCCACAATGTCCTGGGATCACAACCTAACGCTAATTAACTGGAAGTTTTACTTTGAAGGGCAGGCTTTTGGCTTAAATGTCATTTTAAAAAGTGCTGCGAAGTGAGCATACCGATTGTGCACAAATAAAAACATTATTTTACTGTTTTGACAGATATATATTCTATATTCTATGTGACGTATTCATATTTTGAAAAATGTATCCAATGTCTTTTTTTTATTATTGTGTCCAATGTTGTAAATGATGACTCCAGTGACCATGTGCACTATAATTCAATTATTAAAGTGTGTGTGTGTGTGCTTCTGTGGGTGCTGCTCGTGAGCATCTGTAATTGCGTGTTCTTTTCCAACCACGCCTGACTGTTTGTTACTCTGCCCCCGTGCTTGTTAGGAAAATCATGTCTGTAGACTTTCATCTTGATCATAAGGAATCAACATAAAGCAGACTAAATCACACAGGGGCCTCTGCAGATTAGAAGAGCTCTGAAAAATGTTGAAGACACTTGATATTAACACTTTAGTTTAGCTTGTGAGATCCAATGAGTTTAAAAGAGGCCAAATTGCCATATGGTGAGGGCGAATTTTGGTGGGAATTGGAAAAGAGTGAGAGTGTGTGTGTGTGTGTGTGAGAGAGAGGGAGGGATGGTGGATGTTCTACATTGTGGGGTATTTTTAGTGTCTGAAGAGCCTCTTTTTTGCTTTTTCCCAGAGACAAGGATTCATCATTTCTATCAGCTAGCATGGCAGTTTAGCAGTTATATATCTGCTCAACTCAGAGTGGTTCTTTATAACAGCAATGCCATTAACACTCTCTAATAATCTTTTCCTATTTTTTTCCTCTCTCACTCTTGTTTTCTTTGATATTGAGCCTTAATTAGCACATTTAACAACAGCACTGTAAACTATGCTTTACTCTGGAAAAGGCAGCTTCCGATAAAACAGTGAGCCTGACTAGCATATCTAGACTTTTTTTCTTTTTCTTTACATATCTAGATTTTTCAAGTGGTGCTCCAATTAGACAACCAGATGCATTTAGAGGAACAAATTTTGTGGTTTGGAACCTCTTTATGAACTTGAATGCATTTTATGCAATCTGATTAAAATCAGGTAAACCTGAAACCAGCATAATTATATGGGGAGTCCAGTTAAGACCAGTAGTTCTGTGGTTTAAGCATGTTTGGTACATCCCTGGCTATTACAGCAACAACATTAAATGTTATAGATGGTTCAAGTTTCACAATTTATGACAATTGATTGGAAAAAGTGAGAGCTGCACCCTTTGAGGAAGCTTGTTCACCAAGGAAGTCGTGCCGTTTCAACTAAGAAGCCTCATAGTGATACCAGCACACCAGCATTCAAAACACTCATCAAAGTAGGTCAACCTGTAAAGGGCACCTTGGCTAAAATGATGGAAACACTCGCAATCAGCTGCCATGTTTATTGATCACCTCAGACTAGTCTGACCGTGTATTTCCAGCCAGGTTGTAAAGCGATCTGAGACAATTTGCTGATAGGCAGCACGACACCGCCGAGAGTCGATTTAATGAGAATCTCATCTTGTGTCCACTTCACGCACTTCGTCTGCGATATTCCTTGAACCCCCTCCTCCGACAAGGCCGCCAACCTCTCCTAAAATACGGCTGACCCAATTACACCACAACGGTGTCTGCCGTTTTATCAGATGACCGAAAAATCCGCTCAGAGTCCCAGTGCACTCTAATGTAACTAAGAAGCCAATGTCTTGAACAGATTTGACAATTATCTTCGTCTCCGGGTCAGCGTGCCATTGTCATTTGCATTCAGAACTAGAGCAGGGATTTTCAACACTGTCTACTCAGCTGTGTCCTTTCCATACAAATGAATGGCTTCAAAACCAAATATATGTGTTTGTTTGATCAAAAAGCCTGACTGAATGATCACACAATCAATCATGTTTGGGATCATTAGGCTTTGCCACTCTGTTCTGTTTTAGCTGGAGCATGTATTAATTTGGTACATCTGTAGAAGTCCTTTGAGGACTCCTTTGAGTGCTGTGGGGAGGGGCCAGATGTGCCAAAATATCTTAAAATAACCTGACTAACCTTCCTCTTCTACTACTGAAAAACTAGTTACCAGGCAAGAAGTCTGGCTGTTTATTGATGGTGAAGGTTATTTTTTGTGTTAAAAAGATTAAGGTTAGGCCCAGCAAACATATTTAGGTTCCCAGAACGTTCTTAGAACGTTCCCTTAAGGTTAAGGGAACGTTCCCGGAACATTCTCCTTATGTTATAAAATGGAACCTACAAAATAACCTACATGGAATGTTCCTATAATGTTCTTGTTTGGTTCCCAAAAAAATAACCTCATGGGACCATTCGGGAACATTGGGGGAACGTCCTGTGTTTGCTGGGGGGTTAATATAATGTAGCCAAGGTTGACATGGACTCTATCCCACACTAACCTTAACCTCAATATCAACCTACCATTGCCCTCTGATTTTAGGTGTAGGTCATTGTGAGGGCAAAAAAGGGTGTGAAGATGCTTAAATCTTTATTGCAGTGAAGACCCAAGCTAGACTAAAGACCCACACTTAAGTCAAAACAAATGCAGTTTGTAAATGTGTTTACCACACCCAAAGTTCTTTGTGTCAATGAAGAAATGCAAAAATTGTGGTTTGTTTGGTAATAAAGCTCAGGCCTTACACTGTCCGAGATGGTTCTTGATGCCCTGCTCCCATTCTCAATGTATTGTAAATTTATGAACCTTATCCAAATGGCAATAGCAATTTTTTGGACAGTTTTCCATCGCTGTGATACCTTTTGTGGTGATGCCGTTATTCTAAATACGGTCGAGTGGGATTCATTTCAAGTCAGCCTGTAATTTCTTACAGCATGTTGTTCCTTCCTATCCCAGCAATGTCCTACTAAGGTAAAGTGCAATAAGCATGAGATACTTGTGAAGATATTATATGAGGGAACTCATTCACAAGCCATTCTACTCATTGTTGGATAAGGATGATCAAATGGTCACCAAATTTTTACACATTTCAATTGATTTTATTTTTGCTTTATAGATTACGAACAGGAATCCTATACAGATGCCTTGATAATATCGATCCACAAAAGAAGCTCTTTGTTTTCCAGTCCCTGGAAGGCAGAGTACTGTGTGCATATGGTACATTCTGTCTCATATTTCTGCTCTAATCAAAATGCACTTAAATTTCATGCTTAATGCATACAAAACATGCAACCTTAAGATAGATTGGACTCCCTTCTGTTCCTGCAGCAACCCAGAATGCAGGAATCGCAATGAAGCAATGCCAATGATTCTGGGGTACAGGATAAATCAGACAAGCCTCTTTATGGCTCCTATATTTATGATGGCTGATTAATGTGTGTAAGGAGAGGCGAGCTGTTTTTAAAGCTATCTAATTTATGTTTTTTTCAATTACTCTCAGTCTTATGACTCTGAGATTGTTAATATGGCGTGGTGGTGGATCTTAAATGCAACGTTAACATCAGCAGTGGCGGCTCCAGGATTTTTTTCTTGGGGGTGCTAAGGGGGTGGGGGGCTTAATGAAAAAAGTATACTTTATTGTATTTGAAATATATTCCTTTGTTCAATAGTACATTGCAAATATACTAACAAAATATCTATCTTTAAATATATTAAAAGTATATTAGCAAATTGTATCTTTTCTGCGCTTGTGCTAAGCTAATTTTTGGTGAGGCTAAAAGTAAGCTCCAGTCTAGCGCTGCCACTGAACATCAGTAATCCCTTACCATAGGAATGCTAAACAGTGGTGGTGTCCAATAAATTCAGTTTTGAGTGGCTGCCAGAGACATTGCTTTGCAGTTATGTGGTTGGCAAGGTGTTCTGGATGGATGCTAACCAGTTGCTGTGATGTTCTTTAAGATATTGCTATTCGTTTACTGGAGTGTTTTAGCATGACAGCCCATTACTAGAGTGTTCTGGATGTTGCTAAGGAGTTGCCACTGCTAGGGGGTTACTAAAGTGTTATGGGTGGTTGCTAGGGTGTTTTTAGGCAGTTGCTAAGATGTGATTGGTGTTTTCTCTGGCCTTTGCTAATCAGTTGTGAAGGTATTATAGGTGGTGTGTTGCTAGGCATTTGCTTGAATGTGGTGGGTGGTAGTTCAAGGTAGTTACTATGGGATTGATTGGTTGTTGCTAGGGTGTTGTGGGTAGTTGCTTACTGGCCCGGGTCTAAATAACCCAGTCCTTAGATTTATATTAAATTACAGTATCTGACATGTTAAAAACTATGATTGCTGGTGTAAGTTTGAGTATGGCTTCCTTCCACGATTCCAAGGTACATTTCTTCCGATCATTTTCCTGCTATTTCTTTCCAATCTCTGTCAATAGAAGTGGAGGGAAAAAAAGACTACAACATGAAACAAATCACAAGCATGTATTATATCTTGATCGAAAAAAGGTACATGTAAGTGAACCAAGACATCAGGTGAAAAAATAAGCGAAGAGAGATGGAGCAGGAAATTACAGGGATACAGTCCAATAATGAGCCGCTTTGGTTCGGTTTCTTCAGATCATCCCAGTGATCTGAATGCCAAGGAGTGAGAAGTTGAATTGAGTTTGTCGAGATTTAAAGTTAAGTTCTCCTGTGAGCGGGAAAAATCTGTTTCTTCTCAATCGTCTCATTGATTTTGTGTTTAGGTTGGGCAGAAGGGGTACCTAAGGAGTAGTTTACTAAAACATGAAAGTTCTATCGTCATTTACTCACCTTTCCAAACCTATATCTGTATGACTTTCTTTCTTCTGTTTTTCACAGAAAAAAATATATTTCGGAAAATCTCTCAATGATCTCAACGGTCAAAAACAGTTCTTAAACATCTCTTATGTGTTGGAACAACCTCAGGGTGAGTTAATGACAATGTTTTGGGATTAACTTTCCCGTTAATCGTAGAGCATGTATTTACATGCTTAAAGGGATACTCCACTTTTTTCGGAAATTGGCTCATTTTACAACTCCCCCAGAGTTAAACAGTTGAGTTTTACCATTTTCGAATCCATTCAGTCGATTTTCTGATATTTAGAAGAATATCTGTAACCAGACAGTTTCTGGTCTCATTGACTACCATAGTATATATTTTTTCCTACTATGGAAGTCAATGAGTCCAGAAACGGTCTGGTTACTGATGGCTGAATTGATTCGAAAATGGTAAAAGTCAGAGTTGTAAAATGAGCCTATTCCCAAAATAAGTGGAGTATCCCTTTAAAGAATGCCTCATCAGATTGTAAAACTGGACATGAGCTCATAATGATTCACGTGTGATCTGTGGAAAGTCATTGGTTAAAAAGCAGCATTATGTCTAGTGTATACCAGAGCAACTACTGTAGGTAAAGTGGATGATTGCTATGATACGGGGCTCTTTTGTTTTGCCCTCATGTCTCTCCATATCTCAATCTCCCTCAAAATATCCTGTTTGTCTTTCCAGACTAAAGTTCGCTCAGACCAACCCTAAATGGATGGAGGATTTTCATTTAACCAAAATATGATGTAAAGAAGAGCAAGACCTATGATCATCCCTCCATTTATTAAACCTTCGTCAATATTACCTTTGATATCGGCCTTCCTTTGTTGCGGCGCCAATGTTTATAAGAAAAGAAAGTCTCACAAAGATAGGCCTTGTTTAACGCAACCATCCCGGTCTCTCATTGCTAGCAGCTGGCTGGTGATGTTTACAAATTACAGCTGGAGGTTCTTGGGTCCGTCTTCCAAAGCCGTTCGGGATTCTTGCTCCGGTTCCGAGTACAAACGCTTCCAGATTGTTACTCTATGGGGCCTGACTCTAATACCAACTGGGGCATGAGAAAATAGTTTTGGAGTGCACATAGACGCACACTCGCACATAGTGTGGTCATTAGCGTAAGAATTTGTGACTCGCTGTTTTAGAAGTTCAGAGAGGGAGAGTTATTTGAACATCTGGAAATACTGCCATTTAACGTGTTAGGGAAGTTCTTAACAATTAAAAACGGTAATGTCATGTGCGTAAACAGAATGCTCATAGCAACACATATTGAATGGTTTAGAGTGAACAGAAGACAATTTGGACGTGCTGACTGACATGACCGAATGGTCCTAGATGAACTGTAGCTTTAGATGTCATTTGCCCAGTTTGATGCATATTGTATACAAAAATGACGAGAGCTTATTGATTTTCCCAGACACATCCTGGCTTTTAGCAGCTAAAATCTAATTAGCTGTCACTATTCAGAGGCTGCATCCTTTAAAGGCTGCATTTGAAGGCTGACTAAGAATAGAACAAGTGGATCCTTTGCAGCCTAGATTCATTTTGCACCTGTGAAAACAGGATTTTTTTTTTTAGAGAAAATGCCAAATCACACTTTTAAAGTATTGGGTTTCAACATACTCGAATATCTAAGAATACAAATGCTAAAAACTGTTCAAATGTTGGCTTATATCTTTGCTAAGATGGGTAACAGCTGTCTCAATCATACGTAGGCTAGACCATCCCATTTAACAAACTTTATGCTGATGGTCAATAGTCTAGTTAAGCAAAATATGATGAACTCATGCCCCTCAATCCAAGATATTATAGTATACTTATAGTTTGTTTCCTGTTCTGTAATACCTATTCAGGTCCGAAGAACCAGATAACTCAGAGTAGGGCTGTGCAATATGGTCAATAAAAATGATTTCATATGTTTTTTTAAGCAATATTGTTGGCTATTTCTTTGGCAATGTGCTGATTGGCATTGGCCTTGGCTATACTGCTTTTTTAACCTTTTTATATGTTTGGCAATTGCCTTTTTATACATTTTAGTTCACCTGGTTCAGCATGTGCCATTGTGTTTCTATGTAAAAAAAACCCTAGAAGGATGTCTTTAACCATCTTTTGCAGCAGCTCGTGGGTAAAACTTTTTAAAAATGCATCTATAAATCAGAGTCTTGTGTATTCAACCGCAAAAACGCGCTCTGTGGGAATGTTTTGCCGCAACGATAGTTTGACATTCTTGAAAACTACATGGCTCTATGATCCATCATCTCGAAAATATTTCTGCAGTTTGGAAATTGCGCATGCTAACTTCGCGATTTTGATAACTCACAGTACACTCCCCTTCCAATCACAGACTCTTTAATGAATTCGGGACTAGTGGCCTCTGGGGCTCTGCTCTTTGCTTTTGTTATTATTGCAAATCACCACACCGCAATCCCTTCCAGATGGCCCCATCTACTCCCTCGGCCCAATTGAATTGCCAGTTTTTACGACTGCATCCCAAAGCATGTTTTCATGCATCTTTTTGTCTACACCCGGAAACCTCTTGCTTTTTTTTTTGTAAATTCAACAGCATAACTTAATATGACCACTGTTGTGGAGAAGCTCTGGCTTTGTTTAGGGACTATGCCCTTGAGAGGTACTTTAAAGTCCAACGTTAAAAGCAGATGATGCTCGGAAAAGCATCAAGTCAGATTTCATGTCTGTTGCAGAGGCGGGATTGGCTAATTGGGTGATCTTGTTGAACTTTCTGCTAGGGTCACATAAGATACGTTTTCCTAAATTCACTGAGGCGACAAAACTAGAATAGAAAAGATAAAATGGTAATTAATATCAAGGGAAATTGTCAGCAAATAGGATTTGTCATCTTGCAGTCCTTGTAGAAGTTACGTCAAAACTAGAGATTTCCAAATGAAAGATTTGGATGGAACAAGTGTAAAGTTATATAAACAGCTGCTTACCTCATCCCTTTTACAATTCCTCTGGCAAACCTCCACCACACCAGCTCCACCTTTTACTCTCTATGATTAAATCAATCCCAGGGGGTGGTGTTTAAGGAAAGTTTGGGTTTCTTTTACTTTTTCAATGCAGACAGCAAATCAAATCCCTTTAACTTCTAAGTTCTGAACATCTACACTTCTTGTAAGACTTAGATATTTATAGAATCTGTGTCTGCAGAATTGTACATATGAATTTCGTCTGATAGGGCAATCATGCCATATCTGCGGTCCAGAATATCATAGTGACATGGGGATAGTCCTCTTAAGTAATCACCTAGATCACACCCTAAAAACGAATTAGCAATAGCTTATTAGTTTAGCTATTAGGTGAGCTTTGGAAAGCCAAACGCTATTGACATTTAGCTTAAAATTGCATTTGGTGCGTTCAAGTCCTACTGGGAAGTTTGTATTTACGGTGTACCACGTGCGTTGAACTCGAAATTCGATTTTTCCGACATGACTTGAATGCACCAATTTTGCCTCAGTTTATATCTATTTCCTAAATTTTCCATCATAATTCAAAAGTGTGAAAAAGTGCATAGAGTTTTGTTTAGTTTTTATATTACTGTTGTGATTCCTGCTTTTCTGGTGTCCCCCAGGAATCAATTATAAGTGCATGTAGAGAGTCACATGCTGTTTAGAGGTTGAGCAGTGTGAGAGGTGGAATGCTTTGAGCCTGGCTGGAGGTTCAGGAAGAAATGAGAGGTATTTTACAGTGTCTGTCACGCAGGGCTAGGAGGGGAAATGGAAGTGCCCAGTGTGGATTTACCTAGAGGTTGTAGACGAGAGATTAAGGGGCCAGGTGGTACCTTGTTTTGTTTGCCCTCTCACAGTCTTTCTTGTTCTCCATCTCTCTGAATCAGTGTCTCGGACTCCGTTCAGCTCAAGGGTCAATATGTACGAGACATCTATCTACATCTAATCTACTTGGCTTATTTGTTTCATATGTATTTTATATAGATTTATTCAAGGTTAAAGTTAAACTTATCATTAAGTTTTTGAGGAGTTACACCATATGACATTTTACAACCTGATCTCGATATTTTCTATTTTCATTGAAAGGTCAAATTTTATTATATTTTAAAAGACTTAGTGACCTCCACTAAAGTGAATTACTACTCACATGCAGCATTTGGAAGTTTTAAGTGTATAGGTGTGTGGTCTCCGTGGGACTTCTCATCTGGTACACAAATCCTCTGCATGTCCCCTGTGTGCCCTACTAGGAATGAAAGGACTATACAGAGCTATTTTTCCTACTTATTATTGAGTGAGTGTGTGTGTGTGCGCGCGCACACGAGCTTGGTGACTACGTGAGAAGACAATGCTGAGCTCGTTCACAAGTCTATTATCAAAAAAAGATTAGTCCTTTCTGTCTTCTGTTGAAGTATTCCTGGCCCTGGTGAGATACTATCAGACACATCTTACTTTATACTCTACTCTCAGTCGCTTCAGCTGGACTGTCTGATTGAGATTCCTGGCTGTTCAGAATGGTCTCTTTGATGGTCTTTTTAGTATTTACTAAACATTTACAATACAATCCAATGTAGTTTTATTTGATTATATCATAATGTTTGATCTTGCTTGCGAGTCTGATATTTATTATAATCCTAATCTCTTTTGAAAGTCACATCTCTGAAATTAATCTGATCTAGCGCTTTGGGTTTTAGAAAAGCGCATTATAAATAAAATGTATTATTATTATTATGATCTCAGTTAGGTGTCTATGTTCTGAATCTGGTTTCTCATCTGAGACTGATCTTTTGCGAGTAATATCTCTAGTATGTATCTGATTTCTATTGCGAGTCTGACCTCTGCTACAAATCTGATCTCTGTTATGAGTCTGATCTCTGTTACGAGTCTGATCTCAGTTACGAGTCTGATCTCAGTTAAGAGTCTGATCTCTGTTACAAATCTGATCTCAGTTACGAGTCTGATCTCTGTTATGAGTCTGATCTCAGTTTCGAGTCTGATCTCTGTTACGAGTCTGATCTCTGTTAAGAGTCTGATCTCTGTTATGAGTCTGATCTCGGTTACAAGTCTGATCTCAGCTATGAGTCTGATCTCTGTTACAAATTAAACCTCTGATTTTACTTGGACCACAGTTACAAATCTGATCTCAGTTACAAGTCTGATCTTAGTTGCAAGTCAAATCTCTAATAAGATTCTGATCTCTGTTACAAATCAAATCTCCTCTCAGTTGCAAGACCTCTGCTCTGAATTTGATCTCAGTTGCTGATGTGATCTCTGCCCTAAGTCTGATTTCTTACGAGTCAGATCTCTGCTCTAAACCTGATCTCGGTTGTAAATAGGATTTCTGCTCTGAGCCTGATGTTGGTTATAAGTCTGATCTCTACACTTGTTACTGGTCTCTATAGACATCTTTGAACTGTACTATAGGAGCAAATCAACCATACTGCCGTAATTCACAAACGTCAGTCTCTCTGTAACCACTTTTCCTGCTTTTTATAAACTTGAAGGTTTCTCTCTTGTGTAAAGATTACTTTTCATAGATGTGATATTGGGTAGAGTTTGAGTGAGCTTAGACTAAACACCCAGTTGGCAGTAGAATCTTTTCCTCTGCTCAGTATTTAAAGGGCAGTGCTGTTCCACTAATCTAATAACTACGTTACAGACGCCTCTTGACAGTAAGGAGCTCATATTGTAAGCCTACACAAAGCTCTGATCTCTCTCTCTTATCTTCAGTGGCAGGCATATTTCATTAATCAGTGCTGGAGCTGAACTGAATTGCAAAGACTTGCATTCACATTTACTTATATTCCAGTTAATCCACATAAAAGCATGTTTCGATGTAGTTGTGTGGACCTCAAAGAATGTATGGGAGGTGGGCAATCTGACGATTTTGGGAAGATGGGTGCTGATAGTTTCAGAGAAATTGACAGATTTTTTTTCTTCACAGGTGTGCTAGTGGGTGCTCCCATTCGAGCAGCAGTCACGATGGTGGCCCTGTCGCTGAAGATTTGCGTGCGACAGTGCAATGTGGTCAAGACAATGCAGTTTGAGCCCTCGACTCCGGTTTACGACGCCTGCCGCATTATCAGAGAGAGAGTTCCAGAGGCCCAAAGTGGACAAGGTAAGAGTTACAAAACATTCCTCCATGTTTCCCGCCATTTTATACTATTTCACCCTCCTTTGAAGTCAACGTTAAACAACTCTGTGACACTATCAAAACATTTCTCTGTTTGTTTGAGCTTCACAACCAGCCAGACACAACAACACAACTATCTAGACACAACAACACAACCAGTGGTGTGAGTTTGGAGATAGCACTATCTTTTTTTATGGTGAAAGGAGAAAAATGATGATCGGTGCATCCCTAATACATCACTTTTTACACGTATTCTAAGGGAAAATCTTTTGAATTACTGGGAATGGGTTTAAATACAGTACAACGTGTTAGATAATCTGAGAATACTACTCTTTTTTCTATATATCTATTGCTTAAACACACTAGGGGCAGGGGGTACAGTCTAAATTTCACAAAAATCTGCAGAGCTTGACAGAAGTTTGGATTTTAGGCCAAATGTTTATACCAGCTGCTTCACATCAGCAGATTGTTTCTTTATCCATCATGTCAAAACTTGGGCGGTAAAGTCTTACACTTTGTGCAACCTCAGCTGATCACCAGTTCTGCTTCAGACCGAGTCGGATAGATAAGTGCACTCTCTCTCTTTCCATCGACACTCAAGTCATCAAACCGCCACAAACTCAAACATTAATGCTCTCTGCTCGCGGGAGCTTGCAAAATGGACTTGTGTGCGCTATCAGCTCAATAGGAGTCATCACTTCAGGATGCGTCTACAGCTCTGCCACTCATTGTACATTCATTATACGCACAGCTACAGTTATATGACTGTCGCGGCCACAATTAATTGGATTCATCTTATAAATGTCAATTGTTTCCTTTTGGAAATTGACAAATTGGTTTGTGGTTTAATGAAGAGTTGGATATTTATCATGACCATATTTGTAGACCTAACAGGATCTCTTTAATTAGGTATCTAGTTCCATGGGGCAAGGAATTGTTTTAATTATGTAAAAAAAAAAAATTGCAGCATCAGATTACGGGCTCTTCCTGTCCGATGATGACCCCAGGAAAGGAATCTGGTTGGAATCAGGGCGCACCCTTGATTACTACATGCTGCGGAATGGGGTAAATCACGTTATTAGACGTATCTGCATTCTCTTCAGACTTTTGCAAAAGGTTTTATTTTCTCTCTGATTTTAAGCTTAATTTCAGTGGTTATTCTTGTCGTGCAGGACGTCCTGGAGTACAAGAAAAAACAAAGACCTCAGAAGATCAAAATGCTGGATGGAACCATCAAAACCATAATGGTGGATGACTCCAAAACAGTAGGGGAGCTGTTGGTCACCATTTGCAGCAGGATAGGTGGGTTCTATCTATCTATCTATCTATCTATCTATCTATCTATCTATCTATCTATCTATCTATCTATCTATCTATCTATCTATCTATCTATCTATCTATCTATCTATCTATCTATCTATCTATCTATCTATCTATCTATCTATCTATCTATCTATCTATCTATCTATCTATCTATCTATCTATCTATCTATCTATCTATCTATCTATCTATCTATCTATCATCTGTCATGTGTGTCCATCTATCCATCCATCTTTCGTCTATCATCTATGTATCATATAAGTTTGTCTGTTCATCCATCCATCCATCCATCCATCCATCCATCCATCCATCCATCCATTCATTCATTCATTCATTCATTCATTCATTCATTCATTCATTCATTCATTCATTCATTCATTCATTCATTTATCATCCAACTATTCCATTCCATCCATCCATATATCATCTATCTATCATATAAGTTTATACTTTTATCCATCCATCCATCCATCCATCCATCCATCCATCCATCCATCCATCCATCCATCCATCCATCCATCCATCTATCCATCCATCCAATCATCCAATAATTTTTCTATCTTATAAGTTTGTCTGTCCATCCATCCATCCATCCATCCATCCATCCATCCATCCATCCATCCATCCATCCATCCATCCATCCATCCATCCATCCATCCATCCATCCATCCATCCATCCATCCATTCATCCATTCATTTGATTCATCATCCAACTATTCCATCCCATCCAGCCATATATCATCTATCTATCTATCATATAAGTTTATACTTTCATCCGTCCGTCCTTCCTTCCATCCATCCATCCATCCATCCATCCATCCATCCATCCATCATCCATCATTTTTCTATCTTCTAAGTTTGTCTGTTCATCCATCCATCCACTGTCTGTCTGTCTGTCTGTATTTAGTATATGAATATTAGATGTTTAATTGTACATGCTCATTTTCTTTTTTACATTTAGATTAATGTTTTAATCTAATGCTCTAAACCTATCTTTAAAAAAACACTAATAATTTAATAAGTTTAAAGTAATCTTTAGCTAATCTCAAAGTAAATATTCATTGTTTAATGCTGTACTGTACATCATAATATTGTGATGCCTAAATTCACTTGTAGCATTTAAAATGATTGATTTTTAGTTTTTCATGTTTTATTTGTAATTTATTTAAAACTAAATAGTATACATTTCTAATATCTGCCATTTATCTGTATCTGTCAGAATTTTAATATATTTGCATCACAAATATATTTTATTTGTTCTCGTCATTTCTCATTATGTGTATTAGAGTTATTTCCTTTAAAAATCACATAAAGATTTCTGAATGGTTTACAACCAGGCATAAAGAGTAAGTGTGTTCTAAAATGATATTTGTTATACTAAAGTTTCCCCAAAAACTGCTCAAAATAGACTGTAAGATAAAGAGTGCTGATGATCTCGTGCTCCACAGGAATCACTAATTATGAGGAGTACTCACTGATCCAAGAGCAGGTGGAGGAGAAGCGAGAGGATGGAATGGGAACGCTGAAGAAAGACAGAACCCTCCTGCGAGACGAGAGGAAGATGGAGAAGCTGAAAGCCAAACTTCACACAGATGATGATTGTAAGGCTCCTGGCAACTGTGAACAAAACATTAGCAAACAGAAACAAACCTTCCTGCCAGATTTACACACACAGTCCAAATCTTTTACTGATATAATAATTGCCCGTGGTATCATATCATTCATTTGCAGTGAACTGGCTAGACCACAGTCGGACGTTTCGGGAGCAGGGTGTAGAGGAGAGCGAGATACTACTTCTACGAAGGAAGTTCTTCTATTCTGATCAGAACGTAGACTCTCGTGATCCGGTCCAGCTCAACCTCCTCTACGTACAGGTAAAAGATCATTTCTGGCTATCGCTTTTTTTTGTTGCTCTTTTTCTATTCCTGTCAGGTTCTCACCAAAAACAAAACAAAAAAAAAATCAGCCAATCAGATCATATTTGATGTTCAATTTAGGCAAGGCAAGTTATTTTTAAATGTTTTACACCAATATTTTTAACCAATGAGATTTCACTGTAGGCGGAGCTAGAATTTTTTTCATTTGATCCTATTATCCTTCATGGCAGGTTATGAATAATATAATATAATATAATATAATATAATATAATATAATATAATATAATATAATATAATATAATATAATATAATATAATATAATATAATATAATATAATATGATTAGGGCTGTCAAAACAATTAATCGCGATTAATCGCATCCAAAATAAAAGTTTTTGTTTACATAATATATGTGGGTGCACTGCGTATAATTATTTTGTACATATATAAAAACACACATGCATGTATATTTAAGAAAAAAAATATCATTTATGTATAAAATATGTATATTTATATAATAATATAAATTATATATAAATCTATATACAGAATATACATGAAAATATTTCTTAAATATATACAAGCATGTGTTTGTGTTTATATATCTAAAATAATTATACACAGTGCACCCACATATATTATGTAAACACAAACTTTTATTTTGGATGCGAATAATCGGTTTGACAGCCCTAAATATAATATAATATAATATAATATAATATAATATAATATAATATAATATAATATAATATAATATAATATAATATAATATAATATAATATAATATAATATAATATAATATAATATAATATAATATTATATAATATAATTGAGTAGTGAGTTTTACCAACAGCCCTGACATCCTTTATAATTATTGATAATTATGTTGCATTTCAACGATAATAATCTTTTTTTTATTGACTTGTTGTTATTCTCCTTTACTGACATTCTGTCTGTCCTCTATCTGTCTTTTTTGTCTGGTTTAACTGTATTGCACCAGTTTGCCAAAACCTCTTCATCGCCACCTGCTCTAACAATTAATTCATTTCTCAGAGCCAGTATTGCACAGACATTTAAGTGTTTAAATGTTGTCATTTTAGTTTTATGAAAGCAGTGAAACAGTCCTTTGCACTTATGAATGAATTATTGGTCGAACTAGAAGGCAATGCGCTTATCTTCACAGCTGCTTATTTGTCGATTTGTCTTTTCCTCCCCTCAGGCAGTATGGATAACACTTCTCACACACCTAATTAGCCACCTTTTATTTATTTATTTATTTTTCACATTGCAATGCAAAATCCACAAATAATCAGAACATAATTGATGTTCTGTAGTATGTAGAGTGTCTAAAGTAGATTATCGAAATAAATATAACCTTATGTTATTGCACCATGCTTAGTTTACACATGCTTTTAAGCCTTGTCCTAATTTGGATCAATTTGATTTAATTGTGATGGAGCTAACCCGCATGATTCAATGAAAGTAATCGGATTGGGTAAAAAAACACATTATTTTTGATGGTTAGTTTAATGTTATCACAAAACATAAAACATTCAAACATTGTGTGATGTTTCATTGCGTCATGCTGCGTTCGCACATGGTCTTACATGTGATGTTGTCACACACTCACACCAAACATATTTGGTTTTCTCTCTGGTTTGAGTCATAAGGACTAGTGTCTCAAAATGGCCAGTGGGTTTTCATGCATACATGTTTATGTATGTAAATGTGTGTGTGAGTAGTCTAATGAGAATGTGTGTGCGTCCACTCAAGGAGTCTGCTCTAGTGCGTGTTCTCCCTCAAGGCCGTGAGGCTGTTGTAGCACGCTGGCCTCTGGACCACATGGTTCGCTGCAGATGCATTAGTGTGTTTGCCTGAGGAGTCCAGAGCAAATGCCCGCTGACAAACACGCACATACTCAGCCACCTGCACTTGTTAGCTTATACAATAATGTATAAGCACTTATTTTCTTCTATTTGGGCTGTGTATCTGGTTGAATGGAAAACGTGGAAAAGTGTTTGTTTACAATACGTTAAATTTTCACATACCGGTACATACATCACACAAAAAAACTGTGGCCGTATCATGTTACAGTGGCACTTTGATATGTACTCTGGTATTATGATTACGTGAGCTTACCATGGTACATGTTAAAATAAATCCCCAAAAACATGGTATTAGTATGGTAACCTACATGCTACACTGTATTACCATGTATGTTTGGTTAACCTTTGTTTAATATGTCCAAAAAATTATTACAACAGTACCATGTTCAGAAATATTTTAGCATATTATAATATGTATATAGTACTATGAAAACCATGGTATTAGCATGGTACATTTGTTCAAAAAACACTGGATCACAGTTTTTGTTTATATATATATATATATATATATATATATATATATATATATACAGTATATATATATATATAGGTGTATATATCGATCACAAGTTCAGTGATATGGAGTGCCTCAAGGCTCAGCATTGGGACCGTTACTTTTCACCCTGTACATCCTACCCTTGGGAAATAAGGAAGCATGGCATTCATTTTCACTGTTACGCTGATAAAATGAAACTTACCAATGAACAAAATTAACAAAATACATAGTTGACTAGTTTCATAGATGACTAGTAATTTCCTACGGTTTAATTCTGGAGAAAAAACCCCAAATACCAATACCAAAGTACTGATATTTGCTTACCAAAGTACCTAAACATTATCATATACTATTACCATGTCCAAACTATAGCCCGCCCGATAAAGGATTTTGAAGCCGATACGATATTATATTTTTGGGTTTTAAAATCCGATATATCGGCTGATATTTTATTTATTTATTTTTTGTCATGCTTATTTGAGTTGAGAGAACTGATGGGGATGTTCTTTTAATTGTTATTCAAGCAATGTATGTATCGTAACCAACTCAACGAGTGTTGCCAACAGGAACGGTGTAATGTGCCCTCTAGTGGACAAACTATGCAACTCCAACACTCATGACATGGTTCAAGCGTGTTTCGTCCGTTTTTATTTTATTTTCGAAATATTCATTTATCGGCCATTATAACTGCCGATACCGATAGTTTGGAAAATGCCTAATATCGGCTGATAATATCGGTCTACCGAAATATCGGTCTGGCTCTAGTCCAAACACATGGTATTTAAACAGTTCCATGGTACCTTGATACATAGTCAAAAAACATGGTATTACCATGGTACCATCATGCAACATGTGTCTGCCATGTCCAAAAACATGACATTAACATGGTTCACGCTCCAAAAAGTAAGAATTCAATGGTATCCCCATGATACTACAATTACCATATTCACGTTCCTTGGTATTTACGTTGTTTTCTACAGTGCTTCGGCAAATAATACCATGGTACCTTTTGTAAGTGATGGATACATTTTTTTTGCTGTTAAATTGGTGCACATGAGTCAGGACACACACATATAGAGTAACACTTCTCCTCCCTTTCCTCAATCTCCCTCTGTCTCTCTCTTCCTCTGTAGTAAACACACACTCCCCCGTGAAATTCTCTGACATGGTGCCACACACACCCACATACTTTGAGAAACAGAAGAGCGGCGCTCATACACACACACAGACCGTTACACATGTATGCGCTCAGGAGTGTTTGGCAAGCTGAAGGGGATTTCTCTGCTCCGTACTGGGGGTGTAACCACGTCGGTTCTGAGTTTGTCATGATGTGTTCCCATAAACCCTCACTGACTGTATCTGCTACTGTTACCATGTTGATGTCATCTGGGAGCGATGCGATGTGATTGGTGGATGTCCTGAGGGCGTCATCATAAACATGAACTTGTTTATGATGATGTAAAACTTCCATGACCTCATTCCACATTCACACTCAAATGTCTGCCTCTGTACTTTTAATTAGTTTATCCAGATTGTTTGAAAACTAGACAAAAAGACGCCAATTATTTTGTAGATACTCACTTGTGTAGGTGTTGTACTAAAATTTGGTAACACTTTAGGGTCCAATTTTCACTTTTAACTAGTTGCTTGGTAGCATGCTTATCACTAGGATATTGGCTGTTTATTAGTACAGTAATTGGCACAGTAAAGAGTTTATTTTGGCAAAATTCATAGTTAATAGTGAGAATTGGACCCTAAACTAAAGTGTGACCTAAAATTTTTCTCTAAACTATACTCTGGTGTGTATCAGGAGACACTCGAACAGATGGGCTGCCCCAGGCCGTGTGTAATATTAGACTGCATTCAGTGTCACCACACTGTTTTATTGAAACATTACCTTGTTCCAAACTCGTATGATGTCATTTTATTGTCGAGCTCAAAAGGAGAATTCTTTAATGAATCTTCATGGAGGGTTTCCTTGTCAAAATTCTCAATCAAACCCCTTAATTGTCCTTGAAATGGATGTTGTGATCATCTTTTCTTCCCTATCATGAGGTATGTCTGAGTGAAACGCCCTTGTGTAGCGAGAACAAATGTTGGGCGGAACTTGAAAGTCCATTGGGAATTGATTGGATGGTTGTGGTTTGCTATTGGTGGATCTCATGTGAGTGACAGGTTGCCCCGCCCTCGTGCCATTAAACACGTCATCAGATGAGAGGAGATTTTTTAATAATTTTAGATTGTTTTTAAAATTACATATACAGAGGAGTCATTTATTATAATAAATATTGCAATGTTCCATTAAAAATAAAAAAAATATATATTTCATGGTGATATTAAAGAGTTCACCCAAAAATGAAAATTCTGTCAGTTTTTACTCACCCTCATGTTGTTCCAACCCCTTAAGACCTTCGTTCATCTTCAGAACATGAATTAAGATATTTCTGATGAAATCTGAGAGCTGGATCACTCCTCCATAGGCTTCTTGAGGAATTGAAACTTGCCGGCCTCAAAGTTATTAAAGACATTGTTAAAATAGTCCAAGTGACTACAGTGGCTCAATCTTAAGTTTATCAGGAGACGAGAATACTTTTTAAGCGCAAAAACAAACAAAAAATAATGACTTTATTTCAATTATTCACTTCCTTCTCTGTGGGCCTCTAGTCAATTAACGTAACGTGATAGCGTAAAGCTACGTCACACGTAGGCTCACTGTTGGCCAACGCTGGTCATGTGTGTGACGTGTGTGACGTACAATAACAGAAGTTTACGCTATTAAACTAGTAACCTGATTCGAGGCAGAGAGAAGTAAGGGAATAGTTGAAATAAAGTTATTTTTATTGTTTTTTGCACACAAAAAGTATTCTCGTCGTTTGATAAACTTTTCGAATAAAGTCGTTATTTTTGTTGTTTTTTGCACACAGAAAGTATTCTCGTCGTTTGATAAACGCACACCTTCTGTAACATCTTTGTTAGCACTCTTATTACATTCTGTAACATCTGCTCTTGTTTCCTGTCTCTGATTCAGGCCAGGGATGACATTCTGAACGGATCCCACCCCGTATCCTTTGAAAAGGCCTGCGAGTTTTCTGGAATTCAGGCACAGATCCAATTCGGTCCCCACGTGGAGCACAAACACAAACCAGGATTTCTAGAGTAAGACCACATGCCCTGTAGCCGCGGTATCATGTGAAGCTCGTTCAACACTGTCACTGTAACACACACACACACAAAACACACTCTCTCGGTTGTTATCTGATTACATTTTAGACCAGACAATTATTTGTACGAATTCTGTGATGTCTGGAAGAATCGGTGTGGGCGTACGGTATGAAGATGTAATTCCCGCTAGGATGACCTCATGTGTTTTGTTTTGCTCCGAGGGAAAATGTTTGTGTAGTATGAGCGTAAACATGTGAAATTTATTTGCAGCCTAAAGGAGTTCCTACCAAAAGAATACATCAAGCAGAGGGGGGCGGAGAAGAGGATTTTTCAGGTACGTGACCCTCTGTCGACTTTACTCTGGGAAAACATACTATTAGATACAGAATACAACCATTACATTTTCAAAGAATGGTCAAAAAAAAGAGCTGCCTTCAATATCTAAATACTGTTGTTGTAGTTATTTTTTTAAAACTGATTTGTGTTTACTCCCTAATTTTTTAATATCAGGATAAAAATGAAGCTTAAATTTAGGTCTGGGATCAAAGCTTGGTTTGTAGTTATTGATCAGTTTTCTATCAATAAAAAGACTTGATTTATTTGTTTAAATAACTTGGGTAACAAGGTTGATTCTTTACTTTGACAATAGTTGTACAGAGAAGATGGAATGATTATTTCCACCTTGCTGTAGAAGAGATCCAAATTATGTAATTTCTCGAGTGTCACAATTTTTAGGAATGTTCCATTTTTTAATAGGGGCAGAAATCATGTGTTAAAAGGCAACATACAGAAAACTTTTTTACAGCATTTATTAACCTTCGTTCATGCTAATGAAAATGTATATGTTCATGTTAGTTCACTGTGCATTAACTAATGTTAATAAAAGAAACATTTTTTGATCTTAAAAATTAGGTAGTAAATATTGAAATGAACATTATTACTAAGCATTGTTAGTATTGTACGGAAGCCCTGTTGTTAGTATTTACGTAAAAAAAAATTCTAGCATTTCGAGATTAAAGTTGAAATATTTCGTGATTAAAGTCGAAAATTTTTGAGATTAAAGTCGAAACGTTTCAAAATTAAAGTCGAAATATTTTGTGATTGAAGTTGAAAATTTTTGAGATTAAAGTCGAAACGTTTCAAGATTAAAATCGAAAAGTTTAATCTTGAAATGTTTCGACTTTAATCTCGAAATGCTCTATTTTTTTTTTTACTATTTTTTTTTTTACGTTGCGTTTCAGGGCTTCCTTACCATTGTCATTGTTAGTTCATGTAAACTAATATAGGTAACCAATGTTAACAAATGAAACCTTATCGTAAATTTATCAAGATAATTAATTAATTTAGTTTTACTTAAATATACAGAATAAAATAAAAATAAAATAAAAACTTTAAATGATTTTAATGTTAGATTACAGCTTGTACTGTATATACGTTTATGCAGCTTGACAAAGGCCTTCTGCTTTCTGACATTAAATTTGTTTTACCTTGAAAACCCAACTTGATAAAACATTAAGTTATAAAAGTGAAAACAGAAACGGGAATTCTTTAGAGCACACAAATGTGAATTAAAACCCGATGAACCTGATAATGCAAAAGACTAAGTTGAATTGTAACCAAAAGGTGCCTGGTTTAAACCCCACAATGACCTGGAAATATTCTTGATCTAATCTCCTCACCAGGATCACAAAATCTGCGGTGAGATGACGGAGATTGAGGCGAAAGTCAAGTACGTGAAGCTCGCCAGGTCCCTACGCACATACGGAGTGTCGTTTTTCCTGGTGAAGGTGAGTATTAAAAAGTACAAACTGTAAATTCCGATTGGACGAGTTACTTGCCATGTAGCCAGTTAATATTACACAACATTAAGATGTTCAGATTTATTATCCTCATACTATTTTGTGCCACACAATTTTTTCTCTCTCATCACATTCAATTCAGACTGCAAAGCACACAAGTGGAGTAAAATGTAATTTATTTTGTTGTGGTGCAGCACTGCCGCTGAATAGCGATGCAGGAAACGCTGGAATGTACAATAAACCAGCAAACAGAGCGTTCGGAAAGATGATTCAATAATTCATATTATCAGTGCTCTCAGAAAATACAATCACAGACACAAAAAATGTGCAAAACACATCAACTAATGGTTTATATCTTTTAAACTGACCACAGAATACTGCAATTGACCAATCATAATCAAGTATTCAAGAGAGCCTTGTAATTAATTGTTGGAAAGTAAGCCTGTGCATGTTTATCCATATACAAGGTTCTTATAAAATGTTTTCATTTATTCCAGTTCTGTTTGTGTTTTTTAAGACTATTAAGCAGTTTTAATCTGTGCGGCACACAGAGGAAGATTTACAAGCCGCTCACTCGAGGATCAGTTTCAGGTCATTAGTGGAGTGTTGCTAAGTGCCCGGTTTCAAATTAATAGGGCCTAACAATAGATTGCACTGCTTTGAATTAGCAAAAGCACCGTTCCTGACTGAGGTAGACGATTAGACAATGAACATTAACCACAAAAAAAAATGTCTATATTTACTCACGTTGCAGAAACCTCACCCTTGAAATGTGATGTCAATTGTGCATGAGGGCCCTAAACAATATATCAGCGGGTCTTGCTGTTATTTATAATGCCCTCTTATCAGCGGTGGTTATTTTCGACCCTCAGGTGAAAACAATAGTCCTGAGATGTTCGGCACAAGAGGTCATTTAAACGTTTAGTGTTGTTATTATGTATTTGTGTGGGGGTTCGAGGCATCTGGCAGGATGCCATTTGCAGGCAATTGTTTTGGGCCGTGTGTGTGCAACGAAAGTGCCTGGATGGTGTACTATGTTGTGAAAATATATTTATGCATGCTTTTTTGGGGTTACTATTGTGACGGCCCATAGGTTTCTGTCGGGATGCTTGGGTTTGTTTTTGTGTTTGCAGGGTGAACTTCTGGGTGGAGTGGAGTTGAGGCCATCACGCAAATCGGAGTCAGCTGGCCACTGTCTCTAGATGGCATAAAACCCGCCCCTTCCTGATTGTCGCGGGCTGGACTGTTTGATCTGTCGCGTGTTCACTTTTGTTAATAAATATTATTTTTTTTTGGTATTCCCTTGAGTCTGGTTTCCTCTATTTGTTGTGGCTTTTGAGCCGGGCCATAACAAATTGGGGGCTCGTCCGGGATCAATTTGTTATGGCTCGGCTCAAAAGCCACAACAAATAGAGGAAACCAGACTCAAGGGAATACCAAAAAAAATAATATTTATTAACAAAAGTGAATTAACTTAACAAAATGTGATAAAGCATTCGAAAAAGGTCAACAAATGAAACTGGCAAAACATAATGCCAGTTATTCAAACAAACGAAACACAACCAAAACAGAAGGAAACGCCATGCTGGGGACACGCGACAGATCAAACAGTCCAGCCCGCGACAATCAGGAAGGGGCAGGTTTTATGCCATCTAGAGACAGTGGCCAGCTGACTCCGATTTGCGTGATGGCCTCAACTCCACTCCACCCAGAAGTTCACCCTGCAAACACAAAAACAAACCCAAGCATCCCGACAGAAACCAGAAACCTATGGGCCGTCACAGTATTAACTAATATTCGATGTGAGCCTCTTTCTGATGCTCTAATTCGGCATCATGGTGCAACTGTCTGATTCCGTTTACCAGATTTCACATGTAAGTCGCCATGACAGCTATTGAGGACCAAAGAATCTGGACACCATCTAATTTGTAGTGTCTTATTTTGAAATGTCACTTAAATGTCAGTTAAATGCTGTTCTAGCGTATATAATCATTTGGGTGAAGTATTGTATGTGAGTAAACAAAGGATTCCATTTGCATAATTGCTAATTGCATGCTGGATTACTTCAAAACTAACGTGGTCTGTATCGCTTTTACTTGCACTATGTAACTTCGGGTTTCGGGTAGTAACAAAACTACAAAGGAACAACAAAATTCAACTGCTTTACGGAATCAACATTTGCCATAGTTAATTCCAAAGCCGGTTCTGGATTAACAGCGAGCGTGCGTGTGCGATAGTAGGCTAAATTATTCCCGACAGCGGTAATGTACAATTCCGCTTCCAACCTGTAGGGCGACCACAGAGGAAAAGTTACTCAGTGTTGCTTTAAACCACATACAGGGTGACACTTCTTTCAAAATGATTAATGAGCAAAAGAAATGTAGTAATTATATAAATATTAGGGCTGTCAAAACGATTAATCGCGATTAATCGCATCCAAAATAAAAGTTTGTGTTTATATATATAAAATAATTATACACAGTGCCCCCACATATATTATGTAAACACACACACATGCTTGTATATTTTTAAGAAATATTTTCATGTATATTCTGTATATAGATTTATATATAATTTATATAATATATGAATATAAATATTTTATATATAAATAATATTTTTTTTCTTAAATATACATGCATGTGTGTGTTTTTATATATATACAAAATAATTATACACAGTGCACCCACATATATTATGTAAACGCAAACTTTTATTTTGGATGCGATTAATCGTTTTGACAGCCCTAATAAATATAGAAATAAAGTCAGCAATCAGCATCCCATTGTATATTTCAGTCCTCGCCACACAGTACACAAATGCAATGTGTTATATTTCTACAGGAGAAGATGAAAAGCAAGAACAAGTTGGTCCCGCGTCTGCTGGGCATTACCAAAGAGTCAGTGATGAGGGTGGACGAGAAGACCAAAGAGGTGGTGCAGGAGTGGCCCCTCACCACAGTGAAGAGGTGGGCGGCTTCACCCAAGAGCTTCACACTGGTACGTCATTCACTCCATTTAACATGAGCTACAGTGTGATTGGATTGTTCCTTTGACTCTTTGGTCACTTTATCTGCTTATTTATACACTGTGCTTATTTATTTGCTTATTTACAGTGACCCCTATAATGTATTTTAGTTTGTAGACTAGGGCTAGATATACTAAACATGGCAAATTAGCGTGAGAGAGCAATCCCATTAAAGCTCCGATGGGAGTGGAAAGGGAGTGTGATCGACTGACGACGCTTAATAGCACTGATAAGAGATGTTTCATTCAAATCTCCATTTTTTTTAAAAAATTTTGTTTATGAAATATAAGTGTAAAGGAATTTCTAATTATATAAACCAGCATGAATCCAACTTAATTACTTTAAAGACTTGAAAATAGCACAATGGGGGGCAAAGATGAAAGAAATGAAAGTTTGCTGCCTTGGAGTGTGTTGTTCATTTATCATTCTGATCTTGAATGGAATTTTGACATGGCTATGCTTCAAGGGTTAGTTCACCCCCAAAAAATGAAAATTATGTCAAATAATGACTTTATTCATCAATTTTCTCAATTTTTCCCCATTTCTCCCATTGTATGGAAGCTTGTTTCCACCTCAGAATGAAAAAAAATAAAATATTTGCGACTCTTTTTATCTCACAATTGCGAATTTACATCTCAGAATTTATTTCTCCGAATTGCGAGATATAAAGTCAGATATGTGTGATGTAAGGTCGCAATTGCGTGTTATAAAGTCAGAATTGCGAGATATAAAGTCAGAATTGCATGATATAAAGTCAGAATTGCATGATACAAAGTCAGAATTGATTGATATAAAGTCACAATTGCGTGTTATAAAGTGATAACTCATAATTGCGTGTTTATATCTCACAATTCTAAGAAAAGATGTCAGAGTTTCAAGATATAAACTCGCAATTGTGAGAGAAAAAGTGTCAATTGTGTTTTTTTCTCGCAATTGCGACTTTATGTCCTCAGATTTGCGACTTTGTCTCGCAATTGTGACTTTCTCAGAATTGCGACTTTATATCTCGCAATTGTGACTTTATTTCTCAGAATTGCGACTTTATATCTCGCAATTGCGACTTTATTTCTCAGAATTGTGACTTTATATCTCGCAATTGCGACTTTAATTCTCAGAATTGCGACTTTATATCTCGCAATTGCGACTTTATTTCACAGAATTGCAACTTTTTTTCCTCAGAATTGCGACTTTATATCTCACATTTGCTAATTTAATTTTCAGAATTGCAACTTTATATCTCGCAATTGCGAATTTATTTCTCAGAATTGCGACTTTATATCTCGCAATTGTGATTATTTTTCAGAATTGCGAATTTATATCTCGCAATTGCGACTTTATCAGAATTGCGACTTTATATCTCGCAATTGCGACTTTATTTCTCACAATTCTGACTTCATATCTCGCAATTGTGAGAAAAAAGTATTTTTTTATTTTTTTTATTCAGTGGCAGAAACAAGCTTCCATAGTATTGCCAGTAACAGCTAATATCATTGTAAAAATTTCATTGTTGCCATAACGTAATAATAGCTCTTTTTTCTCGATAAAATGTCCTAGTCTCTTTTACATGAGTGTTTTAACCTTGCTTTGAGATTTGTGCCTTGTGCAGTTCTGCTTCACCATTAAGAGCCTCTAATAGCATCTCATGTACATTACAGTACTTGTGCTCCAAGGGCAGTTGGCTGACTTCCTGTCAGCTAAAATAGAAAGCATACATCTACACTGTACAAGTAGACAGCCTTGATGTGTGCTTCTCATATCTGATATATGTTCGTGTGTGTGTGTGTGTGTGTGTGTGGCCTTGTGCAGGATTTCGGCGAGTACCAGGAGAGCTATTATTCCGTCCAGACCACAGAAGGGGAGCAGATCTCACAACTTATCGCTGGATACATTGACATCATCCTTAAGAAAGCAAGTCACTGGCTCTGCAACACATGAGAATTAAAGGGACAGTTCACACAAAATGTTGTCAATAGAATTGTTTGTTATTTGAGCTATTTGAACTATTCTAAATTATCCGTCACGAAGATGTCTCATCATTTTGGTGTCATTTAATTCACTCAGATGTTCTTATTTTACAGAAACAGAGTAAAGATCGGTTTGGTTTGGACGGTGATGAGGAATCCACCATGCTGGAAGAATCTGTATCCCCCAAAAAGTCAGTGGAGATCTCTTGTTCCTATCCCATGATAACGTTTTTTTTTTCATTCAGAATTCATTCAAGTCACGCTTGTAATTGCGTTGTGATTCCACATCTATAAATGCTGTTTTGAATCAGTGCTTTTCATTTGTATTCGACTGATAGTGTGTAACTGAGGTGTCTAATGATGTTGGAGGAGATGCTCGGGTTGCACGCTGCCGTTTTTAATCACAAGATGGAGACGCATTTTTTCTCTTCTTTTACCCTTTAAGTGAAAGGCGCTGAGAACACGAGAGAGAGATTATTATTTCCACAAAAAGTGCTACATCATCATCATCAGCAAGGCGTCATTTAAGATATCAGGTTCCTGGAAGAGAGAGATAGTGAATGTGTGAATATTTCCCTTCCTACGTTTCAATATTTCTCAGCCCTCACTAAATTTATCTTTTTCTTTTTTTTTTTTTGTATTTGTTTAAAATGGCTGCCTCATAGTTTGATAAGGTGCTTTTTGAAAGTACATTTCTATAGGATTTCAAACATTATACCAAACAATTAATGTGTTAATAAATTACATATACCATATCAAGCTACAGTAATTAAATATGGGATATAATCATGGCTTCAGAAAGGTACTGTAAATAGATTGTTGGTAACAGGGTTGACCGTTTTACAGTTTAATTGCAAAATTGACTTTTTTAGTCAGTCATGACATTAGAAAGATCATTTAAATGGTCATATTTCTACAAATATCCAGTTGTGAGTAATCAACAGTGTTGATTGTTTAATTAGTTTTTAATTTGGCCTGTGCTCAAAGTTGAATTACTTTTATTTATTATTTAAAAAAAACACTTTTGCTGATAATTTACTCACCCCCATGTCATCCAAGATGTCCATGTCTTTCTTTCTTAAGCCGAAAAAAAATTAAGTTTTTGATGAAAACATTCCAGGATTTTTCTCCATATAATGGACTTCATTGGGAACCAAACGGTTCAAGGTCCAAATGAGAGTTTCAGTGCAGCTTTAAATGACACCAGACGATGAATAAGGGTCTTATCTAGCGAAACGATCGCATATTTCAAAATTTTCATATCCGTTTTTCCGTATTCGTCATTCAGTGGCTGTAAATTGTTACTGATACTGATGCGAAAAACACATACAATTGAAACTGATCCGAATTGAGGATCAGTTTCGCCTTACGGGCGAAAGATTCGGAGGCAGTGTGTAAACATGATTGACACAACGTGAGATCGTATTTATTTTTTAATTTGAGACGTGAATTTGGGGAAAAAACAAACATTTTTAGAGTCTTTTTTTGTATCAAATATGAGCTACTGGTTTGACCAGGCTAACAGGGGAAAAAAAAAAACATATTCAAAGTTACTTCGCCTGGCACTTCTTCCCAGCAGCTCTTTTATCCACAGCCTGGGCTCTGGTTCTATCAGAATCGGAAATACAGATGGGTCACGTCCTCTCGAGCGCTGCCTGGAAAGTGGTTGTTATGGGCGACGGCATCCCACTTCTCTCTGTAGAAGGAGAGGAGACGATGCCTGCGTCTGTCCTCGTGCCAATTTACTCACATTACCTTTACCACTATAATCCAAAAATTGAGGCCTCTCACAATAAGCTCTAATTAAGCAATAGTGCATGAAGCGTCTGTTTTCCTGGTGCGAATAGGAAAGAGCCACTCAGCTGATTTTAAAGGCTGCCAGTAATTACTGTAATAACAACAACCGTCATTCAAAGATATAAGAGTGAAAGCTGCCTGACAGCGTCTAATAATGAGCCATTTCTTGTTTCGTAGGTCCACTATCCTCCAGCAGCAGTTTAATCGGGTCGGTCGAGTCGAGCACGGGTCGGTGGCACTGCCTGGCATCATGCGGTCGGGGTCAATCGGAGGCCCCGACACGTTCAACATGGGCACAATGCCCTCGGCTCAACAGCAGATCACTATGGGACAGATGCACAGAGGACACATGCCCCCTCTGGTGAGAACACGCAACTGCGCTCAAGTTCGTATTTCGATCCGCTGGAGCTGATTTAAACCAGGTCGGATATCTATAGTTTTGTCGACTCTAAACCTACTCTGAAACTCAGAGCTTGTTTAACTAGCCATGGAACAGGCCACAGGGCTCCATCTGTTACTTAAATCTTGATTGTGTTTTATTTGTGGGTAATTAGACATTAGTCACATCTGATAATTGGGAGCTCAAAGCTTTATGGTTATGAGGTGAATTATTAAAATTGATACTTTAAAGGGATACATCACTTTTTTGGAAATAGGCTCATGTTATCACTCCCCCAGAGTAACAGTTGTGTTTTACTGTTTTCTAATCAATTCAGACAATTTTCTGATATTTCGAAGAAGATCTGTTACCAGACCGTTTCTGGTCTCATTGACTGACTTCCATAGTATATTTTTTTTCCTACTATGGAAGTCAATGAGACCAGAAACTGCCTGGTTACTGATATTCTTCTAAATATCAGAAAATCGGGGGGAGTGGTAAACTGAGCCTATTTCCAAAAAATAAAAAGTGGAGTATCCCTGTAAGAGAATAGCTAAGATAGCTAATGTTCATTAGCGCCCCATGTGGCAATGCCGTTAGTTGCATTTTGAAACACTTCATAACATCGTTACAAAAGAATACGTGTCTTCAATAAATAGAAATATATATTTGTTGTGGATGCAATGCTTTTGAACACTTTCCCCTCTGGCATGTTCGCTAATCATGATAATAGCAGATTGTCTGAGACAATACAGTAGTTCCATGCAAATAATAGACAACCATGTCTATGTCTGTTTCCATTAAAAATATAAATTAATTAAAAATACTATTTGGCCAGTGGAAAAGATTCGGAAAGTCGTTCTCTGAAATATATTTTACACTATTTGATTTATTCATTCAAAAACAAGTCAAGCATATAGGCTACTAAAAAAATAATAATACTTTATTGTGATACGTCGTATCTGTATTTCATATTTTCCAAACGTCTTGTACCTTAACATGGTATCACGTGGATGAATAATCATATGCAAATGATATGCAGATGAGGACATGCATATTTAAATTAGGCGTTGTAAACTCCATATATGGTAATTTCGGGGAGGAGACGGATGTGCTCGCAATCTTCGGCTGACTGGGATTTCTAATGTGAATTCTTTGCAGGTTCTGGCGTACCCATATTTTTTGGCGTACGCCATTTTTGGCTTTCGGCCGCACGTACACTTTTAGTAAGGATCCTACCCACAGTTTTATAAATGAAACCCCAGGTTCTTCTATAGAGTGTCTTTAAGGTTTTTCTTCTGCATATCGTCTTCTAAATGACTACCTCCTGTGCCGTCAGAGTCTCGCCCAGCAAGCACTGATGGGAACCATCAACACCAGTATGCAAGCTGTCCAGCAGGCGCAAGCTGACCTGGGAGAGGTTGATAATCTTCCACCACTGGGACACGACATGGTGAGAAAATTATACAGATACAAAAAAAACTGTTTTTTAAAAGGTAAAGTATATTTGTTGCACTGGTGCAAAAATAATGATTGTTTGTACTGCTGTAAAGCACATATTGTCTGATTTTATGTGGGTAATGGTGTTAGGAGGAACGATCCTCGTACAGTATGTCCCTGTGTGTGATTTATTATCCAGTAGAAGGTTGCTAGTTCAAATCCCGTGAGGGACATTGAGCCAGAATATGCGCCACAAACTAGAGTTAAACCTTCATAATGTGTTTTTTCATACTAAGGTTTTTGTTATTGTGACATTACGGTAATGTATTGTGGCATTGCCTTACAATTATTGTTCATTTATTGACTATAATTGCAGAGATGGTCATTGATCATTTACCTGTGCTTGATAATTCGTAGTGGGAAAAAATCTCTAAATACACGGCCTCTCTTTTCTCCTAAAAAGGCGTCCAGAATGTGGGTTCAGAACAAGGTGGATGAATCCAAACATGAGATTCACTCCCAAGTGGATGCCATCACGGCTGGCACCGCATCAGTGGTCAACCTCACAGCCGGTATGTGACCGAATAAGGAATTACCCATAAACCATCACATTAAAAATGCCTTACTTGGCCTCTTTTCAAATGCTTATATGACCTTAAATTCATTGAAAGTCTTTGGGATGGAGACTTTACAAGATCTTAACCACAAATTGTAGCACCTCTTGATGGAAATTAATGTTTATTTCCATCAATTTTTTGGTCTAGATCTTATATTGTCAATGCAAGAGTCCAGCACTCTGTAAAGTCTCCTCCAGCACATCCCAAAGACTTTTAATGAATTTAAGGTCTGGACTCATTGTTACCAACCATTCTTTCACAATTTGAGCATGATGAATCTTGATATCATCATCCTGACCTGGAATATGACCATGATGCGTCTTCCTACATTGTTGATTAAGAATTGAAAAGCTACACGCTCCATCAATAGGGTTAGAAGAACGGTTACTAATATGCTAGAAACACAGTGATAATCCTAAGCATTTGCCTATGTAAATCCAAACAGCGACTATATTTTTTTGGCTATAATGTACTTAGTAGAGTGTCTAAAGTGGACCATTGAAATAATTTGTAACCTTGGAGTGTATTTAGAATGTATAACACGCTATGAAATTAGCCTTAGCAAGACAAACGATGTGGTGGAAATCAAATTTATGTTGGAAATGATCATGACTTTTCCCAAAAATGACATACTATAATTTTCCTGTGATGTGTATATGCACTGTTAAATATAATCGAAGACGCATCCTTTATCCAATACCACAAGTGTATGAAAACGATGATGATTCAGAAGAAATTTCAACATGCAGTCTTGCTTTATAGCAGCACAAAATAAGTTTCATCTCATTGTTAAATAATAAGTCACTCTCCAATTGCACTGATAAATATTTCCATTAATGAACGTGAAGTTTGTTGTCCTGAAGCTGAACTGCTTGGCAGGATTTGTGTGTTCCTTCCCGCGTTCTGGAGAGATTCCATGCGGACCAGACCAGGTTTTTGCTGGATTTAATCTCCTCGTGCCATCTGTTTGATAGTGCGGAGATTTGCCTGTTAGCCAGCAACCCAGCTCAAACTTTACTGTTTTTTTTTTCTTTTTTAGCCTGTGCTTTACATCTGTTGTCATGCCCTGAAGAGCTTGTTAGGATATAATGTGATGTGTGGATGTGCACACTATAGATGGAGTGCAAATGTATCTCATTTTGAATGAGCTCACTAATAATGATTACATTACAGCACATGTTGCACATTTGAGTGGAGCGTGGTAAAGGCATGAAAGTAAAACGTAAAATGTACGTTCCTGCTTTTATAGTGAACAATTCAGCAGTTTATTTAGCCTACTTTTCAAATTCAGTTTTAAAGGGATACTCCACTTTTTTTTTTTTTTTTTTTTTTTTTTTTGGAAATAGGCTCATTTTACCACCCCCCCAGAGTTAAACAGTTATGTTTTACCGTTTTCAGATGTATTCAGCTGATTTTTTTTATATTTAGAAGAATATAAGTAACCAGACAGTTTCTGGTCTCATTGAATTCCATAGTATATTTTTTCCCCACTATAGAAGTCAATGAGACCAGAAATGGTCTGGTTACTGATATTCTTCTAAATATCAAAAAAATCAGCTGAATGGATTTGAAAACGGTAAAACTCGACTGTTTGACTCTGGGGGAGTTGTAAAATGAGCCTATTTCCCAAAAAAAAAAAGTGGAGTATCCCTTTAAAGTATTAAAGTCAGTAATAAAAATATAAATTATTGCATGCTTACAACTATAATAGTCTGAACAAAGTTTAGACGATTTTAATATTCATGATGTAAAAATCTATTATTATTTATATTAAGTCATTTCCATCACACCAAACCGTTTACCATTAATAAAGTGTTTTTTAATTAATTGGGTTGCCCAAGAATTTTATTTATATTTTTTATTTATTGTGTCATTGACAAGCTGTTATTTTGTCAAGTTCAGTTTTATTTACATACTATTATAGTTTGAATTAATATTTTGAGCTTTTCCTTTTATATTTTATATTATAAAATATTGTCATTTTTATTTCGTTTTTGTTTATTAACTTCTATATATTTAAATTTGTATTCCAATGTTAGTTTTAGTAATTTTAGCACTTATTTATTTCAGTTAGTTGGCAAGATATTTTTTGTTCCAATTTGTTTGTTAAATTTTTTCGTCTAATATTAATATTTTACTTTACCTTTATTTTAATCATCAAACCCAGTTTATAATAGTTTTAGTTAACAATAACAGCTCCTGTCAAATTATGCAGAAAGTGAGAAAATAGTTGAATAAAGAATTTAGGAGACATAAAAGAGCAAAATTCCAAAAAATGTCATTACCGTCACCGTCATTTCCATAATGCATGGTTAATAAATGACAAAATTAGCATTTTTAGGTGAACTATCCCTTTAAATCGCTCACTCTTTCACAAATTTAAAGCCACTTTTTCAATTCGCTGCAGGTGACCCTTCGGACACGGATTATACCGCCGTGGGCTGCGCCATCACCACCATCTCCTCAAACCTGACGGAGATGTCCAAGGGAGTGAAGCTCTTGGCGGCTCTGATGGAGGACGAAGTGGGCAGCGGGCAGAATCTAATGGGGGCCGCCCGGACCCTCACAGGGGCCGTGTCTGACCTCCTCAGAGCCGTGGAACCCGCTTCTGGAGAGGTGACGAAACGCAAACACGCAAACCCCTCAGCCCCTTCACATCTAATCCGCCAGTAACGCACTGCTGTTTACAGACGGATTTGATAATGAACTCGTTAAGCTCTGTTTTTTTCTTCCTGGTTTACAGTGCACAGTCACAATCTGTTTATTTGTTTGGCTTGTGCTAGACAAGGTAATTGTAGTGGGGTGCAGAGCTGATAGGCAGGATGTGATTAGCCGCGCATTGTGTTCTGAGACGTTGCGGTTGTCCGTACGTGGGTCATTTCTTAAGTGCCGATATCACCCCACAGCCCAGACAGACTGTCCTGACGGCGGCGGGCAGCATCGGACAGGCCAGCGGAGATCTTTTGAAGCAAATGGGAGAAGGAGAAACCGACGAGAGATTCCAGGTGTGTCTTTCTTTCTGGAATAGAGCGTAATGGTGAATACTCACTCTGATTCTGGGATTTTTGCCCATTCACAACATAGCAAACTCTGATTCAAAGCAAAAATTGTATCTAGAAATTAGGAATATATATATATATATATATATATATATATATATATATATATACTTAAAAGAAAGTCAATCAAGTGATTTGGAATGACATATTTCTTCACAAAAGGGGATGTTTTGAGGAATGGTCACACTGCTCCTTTCCATACAGTGAAAGTGGTTGTCAAAATGGCATTATAATGTTGTTAATATGTCTAATAAACTATATTTCAAGTCTTTTAAAGTCATTTGATATATCTATAGCTTCATAAACAAATTTATTCAAACATACGTAAATAATTCACAGTAAATGAGCTCCTCTCTAGTGTTTTTATAACTAACTAACTAACGAATTGTGAACATTGGAAAACTTTCCTGAGATAAATGCAACATTAAGCTGTTTTATCAATGTCTTTCTGCGATTGGACTCACTGATTATGAGATTTTCTTCACAATCTAAACACGTTTTTCCACCCTCTTTTGATTGAATTTATAAGTATATTCAAATGTATACGATGTTGACGGGTGTAGGAAAAACAACTTTACTCCTTAATCTCAAAGTTTATGGTTGGTTTGTCTTGAAGGTTTATATGTTATTGTTAAAAATGTCCTTATGAATGAGATGAGAATGGGATTTTCTCCCTCTTGAACTCAACTGTTGTGCTCTGCCTGAACTCACTGATTGGTTAATGCCAAATCCCTCAGCCAATCACATGCTCCATGTCTCATTATTTCTTGGCAAGGCAGTTTTCGCTCGCGGTAAACACTTTAGTGCCCATTTTCAACACGTTAAATTTGATTTAGTGTGGTTCATGTGATGTTGTCACAGTCAGTTAGCCTCAGAGAGCGTTTTATTGCCCTCTATTTTATCCTGTTACACTCTATCCTTGCGTTTATTTCATTCATTAGTCTGGGCCAGGTTGTTTCACAGTGTGTTGCTTGAATGACGAATATGTTTCAGGACATCATGATGAACCTGGCTAAAGCCGTTGCTAATGCCGCCGCCATGCTGGTGCTGAAAGCCAAGAACGTGGCACAGGTGGCGGAGGACACGGTGCTCCAGAACCGAGTCATTACCGCCGCCACGCAGTGCGCGCTCTCCACCTCACAGCTGGTGGCCTGCACTAAGGTACGTTTCATATTCCTTACGTTTGATGAAAGCTAACTAGAAGACATCTGTCTAGATATATAGATAACAGATAGTTAACAGAAAGCAGAGGGGCTGATGCCTATGTAGGGATATATAATGTCACATGTTTTAATGATAGTAATTATCTCTTCTTTGCTTAAGGTCATAAAATGACCATTTATTTTAAAGGGTTCATGGCTTTGATTTTTTTTTTTTTTTTTTGTAAGTTTAATGTTATTTGAGGTTATTTGTCATTTTGACTCGAAATCTTTTTTTTTTTCATTGAGAAAAAAAATAGTGTTAGTCGGAGTGGTACAAGACTTAGTGACTTTTCTCACAATTGAACTTGGAGTACACAAAAAATATTTAGTTGATTGTACAAGTTTTTGTGGTTGTAGTAAAAATAGTTCAAATCCTTCTCTCGTCTGTCTATTTGACCCTCATAGGAATGAATGAGAAATGGAGAGTTTAAAAAAAAAAAAAGCTATCCTTGCGTTTATTTCGCGTTTAAAAGAAAAGAAAAAAAAAGCTATCCTTGCGTTTATTTCGCGTTTAAAAGCTATCCTTGCGTTTTTATATATATATATATATATATATATATATATATATATATATATATATATATGCAACTATACGTAAGAAACCAAACTTTTGTTGATCATCTAGTGTAAGGAACTTTATACCTTCAAAAATCTGGCTTGTGACAACAAATATTAACTGATTCATATCATTAACTGCACTATTTCAGCTCTAAGTTTATATTTTCGTCATTAAGTGAAGCACACATTCCCTTACTCTTTATGCCCAAAATAATCTGTATGGTATTCTGAATCTGAACACAGTCTCTAATTTGGATGATTGTTGTACTGTAGGTGGTGAGCCCCACCATCTCCTCGCCGGTGTGCCAGGAGCAGCTGGTGGAGGCGGGACGTCTGGTGGAGCGGTCCGTGGAGGGGTGTGTGAAGGCGTGCCACGGCGCCTCAGAGGAGGGCGAGCTGCTCCGACAGGTGAACATGGCGGCCGGGGCGGTCAGTCAGGCCCTCAGTGATCTGCTGCAGCACGTGCGCCACTACGCCAGCTGCGGAGAGCCAATCGGACGCTACGACCAAGCCACTGACACCATCATGACTGTAACGGAGAGTATTTTCACCTCAATGGGGGACGCAGGTGAGACAGTCCTATATAATTATAACATTATGTATTGTATATAATTAAAAACAAGTCTAAGATATGACCTTAAATGTAAATTAATAGCTATAATACAGTATGCAAGTGATAATCCACGGCCAGCTGTGCATTAAACGATTTTAATGCATGAAGTGGAGGTAAAGAACCTGGTAAATTTATTTAATGCACAGCTAGCCATGGATTATACCACTTTTACCATGGTCCTTTGCCAGCATTGACAACTTAAAGCTGTTATTGATGTTTCAGGCACAATATTTTGATGGTTATTTTCATCAGTTACGGCTTGTTAGAGCATTCTGCCTGCTTTGAAGTAGTGCGTAAGATCCAAATAAGATATTTATTTGAATGAATGAATTGTCACATTTATTTGAATGAATTATCGAATTATCGAGAGAGATTCGCGTACATGTGTCTGTTCATGTTTCTGTTTCTCTCTATAAGCTATGAGTTCAATTACTTAAACAATGTGATGTAACTTCCTCCTCACGAAAAATATAGTGTGTGTGTGTGTGTGTGTGTAAGAGTGTGCGAGTGTTAGTGCAAAAACTCCCGACAATGTAAGCTGTGAAAAAAATTGTTAGTAATTTGAGCTTTATTCAGCTTTTTACAGCGGATGCCACTGGAAACACAATAAGTCTATCCCTCACAGCCTCACTTTCATACCTGTCATGGCGCTGCTCTGAATAAGGTCTATTACACTCCTTGCAGTCAATCAGAATCGAGCACTTAGACAGACCATGGTATAATGTCTTTTAATAGTGTCTTTGCCCACATTCTCCACCAAAAAAACATAAGGGTGAACTCTAATAGTATGGTATATAAGTAAGAGCACACTTCTCCTCAGCAAGCTGTACAGTTTGAGGTATCATGCACGGTGCAGAATGAGTTTTGTGTTTATTACTTGTGGTTAAGGCATTGTTTGAATTCCCTAACCACAAATATGAGCAATAGAAATGGTGATTTTTGCCTTAGAAAGTACCAGTAAATGCGATGGAGGGGCCTGTGCCACAAGATGTAGAACAGTTCCAGGATACAGTGAATTTATTTAATAAATGGAAATCAAAGTCAAAAAAGCATACTTTAATACACAGGAGGGCTTAAATATCTTTTAGGCTCATCATCCAAACAAAGCATACAATCTGTGCTTGTCCATATTCAGAATTGCATGGTTTTGATGGTGCTCCTGGCCTCATTTTTGAGCTGTCTTTGTGTGCTAACCGGCTGGCAAGGCCTACTTTTAGTGACCCACAAGCAACTTTAATTCTCAGTTATAACGCACTGACAAATATTTAGCTTTGCTCAGCTTTTGTATCTCATCTCCAGTGCTGTTGTTTTTCTGGAAATATTTGACCCCCAGTTTATTTGGTCTCATTGAGGTCCCTAAAAGTTATTTTGTCTGCGGTCTATGTTGTGTTTTTAAGTCGTTTTCAAAACTGAAGATGTTTGTTATGCCATGGCCGCAAGTCTAAAGAATCTTCAAAAGATTGTAGGCCCGCGAGGTTGTTGAAAACATGTCATATAAAACCGCTACAGAGCATCAAATCTGGTCTCAATCACACACACACACACTGCCTTTGAACTTTTTAAAGAAAAACACATGCCGAAAGGTGCCAGTGGGGTTGTCTGCAAATGTTCAAGTAAAACACGGAACATGATAAACGACCTGGACCCACAAATCATCATCATCATCATCATTAAAGTCAACAGGAAATCAAAATTGACTTTCTTAATACACGTTACAACATCAGTGCAAGTTATTCCAAAGAATAGAAATGTTACTTTTTGCATTCCTTTATGGAATAATTTGCTCAACGTCTGTAACAACATTACTCTTTCACTGATTTTCTGATTTTTTTTGTTGTTGTTGTTGTTTAACCAAATTAAATTGTTTTATGTTTTTGAAATTATAACTAAATGACCCAATAGACTACAATATAAACAATAAAATATTATTTCAATAATTAATTATAACTGTTGTTGTTTGTGTCATTTTGCATTTAAAAAGCTCAAATATTAAGTTGTAATGATGTGAAAGACATCAGTATCTGTCTATACTGTATTTTGTATTTTTGTTCTGGGTGTGTGTGTATTATACAGTGTTAAAAAGTTAATAAATATATTGAGAAAAAAAAAAGCTAAAATATTTATTTTTATCCAGCCTTCATTCTCAATGTTTAGCTGAACCATATCAAATAAAATAGTAATTATCAAAACGCATAATAAATACGTTGCTTTTCCTGCGAATACCAAATTACCAAGCAAATTATCATTAAACGCAATATTAAAGAACTAATAACCGTTTAAGATCAAATGTGTGAATATCAGTAGACAAACAGCTATTTAAGTATTGTTTTAGGCTATTGTTGTTGATGCACTAATTTAATGCAAATACGATACTTTACCATTTAAATACATCAAGATATTCTCAAAAGAGAACTTGACCTCCAGTCTGCACATCCAAGTCTACAAACATCCTTAAACATGGACGTACTTCAAAAGTCGCCCACATTCAGCTGCAAACTTGCGTTCGGGTCTGTTATGAAAAGCTCGCTTTTCATTTCTTGGTGAATCAAATCCAATCCTACCTTTTTAGTTTGTTTTTTTCTCATTTAACTAAAGTAAAAGGGGTAAGTTCTGTTGATTTAACGAGCTTACTATTTTAACTCTGAATCCATCCTACGTTTGGAGAGGTGAAACACCCCTTACGCACACCTCTCTCCCTTGATAATCTTGTCAACGCTTGTATTTCTGGGTCTGTGTAGGTGTTCGGGAAATACAGAGTCCATTTATGGAAAACGAGTAGGCACACTTTTTGAAAGGGCCCTTGATCAATGATGTGCTTCGGGTCACACGGTGCACAACCATTTGAGCGCTTCAGTTCCTGAAGTGATATGCAGAAAGATTGATTTTCAAACAGAACAGCTTCAGCTTTGCCAGATTCACACACATCAAAGAAACGTGGAATGGCTGTCAGGGTTTTTTTTTTTTTTTTTTTTTTTAACCCAGTGTGAAGTCAAGGACGGTGAACACACCGTGGAAGGTGCCAAGAATATGCCAGTAGATTTTTCTGAAGAAATATAAGAGTCTGCCCGCACAACATGCTTATATTGTGGTGTTTAAAAAACATTTATTTTCACATGTACAGGTGAAATGGTGCGACAGGCGCGTGTTTTGGCCCAGGCCACCTCAGACTTGGTGAATGCGATGCGTTCTGACGCTGAGGCTGAAATCGATGTGGATAATTCCAAGAAACTTCTCGCGGCTGCCAAGCTGTTGGCCGATGCCACTGCCAGAATGGTGGAAGCTGCGAAGGTATGAAAACTCTAGCAAGATACACCCTTGACATTTACAGTATTAAAATACAATGATTTTTTAGACATGTACCATGGTTTGTTACCATTTTCTTTTATAGGCAAATTGAAATTACCACCGAATAATAATTTTTATATTTTGTAAATGTTTGCTGGTTTTGCTTTTTTTGTGTGTTGTGTGTCGGGGGGTGGGGGGGGGGGGGGGGGGGGGGGTTGGGGGGGGGGGTTGATTGATTTAGTTTTTTGTTGTTTTGTTTCGGGATTTTGTGATTTGTCTTGTTTTGTTTGGTTTTGTTTTGCATTTGTGTTCATTTGGTTTTAGTTATTTTTGATTTTGTTTTGTTTTACTTGGCTTGTTTTGTTTGGCTTGGTTTGTTTTGTTTTGTTTTGGGATTTTGTGTCTTGTTTGGTTTTGTTTTGTTGTTTTGGGGATTTTGTGTTTTGTTTGGTTTTGTTTTACAGTTGGTTTGGCTTGGTTTGGTTTGTTTTGTGTTTGGATTTTGTGCTTTGTTTGGTTTTGTTTTGTTGTTTTGGGGATTTTGTGTTTTGTTTGGTTTTGTTTTACAGTTGGTTTGGCTTGGCTTGACTTGGTTTGGTTTGTTTTGTGTTGTGATTTTGTGTTTTGTTTGGTTGTTTTGGGGATTTTGTGTTTTGTTTGTTTTTGTTTTACAGTTTGTCTGGCTTGGCTTGACTTGGTTTGGTTTGTTTTGTGTTGGAATTTTGTGTTTTGTTTGGTTGTTTTGGGGATTTTGTGTTTGGTTTTGTTTTACAGTTGGTTTGGTTTGTTTGTGGGGTGGGATTGTTTAGGTTTTTTTGCATTTGTTTTGTTTTTTTGTTTTTTTATATATTTGTTGTTATATTTGTTGGTTATATTTTATATTTGTTGGTTACATTTGTTTTGATTTTTGTTGTTTTGTTTTGAGCCATGTTAATAACCTGTTTTTTGAACATGTTGTGGAAAAACATGTTGTTTTTCAGCCATGGTTTTGTATGTGTGGCATAATAATAACATGAGGATTTTTTTTGAACATCTGTCATGGTTACACCATGCTTATACCTACAGTATATACCATGAAAATACCTTGGCATATCATGATAATACCATGATACATGTTAATATCAAATTTTAACCTGATCTCTTTAAGGAAAAAAAAATGCTCTGGCTAGATGTAGGTAGTTTTATCTCCATTTACATTTTTTTTTTATCTAGAAGCCACTCTGTAAAATATGCTTCCCCTCCTCATCAGTGAATCTCTGATACCTGAAAGAGCCCTCAGCCATGATTTAGATTTGACTCATGATGAGATGGACCACTGAATTGATTGTCAATCTTCATCAGCAACGTAGAGATGTATAAATAGCCAGGATGTGATTAATATGCAGACATGAAAATGCCAGTCTATGGCTTGTTAGGCACATTTGATCCACGATACATTAATCACAGCATCAATGCCATTATCAAATGTAAAGATGAGGAATGCGCCACAGACGGTTTCCTTGGTAACAGGGATGGAGCAGACGGCCCCCAATTCCTCTTTGCATTGAATGTTTTGTAATGCGCTGTAAGTGTGCGGATGGCGTAGCTGAGAGTTCTGCTGTCGCTGACAAATTTCCCTTCACAGGGCTGACCGAGTCTGGGATTTATCTGTGACAACTTTGTCCTCTGAGAATTGCCTTTCACTTTCTGTTTAACCATTAAGCAAGGAGATAAAATGCAACAATGTGAAACACCAAGGCTTCAAAATGGCATATTAGCTACTAGTTTTGAAAGGAGTTAATATGCATTGTGTATTGTGTGTGTATGTATGTATGTATATATATATATATATATATATATATATATATATATATAAATGTGTGTGTGTGTGTATATATATATATATATATGTATATACTGTGTATATATACAGTTTATATATATATATATATACAGTTTATATATATAAATATATAAATAAATAATTTATATATTTTATATATTTATATAAATATATATAATATATATATACAGTATGTGTATAATTGTGATTTTATATTTCACAAGAGTAACTATTACTTGTAATAAAGAGTTTGTACTGTATCTCATACTTTTTAATTGTTCTCATAATTAAGATTACTCATAACTGCAACTTTATTTCTCATTAGATTGGATATATATTAAAAAATGCGATGTTATTTAGCATTATTCTGACATTTGTATCTGACAAAAAATATTTGTTTACAAGTTTTTAAACCTTATTTTAATTTAAAGCAATTTTAAAGGTCGAGATTGGCTTTTATAAATACCTCATATGTTATATTAAAATAATAGCCAGTACACAGCATATAACGAAAAGTTTGCAACACAAGCTAATGTTGCATGTTAACTGTATATATACAGTAATATAGCCTGCTATTAAAACCATTTGACAGTGGGTAAAGCACACAAAACTAATGAACCTGAATCGTATCTGTACAGGGGGCAGCCGCATACCCAGAAAATGAGGACCAGCAGCAGAGGCTGCGAGAGGCTGCTGAAGGGTTACGGGTCGCCACCAACGCAGCCGCTCAGAACGCTATCAAAAAGAAACTCATTCACCGACTGGAGGTGAGGACGTGCATTATCATCCTACCTGCCATTTAGCGGTCCTCTCTGTGTTTGCTCCTACCCGCTGAGATGTGATTTGAATGTGGAAAATTATAGTGACTGGGCCATCTGACCAATCACAGGAGAGCAGACCAATCACAACAGACTGGGCCATCTGACCAATCTGACTAGCTTAGTGTGATTGTCAATTCATAAGGCTGCCATTTAACTAGATATATACCTAGTTCTGGCATTAAACTCTAGATGGCTAACACATTTGGTAGCGATCGATTGCATCAGCGGCCAATGAGCTGCGGCTCAACCTTCAAATACTGGTAGTGTTGCTGTTAGAAATGCTTTCAGAAACCCTCCACCTTCCCCAGCTCCATCTGTATAGATCTGCCACCGAGGTTAAATCATGAATGTATATGTCTACATGCTCACAGCAATGTCTGTGAATGAATTTGCAGTAGCAAGTCCCTGTACTTATTACATTAATTGGGTCTGTAACCATGACAATCTCTACTTTTTTTCTTATGTAGCCCTTCCGGATGTAATAGTCCACTCCTGTGTCCACGTTCGCTATGTCCTGTCGCTATAATTCATCATGTTATTTGTCTTGAACAGAATGCAGCTAAGCAAGCCGCAGCGGCAGCGACGCAGACCATCGCCGCCGCCCAGAACGCAGCTGCGTCCAATAAGAACACCATGTCACATCAGCAGCTCGTGTTCAGCTGCAAGGTATTGTGGGTAAGACATTCAGGGGACTTTTTTAATTCGAAATAAACTATTCTGACTTTGGTTTGGTGGATGCTCTCCAGGCCGTGGCAGACCATATCCCACAGCTAGTGCAGGGAATGAGAGGCAGTCAGGCCCACCCGGAAGATCTCGGTGCCCAGCTAGCCCTTATCATCGCCAGCCAGAGTTTCCTGCAGGTAAAAACACACAATTCTGTGCTTGCTTAGCACTCCTGATTTGGCTTAAAATGATCATCATGTTCCTTGTTTTTGTCGTCGTTTGTGTTTTGTTTGTCTCCAAACAGCCAGGAAGTAAAATGGTGTCGTCCGCTAAAGCGGCCGTTCCGACGGTAACCGACCAGGCGGCTGCGATGCAACTTGGTCAGTGTGCCAAGAACCTGGCCACCTGCCTGGCAGAGCTGCGCACAGCTGCACAGAAGGTACCCGCAGTTCACTGCCTTATTGGAGACCTCAAAACACCTTTAAAGGGATACTCCACTTTTTTTTGGAAATAGGCTCATTTGACCACTCCCCCAGAGTTAAACAGTCGAGTTTTACCGTTTTCGAATCCATTCAGCCGATTTTCTGATATTTAGAAGAATATCAGTAACCAGACAGTTTCTGGTCTCATTGACTACCATAGTATATATTTTTCCTACTATGGAAGTCAATGAGACCAGAAAAGGTCTGGTTACTGATATTCTTCTAAGTATCAGAAAATCGGCAGAATTGATTCGAAAACGGTAAAACTCGACTGTTTAACTCTGGGGGAGTGGTCAAATGAGCCTATTTCCAAAAAAAAGTGGAGTATCCCTTTAAGCACTTGGGGTGTGTGTCTTGACTCTTTTAAACATTTTCTAAGCTCTTCGTGAGTTCTCATCATAATATGTATATAGAACGAGGTCATTTAGCCCAGAACACAGAATTGTATTGGATGTTCAGTAAGTTCTGGCACAAATTATATGTCATAAAAGCTGATTTGTCTTATGTTTTGTTCAGTGGTAAAAATGATAGAGTGAATGCTGTGCAAACCAGGACTAAATGGGTCATTTTCTTTTTTGGTCTGGACCAAAAGAACCAAGTGTGAACTCAGCCTTAGGCACATTGCAATAACCTTGCTGCAATGCACTGCATCAGGTTTAAAAAGGAATATTTATGTTACTCACATTTTAAAGGGATAGTGAACAGAATTAAACGTTTTCCCATCATTTAAGGTCCAGCCACATTTACAGTTGTTCATCAATTCAATAGGAAACTGCTTGATCGGAAACTATGCGAGAGGGAGAGGAGTAGTTCACTTTTGAAAAAACTTTTGCTGATAATTTACTCACCCCCATGTCATCCAAGATGTCCACGTCTTTCTTTCTTCAGTCGAAAAGAAATGAAGGTTTTTGATGAAAACATTCCAGGATTTTTCTCCATATAATGGACTTCAATGGGAACCAAACGGTTCAAGGTCCAAAAGACAGTTTCAGTGCAAACTGTTCAAAGGGCTTTAAACGATTCAAGACGATGAATAAGGGTCTTATCAAGCGAAACGATTGCTCATTTTAAAAAAAATAGCAAAGTTTAAGTTTTATAAGCTCAAATGGTCACCTTGCTCTGTTCTGTGATGCACGTTCGTGACTCAAAATGAACAAATCTTTTGAGTCATTTGGTTCATTCAATGAACGAAACGAACGAATTGACTTGAAAAAGATTCGTTCATTTTGATGAACGAGTTCGAACAGGAGAGTCACGAATGCACATCAGAGCAAAGTTTTGCACTAAAATTGTCTTTTGGACCTTGAACCGTTTGGTTCCCATTGAAGTCCATTATATGGAGAAAAATCCTGGAATGTTTTCATCAAAAACCTTAATTTCTTTTCGACTGAAGAAAGAATGACATGGACATCTTGGATGACATGGGGGTGAGTAAATTATCAGCAAAAGTTTTTTCAAAAGTGAACTACTCCTTTAATGCAGATTTTGCAAATTGGTCACGCGAGGGTATAAGGGTATTTCTATATTGTGTCGTAGGCTCATGAGGCGTGCGGTCCTCTGGAGATTGACTCTGCACTCAACGCTGTCCAGACTCTGAAGAGTGAACTACAGGATGCCAAAATGGCCACACTGGAAGGACAACTCAAACCACTACCAGGACAATCGGTAGGTGAAGAGTACCACATTAAAAAGAGATAATCACACTTACTTACAATTCCGTTTTTACCATAACTTCTTCCCAATGCTTGTGTCTGTAGTTGGAGAAATGTGCTCAGGATTTGGGGAGTACGTCTAAAGCTGTGGGCTCCTCCATGGCTCAGCTATTGACCTGTGCCGCCCAAGGCAATGAACATTATACTGGTGAGATGACTTCTATGAAACAAAATACTTCAGGAGAATCTATAGGTGCTGAATACAAAATGCACAGTATTACGAACAGAATAACAACAAGATTTACACATTAACATCCTATTAACCAATCATTAGTTTGAAGTTTGTGGTGGTGATAGACCTCCATTTAATGACTGATAGACATGAACGGTTTGACCTAAAAATATGAAAATCTTGGATGCCCTTAAGGTAAGCTAAAACATACCAAACTATCCCTTTAAGAAATTTACAATTGGTTCAAGATATATCTTCTTAAATTTGTGTTTGCAGGGAATATCCTAGATCTTGGCGCGCCTAGTCTAATTCTCTACCAGTTGAGCTTAATGATTTTTGTTATTTGTCTAGGCTTTTTGTTATCAAGTGTCTCATAGTATTTTTGTGATTTTTTTTTTAACACAGAGACATTTGCAGAAATGTTTCAATTGGTTTTCTAAAAATGCTTCCACAACATGCCAGTATCTCAAAAACTGGCTGAGTTTTTCCCTTCAGTGCTGCTTGTTCCGGTTTGAAAGGCATGAAAACAGAGAAGAGAGAGTGATGCTGTAACTTACCTGCACCTCCCATCCATTTTTTATTCTGTCTGGCTGGATTGCTGCTCCCAGGAGAGCCTCTGAAGACAGATTTTAATGGCACGCTCAAACAAATCCCCCCTCTTCCACTTCGGCTCCTGCGGCTCCTCAAGCCGAGGGTATAACTAACCCCCGTCCCTCATTAATCTTATTTTCACTAGATTTAACATACCATCAGCAATTGGGCTCTACTTGGCTGGATAATGCAATTTGATGTAATTTGCCTGCATTGGCCCTTCCCTATTTTCGCTCTCAGTTCTATAAGTAAAGGCCAGATCCCATATGGCACCTCATTTTCTTTCCACGCTCATTTGTTGGAACAGCAGGGGCATTCTGGGTCAACCGTGGCTTTATTGGGAACAACACAGTTGGGCTGAAATATCCTTCATTTTGCAAGTACAGTTTAGTGTAGTAATGTAGAAGTGAATGTGTTGTATGCAAATGAGTATAATATAAGTGGATGACTGGTACTTAGTATTCATTTTTATGGGAGATACTAATGTTGATATGAGAAAATAGTATGGTTGAATAGCTATAATATTCTGCTAGCCTGCAATTCAGTGATCCAAATGAGAAAAAGAAAATCACAAACTGGCGAAACTAACATTTTATTTATTTATTTAATTATTTATTTATAATGAACACCTTAAGATTAATTAATTCAACCATTCAAGCATTGCCCTCTTAATTCCTGTGGAAGCAGTTAGGGTTCACTTAATTTTTGTCAAATAAATATTGACATATGTTGTGTGTAGGGGTGCACGATATATCGGCCACCATATCGGTAACGGCCGATATTTGCTCATTTTTATGTTATCGTTATCGGCCCGATAATAAAATTTGGCTGATATATTAAAGCTGATAAATAATGGATTATTTCCTTCAACACTTGACACCTGATGCACTTCAGATGCGCACTGTTCATGATTGATATTAATTGCTTGAAATATGATTGAAATCAAAAAGTGCGAAATGTTCTGTCATATCGGGTACATGAAATTATAATGAGAGCATTGCAATTGTGTTAGGGGACGGATTTTAATTGTGAGACTTTGGTTTTTGCAATCAGGCTTTTAAAAAATTATATAAAAATTGGATTTGGATTCATCGGCCGATATATCGGTTATCGGCTTTCAAATATAAAGAATTATCGGTTATCGGTATCGGCCAAAATGTTCATATCGGTGCATCCCTAGTTGTGTGTTGTTCATCTGAGGTTTTATTGACCTAATTTCTTCAAATCTTCATATGTAAACCCATAGCATTTAAAGAAGGTGCATTTTACTTTCTCTGACTGTATTATTCAGTCGCTGTCATCTCACAAGTGTGTGTTTGCGACAGGTGTGGCAGCCAGGGAAACCGCTCAAGCTCTGAGGATATTGGCTCAGGCGGCGAGGGGGGTCGCAGCGAGTACGTTGGAGCCTCAGGCTGCGGCGGCCATGCTGGACTCGGCTTGTCACGTGATGGAGGGCTCGTCCATGCTCATCCACGAAGCCCACCAAGCCCTGGTGTGCCCCGGTGATGCCGAGAGCCAGCAGAGACTAGCACAGGTAGGACGGCGTAGATTCAACCATTGCAAATAAACAAATGTCTTGGCCATCTGTGAGAAGATCGATACATTGAAAGTAGAAGTTACGCTAGGTTGTATAGTTATCCAAAAAAACGGTGTGTATGGTATGGTATTACTTTTTTTTGTTTTCTTCAGCTACTTTATTAAAACCAGATTAATTTTTCCATCAGCTCCCGCTTGGCAATTATCTCCAATTAACCAAGCTATTTTCTATTGTCTCTCTGTTTCTCGGCGGCCCTTTTTTCTGGAAGGTGCCAGTGCGCCTCCTGATTCGAACAGGTTCCTTTGGGACACAAACATATTGCTTGGCATATGTCTGTGACAGTGGCATAAATTAAGGACATGGATTTCTCTGTTGTGCTGAGGGGCTGATTTAAATTTTAGATTCAAGCTGCATCTCTCCGGGCCATTGTAGAGTTATTGATGGGGAGAGTATGTGTTGATTTTTTTCAGGTGGCAAAGGCCGTCTCTCACTCCCTGAATAACTGTGTGAACTGCTTACCTGGACAGAAGGATGTGGACATGGCTCTCAGGAGCATTGGCGAGGCCAGTAAGAAATTGCTTGTGGAAAATGTGAGTTCTTTGCCAGTTCTTTTATAGCTACCAGTGAGTCTAAACTTAAAGGAGTAGTTCACTTTTGAAAAAAATTTTGCTGATAATTTACTCACCTACATGTCATGCAAGATGTCCATGTCATTCTTTCTTCAGTCGAAAAGAAATTAAGGTTTTTGATGAAAACATTCCAGGATTTTTCTCCATATAATGGACTTCAATGGGAACCAAACGGTTCAAGGTCCAAATGAGAGTTTAAGTGCAAACTGCACGATGAATAAGGGTCTTATCGCTTATTTAAAAAACGATCGCTTATTTAAAAAAACAAAACAAAGTTTAAGTTTTATAAGCTCAAATGCTCACCTCGAACCCCTTTATCAAAATGAACAAATCTTTTTTCGTGTCATTTGGTTCATTCAACGAACGGAATGAGTTGACTCTGGAAAAGATTCATTCATTTTGAGGAACAAGTTCGAACGGGAGAGTCACGAATGCGCATCGCAGTACAGAGCAAGGCGAGCATCTGAGCTAATAAAACTTAAACTTTGTTATTTATTTATTAAATGAGCGATCGTTTCGCTTGATAAGACCCTTATTCATCGTCCGAAATCATTTAAAGCCCTTTGAACAGTTTGCAGTTTGCAATGAAACTGTCTTTTGGACCTTGAACCGTTTGGTTCCCATTGAAGTCCATTATATGGAAAAAAATCCCGGAATGTTTTCATCAAAAACCTTAATTTCTTTTCGATTGAAGAAAGAATGACATGGACATCTTGCAAATTATCAGCAAAAGTTTTTCTTAAAAGTGAACTACTCCTTTAAATATGTGTAAATGATTCGAAAAAGTCGTTATTGCGTACATTTTTGTAGTTGGTTTACATGGAAAATCCTTCTGATGATGTTTCATGAATGAGGCCCCCTGCTTTTCCAGCTTCCTCCATGCTCCAAATCCTTCCAAGAGGCCCAGACGGACCTGAACCACACGGCAGCCGAGCTGAACCATTCGGCCGGGGATGTGGTGCAGTCTTCACGCGGGAGCAGCGGCCAGCTGGCTATGGCTTCTGGGAAGTTCAGCCAAGACTTTGACGAGTTCTTAGATGCCGGGATTGAGATGGCCGGACACACTCAGGTACGGTTTCAATGCCTTCTCAGAGCTGGGAGATAGTTCATGATGTGCTCCGGCCAAAGAGAAATCTCATTGGTCCGTAAATTCCACTTGCGTAACTGTATATTAAACAAATAGGCCTCTGTCACAGAAAAATTGAAGACCGGAAGTACGTCTTTTAGGGATACGGCTCTTCCGGTTAGCTTTTTGGGGGGTTTTTTTTGGATGGAGAGGTGTAAAGCACATCACCATTGCACTCGGGAGCAGTGGAAACATGTTCTGGGCGAAATTTTCCCGCCTGACTGCATTGTGCTAACTGTAAAGATTGATAGAGGAGGATGGGGATTGTTTCAGGGGTTGGACTACGCCCCTTACTTCCAGTAAAGGGAAATATTAATGCTTCAGCAAACCATTTTGGACAATGCCATGTTTCTAACTTTGTGGGTACCTTTTTTAAGTACCTTTTCGATTCCAGCATGACTGTGCTCAGTGGACAAAGCAAGGTCAAATTTGGATGAGTTTGGTGTGGATGAACTTGGCTGTCCTGCTCAGAGTTCAACCCCTTTGAAAATATTTGGGATGCAGTGGAACAGAGATTGCGAGCCAGGCCTTCTTGTTCAATGTCAATGCCTGACCTCCAAAATGCTCTACTGGTTGAATGGGCAAAAATTCCCACAGAAAGTCTTCCAGAAGAGTGAAACCATGTTATAGCTGCAAAGTGGGAATGTCTATGTATTTAGAATTTGATGTTATTACAGTCCCTGTCGGTGTAATGGTCAGGTGTCCCAATACTTTTGTCCATGTAGTGGATGTTAAAAACCGCTAACCAAAAAGAAATTGCATGTGCGTTTTGATTAATTTGTTAATTAGCGCTTCTCATCCAATTCACTCAGGCACATAATTGTCCCAGAGAGCATGAAGACGCTCCACCCTAATGAAATCTTTGATGATGTTCTGGTTCTGCATGTTTTGTTGATTAATTTGGAGAGGCGCTCCGGCACAAGGGCTTGATGGAGCGTGACATGCCCATTAAAGGAAGACTGAAGGATAGTGAGGGACCCACAGTGGTCTGGAAGGACAGGCCAGAAGCCATCAGGAGATCTGTGAGACTAGCACCCATCTAATTAACAAGTAAACAGCCACAGTTTGCTATTTTAGGGCAAAATTACTAAAGCATACCAATTTTGCTCATGAATAGTGATTATGTGGTATCATGTAATTAATGTTCAGTAGGTTCGCATGCTTTGTTGAAAGGCGAATGATGACAAATAGGTGCTAGCCATAGTTTATTTGCCATTTACTGTCTTTTACCTTTCACATAACCTTCATGGCTATGGTACCTGTGAAATATGGCACATAATTACGGTCATTTGGACCACATTTTTGACTTTTTTATGGTGCTTTTACATCCTTTTTAAGGCTTGAAAGCTTCGATTCCCAAATATAACTGCATAGAAAAGTTGCTGTTACTCTTTTTTTATAAATATCTCCTTGTTTCTAAGAAGAAAGAAAGTCATGTGGGTTTAAAAACCAAGTGATAGTAGTATAATTTTTGGGTGAACTACCCCTACATATTTTTAGCCATAAAATATAATCGCTTTTCAAAGAACTGCACATTTTTCTGCTGAGTAAAGTTGAAAGACATGATACTTTGACTGTAGGCTGAGCTGCTAACTTCTGTCTCCACAGTCCACAGATGACCAGATCCAGGTGATTGGCAACCTGAAGAACATTTCCATGGCATCCAGCAAGCTGCTGTTGGCCGCCAAGTCCCTCTCCGTTGATCCAGGGGCGGCAAACGCCAAGAATCTCCTCGCAGCTGCAGCACGGTAGGAATGAGCTTCATTCGGTGTCCTAGGGAGAGTTTACTGATCATTAGCCAGTCAACCTGAAGGCCAGCCTGCGAGAAATGAGCTATTCAGCTGAATGTTTTCACAAAATTAGAAACTTTGTGGATGAGTGAATAAGTATGTACCTACTTAACCATATTTTTGGACCAAATTTGTACCTGTATGTGAAGTAAATCTGGCAAAACTTCTTTTGGGGGGCATTTTCATTAGTGAAAACTGTTTAAATATAAAGTAAAGTAAAGTTTTGTTGTGAAAATGCAGAAAGATTTCTGTTAGGGTTAGGGTGGGGATTAGGATTAGGTGTGTGTGTTTAGTTAATCAATGTCGTGTCGCAATGATGACGCTGAAGCCGGCGTTCGCCACCGTTTATGATCGAATCAGAGAAAAAAATGCTCAAGCGTGGTTTCTCAAAAGAGAAATCGCAGCTCATAAGCAAATTTCATCAATGTCACGTCTTTACGAGATTTTTACGGGTTGTGTGTGAGCGCACTCTGGGTCACTTTTTCCGAGATGGTTCTCACTGCAGAACATGAAATCCTCGTGAAATCCAGATCCGACTCCTCCCACCTTACATATACCTAAACCTACCCAGCTCCACCCCTGATACCTAAACCCACCCCTTAAACATACCCAGCTCCACCCCCTGATCCCTAAACCCACCCCTAAACCTACCCAGCTCCACCCCCTGATCCCTAAACCTACCCAACTCCACCCCCTGATTCCTAAACCCACCCCTAAACGTACCCAACTCCACCCCCTGATCCCTAACCCACCCCTAAACCTACCCAACTCCACCCCCTGATCCCTAAACCTACCCAACTCCACCCCCTGATCCCTAAACCCACCCCTAAACGTACCCAACTCCACCCCCTGATCCCTAACCCACCCCTAAACCTACCCAACTCCACCCCCTGATCCCTAAACCCACCCCTAAACCTACCCAGCTCCACCCCCTGATCCCTAACCCCACCCCTAAACCTACCCAACCCCACCCCCTGATCCCCTTTGTTTGTTATTGTGTGCGAGTATGTTTGTGTTTGTTGCTGTTTAAGTGTGTGTGTGTGTGTGTGTGTGTAATGCGTCAAGTTTGTGTGTTCCAACCAAAAGCCTCCACAGAAATTTGAAAGATGTAATAAATAATGTCATAATAGAAATCTAAAAATGGAGAATTGTTTTGGGTTTGACTTTAGGAGCATGATTAAGGGATAGAACATTTTATATATAGCTCAATATGAAAACAATAGAAGTCAGTGGAAATACCTATAATGATGAAAAACAATTGTGTGTGTGTGTGTGTGTGTGTGTGTGCTGCAGAATCCTCTCAGGTGCCGTAGGAAGGCAGCAGCTCCTGAGGGTTTTGGGCTAGATTGATTTCTCTTTCCTTAATGAGGGACAGAGGAGACTCACTGACACACACACACAACAGCACACACCCACTCACATCTAGACTCATATGTGTGTAACAAAACTTGTCATGATTGTCATATATTTAAAAGGGGCTGAAAGCTCAATGAGTCTCGATTTTTCTCGAGTTTTGTGTCTTTCTGACTGACTTTCTTCTGTTTTGTGTTTCAGAGCGGTTACAGAAAGCATTAATCAGCTCATCACAATTTGTACCCAGCAGGCACCAGGACAAAAAGAGTGTGATAATGCTCTACGGGAACTTGAGGTACTTGAACAAACACTCACTCAGTCTCTCGAAATAGTTTATATTTGAGATGTTTATTTGTGAAATGAGAATGATGATGTGCTTCTAGAAAAGCAGAGAAATATATAAATAAAAAACTCACAAGAACCTGGCATTTTAACAGAGGTGTGTAGACTTTTTATATCTATTGTAGTTTCGAAAGCAGCAAGGATGAGATAGGGGCCTGTTAGATCTTCTATCAACATTAGATCACATTTGGCCTTATTTATCACAGATTAAAAACAGCCGTTTGTGTGATGCCTCTGCGAAACGTTCAGATCTGCCGGCCACAGGTCAATTGTGTATTAAAATCGGGTCTGTGAATGATTTTACATCAAATCTTATTTGTGTCTCCAGTAATCATTTTGAAATGGGGTGTTTTCGAAAAACTAAATCTCAAAGAATATTAACCTCTCTCTCTCTCTTATACATACAGGCTGTGCGAGGAATGTTGGACAACCCCAATGAGCCAGTCAGTGATCTCTCTTATTTTGACTGCATTGAGAGCGTCATGGAGAATTCCAAGGTAAAGAATCCATCACAACGTTACAAAATTCTCTAAAGATCTTTTTCATTCCAAATGTTAACACATCTCTCCGTCTGACTGAACAGGTTCTCGGGGAGTCCATGGCTGGAATATCACAGCACTGTAAGACGGGAAACGTGCCAGCGTTTGGGGAGTGCGTAGGTGTGGCGTCCAAAGCGTTGTGTGGGTTGACCGAGGCGGCGGGCCAGGTGAGCTTTGATTTTTTGATTTGGTTGTGTCTGATAACCCTCCCCATATGGACTTTCAACATTGTGCTTTAGAAATGCTGTTACAAATTCTATGGTTAAGCTGTACCGACATCATTTGATGCTATCGACAACTTGAATAGGAAATTGCTGCACATTTAGCTTCTGTAAAATGACATCTGAGTGAAACTGAATATTCAGTGGGAAACCAGTGGCTTGGTCTAATTGAATCCATCAGAACTTCATCAGATCTTGAAAACTTAATCGGTTGCTATCGGTTGATTTTTTTTTTTTTTTTTCTGTCCACACTGCATTGGTTTTGTCAACAGAGTTGCTTCAAAGGTAGAAAATAAAGTTGAATTTTGATATTTGATTATAAAATTAAAATTAAAAAATAATAGACAGTACACAAATAAATTGTATCATAATATAATATGATATCAAATAATATAATATAAATTATAATAAAAAAGAAAATAATTGAAAAGTAAGCTGTGGTGTCCACACAGAGAAGCTGTTTCAGAGATGAAAAAATATTTTGATGTATTTAGACAAATAATTAAAATATATGTATATGTATATATATATATATATATATATATATATATATATATATATATATATATACACACAATACAAATTAATCCACTTAAGATGTGGTGCTATCGGTTGATTTTTTTATTTTTATTTTTATTTATTTTTTTCTGTCCACACTGCATTGGTTTTGTCAGCAGAGTTGCTTCAAAGGTAGAAAATAAAGTTAAATTTTGATATTTGATTATAAAATTAAAATTAAAAAATAATAGACAGTACACAAATTAATTGTATCATAATATAATATGATATCAAATAATATAATATAAATTATAATAAAAAAGAAAATAATTGAAAAGTAAGCTGTGGTGTCCACACAGAGAAGCTGTTTCAGAGATGAAAAAATATTTTGATGTATATTTAGACAAATAATAAAAAAAAAAAAATATATATATATATATATATATATATATATATATATATATATATATATATATGAAGAGTTCAGATGCAAAAGCCTCTAAATGCCATTTGAAATTTTCTTCTAAAATGATCATTTTTATCAAGCTTGTATATTTAAGTTCAGTAATTTCACTTAAATGGCAGTGAAGATTACCTATTAATTGTCATTTAAGTGAAATTACTGAACCTAAATATACAAGCTTGATAAAAATGATCATTTTAGAAGAAAATTTCAAATGGCATTTAGAGGCTTTTGCATCTGAACTCTTCATATATATATATATATAATACAAATTAATCTTGCACAATAAGGGAAATGTATAATATAATAATGTAAATAATAGTTAAAAATGAAATGAAACGTAAGCTATGGTGGTATTTGTTTTTTCAATATAATATAGTAATAATATAATAATATATAATTTTGAATAGTTTTGTCATCTGAAAAGTTTCAGAGGTGACTTTTTCATGTACGATTATGAAAACAAACATTTAAAAATGTAAAATTACACAAATGAATCTCGCACTGTAAGGGAAATTAATAATAGAATAATTATTAGTGAAAAAATATGTAATTATAAATAATAAATAAATATAATATATCACTGTTAAATAAATGTAAATTAGTGTTGTCGATTAAAAAAATTAACCCGATTGATCGCAATTAAAAATACTTACATTTTATATATTTTATAATTTAGGAATTTCACAGTTAATTTTCACCCCTCCCCAATTTTAAACATTAATTATAGCCATTGTACATTACAGTGTATTGATTGTATTGATATTTTTTTAACATTTATTAAAATGCTTCAGCTTTTAATTTAAGTGAACTTAAAACAATCCAGTGCAGTGAGTAATTGTCTCTGTTACATTTGTTCTTTAATTAACTGTACTGACAGAATAGGCTCTATGCACAGCTCCACTACTTCCTGAACTTCAGCCAGCTTCTTGTTTCCTGTCTGGCATTATTGGACACATTGATTAATTCAGGTGTGTATGATTATTGTTGCCATGACTACTGAGGTCAAGCACACCTGAATTAATCAAATTGTCCAATAATGGTATACAGGAAACAAGGAGCTGGCTGAAGTTCAGGAAGTAGTGCAGTTGTGCATAGAGCCTATTAGTGGCTGCTGTCACTTTAAGAGCAGCCGCTGCTGCACATGACGCGGATGACAGAAAAAACGGATGCTGCATTAATTGCTTAAATAAACAAAGATATGTAAATATATAAATCACACAATACACACTTTGTGCCTAACTTTATTTTTCTTCAGGCCTCCTATTTGGTAGGAGTCTCAGACCCCAACAGCCAGTCAGGTCATCAGGGATTGGTCGATCCCATCCAGTTTGCCAGAGCCAATCAGGCGATTCAGATGGCCTGCCAGAATCTGGTGGACCCGGCCAGCAGCCCCTCCCAGGTCACTTTTTGGCTCTTTAGTATTAAAGGTTTTTTTTGTTTTTTTTTTGGCTTGCATTCTCATCTGTTTTTGTTTGTGTAGGTTCTGTCAGCAGCTACTATTGTTGCAAAGCACACTTCTGCCCTTTGCAACGCCTGTCGTCTGGCGTCTTCCAAAACAGCCAATCCTGTAGCCCGGAGACATTTCGTACAGTCTGCCAAAGAGGTCGCCAATACAACTGCCAACCTTGTCAAAACTATAAAGGTACGGCCTGTGATTAATTACCAAAAGAGCGTTTGGTAGCAGAGTAATGTAGATTTGTTTGAATTTTCTGCATTAGCATGAAGACATACGCTTGCCTGACCATTTCCAAACTTATAACCATCAATAAGACTGTATTTATTTGTATGGGTTGAAGTGTTTTAGCAGACGTGATCAGTTTCTGCATTGTTTCTCAGGCCTTAGACGGGGATTTCTCAGATGAGAACCGCGAGAGGTGCCGAGTGGCCACGAACCCGCTGATAGAAGCTGTGGATAATCTCTCCACCTTTGCCTCCAACCCTGAGTTTGCCAGCATTCCTGCACAGATAAGCCACGAGGTGATGAAATACTGAATACCACAATATTTCACATATTATTTATTGTGTGTGTGTGAGTGTGCATGCCTGGGTACTCATCTCACAGATTGTTGTTTGCCAAATTTCGACTCTTAAACCAAATCAGGAGGACAGACAAATCAGACACACCAAGATGCTCTGTTAGGGACTTTCCTATCCCTATTGGTTCAGAAATATTCAGGAACAAAACAAGCGACTGTGTTTAGGAGGGAGTCACTGAATCATTTACTCAACAAATTTGCTTAAAAACACAGATTCATTTAGGAACAAAACAAGTGACTCTATGAGTTAGTCATTGAATCAGTGTTATGAACTAATCGGTTGAGTAAATTATTCAATGACTCACTCATATAGAGTCACTGAATCATTTACTCAACCAATTTGTTTAAACACCCTGATTCATTTAGGAATAAAACAAGTGACTATGAGTGAGTCATTGAATAATTTACTAAGCCAATTAGTTCATAACACTTATTCAATAACTCACTCATTTAGAGTCACTTGTTTTGTTCCTAAATGAATCGTTGTTATGAACTAATTGGTTGATTAAATGATTCAATGACTCACTCATATAGAGTCACTTGTTTTGTTCCTAAATGAATCAGTGTTATGAACTAATTGGTTGAGCTAATTATTCAACGACTCACTCATATAGAGTCACTGAATCATTTACTCAACCAATTTGTTTAAAAACACTGATTCATTTAGGAACAAAACAAATGACTATATGAGCGAGTCGTTGAAAAAGTGTTATGAACTAATTGGTTGAGTTAATTATTCAATGACTCACTCATATAGAGTCACTTGTTTTGTTCCTAAATGAATCAGTGTTATGAACTAATTGTTTGAGTAAATTATTCAGTGACTCACTCATAGAGTCACTGAATCATTTACTCAACCAATTTGTTTAAAATCATTGATGCATTTAGAAAAAAAACAAGTCACTCTATATGAGTCATTGAATAATTGAATAAAGTCATTGAGTCATTGAATAATACTAAACCAATTAGTTCATAACACTGATTCTTTTTGGAAAGAAGCAAGTGACTGTCTTTATGAATAAGTTACAGAATCATTCACTTTTTTCAGTTTTGTTCATAAATGTTTATTCATTCAGAGAATATTAAAGTCACAAAATGTTTGTTGACATTTTCCATTTATATATGCTGCACACATTTTTATGGGATTTTAAAAACTAATGGTTTGTAAACTGAATTGTATTTCTTTCTCATCGTAGGGTTCAGCTTCCCAGGAGCCAATCCTTTGCTCGGCTCGTTCAATGCTGGACAGCTCCACCCACTTACTAGAGACGGCCCGCTCACTTATCATTAATCCCAAAGATCCGCCCACCTGGTCCATCTTGGCAGGCCATTCAAGGACCGTGTCGGACTCCATCAAGAGCCTCATCACGTCCATCAGGTCTGCATCACGCAAATAAAGACCGGGTTCAGCAGTCAAGAAAGAAATTGTGAAAAGCGTGCGGCGGCCTCAGTCACCATCAGGTGTTAAATAATAATAATAATGCGGGTAAAAGACGAGACATAATTCAAACTTCTTGATTAAATAACTCAAGCACAAGTTATTAACAGTAGCAGGTGTTCGGTCCACACACACACACACACAGAAGTCTTCTCAAATCTTCCCTCACACATGAGTCTGTTCCTCTCATTACAGCTCCAGGGGGAAGTAATATTACCAACAACCGCTGAAATGAAAAACCAGAGAGTGTGTTACAAACAAAACAATATAGAATAATTAGTTGCTGTATTACATTAAAAGATCAAAAATAATTAAATAACAATTACGCAAATCAAATAATGTATAAATTAGGGCTGTCAAACGATTAATCGCGATTAATCGCATCCAAAATAAAAGTTTGTGTTTACATAATATATGTGGGTGCACTGTGTATAATTATTTTATATATATATAAATACACACATGCTTGTATATATTTAAGAAATATTTTCATGTATATACTGTATATAGATTTATATATAATTTATATTATATATACATATAAATATTTAATATATAAATAATATATTTTTATTAAATATACATGCATGTGTGTGTATTTATATATATACAAAATAATTATACACAGTGCAACAACATATATTATGTAAACACAAACTTTTATTTTGGATGCGATTAATCGCGATTAATCGTTTGACAGCCCTAGTATAAATACACAAAATGGTCACATTAATTAACACGTCAATTTCACCTGTTATTATTAATGTAAATTGTATTCATTTAAATTACATTTATTTATTTATTACATATTTATTTATTCATTGGTGTGTGTTTCATAAGCCCACTTAAAAACCTCATTCTTATTAGACATACATTACTCGTAAAACGTTTTTTTTTTAATTTATTTATTTATTTTTTAATCAAAAGTTACTATTTACATAATATTGCAAAAGATTTCTGTTTCAAGTTACTAAGGGTTTATATTTCAAATAAATACAGTTTTTTCCTATTCATCAAAGAATCCTTTACAAATGTTTCCCAGTTTTTACAAAAATACTAAGCAGCTGTTTTCAAAATTTAAAAAAATAATAATACAAAATTACGTTTTAATTCAGTTAACTTAAATATAAACTAAATAAAAGCTTAAATAGTCAGAACCGGCCAAGATAATCCATGATTGGCTTTTTTTGGAAGACTTTTCTTTTTCTAGAAGCCAACGTTTACTTTAAGGTTTTTTCTTCTCAGTGTGTGTTTTGAAGGATTTTCTATCAAATAAAAGCTGAATATCAGAATGTGTCTGATGTCGCTGAGTTGTATTTTGTGGTAAGTGACTCTTACTGGGTTTCTCTCTCCACTGAGAGTGTGTCGGGTGACTGATGTAGCCTGCGGAGACTGAACACAGATCAGACACTCATAGACTCATCTGCACCGAGTGCGTACAGGCGATCTGATCTGAGATCAGTGACAGTGAAGGACCTCGACTGTAACACTCTCAGCAGGAGCAGGAACAGTGGCTGGGCTCGCTGCCCACCTGGCTGCCCTCCACCACTGTCCTCCCAGATCAACCAATCACAGCTGGAGCTCAGCCAGCCCTGTGTGTGTGTGTGTATGAGCAAAAAACTCCCACGTCTGCACTGACTCTCCTGTTTTATGATGCTGTAATGTACAATATCCGGATTTAGTTGAGAAACCTAATTCAATTAAGCTGAAAAACACCCCATAGCAACCTGTTCTCCTCTGTTGTCATAGGGACAAGGCCCCTGGGCAGCGGGAGTGTGACCAGTCCATCGACAGCATCAACAAGAGCATCAGGGACATTGAGCAGGTGTCGCTCGTCGCCGTGGGTCAGAGTCTTCCCCGCAGAGATGACATCTCCCTCGAGGTAAACCAATAAAACACCTGCCGCCACTGTATAGTAGCGTTATGTTTCAATAATGTTGCTCTGGTACTGTGTTCATTTCTGAGGAGGATTAGGAATGATGCTTTAATGAATAGTACACTTAAAAATGAAAATTCTGTCATCATTTACTCACCCTCAAGTTGTTGGACCCCATTGACTACTAAAGTAGGGGGGGAAATGCTATGAAAGTCAATGGGGTCCATCAACTGTCTGGTTACTGACATTCTAAAGAAAGTCGTACAGGTTTGTAACAACTTGAGGGTATTTTAATTTTTAAGTGAACTATTCCTTTAAAAATATTAATAAAAAATGAAATGAATTATCAGTCTATTTACAAAAAAATGTAAGTAAATAAATTGCTTTTCAATTTAATAAACAAATAGATATTTAAATCTGTTTTTTAATGTTGTTTAAAAGTATAGTAACTACGTTATTTAGTAAAGTAACATTATTAATATTAATAATGTTTATTTTTTTTATAAATAATTTAAAATGAAAAATGAAAATACCATTTTTATAAATGCTTTAAACGACTTTTTTATCCATTTCAGAAAATAATTAAGACCCCCCCCAACCCCCATTATTTTATTTTATTGAATCATTATTTTATTGTTATACCGAATTACATTTTTAAACAAGAATTAAATAAACTATTTAAAATGTTTTAACAAATAAAAACTATTTTATTTGTGAATTTCAGAAGTTATATCTTTACTTACATTTTTGTTAAATGAATAATTCAATAATTGATTAATTTTATTTTTTACAGACCCCCTAGTCTGATGATTCTTTCTCTATATGTATATATATATATATAACAGCTTCAGTGTTATTTATATACTTTTATAGTATTAATATATAATAGCTTTTATTTGTATATTTTCAGTTTTTATTTTAATTTAAGTTTTAGTAGTTGGTTAATATGCTTTTGTCATTTTTATTAGTTTTTAAACGTTTTTTTGCATATATATATATATATATATATATATATATATATATATATATATATATTCTTTTTTTATTTATTTATTTATTTATTTATTATTTTAGTTTGTATCATAATTATATTTATATAATAATGCAGTAGTGGAGCCACGGCATCAAGGCCCTGCCTACACTCCCGCTCCCGCAATCTATCAGGTCATTACACCCCATTTTTATAGCTTCAAATAACTAACTAAAACCAAACGTATTGGAAAAATTAACACTTTAACATACGTCTATGTGATTAGAACTACCAAAAATTACATAAACTTTGAATTCAAAATTCTTTGTTGTGTAATTGGATATTTTTGTTTGTCTCACGTCCCATTCGATTACATGGAGTGGGCGGAGTTTAAGATCAATACTGCAGCCAGCCACCAGGGGGCGATCAAAACATTTTGGCAGGACTTGGTTTGTGCTAATGCTAATGTGAGACTGCTTCCTTTAGGCTTTACAGGAGCAGCTGACCTCCGCCGTCCAGGAGATCGGACACCTCATCGACCCCATCTCCACTGCGGCGCGAGGGGAAGCAGCTCAGCTCGGACACAAGGTAACAGGGACGTGGATCTCAATAGCGGGACCACAACTAATGTGACCACTGCAGCGAATCCATGACCGCGTCCGAAAGCTTAGGCAGCTGGAAATGACTCCGCAGGCAGCGTTGCCTCACAAAACATATTTCGGACAGACTTCTGAGGCAGTGTAACGGCGTAAAATACAGCAAGCTTTAGAGAAAACTAAGCAAATATTTAATTACTACATTAGTAATTAAAAAAAAAAAAAAAACGTTGATCAAAAACGAATGGTAACACATAAACTGACCACCAACCACAACTTTCAGACGCCATCTTTGTTTTAACTCAACTGTCACGGAATGGAACGCACAGGATTGTGGGATATCAAAATCTATGCTGCCTTCAAAAATCAGATCTCATGAGAGAGGAAGTAAAGCTATCATTGGATTCGAACATGGATTGATCCCTTCCTACCAGTTTTTTTTTAACTTTCGGACACACCACATCAATTTGCCCAAAGTCTGAAATGTTCCTGGATCAACAACCTCGTCTTTCTTCATACTTCCATATATTACGTCTTTTTTTTGTAAATCACATACTTAAATATCAAGAATAAACATCATGAATTGATCCCAGTATGACAGCATATCTAAAAAAATGTAATGTCTGCTAAACCTGGTTGAAATAAATCTAGCTGTGTTTGTTTGGACCGATATTGATGCCGCCTGTCTAAAGTGTTTATCTGTTGTCAATCAAGTGAAAAATAAAATATTCCCTCTGTATATCACTCTTCCCTGAAATATATACAAGAAACTGTATGTTTGCATGGCAGATATTGTTAACCCGTCTGTTTTCCCCCCCAGGTGACTCAGTTAGCGAGCTACTTTGAGCCAGTGATTGTGGCGTCAGTGGGACTGGCGTCGAAACATGCCGACCACCAGCAGCAGATGAACATACTAGATCAAACCAAAACCCTGTTTGAGTCGGCTCTACAGATGCTCTACGCTGCCAAAGAGGGCGGAGGAAACCGTAAGGTATGACGCATGGAAATAACAACACATTGGGGATTAACATCTGCAAATTTGCAACTTGTAGCATCCAGTGGCACATGAACAGAGCTTCTGGTTTGTGTATAGTTGTGAAGTGGTGCTAATGGGTCTATACTGGCCATCTTTATCCCATGAGACACTAAGTTTTCTTTTGGCTTGCAGGCGACCCACACCCATGATGCCATAGCAGAAGCAGCCCAGCTGATGAAGGAAGCAGTTGATGACATCATGGTGACCTTAAACGAGGCCGCCAGTGAGGGGGGGATGGTGGGCGGCATGGTGGAGTCCATCGCCGAGTCCATCGGCCGGGTTAGTGACTCTATGGAAAACTCTATTGAAATCTTTTTCCAAAGCCATTGCTTATATCAACAAATCAAAGGGAGCGAATGACCCCAAAAACTGAACCTGATTAACCATAAGACAGTGTGAAAGTTTATATATATATATATATATATATATATATATATATATATACAGTATATATATATTTCATAAATACAGTATGACATATATATTTCATTTATATATATTTCAGTGGTCATATTATATTGAGTGTGTATAGACAGACAGACAGACAGACAGACAGACAGACAGACAGACAGACAGACAGACAGACAGACAGACAGACAGACAGACAGACAGACAGACAGACAGACAGACAGACAGACAGACAGACAGACAGACAGACAGATAGATAGATAGATAGATAGATAGATAGATAGATAGATAGATAGATAGATAGATAGATAGATAGATAGATAGATAGATAGATAGATAGATAGATAGATAGATAGAGAAAACTTTTGACAGGAAAATTAATGATCAGATTGTTTTGTATATATATATATATATATATTAGGGCTGTCAAACGATTAATCGCGATTAATCGTATCCAAAATAAAAGTTTGTGTTTACATAATATATGTGGGTGAACTGTGTATAATTATTTTGTATATATAAAAATACTCACACTTGCATGTATATTTAAGAAAAAAATGTTATTTATATATAAAATATTTATATTTCTATATAATATAAATTATATATAAATCTATATACAGTATACATGAAAATATTTCTTAAATATATACAAGCATGTGTGTGTATTTATATATATAAAATAATTATACACAGTGCACCCACATATTTTATATAAACACAAACTTTTATTTTGAATGCGATTAATCGCGATTAATCGTTTGACAGCCCTAATATATATATATATATATATATATATATATATATATATATATATATAAAATACCGTTAATGCCTAAAAAATATATTGTTTTATTAATTAGTATATTAAATATTTATATTAAAAATAAGTGTAAAAGAAATATATATATACAAAAAAAAAACTTTTTAGACACTGTCTTATTTGGATAATCGTTTTAAGAATGAAGTTTATGTATAATAACCAATCAACTGTATAAATGTATACAAATATATTATTTATATTTATACTTTTTTTAATCTGTAAAGTAGACATGTTATTAGCCAAAACCAATAATCCCAATAAAAGTAAACAATAATAATACATTTAAATAAAATATGTATGAAAATATATATAAATATATATGAATAATAAAATAACTGTTTGACCAACACAGTAATACATATATATATATATATATATTATCTCTAGAATGCTTTCTCATCAAAGTCATCTCTGTCTGGCACTCTCGTATGTAAATGTGTCACAGATACAACAGCTGTCTCTGTATGTCATCATTAGACTGAATTGGCAGAACATCTCCATTTATCCTCTCTGCATGTATGCAGTCTCTTATTATACTGTCGTGATTCACGGTGCAAGAACAATGGCAGTCAATTGAATATCTGCACCCTGATCATTTTCTGCGGGAATGATCACAACATCATGCACACGAACCCCGTGAAGACTGTAATTTGTATTAGGACTGGATCCAGGATTACGTTCACTGTTATCCGGGTCTCTTTATTTCACAGATGGATGAAGGAACTCCGCCGGAGCCTGACGGCACTTTTGTGGATTACCAGACGACAATGGTGAAGTTTTCCAAAGCCATCGCCATTACTGCGCAGGAAATGGTGAGGACGCTCGCTCCCTCAAGAGGCTTCCACATCCTCTCACACACCACTGTGCTTATATCACCTGTGATCTGTCATGTGACCCTAGATGACGAAGTCGGTGACCTGTCCGGAGGAGCTGGGTGGACTGGCGTCTCAGGTGACGGTGGATTACAGCCAGCTGGCACTACAAGGCCGTCTGGCAGCTGCCACTGCCGAGCCAGAGGAGGTGAGGATCTCTCCAGCATGTGCGTCTAACCAGTGATCTGAGAACTGCTCATTTACACACACGATAATAGACACGCAGATGGCCTAAACCTCACGCGAACTCCAGATTTAAAGGAACAGGTCACCTAAAATTTAGCTCAGCTGAGTTTTTATGGAGTTAGGATTGTGTCTTTATTATATGCGAGAGATTAAATGATCTGAGAGAAAAAGAAATGTTCGAGAGAAAAGGTCCCATTGAAGTCATACTATTAAAAGTCCCATTGAACTCAAAAAAATGACACCCTAAAATGTCCATATGACAGGTCTATATGTGTATAGACCAACACAGTATATATATTCATATTTATGTATTTTATGACATGCAGAAAATATAAATAAAATCTTTTTTTTATATATATATATATATATATATATATATATATATATATATATATATATATAAAGATAAAATCATTTTATATATATATATATATATATATATATATATATATATATTTTAGTGTATATTATATATTAGGAAATATACAGAAATTGAATTAAGATATCTAACACTTCACAGTTTTCACTGCATAAATTATAAATTTGATTCATTAGTCCTTATTAAAGCTACAAAAGTTATATATATATATATATATATATATATGAAAAGATTTTATTTATATTTTCTGCATGTCATAAAATACATAAATATGAATATATATATATACTGTGTTGGTCTATATATATTCATATTTATGTATTTTATGAAAGATAAAAATAGATATTTAAAGATAAAATCTTTATATATATATATATATATATATATATATATATATATATTTAAAGGTAAAATCTTACACTTAACACTTCACAGTCTTCACTGCATAATGATAAATTTGATTAATTAGTCCTTATTAAAGCTACAAAAGTTATTAAGTCAAAAATAGTGCGTGAAAAAAAAGGATGATACGTTAATTGTGTTTAACATGTTACACTGAAAAATGCATTAACACATTCATTTTGTCAGCACTAATATATATATATATATATATATATATATATATATATATATATATAATCAGAACAATCATTATTTACTGAAAACCTTAAAAAGTACTTTCAAATCTCAGTTGTATTTTCCATCTTAACCATTTAAACACACAAACAATACTCATTCAAAAACAGTCTTGTTAAAAACATCTTATTGGCACTTGTACTATACATTCTACGTTTTCTAAAGCCATTTGATAAATTTGTCGAGGAAAAGATTGAAAGTTGTGTCGTTATTGACTGAAAATCTTTATTTATGAAAATTATTTTCTCTTAAATCTCATCCACATTTGTGTATCATAAATAAACTCATTCACACCATGAGCCTTGGTCATGAATGTATAGCAAACCTTATTCTTCCACTTTGTGTGTGATAAACCCTGTGAACAAAGGTGTAAAAAAACAGACGACTTATTTCACACCTTTGCTCTATCCACATTTGAAGAAAGGAACCCGACACGAGGACACTGTAGTCACCGGCTCTCTCTTCGCTAGTGCTTTTACATAAGTGGCCGCTGCCGTTACCATAGAAACCGCGCACCCCCACAAGCCTTAAAAGCCCGTTGTGATATTCATAATGAAGAGCCGCCCACCCGTGTATCTGTGTGTCAGGTAATGAACATACAGTGCAGTCGGGCCCCCTCAAAGGCCGTCACAATCACTTCTTAATTATTGGATAGAGCTTTGTTGAACGGAGGCAGTGGCTGTTAAAGCAGTCGCCGAGGATGAATATATTCAGATTTGGACCCAGATTCAATCTCACTCGATTGCCGACTCTTTCTAAGACTCGATATCTTTGCTTAATTTGCAGGTGGGATGTCAGATCAAGACTCGGGTGCAGGAGTTGGGTCACGGCTGCATCTACCTGGTACAGAAGGCCGGAGCCCTGCAGATGAGCCCGACGGACAGTTTCTCCAAGAGAGAGCTGATCGAGTACGCCCGTGCCGTCACTGAAAAGGTAGGCTTGCTTGCCATTGTTGGGATGCTTACGGTTTTGTACGTAACTTTGTTCCGTTTTAGTTACATTTTTATAGTGCTGTCCATTTGATCATTTATATATATATATATATATATATATATTACGGCTGTGAAAATGATTAATCGCGATTAATCGCGTCCAAAATAAAAGTTTGTGTTTACATAATATATGTGGGTGCACTGTGTATAATTATTATATATATATAAATACACACACATGCTTGTATATATTTAAGAAATATTTTCATGTATATTCTGTATATAGATTTATATATAATTTATATTATATATAAATATAAATATTTTATATATAAATATTTTTTTCTTAAATATACATGCATGTGTGTTTTTTATATATATATACAAAATAATTATACACAGTGCCCCCACATATATTATGTAAACACAAACTTTTATTTTGGATGCGATTAATCGCGATTAATCGTTTTGACAGCCCTAATATATATATATATATATATATATATATATATATATATTAGGGCTGTCAGTTAAACGCTTTATTAACGGCGTCAAATTTTTTATCGCGTGATTAACGGTCTTTTTGTCCAAGCAAACTTTCTAGTTTTTTTTTTTTCACATGAAATAATGAAAACATGAACTTGAAAAAAATAATGGGGCAAAAAGAAATCAAGATACATTTAGAACAGATTAAAATGTGTGATTAATCGTGAGTTGAATGACATTTATGCGATTAATCGCGATTAAATATTTTAATATTTTGACAGCACTATTTACAAACTTTTATGTTAAATGCGATTAAACGCAATTAATCGACCGGACAGCACAATTTTATCAAGGTATTTTTCAAAAATCACTCACGAATGTCTATGATCAGGTATTTCTGATCTCTAATGATGATTTATTTCATATGCTATGTTTGCTAGAGCTAAAAACCCCATAAACACTGAAGGAGAGACTAGTCATATGTAGAGACCAGAATATTATAGAGACTGCTTAGCAATGCCCTAGCAACCACCCACAACACCTTAGCAATGGCATAGTATGTCCTTGCTTCCCTCCAATACACCCTAGCAACCACCCACAACATGCTATCGACTACCCACTGCACCCTACCAAACCTCATAGCATCAAGGGGGTCGCACACCGGACGCGCAGCGCCGCGCCGCGTCGCGCAGCGCCACGTCTTTAAAATTCGAACACAATATTATGCTCTATGAGTGTACACACACCGGCGGCGCCATTCGGCGTCTGTCCGCGGCGCCCAGCAACGGCTCAGGACCGTGTTCAAAACCCTGCAGCGCCACAGAGCGCCATTTACATAGTTTATATAAAATTTTAATTATTTTTGACTCAAATCGTTGCTGATGGATCCTGACTTCGCACTATGCTGCAATATACATTTGGTTTTGCATTCATTTACAGAAATCAGCTGCTTGAATGACAATTGCTGAATGTTATTGGATTTTTCAGGTGAGATTCTCAATTCATTCAGTTAACGGATGCTCTGAGGTAAAGTATTCAGATTGCAGACTCAGCAGCGATTGTATTTAATTGTGCAGTAATAACATAGAACAGACATTATCTTCATTTCCTGTCATTAAACATTACAATATTGCGGACCATACACTAATGAGAAAGTGCGCGTCCGGTGTGCGATACCTTGAGTTGTCCTAGACGCGACGCGGCGCGGCGCTGCGCGTCCGGTGTGCGACCCCCTTCATACTACAACACCCTAGTAATCGCATACCCATGACACCTTAGCAACCACATAGCCACACAATTGCAAGCACCCACAACACCCAAGCAATAGCACTGCAATGCCTTTGCTACCCCCACAACACCCTATTAAACACATACTGTAGCAATACCCTGTTGACTACCCACTGGACCCTAGCAACCACATAGCAACACACTAGCAACCACCCATAACACTCTAGTAATCACTTACCTACGACACCCTAGCAACCACCCACAACATCCTAGCAATAGCACTGCATTATACTAGCAACCACCCTCAACACCCTAGCAAATGGCATAGCAACACCCTGGCAACCACTCATAACACAATAGAATCATGGTTGCAAAGAAATCAATGAATTGCAACTCAATTTTATCATATGGATTATAAATAATTTCACGAAGCCAACGTGAACCTGACGACAAATTTTCTTGGGTATTCTAGCATGCAGTGACATCAAACAGTTCTGTTAATATTTATGAGTTTAATGTCATTGCTGGACGTAACATTGTCTAGATGGGCTTGAGAATACAAATAAAATAGTACTCAACATTGTGGTCAGAATGATTTTCCAGTCGTAATAATTGGCACAATGAGAGTCGACTGCCCGTTTTCAATGACTACACTTTTCATTCTTTGTGTTCCAACTGTGTTTATGCCATTTTTCGAATGACTGCAGGACGCCCCCACTGCTTTTCGTGTGAGGCTGTGTGTAGTAGATTACAATCAATCACTGTGTCACATTGTCTTTGATTACATCTCAGTAGCTGGAGTTTGTTCGGTCCCTACTGTGATGGTGCTGTGACCCCTCGCTGCTTTAAATGAGCTCTGTTTAAAGTTGTCCGAGTCCCCCACTAGCCCGATTCAATTCAAACCTCAGCTCTGCCTGGAATCATATCTGTATTAAACGTGAATAGGGATGGTTGCATTTGAATGCCTCCCTTATGGCTTTTCATCTACCTGTGAAGACAACTCCATCTCTCTGACGGTCTCTCTCTCTTTCTCAGTGTTAGTATGATGGTCTCGCTTTAATGGACGTGTCCATCTATCTCTCAGCTGCTTGTCAGAGCCCATCTCTCAGCATTTGTCTTTTTCTGGTGGTAGAAGCAGTTATGTTTACACAGATCCAGGATCAGTTTTGTATTGCTTTCATCGGAGCTCGTAAGAACATTGTTATGTAATATTTAGTGCATGTTAATGTAAAACATATTTAATGCAATTAACACAGCAAATCCTTTTTTTCCAATGGTCCAATATTGTTTTAAGTTCACTTAAATTAAAACTTTTTGAATGTTTTAAAGCCTAATAATCTAAATGTTAAAATGTATAGCTTTTAATTCAACTGTAATGCTGAATGGCTGTAGTTTGACTAAATTTGGCTAAATGGCTAAATTTGAGGAAAAAAATTATTACATTGAGACATCAGTAGCTGTGATGTCTGTGAAGTGATACTTTATTAAAAAAATGATATTATATATACAAATATATTTAAAATATAGACTACTATGTTGTTTCTACATTCATTTAGCAACCACCCACAACATTTTCTATTTTGTTTCATTGTTTTTTATGTATTTGTTTCTTTTGTATTATGTACAGGATTTTTTTTTTTTTTTTTTTTTTTGCATTATATATGATCTGTGACATGATCTCAAAATGACTGACCGGAGAAATAAATAAATACAATACGATACAATACATTTAGGGTTTAAATGTGAAATTATTACAATATAAAAATATATTAAAACTTTAATGTTAGGTGTGATTACAGAAAAATGTGTGATTAATTAGTTTATTTTTTAGTATTTTATTAGTTTATTAATAAATATTTTTTAATTGATTGACAGCGCTAATTATATTATATTATTGATTATACTAATTTATGTAATCATAATATTTTAAAACCTTCTAAAACAATTATTATTATTTGTTTATAAACATTATTATATTATTATATGTACTTGTAATTCAACTTTTTGAGATTATGTAGTCATGATAAACAAAGCCTTCAAATACCATTATTATTTGTTTGTAAATATTATATTAAACTATCAAAATGATGTAATTATAATATATTAAACAACCTTCTAAACCTATTATTATTTATAATATAACACGCATTAAATAATTAACCTATACAATTATGTTTTTGTAATTTATTAATTAAAACCTACTAAACTTATTATTATTATTATTATTATTATGTATCATTAAAAATATCAATTTAATTTAAAATAATCTAAATAAAGTTTAAAATATTTCATTTTAATTAATCAAATAAAATAAATAAAAAATGAATCGAATCGTTATCGCCCAAGAGAAGTCGGACCGCATTGGAAAGCTGTCCCAATCTCTCCCTATGGAGTGTATAATGAAGTGTGATTCTCTCTCTCCCGCAGGTGTCCATGGTGTTGTCCGCCCTGCAGGCTGGGAATAAAGGAACTCAGGCCTGCATAACGGCAGCCAGCTCTGTCTCCGGCATCATGGCTGATCTGGACACCACCATCATGTTCGCCTCAGCCGGCACACTCAACGCAGAGAACGAAGAGTCGTTCGCAGACCACAGGTGAGACCTAGTGATCATGTGAACGCTTTGTTCTACTAATGTTTTGTACAATCTTGGGACCGTAGAATAGAGCTCGAGTCTGTCGTCTAATCTGAGGCGTATTTGTTTTGTGCACTCTTCAGAGAGAACATATTGAAAACAGCTAAAGCTTTGGTTGAGGACACCAAGCTGCTTGTGTCTGGTGCTGCATCGAGCCAGGACAAACTAGCCCAGGCAGCCCATTCCTCTGCCAAGACCATCACACAGCTCACTGACGTGGTCAAACTGGGCGCTGCGAGCATGGGCTCAGAGGACCCCGAGACCCAGGTGTGTTTCGCTGTTTGCACATCTTCCTAATCTGTCATAGGATTCGGTAGACGATGACGGTATTTTTATCCCAGTGTAATGAGAATATCATTAGTTCTCCTCTCAAGCGTAGAAGATGTCGTGACATTTGCATGCAGATACTCCCTGACTCATCTGACGCATCCCTCGAGGAGTGCAGTGTATTATGGGACTGGATGGCGTGTCACGGCTAAAGTCTTCTCTCTGTCTCTTTCAGGTGGTCCTGATAAACGCAGTCAGAGATGTCGCTAAAGCTTTGGCTGAGCTGATCAGTGCCACTAAATGCGCCGCTGGCAAAGCAGCGGACGATCCATCCATGTATCAGCTGAAGAGCGCCGCCAAGGTGTGTGTGTGTCTGTAAGGAAAGCATTATGCAGCCTAGTGAGGGTCATGTCTTATTCTGATCACTATCGCACAGTGTGTGTGTGTGTCTAACAGCTGGCCCTGTCTCTCATTTTCTTGGCTGGGTGCTGTCTTCGCTCGCTGTCATCTTGGTGTGTGTGGCCACAAATCAAACCCTATTTTTCTGTGATCATGTGTATCACAGTGTGTATGCGAGTGACTCAACGGCCACACCGCAGGGGACAAAACCATTCTGTGTGTGTGAACGGCTTCCTCTCTTCCTTTTTCTGCCTCCTCTCCATTATTGCCACGTAGCAAAGCATAAATGATTCATTTTGTAAACATAATTAAGAGAAAATTAAAAAGGTGCTTGCTTCTGCAGTTATGCTGTGGATCAGTGCACATCTGAAATGAATCTTCAGGCTTGTAAATGGATGCGTATCCGACATATTTTCAGAAATTCTCTAATCCTTTGATCATTCACCTGGTGCTGGTAAACCTCTGGGATTAACTTCCACATACATGCAACATGATATGTTTTGTTTAGGATAGTTAAGTAATGCTGTTGTTATCTTCACAGGAAGAGTTTTTTGCATTCCTTCAACATCTGGTGACTTCAGATCCTCTGGAATTTTGCTTCAGACATTCATTGTGCTTGTGTTTTTAAAGTTGTGGTGGCGTCCCTCAGGGCTCTGTCTTAGGCCCCTTTTTGTTTTCTTGGGTTTCCCCTTTTGTTTCTTTTGTATTTAAAACTTTGCCTAAAACAAGATTTAGAATCATCACAGGCTTCAGCTGTGGTCCATTTAAAAGGTCCAGTTTGATCACCTGACCATTTTCTGATGTTTTAATGATTTAGATTTCCGTTTTTTACATTACGAAGAACAGAACTAGGTCAACCTTGCCTAGTATTTTACTGAGCTCTTTGATACAGCTGTTGACCCATGCTTTTTTGCTTAAAGGTGAAGACCCAACTTTATGTATGTTTTGTAAAATTCCCTCATCTGTCAAACATTTTTTATTAGATTGTCCTGGACTTAACGCAAGTAGAATGTTTTTTTATGAAGTTACTTGTTTGAAGAACATATTTAACCCTCAGGTGCTCTTCGATCATTTCTGATCGAAAATTTTTTGAAGTTTTGAAATGTTAAAAATCACAGCTTCATCGGAATGTTGCGAAACTTGGTGACTTTTATGGCATTGGGTATGTGAACACACAAAAAAATTGAGGTCATGATCCGAGCAGGCTAAGTGGTCGTAAAAAAAAATTGTCACACTTGTGCTCTTCTGTCAAAAATGACCGACCATAGGAAATGAATGGGAAATTGACAAAAACACAAAAAACTTTGAGAATTTTTGTGTGTGCAATCTACAAATCGGCTACGATGCAGAAAAAAAGTGCTCTGCATTGAAGGGGTGACACTGTAAAACATCAAGAGTGCAAAACAGACATACCCACCTCTACACACACACACACACTTTTATACACAAAAACACCAATAAATTGTGATTAAAGAAATCTGTTTTGAATATTTAAAAATCACAGCTTCTTCAGAAAATTACGAAACTTGGTGACTTTTATGGCATTGCGTATGTGAACACAAAAAAAAAAATCGCATTATGGCTTTTATGGCATTATGTATGTGAATACACCAAAAAATTGAGGTCATGATCTGAGCATGCTAAGTGGTCTTAAAAAAAATAGTCACACTTGTGGTCTTTGGTCAAAATTCACCCCCATAGGAAATGAATGGGAAATTGTAAAAAAAAAAAATGGAAAAGAAAATTGTGAATTTTTGTTTTTTGTCAATTTTTTTATAAGAAATAATTTTTGAGATTGTTTCAACTATATATTCAAATCCACCAACAACAACAAAAAAAAATGTGTTCATAAACAGCTGGGGAATTTACATGCTTCTCCATAGAGAGCTGTACATGCCATCTAGTGTTTACACCATGATTCTACGCTTTTTCTCTATACTGTAACCAGATGGGGCTAATTTTCTTCAAAAAATATTTTTTTCTGAAGGCCTAGACTCTATATTAATCTAAAATACTGCATTAATATTTTTTGGAAAAAAAAAAAATATATATATATATATATATATATATATATATATATTCCATGGCAAAAATAAACAATAAATATTGCATACATATTAATAAATTCAATTAAATTGTCTCAAAATGCTAAATTAAAAAGAATAAATATTATAGAACCAAAATAAATTGCATTGGTTTTACTGGGATGAAGAAAGTTTCATTTTTAGGTGTCTGGTCACTTTTGACCGGGAAGATAACAAGTGTGACTCCGAAACGAAGAGCACCTGAGGGTTAATGAGATTATGCCTGAAAAGGTTCTGGATTTTTTTTATCATATGTTAATTTTAAAAAAAATATATTGTAAACTATGACTACTTGTTTATATTTGTTTTGTTTTTGTTGTATTTATATGATATTTGTATTTTTGTAAATGAATTCTTGCCATGAAAATAGCTTTGACTGCTGACATGGCATGAAATAAAAATAATCTGATACAGCTGTTCCTGTCATAACATTGCATCTGACCTTTTTTCAGCGTGTCAGGTGAAAAAACTGGTCGCAAAGCTGTTGACATTCTCTAATTGAGCTCACAAAAAATGGGTTGTTTGCCAGTCAGAGACTTCGACCTCCCTGTGTTTTCTTATGTTACAGGTGATGGTGACGAACGTGACCTCTCTGCTGAAAACTGTGAAAGCGGTGGAAGATGAGGCCACTCGCGGGACGAGGGCTCTGGAAGCCACTATCGAGTGCATTAAACAGGAACTCACTGTACGGAGCATTCTTTGTGTGTTTATTGAACTCTTACTAGTCTTTCCAAGAGATATTGTACATTCCAATTTAAAAGTATAGTTAAAATCTGTCATTATTTTATCACCCTCATTCCTTTCAAAACCCGTGGACACCAAAGAAGTGGTTTTGAACAAACGTCAATGAACCCAATAGACTTTCTATGGACAAAACAAAACACTGAGACTTATCTTGGAAAAATCTTGTTTTGTTTATATTTTTTCCTATTTTTCTTGTTTCGAAATATCTCGAAAAAGTGTCATTCAGGGTAGGAACGACACAAGGATGGGTAAATTCATTTTTGGGTGAGCATCTTTTAAGCTCTTGAGATTAGTTAATATATTAGAAATGTCTTGTTCTTTTTGATCCCAATTAAGATATGCTAACACAATCCACTTGTATTACAATCTAGCGGTGAATTAGTACCAATTAGGTCCAGCTTAATTAGTTTTAGCCCAGACCGAGGTAAAAACCCATCCATCTGTGATATGAACTGGCAATACAGAGTAATAAACCATGCGAGTATTTGCCTGTTCTCCACCTGCTCCTCGTTCTCCTTCTCCCACGGGCGTACTCCACTTATCATACACAGTGTGACAGATTGAGATGGTGATACAGGGGAAACCAAGAGATTTCTGTTTTATCGTCTAGCTTAGTGCTCCTTTTATCAAATGACCATCAGTACATTGCATTTAGTCGGCACTGGTCACGTGACCTGATTCTAAAAATGTACGAATATTTCATTTCCAGGTTTTCCAGTCCAAGGACGTTCCTGAAAAATCCACCACCCCAGAAGAGTTCATCCGCATGACCAAGGGCATCACCGTGGCGACAGCCAAAGCCGTGGCAGCAGGGAACTCTGCCCAGCAGGAAGATGTGATATCCACTGCCAACCTGAGCCGCAAAGCCATCTCCGACATGTTGACCACCTGCAAGGTGTTTATCCACCATCACTCACACATACACAAACACATCTCACCTCATGCTGATCTGTACTGTGGTAATCCACAAATGATTGTGCTTGCACAAATTCTCCATGTACGACCAATGCACTAACCCACCTTCGACTCCCAAATTACGCCCTCTAGTGTTGTCATGATGCAATGCGTTTTTTCTTCCCTTCACAAATTCATATAAAACTACAGATTTTAACATTTGAAAAACATCAAGTGCCATAAATTTGCATTGGTGTCTTGCAGCAAGCCGCGTACCACCCAGAAGTAGTCCAGGATGTTAGGAATAAGGCTTTGCTCTACGGCATCGAGTGTACCACCGGATACATCGACTTGCTCGAGCACGTCCTTCTCGTGAGTGGGCGCCGACCGTTTTTACAGGATGTGTTTGTGCATGTGTCCTGTGATTAAACCTCGTCTGTTTACTCCACACAGGTCCTGCAGAAACCCACGGCCGAACAGAAGCAGCACTTGGCCGCGCTATCCAAGAAAGTGGCGGGCTCCGTCACGGAGCTTATCCAGACTGCCGAAGCCATGAAAGGTGAGCCCACACTTACGAATTGGTCCCAAAGTGTATCTATTTCCCAAGTATATGAATTTTGATGGCACAACATCAAAAGTTTGAAATAAAATATTATGGAATAACTTTTTTTTTTAAAAAAATAAAAATAACGCCTTGCGAAATGCTACGCTATTATAATGGAGAAAATCGTATTTTGTGAATGATGGGTTTTCGAATTCTGCTGAGCTTTCCGTCATGCAGGCCTGGTTATGACAAATGCTCTTGAGAGGTAATAGGGAACACTGCAGTTCAATTGAGCTGAATTTGTGGAGGTTTAATAGAGACATTGGGTTTGCTCTTTTCTATAACTCTGCTTTGTTGTTTTTTCCATTTCTGCCACAGATGGAGGTGAGTATGATATACACAGTGTTGTTTTTCTCCAATATCAGGCCACACACATACTGACTTGAGTTACTGACCAGCATGGACACACACATACATTGAGTTATAGTGTGAGAGAAAAGTGAAGAAGGGATAGAATAGAATTCCCTCTGGTTTAACATAATCCTCAAACACATTCTTGCCATCTGTTTTCACAAGCTGCTTCAACAAAACAGACGTCTTTTAGTGCCTTTGAGACGTCGGTAAAGGAAATTGTATTGCAGTGCACATTTGTTCCATAAATGGCTATTAACATAAATATGTGCATATTCATCTAGACAATTAATGAATGATTGTGATTGTAATAACCTGCCAGTCAGCTGTAAGAACAGTGTTTAAGAGTTACGGCGTCTGTTCAATATCATACAGTATATCATACAAACTGCTGCCCTTTATTATTAGAATAATAAATATATATTTATAAATAAAATATATTTGTCAAGAAAATAATAAATGATCTATAATTATGTTCATGACAATTATATTTTCCTCTATTGTTCTCCTTAAATATATAACATAATGTTTAAAAAAAAACATAATGTTTACTCACTATTTTAGTATTATTTTTAATTACATTTTTTTGACCAGATATCAGATTATAGGGTTATTTAAACTTTATTTATTTTTTTAATATACGACTTTATTTAATATTTCATTTAATTTGCATTATTTGTTATTTTTTGTTAGGGATGCACCAATACGAAAATTTTGGCCGATATTGATAACCGATATTTCTTTACATTTGAAAACCAATAACCGATATATTATCCGATACATATATATCCGATACAAATAATACATATTATGTATTATTTGTTATTTTTTGTTAGGGATGCACCAATACGAAAATTTTGGCCGATATTGATAACCGATATTTCTTTACATTTGAAAGCCGATAACCGATATATTATCCGATAAATCTAAATCCAAATTTTTATATAATTTTTGAGAGCCTGATTACAAAAACAAGTCTCATCATTAAATGCCATGTCCTAAACACACAATTATAATGTTCTTATTATCCTTTTATGTGTATCTATTTCAATCTGTTCAATATATCACACAAACTGCTGCCCTTAACAAAATCTTCATGGTAACTGCATTTATTAGCATAATAAATATATATTTATATAAAATATATTTGTCAAGAAAATAAATGATCTATAATTATTTTCATGACAATAACATTTTCCTCCATTTTTTTTCTCCTTACCGTAATGTGTACTCACTTTTTTTTAGTATTATTTTTTTATTCACATTTTTTGATCAGATTATAGGTTTATTTAAACTTCATTTATTTTATATATATGACTTTATTTAAGATTTCTTAAATTTCTTAAGATTTCTTCTTAATTTAATTTGTTATTTTTTGTTAGGGATGCACCGATATGCGCCGATACCGATAACCGATAACCGATATTTCTTTACATTTGAAAGCCGATAACCGATATATTATCCGATAAATCTAAATCCAAATTTTTATGTAATTTTTCAGAGCCTGGTTACACAAATAAGTGTCATCATTAAAAGCCATGTCCTAAACACACAATTATAATGTTCTTTTATAATGTTCTTATTATTATTTAGCCTATATGACAGATTTAACTGTTCCATTTTCCTTTTAGTGATTCCAATCATATTTCAAGCAATTCAAATGAAATGTCTCAGCTAAAGCAAATAATCCATTATTTATCAGCTTTAATATATCTGCCAAATTTCTTATCGCCCGATACCGATATGGTGCCTGATATTTCATGTATGTATCCCTATTTTTTTTTTTTTTTTTGACTTGTACACTGTGCATGTGGTGGCTTCATTTCTAGCAGGATTCATTTCTTTTTGGCAAAAAAAAAAATTTAATTTCTTTCTTTTGATTTTGAAGTGAAATATGTGCCATACATATTAATCAATGTGCGCTTTTTGTGTTGGCATGTGATTTTTCTATACAGGAGGTTATTGGTTCAAATCCCCATCGCATGATTTTATATTTTTTTAAACCATGTGTTCACTCATTTCATGTGTGTATTATGCATATGGTAAGTGAATCTGTGCATACCTCGTCTCAGGTTCAGAGTGGGTGGACCCAGAAGACCCCACGGTGATCGCGGAGACTGAGCTCTTGGGCGCTGCTGCGTCCATCGAGGCCGCGGCCAAGAAACTGGAGCAGCTGAAGCCCAGAGCCAAACCAAAGGTATCATTCCATCCGTCTTCTGAATCCAAAAACACACACACACACACACACACACTGCCGTGATCAGCTTGCCAACACAACTATATCAGATCACTTTCACCAAAGGCAAAGATCTTATTTAGCATTCAGGGGAAGTGTTGTTTTTTGGGGGTTTTATTTTTTATTTTAGGACCTCTGAACTTCAGATGTGGAGTTTTGTATTTTCATATTGTTGGGGAAGTGTGCACACATCTGTGTAGCTTTTTCTGTGGGTTTTTATTGTGGTTATATATGTCTTGTGTATTATCAATTTGATATTTTGAAGTCTTGTGCGCACGTAACTTTGTGTGTATGGCTTTTGGTTTGTTGGGTTTTACTGTGATCCGTCTTGAGTCTCAATCATTCGCTGTTTTGAAGTTTTCAAGTTTGGTTTTAGAGCGTGCTGAACTTCTAGTCAGTCTGAAACTCATCTCTATGAAGTTCAGCACTTTTTAGAAATGATTTTCCCCGAAGCTCCGCTATTGTTCCATCCATCTGTATTACAGCTCAGCTGTCAGTGATGCTTTTCACCTTAAAATTAAAAAAAAAACAACTACAACAAAAAAAACATTGATCCATATTTTGCCTTTCAGAGCTGAAACTGTATAGCAACAAACCCAAAAGTGTTTGTCTATCATTCTGTCGTCCGGGATATTGCTCTATTTATCATTCTGTCTGTCAGTTGCTTTATCTACCATTCTGTCTGTCTGTCTGTCTGTCTAACTGTGGTTATTTCTGTCTGTCTGTCTGTCTGTCTGTCTGTCTATGCCTTGTTTCTCCGTCTGTTTATTACAATTTGTTTGTTCATTCTATCTGTCTATCTTTCTGTCTGTCTGTCTGTCTGTCTACAGTATCTGTCTGTCAATCTATTCATTCATTCTGTCTCTCTGTATTGATTTGTCTGTCTTTCTATCTGTCTGTCTGTGGTATCATTATTTCTGTCTGTCTACTGTATCTGTCTATTGGTCTGTTTATCTAGCTATCATTCTGTCTGTCTGTCTGTCTGTGGTATCATTATGTCTGTTTGTCTGTCTATCTATATCCTTCTATCTATTTGTCTGTCTTTCTATCTGTCTGTCTATCTGTCTATCTATCTATCTATCTATCTATCTATCTATCTATCTATCTATCTATCTATCTATCTATCTATCTATCTATCTATCTATCTATCTATCTATCTATCTATCTATCTATCTATCTATCTATCTATCTATCTGTCTGTCTGTCTGTCTGTCTGTCTGTCTGTCTGTCTATCTATCTATCTATCTATCTATCTATCTATCTATCTATCTATCTATCTATCTATCTATCTATCTATCTATCTATCTATCTATCTATCTATCTATCTGTCTGTCTGTCTGTCTGTCTGTCTGTCTGTCTGTCTGTCTGTCTGTCTGTGTTCTATCTATCTATCTATCTATCTATCTATCTATCTATCTATCTATCTATCTATCTATCTATCTATCTATCTATCTATCTATCTATCTGTCTGTCTGTCTGTCTGTCTGTCTGTCTGTCTGTCTGTCTGTCTGTCTGTCTGTCTGTCTGTCTGTCTGTGTTCTATCTATCTATCTATCTATCTATCTATCTATCTATCTATCTATCTATCTATCTATCTATCTATCTATCTATCTATCTATCTATCTATCTGTCTGTCTGTCTGTCTGTCTGTCTGTCTGTCTGTCTGTCTGTCTGTCTGTCTGTGTTCTATCTATCTATCTATCTATCTATCTATCTATCTATCTATCTATCTATCTATCTATCTATCTATCTATCTATCTATCTATCTATCTATCTATCTATCTATCTATCTATCTATCTATCTATCTATCTATCTATCTATTTATCTATCTATCTATCTATCTATCTATCTATCTATTTATCTATCTGTCTATCTATCTGTCTGACTGTCTGACTGTCTGTCTGACTGTCTATCTATCCTTCTATCACCTGTTTTGTTCTGTCTGCCTGTCTGTCTGTCTCTCTTTATTGGTCTGTATATCTAGCTATCATTTTATCTGTCTGTCTGTCTCTTTCAATCCATTTTTTGTCTGTTTGTCCCTCCCTGAGCTCTCGAACTCTCTGTGTCGCTGTGTTGTGTTAGTCAGACCAGCTTCATATATTCTGGAAAGAGGGATGACTCTGAGAGTCTGTGTAATGTTGTCACATTCAGTCCATTCAGACATTCATTGTGGATTTTTCATTCCGTTCTTGCAAACTTTGTTAAACCATACTTCACAGTTTGTTTCACATTTCTACCGTTCTGATCAGGTTTAGAGCACATGAACATGCTTGTTCACTGTTACATGTGTGTTGAAGGTTTTACAGTCAGGTTGAATTTCAGTACGTCAGGATACAGTGTCATGGGTGTTTATTATCGCCCACTGTTTCCCCTGACCTTTCTTCATTCCTCTTCTGTCCACCCTTGTCTTTTCCCTGCTATCTCTCGTTCTCGTTTATCCTCTCCTCTCTTTCCCCATGTTCTGGAGGTGAGGTAGACCTGGAAGTCTTTCTGCAGGACTCTGTTTGATATGTTTGATATATTAGGTTGTTATTCTGTCCAACTATATATCAAACATATTCCTACAGTGTCCTGCTCTGTCTCCAGACTTGTGTGTGTTCTGTTTATGACTCGTTCATGCACGTGAGTGTGTGCTCTTGTGGTTTCAGACAGATACGTTTTCGATGGTGGAACGCAAGGGTGTGTCTTAGGTCTGTTAGAATTGTGCGTTTCCTCTGACGCTGTTGATTCTGAACACGGTGAACCTAAGAAGTGTCACCTCCGCGCCACAAGGTGTCACCCTCAGATCACTTTGTGCAATGTACATCTCACCTCCTCCCTTTCATCGCCTTGGCTGTGTTTGGAAAAGCATACTGCCATAGTATCCATACTATTGAGTCAGTATGTAGTAAACTGTGCGCAGTATGTAGACTGACCAAATTTTCATTCATTTTCAGTAAAGGTAATAATAGCACACTGAATGGATACTAAATCCCACATTGCATTTAATGTAAACTTTCATTTTTATGTTCCAGGAGTAATATCTGCAACACCTTTCTTTAAAATCAAACGGGCTCAGAGTGCAAAGTAACGTTTTTTAAGGTCATGTGAGGTTGTCATGTGACAACTTTGTTTGAATGTTATCATAATATGCTTTTCTGAACAAACCCATGCTTCTTCTTAGTATAGTGGAACGAATGTCAACCTGTTGCTCAAATGAATTTGATTAACCTGAAATCTGTCTTTTTTTTTAATAATAGTATGAGATGGATTATATAATATAATTCATTATAAAATTTCACTTATGCTGAAGTGAGGGCTTGGTGAGGCTTCTTGCCCATATTAGCATAACTAAAGCATTTATTCTACATGAAAATTAACTATAATGTATAATATAATAAACTATAAATAATGGTTTCATAGCTAGCTAGGTCAACCAGCAGTGAGCTAAGAGTATTCGTTATAATTAATACTACTAAGAATTCACATTTTGTTATATCTCTTCCTTTTTTTTATTCTTGCAGCAAGCCGATGAGTCTCTGGACTTTGAGGAGCAGATCCTGGAAGCAGCGAAATCCATTGCAGCGGCAACCAGCGCTCTGGTCAAATCTGCTTCGGCCGCTCAGAGAGAGCTCGTAGCACAGGGCAAGGTATTGTCAAGAGTTATTACGTTTTTGCTCTTTTGATTGTTGTTATTGTTAATAAAAATGATTAAATGATTATTTTTTGTTCATTCAAAAAACCTGGAATAAAATAAAGTATAAATATTAGATGAAAAAGAGTTATTCTCTATATCAGTGCGCACGGAACTGAACTCGAGTTTTCTTAAGGGGAATGAACATGTCACAATATTCACAATTTAAAGGTGTAGTTCACTTTTAAAAAAAACTTTTGCTGATAATTTACTCACCCCTATGTCATCCAAGATGTCCATGTCATTCTTTATTCAGTCAAAAAGAAATTAAGGTTTTTGATGAAAACATTCCAAGATTTTTCTCCATATAATGGACTTCAATGGGAACCAAACGGTTCAAGGTCCAAACGACAGTTTCAGTGCAAACTGTTCAAAGGGCTTTAAACGATTTCAGATGATGAATAAGGGTCTTATCAAGCGAAACGATCACTCATTTAAAAAAAAATAACAAAGTTTACGTTTTATAAGCTCAAATGCTCGCCTTGCTGTTCTGTGATGCAAGTTCGTGACTCTCCTGTTCGAGCTCGTTCATCAAAATAAACTAATCTTTTTCCGACTCAATTCGTTCATTTCGTTCGTTGAATCAGCTAAATGACTCTAAAAAAGATTTGTTCGTTTTGATGAACGAGTTTGAACAGGAGAGTCGCGAACACGCATCACAGAACAGAGCAAGGTGACTATTTGAGCTTATAAAACTTAAACTTTGTTATTTATTTTTTTTTTTAAATGAGCAATCGTTTCACTTGATAAGACCCTCATTCATCGTCTGGAATCGTTTAAAACCCTTTGAACAGTTTGCAGTTTGCACTGAAACTGTCTTTTGGACCTTGAACCGTTTGGTTCCCATTGAAGTCCATTATATGGAGAAAAATCCTTAATTTCTTTTTGACTGAAGAAAGAAAGACATGGACATCTTGGGTGACATGGGGGTGAGTAAATTATCAGCAAAAGTTTTTTTTGTTTTTTTTTTTTAAAGTGAACTACTCCTTTAAATAATTCCCACCCAAGACTTATGCAAAAAAGGGCGTGGCCTGGTTGAATTGCATTAGTAATGTGTGTGACATTTCCCAAACATACTCAAAGCGATTGACCAATCACAACACACTGATCCAGCCGACTAATTAGAGCACACACACTTTTTCAGAAGGAGGGGCTTCATAGCGTTACTGACCGACTGGGAAGACAAGTGCTGCAAAAATGTTAAAAATGATGTTTTTTGACCATTCAAGCATGAAAACCTTTTACACATTCAAGACTTTGTAAAAGGACAGAATGTGGCCTCTTAAAAAAATAAATAAAAGTAAATTCTACACACTGTAGTATATTAATTATACTGAAATAACGCTGCTTCTTTTTATTCTTTATGATATTTCATGCAGGTGGGCTCCATCCCTGCCAATGCAGTAGATGACGGCCAGTGGTCCCAAGGACTAATATCAGCAGTAAGTTGAAATTATCACCATTGTAATCGATGTACTGTTGAAAAGCATCAGCTAAATTACAATCCTTCTCTCTTGTAGGCCCGGATGGTTGCGGCCGCCACCAGTAGCCTGTGTGAGGCCGCCAACGCTTCAGTCCAGGGTCACGCCAGCGAGGAGAAGCTCATTTCTTCTGCCAAACAGGTGGCGGGGTCCACCGCACAGCTGCTGGTGGCCTGTAAAGTCAAAGCTGACCAGGACTCAGAGGCCATGCGGAGATTACAGGTTACAATCACGTATATACTAAGCTAAAAAAAACAATGTTTTTGGCGGACATCTTGTGTGAGGAGAACTACATCTACTAAAAATCATCTTGAAACCATTTGGTTTTGGAAAAGTTGTAGTTGTAGCCTATTCAGTAAAAACCGTGTGTTTGCACAGGCTGCTGGGAATGCAGTCAAGAGAGCGTCGGACAACCTGGTGAAGGCAGCGCAGAAAGCAGCCTTCGATAAAGCCGAAGACGACAGCGTCGTGGTTAAAACGAAATTCGTAGGAGGAATCGCTCAGGTGAGGCTTCTTCTTCCCATGAATCTGTTCGTCTACTGCAGGTTTTGCAGTGACTTCCAAAGGACGCTCAATTCAATTTAGAACTGCGTTGTGGATCTGCAAAGACATCAGTGGGATTTGAAAGCTGTGGGTTTGTACCAGGCATCCACAGCTGGCATCTTACGCTCGGCCGGTATCCGCAAAACAGCTCATTTTATCGTTTCATCCCAGGCCAGATGTGCATTAATTAAAGAGTGTGTGTCTGGCTATTCTCTTTCCTCTTTCCTCCCAGTATGACTTCATGTCTTGTCTTCATCTTGAGAGAGGGCACTGGAATATTCTGAACATCCGAAAAATCCCGCTGAGTGGATGCATGAACCCTGGAATCGTTGCCAGAAAGTACAAAAAGTAGCTTTTTTCACTGAGTCAGGCCTTGATCCATACATGCCATTCCTAAAATCCATGTCTTTCTTTCTTCAGTCGAAAAGAAATTAAGGTTTTTGATGAAAACATTCCAGGATTTTTCTCCATATAATGGACTTCAATGGGAACCAAACGGTTCAAGGTCCAAATGAGAGTTTCAGTGCAGCTTCAAAGGGCTTTAAACGATTCCAGATGATGAATAAGAGTCTTATCAAGCGAAACGATCGCTCATTTAAAAAACAAAAAACAAAGTTTACGTTTTATTAAGCTCAAATGGTCGCCTTGCTCTGTCCTGTGATGCGCGTTCGTGACTCTCCTGTTCAAACTCATTTATCAGAATGAACGAATCTTTTTTCGTGTCATTTGGTTCATTCAACAAACGAAATGAACGAGTTGACTCGGGAAAAGATTAGTTCGTTTTGATGAACGAGTTCGAAAAGGAGAGTCACGAACGTGTGAGTCTCTGACTCAAATTTCAAAATATCGATCCGTGCTTCTTAAAGTGGCAGCAGCCTAATATACCTGATACCAAATTACGAGATACGTTTTTAAAGGGATACTCAATAGGCTCATTTTACAACTTCCCCAGATTTAAGCAGTTGAGTTTTACCGTTTTCGAATCCATTCAGCTGATTTTCTGATATTTAGAAGATTATCAGTATCCAAACAGTTTCTGGTCTCATTGACTTCCATAGTAGGAAAAAATATATACTATGGAAGTCAATGAGACCAGAAACTGTCTGTTTACTGATATTCTTCTAAATATCAGAAAATCGCCTGAATGGATTCGAAAACGGTAAAACTCAACTGTTTAACTCTGGGGAAGTTGTAAAATGAGCCTATTTCCCAAAAAAAGTGGAGTATCCCTTTAAGTTTTTCCCCATGGTATCAATGTCAAATTTGTGGCCAGTGAAAATGCTGAGTGGCTAGTGACTTTTGGACAACCACTAGCGTCGAGCCCTGATTGTAACATACATTTTATGTATTATTTGTAAGATACGTTGCAGTGCGACTGTATGATGGCCATTCAGTGAGCGATAGTTCTGCATTATTTCCAGATCATCGCAGCACAGGAGGAGATGCTAAGAAAGGAGAGAGAGTTAGAGGAAGCCCGGAAGAAACTCGCCCACATCCGACAGCAGCAATACAAGTTCCTGCCCAGCGAACTGCGAGAGGACCAGAGCTGAACACTTCTCGTCTGACTGGACGCCATATTCATCAGATCCTGATTGTTACGGATGATTGGCTGCTTCCTACATGGAGGGGTTACACATCATTGGTTGTGTCACTGTCAGGTGATGTGTTGAAGTTAACTGTGATTGGCTCACATGGGACTAGCGCCACTGATTGGATGTATGTTGGGGTATGAATGTGTCTCCTCTTACATAGGGCTAATATTTTTTTGTTCTTGTTTTTTAGTCATGTATTAAGGTTTAAGGCACTTGTTAGAGTGTGTGTGTTTGTGTGACTGTGTTTTATGTATCAATTGTATCACACTGCTCGGTGATAATTTACCATAAGTATCTCAATAACTAATCCTACATAATGTCAGTACAATGCGAAACTATTAAAATCTGAATCTGGCAGCCGAAAACCAGACAAAATTTACTTTGCACCTATGAAGTATGATGTCAGACCATAAGCTTTGGTTATTCTGACTCACGTGTGACAATAAGCTTCTAGAATGCACTGCTCGAATTATTCATATACCACTCTAGAAATGTATTATGGTAGTATGGTTATGAATTATAGATAGTTCTTATAAGGAAAGGATGCATCGATGCGCTTTGCGGTGTTATTTATTGATAGCAGAACTTTATAGCGTAGTTGGGGGCTTAAATGGTTTGATAAAAATAAGGAAGTATCATGTCTTTCAACTCTTTCATTCATTCAATCCTCTCTTCATACAGTACCTCAGATCTTATGACTACATTTCCCATAATTCCTCTGTATGACTAAACTTATTCTGCGTTCACGCCATATCGTAATTACGAGATGAAAACCCGTGATGTTTAAGCTGTTCACCTTCTCGGACTCTGTCAACAGGGCGTTTGAAGGAGTTTCTACGGTAAATACGGTAATTCCGACATGGCGTGAACGCACCTTTAGTCAGGTTTGGCAAAACAAAACAGCTATGTTCGGAATAGTATACTACCATACTACTAAGTCTGCAGTATGCATACTTTATGTATTGGAACAACCGGATGACCTACTATTTTTACCGAAATGTGCATTATGGAAACAGTACTCTGTGTGGAACTCTATATCCCACAATGCAATGTGCTTCTTTAATTTCAGTTTAATGATTGAACAAAAAGTACCAGTCTTAATTTTGTCCGAACTTGAAATGGCATACTGCATATCTATTATATGTGCCAAAATGTCATGTTTTTTTAGTTAAAAGTGTGAAAAATTTTATTTTAATTAAATGTGAATAATAATGAGGTCTTAAATCACCACTGTTTGCATACTGCACAATATTTACCATACTATTTATTTTAATAGTAGGCAGTATAAATTGTGTACTATGAAGTGTGTAGTATGCAGAATGCTAGAAATTTGTTCCGAACATAACTCGCCTCTAGAGCAGGGGTGACCGACTCTGTGAACATGATTTCATCAACACTGTCATAAATGATATGATCAATAAGTTATGACAACATATGTTTTTACTAGGGCTGTCAAACGATTAATCGCGATTAATCGCATCCAAAATAAAAGTTTGTTTTTACTCAATATATGTGGGTTCACTGTGTATAATTATTTTGTTTATATATAAAAACACACACATGCATGTATATTTAAGAAAAAAAAATATTATTTATATATAAAATATTTATATTTATATATAATATGAATTATATATAAATCTAAATACACTATATACATGAAAATATTTCTTAAATATATACAAGTATGTGTGTGTATTTATATATATAATATAATTATACACAGTGCCCTTACATATATTATGTAAACACAAACTTTTATTTTGGATGCGATTAATCGCGATTAATCGTTTGACAGCCCTAGTTTTTACATTGCTTTAATTTGTCAAAATAAGTTAAGCAATTTGCAGAATAAATGTACAAGTTATACACTAAAAAAATATTGTTGGTTTAACTTAAATTAAGTTACCTGGTTGCATTAAAATTTTAAGGATTGAAATGGAAAAAGTGAGTTAATACAATGAAGGAGATTGATCATCTGAAATTCAAAATAATAAGTTATCTGAACTAAATAATTATTTAAGTTGATTTGACAAAAGAAAAAATGTTGTGTTAACAAATCTTGAAAATATTTTTTTTACAGTGTACAAAATTCAACAAAATTTAAAATTCAACAATGTAAATATAGTTAAAATGACTTAAACATCCAAGTTTATTGCACTTAAAAATGTAAGGCAGCAACAATTCCTGAATCAACTTCTTTGTTGATCCTGGAGCAACAATCCAATCAGCCAATCAGATTTGAGGGACAAGTTTACAGTTCATGTCAAGTTTAGTCTTACAACCAGTTTTGTGCTTCTATATCATTTCCCTCTGATTTTAGAGATAAGTTATGGGTAGGGTTAGGTTTACGAGTAGGGATTGGATTAGGACTGTTTTTGGAAATGAATGTTGTTCCAGGATCAACAAAAATGTCACAGTAACCGGGCGGTTTTCCTGCAGAGTTTAGTTCCAACCCTAATAAAACACACCTAAACAAGCTAATCAAGGTCTTGGAGATTACTAAAAAGCCACAGGAAGGTTAGTTTGATCAAGGTTTGTGCTAAACTCTGCAGGAAAGTGGATCTCTGGCAGGGTTGCCAGGTCTGCACAACAAAAGTAGTCCAAAAATGTCATTTTCTCCATCGGGTGGCCGAATTCGCCATTGAACTTGATGGCCAGCCCTGCTCTAGAGCCATGTAAGAAGTAAAGCTTACCAAAAATGTGTTTAAGAAATATGCCAAACAGGCTACGTGGTGAGGTCATGTGACAACGATGTAGCATACAACCGTTTGAAATGTTAATCTTTCAACATTACCAATCCAGTTTTGCACTCGCTAATATCACAGTTCTTCTAAAACATGGATACGCTCACACTTGCGATAGATCCATCGCAATCAACTTCCTGTTTGAGACGGTGCTTGCATGGCTGTCAGGAACACGGCAGGAAAAACGGCACATCGGTAGCTTTATAGGATTCGACAGCGTCGTCGGTGTATAGTCTTACCTGCTAATAACACTTCTCTCCGCTTAACGTGTGCTCTGTGTGTGTTTTTGGTAAGAAAATCACAGTGGAAATCTTTTAAGAGGGTGCACTCCCTGTTTTATTCCTCGTTTCATTTTCGTAGAGTAATGTGTGGCACTTAAAAGATGAGAACTGACCGTGTCATAGTGCCTTATTCTGACTTCTTCAGTAGCTCGGTGTGCAAGTCGCTCTTTTATGCTGCTTGTGGAGCAGATTTCACTCCACTGATCTGGATTTAAAGCGTCTCAGATAGCAATACTGAGAGATAAAGCAGATGAGTGTGTTCAAAGTAGCTTTGGGTGTGTACTGCGTTGTTTGGTTCTGTTTTGAAATATTGTACCTACTGAGGCCTAAAGATGCACTCGCCTTGGCAGGCCGCTATACTGCCGTACGTACAATGAACTCTCTCTGGACGTTTAGATGTAGAGCTTCACCACAAATTAACCAACCACGAGTAAGGGAAGTAAGGAAGGACTTGATTCTTTCTCTCAGCACTGACTGCTTTCAGCTTGTCCACAGACTATTAAAATGTCCCAAAAAAGTATATGGTTATCTTGCTTTCCATTTCAGTAAATCACAATGTATGAAGTTTTTTTGTTTGTTTGTTTGTTTGTTTGTTTGTTTGTTTGTTTACTTCGAGTTATAGCTATAATGAAGATATTGCAATATGTGGTTGAACATGTGGTGTCTTTCAGTGGAGCCGAAGAAAACAGCAAGAACTATCGCCTTCTGTTGAAATAGAGTTAGGGCTTTCTTTAATCAACTGACATAGTGACATTAATAATAATATTAATGATAATAATGAACATTTAAATGCTGTATGTATAATATTTATCTGGTCACGAAAGTATTTTTTGTATTGCCCTGGAAATAAAGAGTTTCAACAAACTATAAATTGTGAATGCACGTTTTTGTTTGAAATACATTTTTAGTTGTGTCCACTGTACAGTATCAGTCAAAAGTTTGGAAACATTGCTATTTTTAATGTTTTTGAAAGAAGTCTTGTCCTGCATTTATTTGATCAAACATATATAAAAAATAATAATATTCTCAAATATTATTACAATTTTAAAATGATGGTTTTCTATTTGAATGTACTTTCGGATAGAATTTATTTATGTGATGCAAAGCTGAGTGTTCATCAGCCTGTTCTTTTGAACTTTTTATTCATCAAAAAATCCTGAAAAAAGTATCTCAGGTTAAAAAGCTAAATATTCTCAAGTGTAAATGCATCTTTAAACATGAAAATGTTATCTTAAAAATGTACATGCTATGTTGGTCCGTGACGAAAATAAATAAATAATAAATAAATAAATTGAATTAATAAAGACCACTGGCAACCATCCACGGCGACGGACCTTTAAAAACCGGGGCGCAGACATATTAACTAATGTTTACCTGTCATCCCAAAAAAGCAGCCACCTCATTGGTCTAGCCGGAAGCACGTGATGATTCTTCCGCGAAGCCTCATCACTGATGATCAAAATATGACTACGCAAGGAAAGAACTATTGCCGACTTTAAACAGTAATAAAATATAAACTGCAGGATTACAAATGGAGAACTTTTATTTTCTCGTCCAGAAACACTAGATAATTTTATTACAACTAAAACAATTTAGTGCCCCATATATGGGAACGGGATTAAACGTAAAACGTCTTCACCTTATGGCCTAAGCAGAGCCGTCTAAATACGCTCTGGGCCTAAGGGGCGCAGACATATTAACTAATGTTTACCTGTCATCCCAAAAAAGCAGCCACCTCATTGGTCTAGCCGGAAGCACGTGATGATTCTTCCGCGAAGCCTCATCACTGATGATCAAAATATGACTACGCAAGGAAAGAACTATTGCCGACTTTAAACAGTAATAAAAAATAAACTGCAGGATTACAAATGGAGAAATTTTATTTTCTCGTCCAGAAACACTAGGTAATTTTATTACAACTAAAACAATTTAGTGCCCCATAAATGGGAACGGGATTAAACGTAAAACGTCTTCACCTTATGGCCTAGTATTTCCGTCTAGACTTTGCAGTGGAAACCAATTTGGTAAGTTTAAAACCAATAAGGTATGTGTTTAAAAAATGTATCCTTGTGTAACCCATGTAATTTTTCACTGAAACAGACTAAAGCTGTCGCTTTTCTCTGTTCAGGACTAATTAAGTAGGCCTACACACTAAACCAAGCAAATACTGAAAGTGGTTACGACCATTTAGACACTAAACTGTATTCACAGCCTTTCTCTACATTTTCTAGTGTATCTGTGCAGTATTATTTATAAATTATGAATATTTGACGCTGTTTGTGTACATTTTTACAGTCTATGCGCGACATGTGACATTCTGTCCATTAGGTGTCGCTGTTGCTCCTCAAACTCTTCACGGACGCGGTTGTGTTGACTCCTTGGTAAACTACCGCTAACTGAAGAAAAAAAAACAATTGGGTGCCATCTTAAATGCCAACGCATAAATAAACACCAAATAAAACAATTCCACTTAAAAAAATCTAACACTAGAGAAATAAATATGTTAATGTATGAGCTCACTCGTGACTTTTATTATAGAAGCTGGGAGACTTTTATTTTGAATGAGGCCCGGAAGTTTGGGTATCATTGTTGAGTCAGACTTCACCTAATGTACCCGACACTTCCAAAAGAAGAATGACGGCCGGTTAAAGCAACAAATGAGATGGATCCGCAGAGTTTGTCAACTACTAAATCTGCCCTCTAGACCGTTACCGAGCATTTTTAGTGTTATGTGCATTTGTTTTGATATGATCGACACGCAATCTCACCGTTATATACGTTAAACTGACAGTCGTTGCGCTTAGGAAGGAAGCAGGAGAGGAAAAGGGACTGACTGCGCACTAAAAACACACACTCATCGGGAAGTTTACTTAAAAGGGCAAGATTGTTTTGCAACCTAAGTTACTTGATAGCCACATAAACGTTCGTATTTTAAACATAATCTATTATATTTATTGATATTAATCAGATATAATGGTATATTAGACCATGTAAAGTCCTAATTAGTTTATTATTAAGGTTTGTTCTTAGTGCAAAGGATTGTTTTTCTTGTTTTGCTGATCGATAATAATCGATCACATACCCCCGACGTGATCGATCATGGCCACAGACGCAATAGCGACTGAAGAAGTCTCAAACCAGAGAGACTCGAGTGATATGAACGCTAACAAAAGTATTAATCCCGAATCAGACACACCCAACTGGACATCCGAGACGCAAGAAAACAGAAATATAAGTAGCCCAACATCTTCATCATCATCATCATCATCATCGGTTTATTCTGGGGAAGAACTACCTGAGGACTCCATAACAGCGAATGGAAACAGTGGGATACAAGCAGGAGATCCACCGCAGGAAGCAGCGAGTTCAGACAATAGACAAAAACAAGGCGTGAGGACTTCAACTCCTGTGCACACACTCTCTTCGCCAGCTGAACACAATGGAAGGTATTTTTAAAGTCCCTGTGAAATCATATTTGACAATCCTTGTTTTTTAATGGAATATTGCTGTGTTTATTATAAGTGGTTTATCTGCAACATCCCTCTTGTGATGACATCTCTTCTATGATGATGACGTGTTTACTTGCGTGAGGGCGGGGACAGCCTGTCACTCACATGAGATCGACCAATAGCATACCACAAACATCCAATCAATTCCCTATGAACAAAATCAAGTCTACATTTTATTCTTGTTTGTGAAGTTACATATGGATACACATCACAAAAGTGAAAGAAAAGACTATTTACTTTTCGTTCCGAATTTAACATTCTCTGTGTCTCAAAACACCATGGCTGCGTCCAAAATTGTATACTTCCCTACAAAATAGTAGGCAAAAAACAGTATGTGAGGATACGCTACTGACAGCTTAGGTCACGTGACAATGACAACATGGCGAATGTAGTAGTTCAGATTTTATTCATACTTTATAGAAAATACTTTTTTTTTTTTTAGCTAATTTTACTTCATTCGAAATAAGTACGGTCTAAAGAGTATGCGATTTTGAACGCAACCATCGTTTTAAGACTGTCACTAGTACAGTTCATGAATACGGGACACTTTGGTCTAGTTATCAAAAACAAATTCAATGGTTTTGTTGAGAGAAATAGTTTGATAAAATAAACTGCTATTTAACATGAAATTAACATGGAAGGTTATAAACGCTAGCTTCAAATGTCTGAATCTAAACCTTAGACCAACTTTTTTTAGTTAATGATCTGTAAGAATTGATCTTTATTAACACCAGTCATTGATTCGAGTAACTTTTTTGACATTTGTTTTTGTAAAGTGTTTTATTTCTACAATATATGGTGTAAAAACGTCACAGTGCTGCCCTCTTCAGGTTGAACGGTGGCTACTGCAGCTGAATTTTCCTATTGGATGTTAGCGGTTCTTCGTGACGTATGCACGTTTCAGCTCACCGCGCTCTTGGTACGAGCTACGCCCTTGGCGGTTTAAAAAATAGCTTGTTTCGTCAAAACCACTGTAGCGAGTCAGGAGTTGGAATTGCGAGTATTGAAAACGATCAGGATAGAGTGTAACTAGAACTAGAATCTGCTCTACATAAATTTGCGGTTAGGAGCTGCTACTGCCCTCATGTCATGAAAAAAAAAATCACAATGTAGTTTTCGTTGTTTTGGACCCCTTTGAAAAACATATTTGTGTGTGTTCCCTATTTATGTCTTACTAGTTTTAGCAAAGTGACATGAGAAAGCAATGCAGCGTTGTGTCCCATGACAACAGTGTGAACTGTTGCAGATCTCTTCTCAGGAGGGTGGCACAAAGAGCAGCAGACATTCCCCCTGGAGGAGTATGACGTGACGGACACCACATGGATGGCATGGCAATTAGCTTCCGTCCACAGTTAACCAGTGTCCACGTCTCCCCCTCACATCTGAGCGCCAGCTTCTCTTTCAAATGACTAAACAGCTGGTGGATGAATGACTCCTTTGCTGTGCCTCATTCATTAAAATCGGAATACATAACAGCCTGGACTCACAAAACACACACACACACACACACACATATTGTGTTTCATACATTGTAAAAAAAAAAAAAAAACATCACTTTGTATGATTTATAAGCTGTTTTCTTCAGGGGAACCAAAGAATGTACCCAGAAGGATTTTGGATATTGCCATCTTTGTAGGGATATTTTGTCTCCGTAATTTAGGGTTTGCCAGGACCACACACACACAAATAACAGGGCAAGGTGTATGGATAGAGATAAGTTAGGTTTTTACATGGAACTTATTTTTGATTGAACATGACTCACGACGTTTGACTATGTTCACAGTAGTATAGGCTACTTGTAAACTGCTGCTACTTGAATTAAATTGAAATATGAAAAAAGCTAAATGCCATAATAGTATATAAATAAAACTAAAATAAGTGCTTCGAACAAATATTCGCTTCCAAACTAGCTACCAACTGTTATTTGCAACCATGTTACCATAGTTTTTATATTATATTTTGTACTTTTTTCAATTTTATTTGCTGTTTTTTTTTTTTTTTTTTTTTTTTTTTTGTGAAATCACCCAAATAATGGTTTTAAACTACAGTAGTCAACATTTGAAAAGCTTTTATCAAATTATACATGAATTTTGAACAATACCCATTCTTGTTTTAGGATTACTTAAAATGAGTAGATCATTTTACAATGTTGCCTTGGCATCTATCTGAAATAAATTGTAAGCGTTTTTATATAATGTTTATTTTATTTCAAGTAACAAACTTGTTTTTTTTTATGGTTTTAGTTGAAGTTTCAGCCTGAACACATCTCATGAGAATGAATGTGTTTTTCTGTGGTTTTTGCTCTTCTGTTACAGCCTAAATTCATAAATCTATTCAAACATTGGATCTAGTGTTTGTTCATTTAATATAAAAAAGCACCCCTTGAGGAGTGTCCCATCCTATCAGTGATCTCGCCGTGAAATGACTTTAGTTCTAGTAACAATTGCATCTGAACCTGCTCTGTGTTCAAGAAACTAGAGCGGGTTTGTTCTTTACGTCAAAACATTGAACTTTGAACGCAATCCAAGAATTTCAGGCTTTTTCAAAGTCACCACCCAAATCTTTTCCCAAAGAAGGTGAAACTCTTTCGCCTACTTCCATTTGTAAAAGAGCTTATCTCGCATGTAACAGAATTTGTTGTGTGTGAAGTCCTCAAGAGTTTTACATGCCTTTGGATTTGAGATTAACACACCAAGAAGCCCATATGGTTTTCTGTATGCCGTAAGCTGCGATACACTGCGTCTTAATGTGCAGTGGTCTTATTAGGTATTTGCAAAGCCTTTTCAACCATTCCTCAGTAACTACATCAGTTCGCGCTCTGTGATGAATGACTATCAGCCAGTGTCCGATTTTGACTTCTGGACTCTTTCAACTCGAGTGTATTGGTTTTTTTAGTGAGTGAATAACAGAATATGAATTACAGTTGTTTTAAAGTCAAAACATTTGGCTAATGGATTCATTTTTTTTCTTATCATTGTCTTCAGTTTTGAGCACCAGGAGTCGGTGGCGACCACAGAAGCTCGGCTGAGAATGGAAGGGGTTGAGCTAAAGGAGGAGTGGCAAGATGAGGATTTCCCCAGGTAGGCTGTCCATGTATATATACAAGATACAGTACCGCTCAAAAGTTAGAAGTAAGAGTTTTGATAGAAAATATCTCTTTTTTATTTAGCAAGGACACATTAAATTGATCAAAAGTGACAGTATACTGTAAGAAAATCATATGATCAATAAGTTATGACAACATGTGTTTACATTGCTTTATCTCATCAAAATAAGTAAAGCAATTTTAAACTTTTTATATAAGTAATGCAAGATTCAACTCGTTTTTAAGTCAGTTTAATGTAATTTAAATTGAAATCACGTAAACTGTTGAAAAAAAAAAGTTAAAAAGTTGATTGTTCTTAAAAATTTATGGAAGCAATGTTTTTTTTAGTGACACTGATACAAATGTCTACTTTTTTTTTAAATCAAAGAATCCTGAAAACCTGTAAATTAGTATCCACAAAAATATTAAGCGACACGACTGTTTTCAACATATTAAGCTATTTTTTTTACCACAAATTCAGCATATTAGAATGATTTCTTAAGGGTCATGTGACACTGAGGACTGGAGTAAAAGTGCTGAAAATTATTTTTGTTTTGGTAGTGTAATAATATAGTAGAATTTCAACTGGTGTATAGTCTTGTCATAGAATTAAAAAAAAAGACAGACACGTTTTTTTTTTTTTTTTTGCTAATTTATCATGATTAATCGCACCTAATATTAACATTTTTATCAGATTGTTGTTAGAAATTCACTTTAAATCTCCAAATTCATGTAGAAACAACATAAATATGTTTAATTGCATCTTTTTACTAAGTACTGTGATTTTTTTTTTTTTTTTTTTTTGCTGCTATGATTTTTCTCAATTTCCGGGGATGAAATGAGTTTATTAGGCTGCGGTCACTTTAAGACCTGACGCACATCTCCCAACTTTTTACGTTCATTTAAGTCTTTTTAACTCTTATTTGCTTTTTTTTGTCCATTAAAGCTCGAAGGAGAACTCAATGTAGCGCTTTTTTGAGTTCTCTTTTGTGTCCAATTGCCCTTTAACAGTTTAAATGCATTTGAATGAATGACAGCTTGGTCATATAATGTAACACCAAAGGATGCTTGGAAAACAAACTGATGCTGCGTTCATTGCATTTTTTTTTTTTTTTAACATGCCAAACTGAAAATAATTGTCAATTTGGACAGCCCTAATATTTACACAGCCATACTGCCCAAGCCTAGAGTATCATCCAAATTATATTACAATAAATATGAGTGTGTTTTTTAAATTTGGTTTTCCAGGCCACTCCCAGAAGAGGAAGATATTCAGCTTGATGAGGAGCTTTTCACTGGGTCTTCTGGGGAAGGAGCACCTGGTAAGCCATAATGATATACTCTCAATATACTGTATGTAATATGTAGAGACAATTATTTATTTGTTACCATGGTCAGGAAACATTGTGAAAGCTTTTGTTCTTTTGACTAAAATTGCAGCTCCAAAGTCTTACGGACTAAACAGTGCTAAGAAATCTAAAAAGAAACTTTTGGCTCCGGACATCAGCCTAAACCTAGACCACAGTGAAGGCTCGGTCCTGTCTGATGAGCTGGATGAGAGTACAGAACTGGACCTGGATGATATAGACACTCCTTCAGACAACAGCAATGAGTTTGAGTGGGAAGGTAAGACTGTTCCAGGTTTGACCACAATCAAACAGAAGGGGTCATGAACTGAGAATTCAAATTTTCCTTCATTTGGAAATGACAATTTTTGATGTAAAAATCATACTAGCATTAAACATTATAAAATAATAAAATAATCCAGTTCATGACCCCTTTAACATTATCCCTAACAGCGACTAATCTAATTAATTAGTCATTTTGCAGCCATGTCTTTCTGATCCCGTAGAAATGTTCCTTACTAACAGTGCAGAGATCTTTTCATGGACCGACTTTTGTGCAGTAACTCTTAGTTAAACAGTGTTATGTGTTCTTGTTTTGTTTTTCTGTCCCGCTGCTCTCTTCTCTCTTTCCTGGAAGGATTGTTTCTTCTCATTCGTTTGCGACAGGCCTCAGGCCTGCGGTTTGTGGTAAGGTTACCTGACTGGATGTTTACTCCCCGATCAAGTCCTACAGCATTGATTTATTTTTCATTATGAGATATCACCCTTTTAGTATGGTTTGGAATGACACTACAAATCAGAGAAAATTTTGATGGTTGGATTTTGATTTGTGCATGGTTTTCCCCTCCAATCTCATCAAATCTGATTTTGTTAATCAGCCTCATTTTGGTGTCTTGATCATTTTGGTGTCTTGATGGAAATACATATGTTGACAGGCAGGTAGGACATCGGCCGGACCGAATGCAATGATTGGACGAAAAAATGTTTGGTCCTGAGACTTCCACAGACGATATATGTACATGTATTGATATTTAGACCACTTCTATTATTGATTACTTTCAGGATGTGACGAGTTTCAACATGTTTAACAAAAAGTGTTCATAAAAATATACCCTACCTTTAAGCACCCTTCTTTTTCTCATTAGCTCTGTTCCGAACCCTAGCTTGCTGCCTCGCTGTCTACATAGGCAGCTCCCTTCTAAAGGCCTGTTCACACTGGGACGAAATTCGCGCGCGTTATTCGCCGACGTTTAACGCTTCGTGACTAAACAAAGGGCGCCAATGTAAGAGTGCACACCGGCGCGTAAAACGCCATGCGTAAAAGCGTCATTTTTTAAAAAAACGCCTCGGGTTCGTTTTTTTTGTTTGACACGCCGCATCAAAAACTATCCGACCAATGAGATTGGTGCTTTTGCTCACGTGTTTGGAGCTTCAGAAGTTACAATAAAACAAAACTTGGGGGCGCTCAAACACAAAACGGTCTTGCCGAGCACACATATTCAACGGCGAAGAAGAAATAAAATTTTATTTGATAAAATAAAATTGATATGGAGTGGTATTGCAGAGCAAATTGGCGCCGTCTAATGTCAGGGAATGAATTTGCTTGTTCACTCGGCAAATTGTCAGCGAAAATCGCTTGGGTGTGAACACAAAAAACGCGTTGAAAAATGCTGACAAATAAAGCGCGCTGATATTCATCCCAGTGTGTACGGGCCTTAAGACAGTGTGCCAATCGAAGTTGAAGTGACTGATTTGAAAAGCTCAAATAAGTTATGCTCTTAGTTGATTCCTGTAATCTTATATTAGCTTGTTCGCGAGTTAATTCGATTTTTAACTCTCAATCACGAGTTATAAAGTCTGAATTGTGAGTTATATAAAAAGTGAAAATTGAAAGATTAAAAAAAGGGTAAGTTTTACTTTTTATGTTTTTTGTTTTTTTCATTTGAATTGTAATTTGGTAAAGCATCCTTCCCAATCACAAAAATGCACACTGACCTGAATCCTGAAAGAAAACAACCCACATACAAGTATTAAATAGATAACACCCCATTATTTCCCTTGTCAGATGATCTCCCGAAACCCAAAAACACAGACCTGCTGCGTAAAGGAGTGGAGTCGGTGCAGGAGTACACCAACACCGAGGAACGGGAGGAGGGACGCCGCTGGAGAGTTTTCCGCTTTGGAGAGCAGGAGCACAGAGTGGACATGAAGGCCATTGAGCCCTACAAGAAGGTTATCAGCCATGGAGGTCAGTGACCACACATTTCAATGCCAGTGTGTCCTGTGCGTTATTCATACAAGCATGTTTGCGCCATTCAGGAAGTGAATTCCATGTAATACAAAACTGTCAGTATGAGAAACCGAATACATTCATGGCATTTAGCTGCATTCTTACTTTTCCTGATTACCTTTTCAGCCAGAAGTGCCCGTTACCATCTGTCATTCCTCTTTTTCCACTTCCTACTTTTTGCAAACCACCAGCTCTCGCTTTCATTCTAAATGGCTCTTTTGCATTCTGTTATTTAACGAATAATTACACACACTTGATACATTGGATTGGTCAAGTTGTTTAATAGCTGTAAAATTGCAAACTAGTGTTCAAACGTTTGTCAGTGCCCATGCCCACTTTCAAACGTGTTTCCCCTTTTTCACAGGTTACTATGGCGATGGATTGAATGCCATCATCGTCTTTGCTGTTTGCTTTATGCCGGAGAGCAATCAACCAAACTACAGATACATCATGGACAATCTTTTCAAGTAAGTTCTTGATGTTGTTTCTAGTGGTTCCATTTGATTCTTGTCAAGAACCCTTTAAAATAGTAAGAGAAAACTGACAATTAAAGCGGCAAATAGTTCTCCAGTAGTCTCTGCAACATGATGAAATTAAGGCATATGTGTTGCTATTATTCGCAATTTGTAAATGTATTTCAAGGACGTTAAAACTTGGGCACATTGAGCCACTATTTTTTCCTCTGAAATGCAACTTAGTCACTTTGTAAACAGATTTATTCCCCTTTGAACTGATAAGAAGCTGTATAGTACAGTGTTAATCTCATCTGATAAAAAATAAAAATAATTCATGAAGAATTTATCAACTACAATCAATGTTATTTCCATCAACTAAATATATTGGCTAGAATGTGATTGACATGGATGTAGAAATTTGATTGGATCTTATAATTTTTAACAAGTCATGCCATATTCATATGCATCTGCAACTAATTATGCAACTAATGTTTGGTGTATCATTCAGGTATGTCATAGGAACTCTAGAACTGCTTGTAGCTGAAAACTATATGATTGTATACCTGAACGGAGCCACTTCGCGCCGAAAGATGCCCAGTGTGGGCTGGCTCAGGAAGTGCTATCAGCAAATAGATCGAAGGTGAGAAGCTCTTTGACAGTTTTTACTAACAGACTCTCATTTGTGTAATTTTAAGGGATAGTTCACCCAAAAATGAACTTTCTGTCTTTATCCTTGCCCTCATTTTGTTTCAAACATGGATCACCCAGAAAAATGTTTAAACCTGTTCAGCTGTAAATTAATGTCAATAATGTGTAAACACATTTTAATAATAATAATGATAATTATTTAAAAAATATTTTGTAAAGAATAGCATTTATTTGAAATAGAAAATGTCTTTACTGTAACTTTTGATAACTTTTGATGAATGTCAAGATTGATTTATTTTTTCTTCCCCCCAAAAAATTCAATAAAAATTCTTACTGAATTTAAACTTTTGAACTTTAAAGTTGCAAAAGCTTTCTATTTCGGATAAATGCCGTTCTTATGAACTTTCTATACATCAAAGAATCCTGAAATTAAAATGTCAATAACTTTTCAACATTGATCACAGGAATAAATTACACTTTACTATATATTTACTTAGAAATTTGTAAATATTCTGAATTATTTTTTTAAATAATATTTCACAATAATACTGTTTTTTTCTGTGTTTTTTTTTTCAATCAAATAAATGCAGCCTTGGTGAGCAGAAGAAACTTTTAAAAACATTAAAAATCTCAAACTTTTGATTGTGTGTGTGTGTGTGTGTGTGTGTGTGTGTGTGTGTGTGTGTGCGTGTGCGTGTGCTAGTCAGAATTATTTATCCACTTGGTAAATATGATCAAAGATGGCTGTAAAAAACAAATTTGCAATGTTAATCCTTTTGATATTTTACATATATATATATATATATATATATATATATATATATAAACAGAAAAATATGTTTCTACTGTACATGCATTTCACTGAAAAAAAAAAAATATATATAATTAAATAATAAATAGAAAATAAAAATAAATGTTTTTTCCCTTTATTAAATAGTTTTTGCAACCTCCTTTTTACAAGATAACTCTGAGTCTTCATAATGTGATTTTCCCCCCACTTTCAATTATTTTACTTCAATGAAAGGTTAGATTTTTGCACATTTTTAAATGAAATATCAAAAGGATTAACAATGCAGATTTATTTTTTATAGGCCCCTTTAATAATATTTACCAAGGGGGAAAATTAACTCCAGCACTGTATATGTATAGTATGTATTCATATATATCGGAACATTTTCTCAAACTTTCAATTATATACATAATATACATAATATCTCTGAACCCTGAAAACAAAATAAAAATGTTATGTTCGCACAACATTGTTCTGTTAAAGGTTAAGGAAGAATTTGAAGTCCTTGATAATCGTGCACCCGTCCTGGTTTATTCGCACCCTCTTGGCCCTCACCAAACCTTTTATAAGGTCAGTCATTTTCTAGTTATGTTTGGATATAAATTGATTTTCTGCAGTGACCTGATATATTAAAACTGCTTTATTCAATACAAAACTTCCAATTACAGCTCAAAATTTACCCAGAAAATCAAGTATGTGTTCAGCCTGACAGACCTGGCTGAGCTAGTCCCGATGGAGTATGTTTCCATCCCAGACTGTATTAAAGAGTAAGTATCCCTCTAGTATAGGGAAAAATCGGTTTCTACTGTACATGCATTTCACCGAACAATGCTAAATACCTAAATGACCTTCCATACTGTTTTCTTCTCTCAGCAGTATTCCAGCTTTGTAATTATTTTATTGAAAGTCTGATCTCCTGCTAAGTACTAGCTGCTGTTGGCTGTGGTATCTTCAGAAACTCTCTATGCCCCTAACCCCTTCTCCCTGCCTTTCCTCTAAGGTTTGACGAAGAAAAAAATAGGAACAAAACGTAAAAGGTATCTGTATTTTCATTCCAGAGATCCCTGCCAGATCTCTGTAGACTTCACCTGAATTTGCACGAAACTAACAATTAAGCGTTTGGCTTTATTAAGTGTCCCCCTATACTTGGTCATTGGGCCAAAATTTGCTTTTTGAGCACCTTTTCATCTATGATTGTCATCAAGATGCTATGTTTTTATTCTGTGTGCCATCTAACTATAATTCTGTTGATTATAATGCAGCTGTTTTGCACTTTTTGATTTTACATTGTGCACTATTTGTCACATTTCCACGCAAAATGTTTTGACTCGCTCTGAAATTACAGCGTTGACCTTTCATTATAAAATCCAGTGAGGCAAGCAATATTTCCTGTAGTTTTTGTCCTATCATTGTTACGGTTTCAGATTCATTGCGGTGATTACCATCAAAAAACCCCCACATAAAAACATCTAAGGCAGTTGATTTTTTTTTTATAAAGTTGATTTATTAGAATAAGAATAGGAACAAGTGTTGTTTAGATGGAATATCTTTGGCCAAATGCACTAACATGCTTGTGTTTGCAATGAACGTCTCACAGATTTAGATTCTGACGTTCTGTCCTCTCAGTTCTGCCACTGTTAGTATGGTATGTGTGACCATGCTAGTAAATCATATTTTATGGTGAAGGATTTGAACAGTTAAAGCACGGGTGGTTTACATGCATGCTTGGCTGATGGACATTCTCACTGCATGTCCCACTGTACACTTCCCATAATGCATTGTGTAAGATGGAGAGCTGGGAATCAAAGTATACATACATTGTTTTCCATATCATATCGTGCTAAAAAACACAACTTAGCATCATTATCGCAACACCTTGAAAACCACCCACACCAAGTAAATTGTACAAGCTTCATAACTTTCATAAAAAATTTTTAGCCAGTTTGTACAATGAACAGTGCAGAATCAACTGACTCAAGTTTCACATTGATGAATTGATTTAAATGCTTGTTTTTGCTTGTATAACAACGTTTTTAACCTCAATCAAAGTCTTTTTGATCAAACTAAACCTTTGATTGTAAAATCATGAGACCATGTTTTTGTTGTCTCTATTGAATTATGTGGCGTTTCTATTCAAGTGTTGGGATGGTTTTTACCCTTAGACTGTTATCATCACTTTCCCCCCTTCTTTTTCTTTTTAGGATTGACAAGGACATGCATGGAAAAGTGGAGATAGCAACTGCTGCAGTGACAGAGTGAGTTGGAAGAAGAGTTGAAGAAGCTGGATGAAGAAAAGAATATATTGGTTTTCTTTTAACTGGAGAAAGCAAGATCTTGATGTCAGAAAAGTGGCTTTTAAAGGAATATTTCAACCCAAAATTGAAACTGTTTTCATTTAATCACCCTCATGGTATTCCAAACCCACATTACTGTACATTTTTCCACCTCTGAACACAAAAGTAGATATTTAGCAGAATGTCCAAACTGTTCTTTTTGATAGTTGTGGAATAGAGCAACTTGTACATTCTGCTAAATATCTCCTTTTGTATTCCACACAAGAGTCATAAATTTGGAACGACATGAGGGTTGAATAAATTGTCCGATTGTTTTTCATTTTGAGTGAACTATCCCTTTAAAGCTTTGACTGCCTGCTACTTTGTGATCTTTTTTTTTCTCTTTAGTTTGTTGCATTTGTGTGCCAAACACCTGTAAGATGATATCTGGTTTCTCTGTGTTAAGCATTTTAGTAACCTTTTATGTATCATTTCAATAAGTAGATACTGTCAACATGTTCAAGTTCCTATATCTTGCCCTTAGTTTTCAAACTAGTTGATGCATGTATTCATTACATTTAAATGTCTATATTTATATCAAAAGGTGATAAAGGAGAAAGATTAATATATTTTTATGACTGAAATGGTTTTTTAAGGCCACAATCTGGCATTGTTTGTCATCTGCTCACTGAACATCTCATAGTTATACCACATATTGTGTACCGCTTTGTCTTTGATTTGAGAACGTGGGGAAATGTGGAAAAGGGACAGTATGGAGTCAATCACAAATGAATTGAAACAGTAAAACATTTCCAATTCACCTTCATTAATGGTTTGGGAGGGTGGAGTTCTTGTATGTTACTTTTTTGCAAGTAAATTTCCACACAAAAATCACTTTGTCATCGTGAATACTATACAACACTGCAATAGTGATTCAATATTGTGTTAGCATTTCCTTTTCTGAGAACAGAACATGAAGTGTTTTTTTTTAACTGTATTGATATGACAGTTAAAATGAGCTCCTTCAGAATAAAAAACGAAATCTTTTAAGGGATCACTTTGAAGTTCACTTAAAGTTCACTTTGAAATTAATTTCTGATAGCTTACAAGCTATCAAGATGGCATCCAAGATGTTACTTAGGTGTCTTTGTTTCCACAGCTTTTCAATTTTGACATTTTTTGGTCAATCTGGTGTTGTTTGTCAGTCATATAATGCAGTTTTAGGGGGTCCACCTCAAAGAGCCTGCACAGGGAAGTCAAAATTAAACATGATTTAATCATAGACAGTAAAAGGATTAAATGACAAGTAAATGTAAGTATACATTGATGGCCGGAAGTGATCTCTCGTGCGTCTAAGTTTTTCGGAAATTTTACATTTAACTAAACATTTCGGAAGTTCACTAAACATATTTAGATATATCGAAATCGTCTTCCATTGCGATTTCCCGTATATCTGAATATGTTTATTGAAGGGTAAAACCATAGATATCTATGGTAAAACTTAGGAAATCTCCATGTAAACAATGCTTGACAAGGACGCGCGAGAGATCAATTCACTTCCGGCGTAACGTCTGGAGACGGTTCAGTTCGATTCAGTTGGGCATCTGATTCAGTTCGGTTCGACGGCTGTTAACAAGAGGTAAAAACTATATAAATACTGTTCGTTTTCTCACACAAACCACTTGTTTTGTGTCTTAGACAATCAATGTGTACTTACATTTACGGGTCATTATATCATGTTTAATTTTGACTTCTCTGTGCATGCTCTTTGAGGAGGACGCCCTAAAACTCCATTAAATGACTGACAGACAACACCGGTATGACCGAAAAATGTCAAAATTGAAAATACTGTGGAAACAAAGACACCTACATCTTGGATGCCCTTGAGGTAAGCTAAAACATATCAAAAATTAATTTCAAATGAAATATCCCTTTAATATTCCACAGTACTGACTTGATATGTTTAAGATTCAACCCAGAGATGTTTACATTTATATATATATATATATATATATATATATATATACACTATATCCATTTACAGATTTAAAAAGTTGTAAAAAAATGAAAACAATGTATGTATATATGCTTTTATGGGTAGAATGACAAAAGTTTAGACGATTTTACTTTAGTGGTGTTGATCAATTAATATCTTGTCAATAACGTTTTAAAAACATTTTTAAAACGAAACCATAAACATTCCTGATATTTTCTTACATCATTTCTATCCAATTAAATAATAAATTATACTGACAATATTTTGAACATTGGATGGACAGTTTTTTAACACATTACTGCCATCATAAAATTATGTCTGATTTTGCAACTGTTAGTAAAGATTGGCCATAAATAGCTTTGTACCTTAAAAATGCCTCCATACATTTGATCGCCATATCATCTACTTTTGGATCAAACTTGTTTGCAAAAAGATGGTGTTGTGTCACAATCCATTTCAAGTCCCCAGCTCCATAAATACACACCCCCCGTCTGTACTTCCCAGTGCATGGTGGGTAGGGAGCCCCACTTTTTAGATCTCCTTCAAGGTAGCGCCACTTCACTAGACGAGCAATTGCGTTCATGTCCGATTGGTCGTACTTTCTGTGTGCAGGGTTTGATCCCGGTACTGAAGGCATCCGCTGTAACGTAGCCCACATGTGCTCATCTGGACTGTATGTGTCTTTCTCCCATTCCATGAAATCTTGAATCTCTTTGTTTTTAAAGATGTAATCCACAAACTCTCTTGAAACCACAAAGTAAGCATTTCCTGAGAACATAGGGCTCTGAATTGGCGGGGGTGACTTTCTAACTTTAGTCCGAATCACTCTGTTCGCAACATTGTGGTGATACTCCCAGCGCACCTTTTTAGACTCTACAGCCTCTGACTCCAAACTGTTCATTCCATTCAGTTGTTTTAGAGTCTGAACCATTTCAGCATTGATTTTAATGGGGAAATCAGTGCCACAGGTGTTGAGCAGATACCTCCACTGGACGGGTGACTTGAGCAGATCCTGCATGCAGTTGATGTCCGCTTGAACTCGAGACCAGGAGGCGTAGATCACATTCTCCAGTTTGCTGGCCACAAACACATTGGTCAGACAGGACACAATGGCCCTAACTGCTTCTTTAAAGATCTCAGGAGACCTCTGGTCCACATGAACACAGTACACATTGTCAGGAGTGTAAATGGCTCTTAAGAGCCTTTCAAACATCTCAATCTCCTTATGGATCACCATGGAGTAAGCAATGGGGAAATCTCTCTCCTCTTTACTGAGAGAAAGCGTCAGAAACCCTCTGTCTCGGACGAAAGATGGACAATCCTTGGTTGCGTTGATATAGAATGACTCTGGTAGCAGGGATTTTCTTTTTTTCGAGGTCATGAGTTTCCTAAAAATGTCCTTGTCCACTCTGTCCATGTCTCCTTGGATAATAGCAGAACAAGCCTGTAGTTCTCCAACATTCTGCTTTAGTAAGTGATTCAAGACCGGCTCTTCTTTATCAGAACAATTTGTCCTTTGTTCTGGATGGTTCTTCAAGAGAACGAGCAAGGTTGTACTCACAGAAAGAAAAGAGATCATTTTCAAAATCCTGTGTTTTTTAAATGCCATGTTAATTTCTTTTTAGATTATAGCCTGCCAGGAGAGGAGACCTGTGTCAGTGAGGTATAAAACAGCCTCTCTTTTTAAAATACCAGAAAGGTGTTGCAGGAAGTGAATGCCGGTAATTCAGAAATTTTTTCATAGCAGAGGTGTGACTAGAAAGTGTGATCATCTGATCTTGCAGTCAATATATCATTGTCAAAAAGTAGTGGGGTGTTGATAACACAGAAACCTAAAATTCTTCAGACAGCAGCATTTGAATGTAAAATACCGAACTAACCCTTTAGCAACACATACTTTTCAGAAAAGCTACAGATCTGGTAACCAAAAGATAAGATAATCAACTTCCTTAAAGATGCTGTTTAAAACTCTTAGTTTGAAATCAGACACATGATACTTGTTACTTTAAATATTCCTAAAACTTTGTGTTTGTATTATTGCCTCTCCCTTAGCTCATCTAGTAATCTGTTTTTGCAGTTATTAGCGTTTCTTCGCCCATTTTTTAATATATATAGTTCTACAGAGGCATTATAATCTTGGTGTCACACATGAGTTCATTAATTTGGTGTTGTTCTCTAGAACTTTTACTGTACAAAGATGCTGCCACTTTTGTCCATCTAAAACGAATGTATATTTTGGACAGGTTAAATGAAAGACGCTCACAGAAAGAGATATTGTTTGAACTTGTTAAATTTAAAGAGTTGTCAGTGTTGCTGTCACATACTAGAGGCTGAAGGAATGTTGCAGAACATGCAAAACGGCCTTATTGTTGGATCTCAGATGTTAAATGTACCCAAAGTTCGTTGTAGTTGCATAAACTTGATGGCGTGTCTAAGTAAAACACATGGTAAAAATACCAATCTCTTATTTTCAGTTCAGGATAAGTCTTAGGTAATTCACATGGATTACCTACCCCTATTCACTCACAAGTAGCCTACACATCTTTTTTTCAGCACTTCAAAACTATAATATCACATATAAATGTTTTATTTGTAGTATTTTTTATGTGATGACCAACACATTTTTGTTCATCCTTCAAAGATTGTCCTAAAACGAAAAATTTTGAGATGTTGGAAAAGAAAATACCATTGTACCACTACCACTACTTTTGTTTTTTAATTATTATTAAGATATTATGAATGATAATAACTAAAGTTAAATTCATCTACACCCTCAAGCTTAGTGATTTTTTTTGTCAGCCCCAGTACTACTAGATTTTTTTTTTTTTGTAGAACTCAGTGCAAGTTCTCATTTGAGGTGGTGCTGCCCTCAAATTTTAGTCTGGAGCCCTGTGAACAGTCTGGAGCCCTGAACAGTCTAGGCGCACTTTTACTTCGTTACGTTGGGCGAAGTTCGGCTCTTTCTATTTCCGTTTCTCTCCAGAAAAAGCGACGCTCCTGGAGGCTTGCCGTGGGAGGAGTTACAGAGTCAAATGGGAGCTTGACTAAATAATACTCATGTTTTTTCCATTAACAAATATTCATTCATGTGCTGATTTCCAGCAAAAGACATGAATCTGATCATGTTGTACTTACATGAATGGGCTCTTTTATCACTGGGACCGGGCCTTGTTAAACCTTGTTAACATTCGTCACTGAAATGACCAGAACCAGAGTATGTCTAATATGGGGAGAACTCGAACTCCCACTCATATTAAACTTTTGAGTTCTGAACTGGTTGCAGTTCCACTCTGGGTCCATATGAGAGCGCTCCCAGGACGAATGAATGGAGGTCTAGAGTAGACAGTGGCTATACCCCTCAAAATCCACTTTTCTCAGGATATAAATATTTGGTAGTAATTTGAATGTGGTATTCGAAAAGAGATGCAAAGAAATTACACATTACTGGGTGTTAGAGACATCCAACTTATATCAGAAGGTGGCAGTAATGCTCACCTAAAAGTTGTTTGCCAACTGCCATTAAAAGAAAAAAGAAGAAGCAGAGACTCTTGGTAATGCTGCAAAGGCGGCCACGAGAAGAGAACATATTGATGTAGAAGTTAACATGAGTAAGATGGAAATGAAGAGCATTATTAAACAGTGTTTGAAGAAAAGGTGGCAAAAGCAATGGGAAGAAGAGAGAAAAGGACGGTGGTTTTATAACATTCAGAGGAAAGTGGGGGAAATGAGATGTATGGGAAGGAAAAGGAGAGATGAGACAGTTATATATAGACTCAGATTTGGGCATACAGGATTTAACAGTACTTTATGTGATTACTGTGAACAACAAGAGACAATAGAACACATCATGATACACTGTAAAAAAATATGAGGGAAAAAAGAGGGAAATGATCCAAAATTTGAAAAAGGAAAGAGTAAGGTTTGATTTAGTAGAAATTTTTAGGAAAAATTCTAAAGATACGTGTTATGGAATTGTTTTGCATTATTTTAGAATGATTAATATAATTGAGAGGATGTATATGTATATAAGTGAGTAGCCTAAGTCATTCAGTTCCACACTCCATACCATTTGGTGGCAGTAATGCACCATTTCACTGTGTGCCAACCGCCAAAAAAATCTAGTAGTAGAAGAGGAAGAAACTCTTGGTATTGAATCCACTTGCATCCAACTTAAAGCAACATAGAGGCAATGCGGTAAGTTTGTTTATGTGATACTAGACATGTTAAAGGTCATTTATTAGTAGAGATTTTGCAAAAATGATGTTACTCAAGAAATTAACACTGAATATAGCTGTATTGTTTTTATTATTTTTCACCTACATGTAAATTAGGAAGTGTGAATAATGATCAACCTTACTACGACTCTTCATTTGCAACTGTTTAACTTGGTGTCTTGTCAGAGTTTCACGAAATGTAGTTTTAATAGTTTTGCAGTCGAAAATGTAGTTGTTTAAAGCTCAAATCTGTGGTTTATTTATAAAGATAGCGCCTATTTAAAAATTTGATCTGATGTTTTCAGAGTTGTGAGGTCCATGCGTTCACCAGGCGCTTAACGCTCGTATACCCCGCCTGGAACAGCCTAACCTCGGCTAGTGCTTCTGACATTTGCCTCTGGCTCTGATGTCTCTAATCTTATGGTTAAACATGAGATATAATTTGTCTTTTGTATTTCTGGAGATCTTTGGTCTCATTAATCTATAATTTGTTCCCTGGCAAATTGTTTTGGTTGAGGGCAAGGGGAAGTTAAGTTTCATAACTTTATATTTTGTCTATTTTAATGTTGTATCCTGCTGTATGTTTGTTTGAATCGTTTATTTTATTTCTTGTCTTGTATATCTCCTTATACCTTTTAGCACATCCTCCACCATTGCCCAATCAGGAGGCACACACCTGAATCCATAGGCCTATTTCACAAGATGGCGACCGAGTTGCTTGTCCATCCTTTTGCTTACCTTTTTATGATATTTATGTCAACCCAAAGAAGAAACAACCTAATTTATCACTTCACAGCTTTCCGTGTTTTCATTAAACAATAGGGGAGAAATTAAATCACGTCAGACACAGACGACAACAATACGACCTGCTACGATCGACATTCATTCTTAAAATGGACTGTTTTTTTTAGAATTTTTTTTCTGTTTTTGTCATATATATGACAAAAGTAAGAATAGCAGATTTTTTCAGTTTTGTTGAATGTTTTCAGGGAGCTGTGAAAAGATCAATTCAAAGTTCCATTCATTTTAATGGCATGACCCTTCATAACTGCTCACGTTCAACGTTAATATACAATATTGAAAAACAATAAATAAATACATTGAAATGATGTCTGATTGTAGGCTATGAGTGAAATCTCTTGTGGCTTTTGTTAAAAAAAAAATCATATATTTGGAATTATATTTTCTTTTCATAAAGGGACCCCAGACTGTTAAATATTGTGTAACATCATGATTTAAAAAACAAAACATGTAATATCACTCACTTCATGCAATCTCCTGGACTAATTAGGGATTCAAAAAAATCATGATGTTACACAAAATTGAACTGTCTGGAGTCCCCTAATGAAAAGAAAATATAATAATTCCCTATAGGGCCTATATGAATTATCATGGTCTAACAGTATATTTGAAAACATAGAGAATTATATGGTGTTAATACAATGTATTGCGTATTACATAAGCTAATTTCATATATTTAAAAATGTGAGACAATATATTTAATAATAAGGTATGTAATTTTATATTCAGTAATACCTACACTTCATATACAGGGAAGTTATCCGTCGCTATGGGACTACGACGGTTTTCCGTCAATAATGGCCCACATTGCAAAAAGTAACTTGATTAAAACGTATACATTATCATTAATCTTTTTTTTTCGTGATCCTTTAAGATTTTTCTGTTTCTTTTCAGAAGAGCAGGGAAAAAGTGAAGCATGGAGTGCTATTTGAATGTATTTATTTCTTTTTGCTGAAAAAAAAAAACAACAACCCATACACACTTGTAATCCAACATCTGTCTAACGCATGTTATGTGTTGCTCATCAATGTTTTTATTTTATTATTTAGTAATTAAGTATAGGTTCCCTTAAGGTTGTCACAAAAAAAAAAAATCTGTTTGACCAGCATCACCAGCATCATTAATGCGACCTTGCTGGTTGACCAGCATCACCAATAAGACCTTGCTGGTTGAACAGAACATAATGAAGTGTTTTTTAAAATTTATTTACTAAACTGCTAATATGAGCTCCTTTTAGAACAAAAAAGAAAACTGTGGAAATTGTATTTGCTTGTCCTTAATATTGCACATTGCTGACTTTAATGTCAAAGATTCAACCCAGAGATGTTTACATCTGTAAATGGTGTGTTTTATACACACACACACACACACACACACACACGCTTTTATTGACAGAATGACACCAATTTAGACAATTTTATATAATATAAAAATACATTAGTGGTGGTAGTATAGATCAATCTGTATCCTGTCAATAAATTAAAGTTTGAAAACTAAATAATAAAAGTTTGTGATATTATCTTACATCATTTCTATCCAATGAAATCAACAGAAAATCATATTGACAATATTTTGAAAAATGGATGGACAGTTTTTGAATACATCACTACTGCCATCATAAAATTATGTCTGATTTTTCAACTGTAAGTAAAGATCGGCCATAAATAGCTTTGTACCTTAAAAAAGCCTCCATACATTTGATCGCCACATCATCTACTTCTGGATCAAACTTGTTTGCCAAGAGATGGTGTTGTGTCACAATCCATTTCAAGTCCCCAGCTCCATAAATACACACCCCCCGTCTGTGCGTCCCAGTGCATGGTGGGTAGGGAGCCCCACTCTTTAGATCTCCTTCATGGGAGCGCCACTTCACTAGACGAGCAATTGCGTTCATGTCCGATTGCTCGTACTTTCTGTTTGGAGGGTTTGATCCCGGTACTGAAGGCATCCGCTGTAACGTAGCCCACATGTGCTCATCTGGACTGTATGTGTCTTTCTCCCATTCCATGAAATCTTGAGTCTCTTTGTTTTTAAAGATGTAATCCACAAACTCTCTTGAAACCACAAAGTAAGCATTTCCTGAGAACATAGGGCTCTGAATCGGCGGGGGTGACTTTCTAACGTCGGTCCGAATCACACCGTTCGTAACGTTGTGGTGATACTCCCAGCGCACCTTTTTAGACTCTACAGCCTCGGACTCCAAACTGTTCATTCCGTTCAGTTGTTTTAGAGTCTGAACCATGTCAGCATTGATTTTAATGGGGAAATCAGTGCCACAGGTGTTGAGCAGATACCTCCACTGGACGGGTGACTTGAGCAGATCCTGCATGCAGTTGATGTCCGCTTGAACTCGAGACCAGGAGGCGTAGATCACATTCTCCAGTTTGCTGGCCACAAACACGTTGGTCAGACAGGACACAATGGCCCTAACTGCTTCTTTAAAGATCTCAGGAGACTTCTGGTCCACATGAACACAGTACACATTGTCAGGAGTGTAAATGGCTCTTAAGAGCCTTTCAAACATCTCAATCTTCTCATGGATCACCATGGAGTAAGCAATGGGGAAATCTCTCTCCTCTTTACTGAGAGAAAGCGTCAGAAACCCTCTGTCTCGGACGAAAGATGGACAATCCTTGGTTGCGTTGAGATAGAATGACTCTGATAGCAGGGATTTTCTTTTTTTAGAAGCCAGTAGATTCCTGAAAATGTCCTTGTCCACTCCGTCCATGTCTCCTTGAATAATAGCAGAACAAGCCTGTAGTTCTCCAACATTCTGCTTTAGTAAGTGATTCAAGTCCAGTTTCCCATTAGAAGGATAATTCTTTGTTATATAGTTGAGCAGAAAGAGGGACAGTGTTGTGCTCAGTGAAAAAATGGACAGTTTTTTTAGAATCCTATGCTTGTTAAATGCCATTTCAGTTCTCTACCTTCCAGAAACTACTGCCACTGTGCCACTAAGTTATGAAACAGCTTCTCGTGTTCATGTACCACAGAGATGCAGAAATAACTAAGGCCGGTGGAAACAGTAGGCAAGGTAGGGATTGCTCATCCATGGAGGAAGCCCTGGTTACCAGCCATGGATTCATTTCAATGGGGACAAGGAAACATGTTGATTAAGATGCTGTCTGTTTACAGTCAAATGCAGGTTAATTATATAAATGAAGAGAAAGAATAATAATACAAGCGATTGATTCACTGAAGATGTGAAGTACATTTTTGTACAGACACACACAAGCTACAAAAAACTATTTAAATTCAAACCGGTTCTTTGGTGTGGGAGGCGGGCACGCTAACAAGGGGGCGCTACTGTAAAAAATAAAGTGGGTGCAACTTTCAGTCAGGCGGCGGAAGTAGCATACCAATGGTAGCCTATTTTGTGTGATTTAGCGAAGAGGCTAGGTGTTTTCTAGAAACTTTTCTAGAATATAGTGTAAAAAGTAACTTAACATAAAGCCATTCTGTAGAAGATTGTATCCTAATCTACTACATGACACTATTCTCGTACGGGTTAGTCTATTTTAACGAGTCTCCAGCAGAGGGCACCATAATATCAGATTGTCAAACATTGGAAACACTTCAGTAGGCTTACATGGTCAGCATATCATGTTTGCTCGGTTAACAACACAGAACCCCACAACACAACTTTGAGATCATCAATTGGGCTGTGATCAATCATCCTGCAGATGCAATAATTACTAAAAAAATATATGTGATGATGACAATTTGATACCAAGTCTTGACATGACGACATGGCAGCATAGAGGTCCATGCTTTTAAGATCTCTCAACGCAAAATTGGCCTCTGGTTAAACATCTAGTCTATTATGATATTGAAATTATATTAAAGAATATGCTGAAAAACCTGTAAGTACACACGATTACTTTTTAATTGCCGTCATTAGAAATAATTGCCTAGAGGCATCGATTTGACAACCATGAACAATCACTCTCGGGTTTAGCCATCTATAATTTGATACTTTCAGCTAATTTTAAAATCATAGAAAGAATGTGTTGAACTTATTCACACTGTCTTCAACCGTGAATGTTTCAGGAAGATTAACACATAAATGTGTAAATGTCACAAAATTAGTTTAAACAATAAATAGAAATAAAATGAACTATTTATGAGTTCATCACATTCATTATCCATGAAATATTGACAAGACAATTCACAAAATTTAAACTGCAAAAAAGTTACTTAACCCCCAAATTTCATTAGGCAGATAACCCTTTACATCATTTCAATCTCTTCATAACTTTATACCTTGTATTAATGTAGAGCGCAAGCTTTCCCCTTTGAACTGTGAATTTAAAGTACCTTTCACTTGTAACCATTTTTTTCTGACAGATTTGTCATCAGTCACACGTGTGGGGGACCTCCACGCGCTGTCTGTCAGTGTTGCGTGTCTTGAGTTCGGGCCAAATGACTCCAAAGTCATTCTCAAACCTCAACACGATTACGTTCCTAAAGTGATCGGTACACCCTTCAGAGCGCAGGTCATTTCCCTATCGGTTCTACCATCATCCAATAGCGAATGCGACACCAATCTCTTCTGCCCAGTCAGAGCGTTGAGATTAGGGCTGGGTATTGAGACAAATTTCCTGCTGGCTTACGCAATACGAAAGCTGGCTTACGCAATACGAAAGAACCTCTCGTAAGAGAACGTATCAGTTACCTAACGTAACTTCGGTTCCCTCAAGAAGAGGGAACGAGTATCGCGTAAACGGCTGTGCTCGCGCCACGAGCGACTTTCGCTTCAGTCGATGAAAACCAGGGAAGCAGTAAACCACACCCGTTCTGGCGGGCTGTGATGCCATGAGGGCACGGGCGCCTCTCATTGGGCGTGACATCACGCCGCGTTCACTGATAGGCTGCTGCAGTTGCCGCCGAGCAGCCTATGAGCTCGCAAGATATCCCGCTCTAGGTCTGGTAGCTGCTGCACTGCGTTGACAATGAATATAAAATTAAGGTTCAATTTTTTGGTTTCAATATCTCAGAAAAGATTAATCCTTCCCGTAGTGTAAGCTAGCTTAGTGATGGAGTTAAGTGTTTTTTTTTTAGCTCAGCCAAGCCCTCTCTGTTGCTGTGTGGAGCAGCCTTTGTCAGTCGCCTCTTCCTGAACGTCACTCACGCACTGCGGTCTCGTGAGGAAACAGCTTTTTGATATAAAGTTTTTCTTGTTTTTAAAGTATTTGTTTGAAATAAGTATTCGTAAAAAACATTTTCCGAATACCATATTCGGGTTTGGCTCCAACCCATTATGTTTGTTAGTTTCAGAAACCTTGACACTTTTCAAAAACACTGCCTGCGCTCGTGCTGTGGAATTGATACAAAAGCAGCTGTATTGATATTCATATCGCCAAGGAGTGTGTGACGAATCGATACGTTGTTGTATATCTATATATCGAGCATAGACCTACTAGCCATGGCCATATGAGCTACATCTTAGGCCAGGTGTGCATGGTGCAGTTCTGACAGTCGAGAGCACCAGTGGATTGGTGCTGGATTTCATGAAACCCTGTATTTTACTCAATGTTAAATTTAGATGATGTCAATGAACAATGAAATGGTGCCAGTAATGGCATAGTGAAAACAAATGGTATTTGGGTTTACTGGAAATTGATTGTCCAAAGTGTATTTATAGTTGATCTAAGAGTGAAAAATGTCTAAAACGATTGCCTTTATTTTTGTCGCTTCAAAAAAATTCGACACACTCAATGGCTGATTTTGTTCGTAAGATTGTTCGTTTGGAAAAAAAATCAACACAGATATAATTTACTCAATGTTATTTCTATTAATTTTGTAGTCACAAAGAGTGTGAACTTGAGTGTCTACAATAACTTCTTCTTGGAGTGTATTAATTAGACAGTCTGTAAACCTGCTATGATAAGTGGATTTTTTTTTCATGTTGTTGCTCATCCATGGCTAGACCATGGTATACTATTCAAATGAGTTGTTCTGTGGTCTGAATAGAGAGAGATTTTGCATGCTCTTTTTTCCGCTTCTATGTTTGATCTGAATATTCAAAATTTTCCTGCTTATTCTTTCCTTGTTTCAGGATTTGTTAGCATAACAAACTGCATAAGTTAATTTCCATGTTAATGAAGTTTCTTAAGAATATGGCAGCCCTTCAACAGCTTTCATAAATAGGCCATTAACAAACATTACATAGAGATTACAAGATTCATTTTTTCTTATTTAAATTCATTATAATCAAATGTTGGTTTATATTTAATATTATGTGTCACACAAAGCATCTGTAGAAAAAAAGTACAAATATTTTATGAAGCCAAACTATTAATTCAATTCATTTTTATTTGACAGTTTGCATTGTAATATGACCAGCATAGAAAGTGTCGTATTAAACATTTACACATTTACATATCAACATTCATTTCTCCAATATTTACAAACGTTTTTAAATTAATTTTTATGATCTTTTTAAAAACGTCATAAAATTATGTCCGATTTTTCAACTGTAAGTAAAGATCGGCCATAAATAGCTTTGTACCTTAAAAAAGCCTCCATACATTTGATCGCCACATCATCTACTTCTGGATCAAACTTGTTTGCCAAAAGATGGTGTTGCTTCACAACCCATTTCAAGTCCCCAGCTCCATAAATACACACTGCCCGTCTGTGCGCCCCAGTGCATGGTGGGTAGGGAGCCCCACTCTTTAGATCTCCTTCATGGTAGCTCCACTTCACTAGTCGAGCAATTGCGTTCATGTCCGATTGCTCGTACTTTCTGTTTGGAGGGTTTGATCCCGGTACTGAAGGCATCCGCTGTAACGTAGCCCACATGTGCTCATCTGGACTGTATGTGTCTTTCTCCCATTCCATGAAAGCTTGAGTCTCTTTGTTTTTAAAGATGTAATCCACAAACTCTCTTGAAACCACAAAGTAAGCATTTCCTGAGAACATAGGGCTCGGAATCGGCGGGGGTGACTTTCTAACACTGGTCCGAATCACACTGTTTGTAACATTGTGGTGATACTCCCAGCGCACCTTTTTAGACTCTACAGCCTCTGACTCCAAACTGTTCATTCCATTCAGTTGTTTTAGAGTCTGAACCATTTCAGCATTGGTTTTAATGGGGAAATCAGTGCCACAGGTGTTGAGCAGATACCTCCACTGGACGGGTGACTTGAGCAGATCCTGCATGCAGTTGATGTCCGCTTGAACTCGAGACCAGGAGGCGTAGATCACATTCTCCAGTTTGCTGGCCAAAAACACATTGCTCAGACAGGACACAATGGCCCTAACTGCTTCTTTAAAGATCTCAGGAGACCTCTGGTCCACATGAACACAGTACACATTGTCAGGAGTGTAAATGGCTCTTAAGAGCCTTTCAAACATCTCAATCTTCTCATGGATCACCATGGAGTAAGCAATGGGGAAATCTCTCTCCTCTTTACTGAGAGAAAGCGTCAGAAACCCTCTGTCTTGGATGAAAGATGGACAGTCCTTGGTTGCGTTGAGATAGAATGACTCTGATAGCAGGGATTTTCTTTTTTTCGAGGTCATGAGATTCCTAAAAATGTTCTTGTCCACTCCGTCCATGTCTCCTTGGATAATAGCAGAACAAGCCTGTAGTTCTCCAACATCCTGCTTTAGTAAGTGATTCAAGACTGGCTCTTCTTTATCAGAACAATTTGTCCTTTGTTCTGGATGGTTCGTCAAGAGAACGAACAAGGTTGTACTCACAGAAAGAAAAGAGATCATTTTCAAAATCCTCTGATTGTTAAATGCCATGTTAATTTCTTTTAGATTATAACCTGTCAGGAGAGGAGACCTGTGTCAGTGAGGTATAAAACAGCCTCTATTTTTAATATACCAGAAAGGTGTAGCAGGAAGCGAAAGCCAGCAAATCATGTACAGAGGGGAAGGGCTGAAATTTTAGAAACAGCAATTATAGGATAGCAGAGGTGTGACTGTTATCTCCCTGGAAGGTCTGATTGTCAACATGTTTTTTTTAAAAAACATATTTTGAAATGTCAAGGATGATTTAAAGTAGAAATCATCATGTGTCTTTAACTTTAAAACTAAGAGTGGTCTCGTTGGGGATGCTGGTTATCTTATATTATTTGTTCTGTAGCTTTTCAAACAAGGGTTTTACTGTAAATATGCTTTAACTTTACATTGGAGAAGTTTATATCCTATTGCCACCCCTTTAGCTCATCTTGTAGTCCGTTTGCAGTTTTCAGTCTATAAGCATTTCTGCACCAAATGTTTTAAAGGTGCATTATAACCTTGATGCCTAATAAACGAGTTCATTCATTTATTGTTCTCTGACAAAAGAGAGCAGCATCTTTGTATAACAAAACGAGTAAAGTCTAAAAATAATGAATATTTTGGGCAGGTTAAAAAGAAAGAGCATAATAGTCACAGGAAGGGCTGAATGGATTATGTTTGCACTTGATGAACTTCTTCTTGAGTTGGCAGTGCTGCTGTCACATACTGTATGGGGCTGAAGGAATGTTGCCGAACAAGCAAAACATACTTATGCCCTAAATATATAAGCTGCAGGTATTGTTCTTTTAATAAATTTGCATATGGCTGGGAAATTATGTTTCATATCATTTGGTAACTACAATAATTGGACATTTTTATAACCTTTTATAAACGAAGACCAGTAGAAAAAAAGGTTAATTTAATCACTGTATTTAAAGAGGTGATGAACTGAGAAATGAAATTTTCCTTGAGCTTTTGACATCTAAGAAGTCATCATATTATAAGAATATATAATACTAAAAGTTTCGGAACTGAAAACGTTGTTAGTCCAATAAAAGCTTTTATTGACACCAGGCTCAGCAAACGACTGATTTTTCAAAGTGGCGAACTATGACGTCAGAGGATAAACAGAAGATGATGAATGCCTACTTCAACACGGCCGGTTTAGCCCCGCCCACCGATTCGTGCATTACACGCATAGCTAAAAAACATAGGCCTACCTCATGATGACAAACCGGATCGAGAGTGAAACGCATAATATGCAAAACTGTTCTCCACTCACAGCAGTGGGCGTTTATTTCCAAGTCTTCAATGCGAGACGCCCATAAAAACCGAGCGTTTTCCAGCTAGGCTCAATACTAGGGTAGAAAATGGCCTATTACTTATTCATTGTGATGTTTTTTTTATGTAAAAACCAAGCAAACGTCATATGCTGACCTCAGACAACAATATAAAATAAATTAAAAGCCAGTTCATGACCGCTTTAAGTATCCCCAATTTTTATAGCATCAAATAACTAACTAATATCGGTCTTATTTCAAGAACGAACAATGCCTAAAATGACAGAGACCATCTTTGTAAAAAGTTTTTGAAGTGTAAACGATAGCGTTATTTGATGTTATCCACATTTATAATTCATCTGCGACAGCAATGTGAACTTTTGTAAAGACTTTTAGCTTTTAAATGGATCATTATGCAAATTACAAACACACAAGGAGGGTTCTCTGCATTAAAGACCCACGACTGGCAGATCAACGTGCAACTACATTTCTCTCTGAAATGGTAGGACATTAAACAAAATTGATTATGGAGGATGTCAACTGTGACAAGATGATTGGCAGGGCAGTTTAAACAGTGACAGGATACACTTAGAATAGTTCACTTCAGAATTAAAAATGCCCAATAATTTACTCACCCCCATTGTGTCATTTAGATGTTTCTCTTTCTTATATATAGGATTAAAAAGGGTTCATTTTTCCATCTCAACAAGAATTATGTGAGTCACCATTCCATTTGGGGACGAAAACTCTTATCTGTCCTGTAATAGGACACAGAGTTCTGCCAGTACTTCATTTTGGGATGTTAGTTTTTGGGGGAAGTTTTATAGAGAATTGTTGGGAGAGTGAGTTTGCTGGATTATTCATTAAATATAATGAATAATTTGTTTTTCTGATTGGTCCAGACACTACAGGCTTTTGGATTATCGCAAAAAACAAGCTCCGTGATCTACAAAAATGAATGATACTTACAAGTTTTGCCCTTTAAAATAATTATCACAAATAAATTTTAGCCTACGCAGTCGCCAGAAGTAAAAAGCTAAAGGTAGGCTATAAACGAACTACACCAGTCTCACAACTTCATCACTAAACTTCCGACAACTCTTTCAGTTATCTAAAAACATTTGCCCAGAAAGTTTGAGTTACGACAGTTTGTAAGAGCACAATAATAAGTATAACGATATGCTGTAAAAGCAGACTGAGTTACCACCAATCCTAACTACGCAACTGTTTGCAATTACACATATAAAATAATAAGATGCAAAATAGTATCGTTCAATGGCAAATTCTCTGAAATGGGTATTAAGAGACATGATATTGTACGCTACCAGTAAGCGTGCTTGTTTTATGAATTGTTTTTACTGGAAAGGAGAAAACAATACAGTGACACAATGGATGGTTATTACATTACTACTGAGATTGTTACCTCATGTTTGTTTTAGACCTTGTTCTATTCCTTGATTCTGATTGGTCAATAGCTGTGTTTTATTCACAGTAAAACACAGACTGTTTTATATCACTACACAACACCCTTGGCAACAACGTTAAACATATGTTTGTTCTCATTGATATTGTTGTAAAAGATTAAGCGGGTGTACCTGCATTTAGCTACAGAAGATATAGCATTTTTCTTCAGGTCAGTCCTATATATTAGTTAATAAAAAAGAATTTGAATGTCCGCTGCGATGTCTTGTCCTTTTAACAGTTAAGGGGTTTCCCGTGACCGATGTCATGGCTGCTTCTTGCTTCTCCGTGTTCACAGCAAGTTTCAGTTCTTTCAATAATGAATGTCTTCTCTTGTGACGAATCACTCATAAAGACAGTGTGTAATCTATAATATTTATCTTGCACTAACACTCATTCAGTCTACTGTAATTTAAAAATGTGTTTAGGATTATGTGATTTCCTTGCAATATCCATCATCATATCAACTGGAATTCAATGTTTGTAAATTTCTCAGTGTTTGGCATGTGGGGTGTGAACAATTTCTTGGCAGTGAAGTTTGTTCATATTCACGTCAAACATTTAATGACCTTTAATGAGACAGTTTTGTGGCTTAACAGATGTTGTTGATACAATGTTGTTGCCTTTCCCCCTGCAGTTCACACACAGATTTCGAGTCGATTGAGCTGCGAAAAAACCTTTCTAAAATTGTCCTTGTAGGGCTGGAGAGTCAAATTAATTTTAGTGATTCCATTCATATAAAGGTGAACCACTTGACCATCATTTACATTAACCATCTTAATGAAATTATAATAATATTTGTTATGTAATATGTAGGCTATATGTAGCCTAATAAACTGTATCTAAATCATAAATAATAACAAATTATTTTTCGAAATAAAAGCCAGACAATTTTGTCTTGAAAAATAATTTGCTATGGAGTAGAACAGGTTGAGTGACTTTTTCTTTGCTCACAACTGATTGGTCCAAATTCGGTTTGCAACTTCTTACCTGGAACATAACCTGCCCCAATCGTAAGTTACTATGGTAATGAACACTGCTAAAACCCATCTAATCATTCAATTAACTGTCAGATATAAGCAGAGAACCTTGCTCTGGTATCAGCCAAGCATTAGTAGTCCCAATGGGGTGCACGTGAACCGTAGGTTTTGTTTTGTGTGAAAACATGGCTGAAAGAAGTGAAAGGGTTTTACTTCCGAGTTCAGAGGGAAAATGTATGAATAAAGTACTGTTTATAAGCGATGCGCTGCTTTGATACCATGAAAGCCGCTCTATTTGTGCTTTTCCATAAGTGCCATCAAAGAGTGGATTTACATTTTCATTCAGATGGTCTGCAGTTAGATTTAAACCAGTCAATGGAATATTAGCTAATGAGTCATTTATGCAAAGACATTTTCAAGACTTACTGTTCAGTACAAACAGCTAATAAAGAGACAGAAATAGTCTTTTTTCTGAAATGGATTGAATGTTCTTTACTAAGAAAATATAGGATCTCTAAATAAAGTGTCACCTTCTAATCACCCCCCCAAAAAATGTTTGGTACCACTTTTTAGTAACCATCATTAATAACATTAACAAACATTACATTACAGACAGAGTTATATTACAATAACATAACAGTCTACAATGACGCTGGCATCAATATTCTGACATTCCAGATAAATATATACAGTATATAAGAATAAACATATCAAGAAAAAACATAAAAAAGATGCTATCGTGTATCGATTTACCATTAATTACACAGAGTTGTCTGTAGTTACCATCTTCCAGTCCAGTGGGTTTTTAGTGGTCGACCGATATATCGGCCAATATTTGGCAATTTTTAATGATCGCATATTTTTTTTTGATTGGCAGGAGATTTTTCACTTTTTTTGACAGCCAAGACTTGCCAGGACCAAAGAATCTGATCTCCCATTTCCATCTTTATTAGTTTGCTGTCCAGTCATGTCTAATATATAATTAGACAGAGCTGTTAAACACAGAAAGAAACAGTATTCAAAAAGTTTTTTGCTATTATTAATAATTGAAAGACAAACAATACTATACTTTCTCGTACTGTCAGAATTTATATATTCTAAACAAGTCTTTGAATCTGAAAAACATTTTAATTTCATAAACCTTGAAAACTTTGGCAAATCCAGCTGTGAAATCTTGTAGTGTACGTTCATAAAAACGTGTGTACTCTTATCATTTATATTTTTAACAATTTCTTTATTTGCGAAATATACTATAATGAGGTTGCGATCTAAAGTATATATCGGTTTATTTGGCAATTCTAAATATTTCATAATTATTTTCAAATGATTTATTTCTAATTTAGTGAACATTATGTAAAATATATTTAAATTTAATTTGAGCAATTAGCATGTGTTTTTACTATCCTTAAATTAAATGGCATCAGTGATCAAAAAATCAATATCGGTCGACCACTAGTTTTGACCACAGAAGTGTGCGTGTAACGAATTAGTAGAATTTATTTAGTGACCATATTTTAGGTTCTGTTGAGATGTGTATTCTCAGTAGTGTCCTCCTCATCCTGCTCCTCCTCCGTGTCTGGCTCGTGGATGAAACCGTAGCGCCGATAGACAGATCCATCTCGGCTGGTGTAGACCACATCCGCCTCGTCTCCGCTGTCCTCTGGTTCTGGTACTCCATGAGGCATGGGCCGAGAACTGGCCTCTCCGCTCAGCCGTTCATAGCTCTGTCTCCAGCATAACCTTTTTTTGGCCCTTGCCTGTACCAGAGCAAACACAACTAGGGCTAGCACGACAGCTAGCAGCAGAGCAGCGGGTAAGGCTGCAGATGCGTGCTGTACCGCTTGGGACCTTAGAATAACTTCATCCTCAGTTTTACTCGGAACAGGTGCCTCAAGGCATAATGCTGTAAAAAAAGAAATAGCATTCAGTGTAATGTGTAATTTTTCAGTGTAAAACCTGTAAAATGAATTTTATTGACATGCTTATGTTGATGAGCCAAACGTCTCTAATCAAGGCCACATTTTAAATGGTGCTCGAAAAATCATGAAACTTTGCACACACTTCAGAAGTGGTGAAGATTTACGTGTGATATGGTTTTCAAAATTGGGTGGGGCAAATTCTTTAAATTATTGCCCACAAATTTTGCCCCGGCTCTACGTTTCATGTACAGGTATGAAATTTGGTACATACATGTAATGACCCAATACCTACAAAAAAGTCTCTTGAAGCATAGCCGTAAACACAACAGGAAGTCAGCTATGTTGAACTTCCTCCTAGATTTTGTGCATTTTTCATAATTTCCCTGATGTTGTACTTTAACAAACTCCTCTAACAGTTTTGATCTGATATGATCCTCTTCAAATTCGGTGAGTGTAATCTTAAGGCCTTTGCGACGTTAAATTGCGAAGATCTTGAGTTTTCGTCGAAGGGTGTGCCCTTGGAGGCCTGACAAAACAGCCTTTTGGTGATTTGTGCATGAACATGTCATATAGTTCAATATTGCTTGCAGTTCCGATGTTAATGGCAACCACAGACAGCCTGCAGTAACTCAGGCATACAATGTCCGATCTGCCCCAAACTTCACATGTTTGATAAGAGTCCTGTCCTGAACACATGACCATGCTCATATTTGGTTATAGCAATAGCGCCACCTGCTAGTAGCAGGAAGTGTGCAAAACAAATCCTTTGACATACTGCTCCTATATTTATTACCATTACAAACTGCCTACCATGCTCTGTTTTCCTAAAACCACCAGGTGGTGGCGGCACGGGTGCGAGGGCCCTTTTCATTGTTGCTTGCAGCTTTAATTTTTTCTTGTCGCTTGATAAATTTAAGTTTGAGCCACTGTAGTCACTTTGACTATTTTAACAATGTCTTTAATACCTTTTCTGGGGCGGCAAGTTTCAATCCCTTAGAAGCCTACGGAAGTGAGACAGCTCTCAGATTTAATAAATTAATATATAATTTGTGTTCCGAAGATGAACGAAAGTCTTATGGGGTTGAAACAACAATGAGGGTGAGAAATTACTGACAGAATTTATTTTTTTTTAGCTAAACAACCACAACAATTTGATGGCTATAACAGAAAGGAGTATTTTCAGAGAATTATGGCATTTGTTTTTCATCTCTTGCTCATAAAAAGTTGTTGCAAGTAATGAGGAAAATTTATTCTGCAAGTTAAACAGGAAATATCTGACTCCCATTGTAAAAAATGCATGGCATTGTGTGTCTATGAGAATAAACCATTTAAAGGCTTAAAGTAAAAACCTGAGGACATACCTGAGCCTGTATCGCAGAGACAACACTTCCTGTCCTTCTGCCCCGACTTGCAGCAGGGTACACACTGACTGTTAATGGCATGTAGGGCAAACCCTGAATGACAAGTGAGACAGTTCCTGTGCCCGGCACTGGAACAATGTCTACAGGTCTCATCACAGGGCTCACAAATTCCCTAACGTAATTGAAAGAGATACATGTGGAATGAAGTCTTTTGTTCTGTTTGACAGATGCAGTATAACAACATACAACATAAAAAAACAACATACAATGAAAGTAAAAGTGCTTCACAGAAATTTTCTAAAAACTTGAATTGTTTTGTTAAAATTTGTATTGGTTCTGTTAACATTTTTATTTTTTGATCTGTAAAGCCATTTAAATATTTAAAATGATTGTTTCAGGGTTTATGGTGATGTATACCGACAAAATTGGATATAACTTTATACGTACCTTTACACTAAATTCATGTTCACGTTTTAGTCACGTCTTGCGCTTACACTATTGAAAGTATTTTAATGTTTATAGACCTTAATGCAACCTAGATCATGCTTAAAGAACCAGTTTTGATGACTTGTAAAGACATGGAAATGTATGATTGATCATTATACGGTATGAAGATTAATCCCTGAGGAGGCATCCATTGTCGGGTATTAATAGACGACAGCGAGGTGTGGCATCGGACGGTTGACTATGCCGAAGTCCATTAAAACCTAGACAATGGACGTATTTTTTTAAGTTAGGCTTGTCTAGGCATGGGCACTTTTGTTTTTGTTTTTTACACACAGGCAGGCATAGTTTTCGTTTTATGTATAACGGCTAACTAGATGTTTGTTTTGATACAATAGATTGTAAACGGATACTTTGACTGCCTGTTGCATTGGTTACTCAAAGCTGATGTAACCAGCGCATTTATTTCTTAATTCCGAGCGGTATTACTTTTTAATGGACACCCCGCAGCCAATCAAAATCGAGTATTCACCCAGACCATGGGATAACATTTATTATACATCTGATGTTTTTTAGGACACATTGCTTATTACAAATAAGACATGATGACTATTCTGGGAAGTTTGTAGTGCCTTTAGATCAAAGGATTCTTAAAGGAGTAGTTCACTTAAAAAAAAAAAAACTTTTGCTGATACTTTACTCACCTCCAAGTCATCCAAGAATGAAATGATCACTCATTTAAAAAAAAAATAAATAACAAAGTTTAAGTTTTATAAGTTCAAATGTTCACCTTGCTCTGTTCTGTGATGCATGTTCGTGATTCGCGATTGAGTTTATCAAAATGTAAAATGTATTTGAGCTTATAAAACTTAACTTAAACTTTGTTTTTTTTTTTTTTAAAGGAGCGATGGTTTCGATTGATAAGACCCTTATTCATCGTCTGGAATCGTTTAAGGCCCTTTGAAGCTGCACTGAAACTGTCTTTTGGACCTTGAATCCTGGAATGTTTTCATCAAAAACCTTAATTTCTTTTCGATTGAAGCAAGAATGACATGGACACGACATAGGGGTGAGTAAATTATCAGCACAAGTTTTTTTAAAAGTGAACTACTCCTTTAAGAAACATACTTTCCAGTAACACATTTTTTTATGGTTTCGTTTTGGTAGCCAACGCTAAAACAAATCTAAAGAGTAAATTCTGTTATAAAGAGATATTTACTCATTAGTCTTTAGACTTGTTTATACTTTGTTAATTGTAAACTTAAATCTGCATACTAAGCGTCCATGTTTTAGTCACTGATATTGGAAGCTGTTATCTTTAAAAATGGCTATAGATTATATTTCCTTCCTAATCAATCAATGACATTCTAACAGACGAACATTTGTTAGCTACAACAGCCACTTTGATGATGGCTCACATTTGGATGACATTTTTCAAGAATTAGTAATGATAGTTTTCATCTTTTCCCAGAAATAGTAGTAAATTATGATGAGGAACTACTATAAATACAGAGATGAACTTCCACACCCACTCTGACATGAGCACTTACACCCTGTGAGTAATATTGACTCTCCTCGCAGCGAGGGTAACACACGCCATCCTGCAGGACGCTACCCCAGTCACACGTCACACATCCCTGAGGAGTGCTATCTGCAAACAACACAGACACGCAGATGAGAAAGGGAGCGGTATATGCAATTACCTTCAAAGAGATGCTAATCTGGAGGTTTTGTTGAGGTCAGAGTTTCACTTCCTTAAAGCTACACTGTGTGATTTTTTTACCCCCATCTAGTGGTGAAAAGGTATATTATCAACCAATGAATATTAGTTTCTGTTTCTCTCAATTCCGATTTCGTTTTAACTCCTACGGTGGCCAATGTAGTCCAAGATTAACATGGCTTCCAGTTCGACCTCATTCATGAGTGTTAACTCAAACGTAAACGCGAAAGGCGAAGCTTGAATTAACGGGTATGTCCCTCTTTGGCTAATATACTTTCAAGATGGAGGGGCAACAAGGCGACCGACATTAGAACCCCTTACCCGTAAGTATTTTCAATGGCATATTATACACTCACGAGAATACTTTAATTACTTGAACGAAGTAAATGTACTTTATTGAGCACATACATTTTTGAAAGAACGTGTTCAAAAATTGAAAGTGTTTTTTAGCTAAGAATAAACTAAAAGAGTTACACAGTGTAGCTTTAAGGGAAAATAGGCAGGAAGAAATTGATTTTCATTGTAACTGACATTGTGCCCGTTGTTTGAACTTAAATTTTGAACCCAAAATATTCCTTTTAGACTAGGAGGTCATTAGTAAGTATGAGTACCTTGTAACTCCAAGATTTCAAATCCCTTTCTTTTCGGGGAATCCTGTTGCGGCCTAACTTCCTTAGAGATGGACAGGAATGCTAATAGATTTTTCCAGGAAGGATTTACTTTTTTGGTGCTTAGGTAAACAGGTTTTATTTCATAGCCGTTTCTATAGCATGGATTTTAGCATTGTTAAAAACCCCGAAGACTAACATGACACCTTCATAATCATGACATGTGTTATGAATACGAAGGAAGTTTTATTAAGTGTCATTCGCTCAGTTATGACATTTTTATGCAAATATGACATTGTATGACATAGGATTTGCAGCGATCATTTTAGACGACTTTAAAGAACCATTTAATCGAAACGGCCACAGGTTTATGACAAGGAATCAGCCATCTTTCCAGATGCACCAACAGATCGACAATGACAATGTTAGTGGAGAATCCGTAACATTTCGATGCATTGTGTAGTGACAATAGTGTAACTAAGAGTATATATATATATATATATATATATTGTTTTATTGGCCCAACAGTCTGTCAAACATAGTAGTCGTATTGTCCCCCCTCAATCCGCTAAAGTTGTTTATTTGTCTTTATTGTGTGTTGCAGCAATACATTATATTTCTATGTTGTTGTTATCTACAAAGGAAATAAAGGAGATGTGCACTGTACTAGTCCTTTAATTACATTATCATAAATTAAACTCTGTTTCTGTAGTGATGAGTGTCAGCTTCAAGTAAATAAACTTGCGCGATTGTCGTGTGGACCGCCTCTCTCGTTTGCCTAGTTCGCTGTGCTAATAAATATAGGTAAAACGATAGAACTATTGCAATGCGATTAAAGGATAGTTTGATGTCTAACATCGATAGTCTGGCGTTATAATTGATTTGAGAGGATTCTTTATTGCTGTTGTATTGTTATAGTCTGCTTCGTCCAAGGCAAGATACCTTGTGTTCATGTACAAGGGGGTGGAGTTACATAGAGGTGTAGACACTCTCAAACAAAGCATAGGATTCAGGTCATTACCTGAAATTCCCCAGCCCTGATCTCATCAGCATAGCAGATATTCAGAGCCTTGAGATGCTAATCTAATCAGACTGACTAGATTGCTCAAATCTTAACATTATCATTGAGACAAAGGTTGGGAGTCTCAGTAATCTGACTCATTTAACTTACAATAGAGAGATCAGGACTGGCAAGATTCTCATGCTTAACAGGTGATCTCATCATCACCTTAAAATGTAAAACACAATATACATAACTTTCTCAGTTTAAAGGGATACTCCACTTTTTTTGGAAATAGGCTCATTTTACAACTCCCCCAGAGTTAAAAAGTTGAGTTTTACCGTTTTCAAATCCATTCAGCCGATTTTCTGATATTTAGAAGAATTTTAGTAACCAGACAGTTTCTGGTCTCATTGACTTCCATAGTAGGAAAAAAATATACTATGGTAGTCAATGAGACCAGAAACTGTCTGGTTACTGATATTCTTCTAAATATAAAAAAAAAAAATCGTCTGAATACATTCGAAAACGGTAAAACCCAACTGGAGGAGTGGTAAAATGAGCCTATTTCCAAAAAAAGGTGGAGTATCCCTTTAAATTCTATTGTATTGGAACCTAATTAAACATTTTGATCGATTTTGTAATCCTACAGCACATTAAAACCAGTCAGCAAACTGAATATCTGTTTGCATTGATATTTTGAGATCAAACGAGGGCCGCCATATAATGATAAGAATGAAGATAGCAGTAGATGATGGCGTAACAAAATCTCATAAAATGTAAGAACAATGATAACAGACGCACCTGTGCAGGACTTGCAGCTGGTGTGGCACTGTTTGCAGCTGTGCCCGCTTTCAAAAAAGCGCTGTGGACACTGATCCACACACTGTCTGGTGCCCTGCAGGTTCAATAAAGGAGGCGTGCACACCTGGCAAGAGTCCGGCCCTGGGCCTGTGCACTGCTCACAGGAACGGTCACACTTCTCACATCGCCCCTCCGAGCTGTAGTACCTGAGGGCAAGACATGTATCTATGGTTATTATATGCCGGCAATGAAGAGGAGGCAGGAAGTTACTGTGGAATAAGATCAAAAACGGCCCAGAATCGAACCTGAATTTCCCATTTGAGCACCACAGCTCAACATATCTGTAGCCACGCCACTAGGGCACTCTTTTTAGGAGCAATCAGTTTAATCTAACGAGTGGATGAATGAAATTTTGTTGTGTGTGTGTGTAAGATGATCTCACCCTGTGGGACAGTGGCTAACACAGAGATGTGAGAGGAGATGAAGGTATCCTGGGGCACAGCTCAGACAGTCTCTGGGAGAAGCCCCGGTGCAGGTGGCACACACATGATCACAGGGCATACAGAAACCCAGATCTACCCCGTCCGCCTCCTCATGGGCACTGTAAGTTCCCACAGGACAATTGCTCACGCAAGAACCATCTGGAACACAAACACAGTCTATTTAAACCAGTAACTTTAAGCTGAAATTTTTTGTTTCAACTGCACTTTAGATCCACGAGAGGGATTCAAAGTCAGACGATGGCGTCGATTTTAGCATATTTTGAGCCCAAACATCCAACACATTTTTTATTGACAGAATTTGAACTGTTGAAAATGTAGACATCAGTAATTATTCATAATTAGAGGAGTCATAGGGTCCAAATAGGGTGGGTCCTGCCCCATCTTTAAAAGATAAAGTTTTGCAAAAGCGTAATAGGGACACTTTAATAGTAGATCTAAACTTAAAGTAGTTCACTTTTTAAAAAAAAACAAAACTTTTGCTGATAATTTACTCACCCCCATGTCATCCAAGATATCCATGTCTTTCTTTCTTCAGTCGAAAATAAATTAAGATTTTCGATGAAAACATTCCAGGATTTTTCTCCATATAATTGACTTCAATGAGAACCAAACGGTTCAAGGTCCAAAAGACAGTTTCAGTGCAAACTGCACACTGTTCAAAGGGCTTTAAACGATTCCATACGATGAATAAGGGTCTTATCAAGCGAAACGATCGATCATTTAAAAAATAAATAACAAACTATAAGTTTTATAAGCTCAAATGCTCACCTTGCTCTGTTCTGTGATGCGCGTTCGTGACTCTCCTATTCGAACTCGTTCATCAAAATGAACGATTCTTTTCCTGAGTCAACTCGTTCATTTTGTTCGTTGAATGAACCAAATGACTCGAAAAAAAAAAAAAGATTTGTTCATTTGTTTGTTTGTACTGAAACTGTCTTTTGGACCTTGAACCATTTGGTTCTCATTGAAGTCCATTATATGGAGAAAAATCCTGGAATGTTTTCATTAAAAACCTTCATTTCTTTTCAACTGAAGAAAAAATGACATGGATATCTTGGATGACATGGGGGTGAGTAAATTATCAGCAAAAGTTTTTAAAAGTGAACTAGTAGTAGTTGTATTGACACAAGTCACACATACTGTGGAGGTAGTTGGGGAGGGCACAGGTCTGGCAGTCAGTGGGTCCCGGCCCCTCGCAGGACTGGCAGAGCTGATGACATGCTTGGCAAGTGAACTGGTTATTTTGGAGGAATGTTCTGGGTGGGCAGTCTGAATCCCCGGTAACCCCACACATCATGGTGTTGGGATCAAGAACGAGACTCTTTTCGCACTGCAGACACTGTGTCGGCTCAGGACCTTCACAGCGTGCACAGGTCTGGTGACATTCTACGGAGGCAAATGTGGGACATATAAGAACATTTTTATATTTGTCAGCCACATTTATCTACATATATTCAATCACTGTGATTATAAAACATAACCAGTTTGCTTGTGTAGTTGGTTGTCTTACGGCAGAGTTTCTATCGTCATCACCGGCGGCCATCTTGCCATCAATACTCTTATCTCGTTGAAATCTTGACGGATTTACAAACGGTTTGTTATGGTTATTTAAAAAGTACATGCACCATTAAAACAATGTTATGAGCGAGCGAGCTGCCTGTGACAAGATGGCCGCAGCGTGGACGAGATATCTAGCCTTTATTTTGGATATCTATGGTCTGAAGGTCTAGCGTATATGCACTGCTTATAATACGTTACATTACAGATGATACTTTACCCTGGCATTCTTTATCAGAGGTCTGGTAATACGTTCCCATCGGGCACGCCTCCAAACACGTGCCCTCGTACAGTTTTGGGGTGAGGGAAGAGCAGGTCTCGCAGTCGTCAGATAGGGGACCAGAGCAGGTGGCACAGGTGGGATGGCAACTCACACAGACTCCCTTATCCAAATCTTCAAAGTAACCCTTCGGACACACCGCCTTACATGCTCCGTTTAAGAGCAAATAGAGAAAACTGCACCCTGAAATTAAATAGTTACACAATATATTTGAATATTTGAAGTGCTTTCCACTGAAAGTAAGCAAGGTGTGGTAACTGATGGCACGCAAGATCACTGAACATGTAATGTCATTCCACAGAAGTGACACTGACAGGTTTTCGGCTGTAACTGTTTCTACTTTTGGTAGTGATGTTTTGCACAGGATCTCAACAGTATCAACCACTCACTAGTGCAGGTGTAAAAATTGGTGCACACGTCACAGTGAAGGGCACAGCGTCTGCATGTGCCGTCTTCTGCCACGTAGCTCATGGGGGCGCAGTTTTGCTTGCACTGCCCGTTGGCCAGATGAAGGCCCTCTCGACACGAAAGGCACTGCGTGCTTGTGCCATCGCAGGTCAGACAGAGTTCATCACAGGGTTCACATGTCCCCAGCTCAGTCTCAAAATAACCTCTGCAAGAAAAATAGACACAAGTTTTTTCAATGAATTGATCAATGTATGCTACTGAGCGACGGTCAGGTCATTTGGCTTTCAGTTTAGCTTATGTTCTTAAGGATACATTTTATTTTAAGGTGTCCTTGTTTCACTGTAATTATACATTTAAGTACGGGGTAATAGCAATTAACTACATGTACTTGCTATAGGGTTAGGATTAGGTTTCAGTTTTAGGTCATATGCATGTAATTATGCATTATCTATAGTTAATACTTAATTAACTATAGTAATTAGGCAAGGCAAGTTTATTCATACACACAATAATTCAAAGTGCTTTACATAGAATAAATTAAAATAATCAAAATAAATAAGAATAATTAAAACAGTTTAGTCAAATCACAGTAATATTTAGAGTCTATATATATATGAATATTTATTAAACATATAAAGAATTTTATGTATATTGTAGTGTTTGGTAAGTCTTTATCCTCACCAAGGCTGCATTTGATCAGCAATACAGTAAAAACAGAAATATTGTAAAATATTATTACAATTTAAAATAACTTATTTCTGTTTTGATATATATATATATAAATTTACATTTATGATTTGAAGCTCAAGAAAATGTTCTTATTATTATTAATATAGAAAACAATTAATATTTTTTGGAAACCATGATACAATTATTATTATTTATTTATTTTTTAAAGATTTTTTTGATGAACAAAGTGCAAAAGAAAAGCATTTACAGTAGTTGAAATAGAAATCTTATGTAACTTTAAAAATGTCTTTACCGTCACTTTTAATTAATTTAAAGCATTAATTAAACCGCCTTGCTTTTTAAAAGTATTTCTTTCTAAAAAAAATATTTTAAGGTGTTTTAAGGTGTCATTGTTACACATTTAAATAGTGAGTAATATTAATGAACTACATGCAGTGTACTACTATAGGATTAGGATTTGGTTGAGGGTTAATTGCATGCAATTATGCATAATTTACTGTTATTACTACAGTACATGTAACAAAGACACTGTAAAATCAAGTGTTACCAGAAACTCTTACTGAACCCAAACTTTTATCCGGTAGAGTAGTTGATTATATTTTAAATATATTATAAATTCCCTGTTCCAGCCATAGCGACTCACTCTGGGCACTCAGACCAGCAGTTGCCCTGGAACAGATAGAGCTGGTAGGAGTCCGTCTGACAGCTCACACACTCGTCTCTGCTCTCACAGGCCTCACAGTTAGCAGAACACCTCTCACACAACAAGCTGGAGCTGTTTCCAAAGAAACCCAGAGGACAGCGCTCTACACACACAGACTCCTGCTCCAACATGTATCCTAGCAAAAAACACGACTATTAGAGTGGTTGGAAAAAGCAAACATGCGTGTTAAAAATGTAATATTTATTCAGCAAGTTCTTTTGAAGCAGGAAGCTATTAAAAGGAAATGTTTACGTTTATCAGGTGGGAGGGAAAGGAAAGCTAACCTATACGTTACCGGTAGCACAGGTGATGCAATTCTGAGCCTTGGGACCGTAACATGTCAGGCAGGACCCGTCACAGAAACGACAAGTGCGACTTTCCCCTTTGGAGTTAGAAAAAAGAAATACACGGATATATATAGTTTTCCATTACTACAGGGATTTTCTCAAACTTGTTGATGGCAAATATAAAACTTAAATGAAAACGAGAAATGTTGCTTTGATAACTGAAATAATTTAAGTTACTTAAATTACTAAAACTAAAACAGAAATAAAAATACAGTGTTTGAAATGTTAAAATGATAAAAGCAATCTTAAACTAAAATGAATTAAAAATTAAATCTAAAAATAAAAACTCATTAAAAAATAATTACACTATAATAATAGAAATACTGTAATAGAATATAAATAATAATACCATTAATACCAACAATATATATATATATATATATATATATATATATATATATATATATATATGGCAAATATAAAAACTTAAATGAAGATGAGAAATGTTGCTTTGATAACTGAAATAAGTTATTTAAATTACTAAAACTAAAACAGAAATAAAAATAAAGTCTTTGAAATGTTAAAAATGATAAAAGCAATCTTAAACTAAAATGAATTAAAAATGAAATATAAAAAATAATTACACTATATGTATATGTATGTATGTATATGAATATAGTGAAATAAGGACGTTTGTCCACACTGCCTTTACATTAAGAAGATCCTCATTAATGTTATTGTTGGTATTAATAACATTAATACCATAACAATGTTATTGTTGGTGTGTGTGTATATATATATATATATATATATATATATACACACACACACACACAGAGAGAGAAAGTAATATTAATTAACTACATGTACTTACTATAGGGATAGGGTTTGGTTTAGGGTTAATTGCATGTAATTATGTATAACTTAGTTATTAATACAGTAACTAACTACATGTAACATGTATACTGTAAAATAAAGTGTTACCAATAATTTGATATTTATTGTCATTGAATGAAACCCAAAGCAAATTATTAACACAAACCCCATTTTATACTGTATTTTTTTTACTTAAATAACACATCGTATTATTTTATAACATCAATTTGATACATGTTAAAAAAATTACAAATATTAAATTCATATATTAAGTTAACATGTAGAACAGGTAAATTACAGGACAGTGTTTTAAGTTTAGTACTACCAACAGAGGGCAGTATTACACCAACTGTAACAGGCATGAGCAAACTGAGGGCAGACTTATTCTTTTTATTGTTCTTATATTAAATGTCAGAAGTTCTCACCATCAACGTATTGGCCTTCGGGGCAGCTGATAACCGGGCACTTCCCGTAAACTGGGCGGCTCCAGCCACTGCATCTGTCACAGTCTCTCACTCCAGGGCCATGACAGGTCAGACAGGAGCTGTGACAGGGCTGACAGCGCCACCCTCTGGTGTCTTTAAATGTTTCTGCTGGGCAGTCCTTCACACAGGTGCCGTCTGAAGGGTTCAATGCAAACAGATGTAAATGGTACATCCACAGACTGATTATCCTCTTATTTTCAATTTTATTCTTTACTTTGTGTTGTGATTTTCATATATACAGTACTGGTATGAACAATACACACTCCATTCAAAAGTCGGGTCAGTACACTGTAAAAAGTGATGAGTTGACTTAACTTAAAAAAGTGAGGAAACCTGTTGCCTTGAAATCATCAAGAAATTAATTAGTAATTGAAAAAAAATAAGTTATATAGAATTGTCAGGTTCACGTGACTTAATTTTTTCAATTTGAATTTCAGTTTATTACTTTATAATTTTAAGGCAATGGGGTTGCTCACTTTTTTTAAGTTAAGTCAACTGATCACTTTTTACAGTGAACTTTAATGAATACTTTTATTCAGCAAGGACGCATTAAATTGGTCAAAGTGACAGTAAATAATGTACTGTATAACGTAAAGATTAAGATTTCTATTTCAAATAAATGCTGTTTCATTGAGCTGTCAGATCATCATCAAAGAATATGATGATTTCTGAAGGATCATTTGACACGTTTCGCAATTTTACTGAATTTTTGAACAAATAATGCAGCCTTGGCGAGACTTCTTTCAAAACATAAAATCTTACTGACCCCAAACTTTTGAAAGGCAGAGGTTCACAGGTAATACATACAGTCTGTTGTGTTATTATAGAATATTATAGTAGTAATAATTAAAAAGAAATGCCTGTGAATTTTGGACTGGGTGTCTAATCGTGAATATTTAATTTGCATGAATGAATCACTCACAATTTGCATTAACCATATTTGCATCCCATTTCTATTTCCTATTCAAATAAGTGGGCAAGACTGAGTGAGTGCTGCAAGAGCACATTCTCTACCTTTTTTCTTGTTGGACCATATTTACATGATTATTAAAATCTAAAGGGGTTTCAGTCATAAGAACTTTCGGGAGAGTTTATGAAACATTTTATTAAATGTAAATGGATTATACATAGGTTTCGTTTTGGTGGGCTGCTGGAAGTTACATTGAAAAAGCCATTTAGAACATGAATAGTTTCATGGATGAACTATTCATCTATGAAAATAATATAAGCAATTTTCAAATCTTTAAGAAAATGAATGGACAATAAATGTAATTGTTTTTACCCCCCTTGACGTTTAAAGAAAAGTGTTAATTTTGTATCGTTTTAATTGTTTTTAGTACTGTTTGGTCGACCAATGGCAAAAATGAAGTGGTTTTTTTTGCGTTTTTTTTTTTTTTTACTTTGCTAATATGTCAATCTGCAATCTCAACTGCAAATATTATTAAATATACTTCCATTTTTATAAATAAATTTCATTTCTGTTGAACACAAAAGAAGGATGTTGGTAACCAGACAGTTGACTTAACCATTGACTTGCACTTCAACTCTCTGCTTTCCAACATTCTTCAAAATATTTCTTTTGTGTTCAACAGAACAAAGAATATCATACTGGTTTGGAACAATAAGAGGGCGAGTAAATTATGTATTTTGGATGAACTATTCCTTTAATCTAGTTTAAATTTAAATGAAAGATTTAGTCTATAAACATTATACAATAATGAACGCTTTATAGGCCAGACTTAAGTAATGTGACTGAATCAGCTATGGCTATCAGACAGGAAAATGAGAGCGGACGTTCAGAGGAAGTAGAGTACGCACTGTTCAGGAAGTATCCGCTCTGGCAAGTGAGACACAGGGCATCATTCCAGCAGTCCACACACGGATCTATGCAGCTGATACACAGTCCTCTACCCCGGTCCTCATACGTCCTTTGGGGACAGTGCTGACGACACTGGTGTCTGTATCTGTAAGGATAGAGAACAAACAAAAATGGCGTGTCATGTTTTGACTGCATTGTTTAAAAAGTGAGCAGGCCTTCAACATAATATTTGAGGGCTGTTTAGTATATATATATATATATATATATATATATATTTTTTTTTTTTTTTTGACTAAAAAAATACTGAAACTTTAACTAAAAATTAAGTGAAAAAAAGAATTTAGAAATACAAACTAATTCAAAATGTGTAAATCTCTTAAATTGTAAGGTGTGTGTTTTTTTTTTTTGCACTCAAATAGGGTCGAAAAACTCTTTATATCACCTCAGTACCAGACAAAATCAATACCCTTCTATCACTTGGACCTGTTTGAAAACCCGTTTACAAAGATTTAGGAACAGCTTCAGAGCAGCAAATGTCTTTGTAGACTTACTTTTGAATCAAAGACGCACTGTGATTCACAAGCTCCACCTTCAGGGTGAGAGATATAATGAACTTGAGCCTTTAGGGCTGTGGAGTCTGGGTAAAGAGTAACCAGAGAACACTAACCACACCAGAGAAATGAACACCATCCCAAAACCACAACGCACCTGCCCTCGGCAGCATAGCTGGAATTATTAAGCCGTCAATCCTTCAAATCAACCTTTCGGCAATAGAGCTTTGATAAATGAAAGCGTCAGAATGAAAGATCATCCGGGCGGCTTTTAATTCAAAGTCTTTTGTCATAATAATTCTATCGTAATTCTTAAACCTGTTGTATAGACCATTTGGGAAGAATCGACCATTCAATCTTCTGATTATTGTGTGTACACCAGGGTTTATGCTAGAAATGTGATATTGAAGACTGGAGTAATGATGCTGAAAATTCAGATATGCATCTAAGGAATAAAGTATATTTCAAAATGTATTGAAATAGCATTTATTTATTTAGTTATCGCAATAATATTTCACAATATTGCTGTTTAGGTAAATGCAGCCTTGGTGAGAAGAAGAGACTCATTAACATTCAAAAATCTTACTAATCCTAAACTTTTAAACAGTATATAGTATATATTCCCAAAATCCTTTTCCCAGTATTTCCAATTTCACTTTTCCTATGTACATCTAATAAAGCACAACAATCCTGAAAATAAAAGCAATTAATACAGTAACCTGTCAAAGGTTTGCATGTTAATTAGTTTATGTAATATATATAAACTTTTTTAAATCTATGAATGTGTAGAGTTGTAATCTGATTATAGGAAGATAAAATATAAATATTTTTAGCATTTTTTTGGTCATTTCATAGTTTTGACGACTATAATTATTCTAAAATATGGAAAATAGTAATAAAAAATAATAGCTATCGTCAAATGTCTGACTGGTACTGCATGTATTAAAACTATTTATCTAACTAATTAAAGTCAAAATAAATCTTAACGTGAAGATAAATTAAATGAAACAACACAAACCATGTTCAAACTATGTTTAAGTCCCACATTTTATCCCTTAAAACTCATCTTTGATGAGTGAAAAAAATTCTTCATGCCTTAAAATAACTTGAATGTAACTCGACACCCTTGCTTCATTTAGTATATGTGGTTCAATGGATATGCCAATTAGCCCCGCCTCCACTCACTCACACCAATACCTGATCCACTCGGTCAACTTTATAGTAGTAAACGCTGCACAATGGTATCACTCGAAACAACGTCGAACACAATAATTAATTATGATTAGCCTTGACTACGTAAGAGCTAATATGTGTTGCTAATAAAACAGGGATATCTTGGCTTTTCTTGAGACTCCCCTGCTTCACCATAAGTCTGATATGCTAAAACTCGACCGCAAGTTAACATGATTGGTTACAAGGTAGTTTGTGACGTAAGAAACACCAGCGATTTCAAACTGCGTTTTTAAGACCGACTTTCGTCACTGTAGTTTTTAGGAGAAAATACTCAGTTGACTTATGAACTTGCTCATGGTTTGTCTTAAAGCATATTAAAAACTCCACATAGACATACAAACAACATTAAAACCTTGACTTTCACCACAGGGGGACTTTAAACACATTTCTTACTCTAGTCAAGCAGTTGATAAGCATGGCTGATCAAGTGCTCCGTCTGAGACACAGAGGTGCCTCACACTGGAACTCGACTCTTAAGCAAGATGTTTGAGTGGGACGGTGGACAACAGCCGCCATGGCAACAACACAAGCACAAAGAAAGCATGAGGAATGTTCAGCGGGATTAACATTGCTCTTTTTCTCTCTGAGTGGACATTCATTAGTCAGGACTCTCGTACAAGACTCTCCAAATCTCTGAGCAAAGAAAGTCCTTCAGCTTCAACCGAGCGCGGAAAAGATGGGCTCAAATTAGTGAGGAGAGAGAGAGAAAGACAGATTGAGGGAGTTAAGGGAAAAACTCATAAGAGGTGCCTTTATGTCGAGCAGCCTGGATCTCAGGTAACCGCGTGAGACTTAACTGAAAGTGAAATCTGATGCACACAATAGTTGGAGGCCATAACACAGGGAGAAACACACAATCAAACCACTGTTCTCTTCGAAGTATCTCCGCAATATGCTCCAGAAGACTTCGACATAGCTTAAATTTCATAGCAGCAGAAATAAACGGACAAATATTTCGAAAAATACAATAGTAACTTACAGGAAGTAGCCGTCTGTGCAGCTGTTGCAAACCTCTGGCTCATCTGTTGAGGACACAAAACAAGCAATGATTACACAGCCATGAATCTTGGAGAGAAAAAAATTAGCAAAAAAAAAAAAAAGCCTAGTAATGCCTAGATTTGATGATGCAGACTTCAAAAATATCAATGCAACTTTCAGTAACACTGTACTTAAAGCCTTTGTGTATAATGCATTATAAAGGTATTCATAATGTATGTTATAATGCATTATCATAAATAATTGTAAGCAAATGCATTATGTAAAATATAAATGATGCAAAACGTATGATGTAAAATTTTCGATATCTGAAACTGGTTGTTTGTCATGTGTTTTAATTATGTTTTACACCTATCTCTAGTTCTGTTAATTAATTTCCTAGTCTAGTTAGCTCCCGTTAGTTCTGTTTTACATGGTTGTGCTATTCTGTTTTCTGTTGATCTTACGTTTTTTAGATTAATGATTAAATTATTAAATATTAAATTAATTATTACTGATGTATTATTACAGAAAACGCTCCCTCGAGGACCACACAATGGACCTTTTAGATCTGGCGTGCCTCACCTACTATCCGGACTGCTAGTTCTGCATTTCTACATCAGCCTCAGCAAATGGTCCAAGGCACGCATTCGCCGCCTACCGTATGTAGAGTGGGTGCTGGTGAGTTGTGGATCTTCATTCACTGTCTGCTGCAGAAAAAGACATCACCAGCCCCACTCTGGACCCAGAGCCCAGCCAGCCACCAACCAAGCCCAACAAGGACAGGATGCCAGAGTCCAACAGGTTGTTTGCCATGTGTTTTAATGAATTATACTTTATCTAAAGGTGTAATAATGAATAGATAACTATTATAATCAATTAGAACTATGGTTTCAGACCATACAATGCATTATAAGGTGCAGACACAGAGCCTGAGCCTGCCTCGATGTCAGCACCAGAGCCAATTACTAACCAGATGCGTAAGCTAGCAAAAATCATCCGTTCCTCTTGGATTTCGAGGAAATGGACTGGAGCCCCACTTAGACTCATGTGAGCTGTGCAGGGTCTCTGTAACTTTATTTAATGGATTGGAAAATGTGAATCCACAAAGTTTTCTGTTGCCACTGGTCCCATCCAGCTCCAAGTCTTCTGTGTCTCCGCTGGTCCTGCACAACTCCAAGTCTCCCGCATCTCCGCTGGTCCCGCATAGCTCCAAGTCTCCTGCTTCTCTGCTGGTCCCGTCCATCTCCAAGTCTCCCGCATCTCCGCTGGTCCCGCATAGCTCCAAGTCTCCTGCTTCTCTGCTGGTCCCGTACAGCTCCAAGTCTTCTGTATCTCCGCTGGTCCTGCACAGCTCCAAGTCTCCTGCTTCTCTGCTGGTTCTGTACAACTCCAAGTCTACTACATCTCTGCTGGTTCCGCACAGCTCCAAGTCTTCTGTGTCTCCGCTGGTCCTGCACAACTCCAAGTCTCCTAATTTTTTGACGCACAGCTCCAAAGCTCCTGCATTTCCGATGGTCCTGCACAGCTCCAAGTCTCTTGCATCTCAGCTGGTTCCTCACAACTCCAAGTCTCCTGCATCTTCACTGGTTCAACACAAGTCCAAGTCTCCTGCTTTCCTGCTGGTCCTGCACAGCTCCAAGTCTCCTGTGTCATTGGTCAGTACAACTTTTGGAATCTGTCCCACCCTGCCTCCCTCTCCTGCTTCCTCTGCCTGTGCTAACCACTTCCTCAGCCCCACCTCCGCTGGCTCCCTTTAGGCCCTCGGCTCATCCTCTGTCTTTTGATCTCCTGCTCCACCTTAGCAAATGAATCCCCTTGCTCTGCTGAGTGTCCATTGACAAGTCGGCTTCTCTTCTCTTCTGGACTTTTGGCTGTGCCTTGTCCCTCCACCCCTTTGGCTCCTTCTGGCTTCTCCTTCCCTTCAGCTCCACCTTGGTCCACAGTCCCACTGGCTCTGCCTCAATCTTCCAGCACCCAGGCTCCACCTCAGCCACTTGTCACCATGGATCCACCTTGGTTTCCATGACCTACAGTGTTTCCAGTTCTCTGTATGTCCTCCTGGTGGTCAGATCTCTAACCCAATAAGCTCTCCATCGCCTCCTCCATAAGGTTTTCCTCTGTCAGCCCATCCTTGGTCGCATCCCTCTCTAGCTCCACATACTCCTCCAGAGCTCCCAAACTCTCTCCTCGATTGGACTCCATAATCATTGCATAAATGATTAAAGACTGCTTTTGTATCTCCTTCATCATCGTGCACTCATTGCAACCCATTGCAGACAAAAACAATTTGGGCTGTGTTTCTGAAAAAGCATTGTAAACGAGAGTAGACCAATGGTCTCTATGATCAACTTAGTTCACAATGCTTTTGTGAAACGCAGTCTAGGTCATGTTTGCATTTTCTTCTGTCACAGGCCATATTTCTAACCTTGAAATCAGGATTAGAATATGTGAAAATCGGCTGAGAATTGAACAAAGAGTTGCTCAGAGTAAGACAGGAATCATGTCTTTGTTGCAGTTTTTCTGGTGATTAAGGGATAAAACAATAAAGCAAAACAGACTCTAGAAGACTTTTTATCAGAGCCTGCACCCAAAAATAGTACGAAACAATTATTGGATTTCAGCAAATTTGATGCATGTTATTCTGCTAAGCACAAAACGCATATTAATGAATAATTAATCATATTTTTTAAATTGAACAGAAATGCAGCACTATTAATGAAACATAAAATACTATGCATATAGTAATTTAAAGTATGTGTTACTTACCCGTGGAACATGTTTTACAGCCGATACTGCAGTCTATACATTCTCGTGTATCCGGGTCCTGAACCTGACCTGTTCAAGCAGATGTATGTGAGTATTAGACTTTTTGTATGTTACATGAATACTTAGAAGTTATGTAATAGCTAGATCTTGTCATCGAATTTGATTCCAACTCTAGTTTGTTTTCATTTCTTTTATTCGATTAAACTGATGTTTAAGGCATGACACTACAGGTGAGCATCACAGTGCATTAAGGCAATTGTTTTGTATGACACAATCTCTGAATTGTTATGTTTAAATATGCAAAACAATTCAAATCAAGATAGCAAAATCAGTTCAAATTGAATGTAGCAAATGTAAGTGATATCTGGAACTGCTGCATGTTGCAACACTGTATTAGGATTCAACTTTAGTTTTATTAAAGGATAAACTCACCAACTCCACACAGGACTGTCAGGCAGATGCCACTTTGAAGCTTGTATCCCTCTCTGCACTTGGCACACACGCTGGCATCCGCACAGATCTCACAATTAGGCATACACGGAAGGCAGGTGTACTGGTCTCGGTCCGGATAAAACTCTCGTGGGCAGTGTAGTCTGCAGTGACCCTGATACAGGAAGCGCTCATTCCCCTCCTCATCTGCAATGACCCACAAAATCCATTTAACATGACACGGTGACTTATGAACTTTTTAAAATAATGATCATAGAATAAGATTTGATTTTGGTTATAAGAAGCTCAGCTAATATATTATCAAACCAAGAGTATTACAATGCCAGGAGCTTTTGCAAGACATTTGTATGTCCTTTGGATGTCCTACCAGTCAAATGGTTGACTAGCTTCCTCTTAATAAATTACTGCATGTTTAATATTCTCACGTTAGTCAGAGGTCATTCCAACACTAGCAATCTTGGGTGATTGCCATGAAAGCATGAGTGAGATATTTTTAAGAATCAGACTTTTTTAGTATTTTGACATTATTACCATGCCAATTAGATGCATTTGAACTCCAAATTGTCATTACTGTGAGATTTACTTGAGTTTTTGCAATTCTGTTGATCCAACAGTAAAAAAATAATGTTGCTGTAAAACAAATCATTATATGCTTTCCACAAAAATATAAAGCAGCTATTTTCAACATTGATAATAAGAAAAAAAAAATGATTTCTAAAGGATCATGTGATTATGTGACGAGTAATGGTGCCGAAAATTCATCACAGGAATAAATTCAAATTTGAAATATACTAAAATTGAGAACAGTTTTTTTTTTTTTTAAATCAAATAAATGCAGCCTTGGTGAGTAAAAGATACATCTCTCAAAAATATTATAAGGTCTTACCAAACCCAAACTTTTGAAAATATATTTTGAAATAATCATGTATTTATTAAAAAAACATCTTACAAAAGGCTATTCTTTCAAATTCTGGCAATGAGAAACATTTAATGCAAATATTTGCTGTCCAAAACCAGATTGCACTCTTTCTGCACTAATTTGAAAATGATTTTGAAGTGAAGTATTACATGTTCTTGGCAGGTTTTGTGAAATAAATGCACTAAAAGATTAGACGCCACACTATATGCTATTCTTTCTGCAAACAAATTGCTACTATGTGAAACTCAAATATCAACATCTGCTTGTGTCCATCATGAACTCTTCTTTAAATAGAAACAGTAGTAACTATCTGGCTGACAGGTTTTGCCAAAACCAGGATACATAAACGAGGGCTATGGAGGGTGAATTGGCACTTTTGGCAATGTTGTTGTCACACACTGATGGATGCAACAAGGCCTCCCCCCTCAAACCAGCCTGGGCTGCAGGGAGCGAGATTAAGAGTTAAAGCACTCTTCTTTGAGATGCTTGAAAAGGAGGGATGGCAACCAAGAACGCCTACAAACAGAATTCAAAAGAGTGGCTTGGTTTGCCAAAGACAAGAGTTTGCGTATTTGTTCTTAAAGGAATATTTCAACCAAACATTTAAATAAATTCTGCCATTATGTCGCCACTCACGTCATTCCAAATCTGAATTATATGCATAAAAAGGTACTGTATTTGATTTGAAATCTATTCGTATGGCAAAATTATTATGACTTAAATTTCAAACTGTTCCTCCACTCAAAAATAAGTCTTATTACAAAAACGTAGATAGGTGTGTTCCAATTCACACATAATTCGGCACTTTTCTATGCCATTTTGTAATATAAACAATGTGAGTAGTATGTTCACACTGAAAATTGCAAACGACAACGATCCAATCAATTCCCGATGGACAAAATCATGTCCGGCCCTACATTCTTTTCTTGTTTGAGTCACAATGGGGAAGAAAAGACTATCCTTTCTGTTTAGGAAGCCATCAGACTTTGATGCTTTATAACAAATTAAGCATTGAATGATAGTACATAGTGCATACTACAGTAAATAATTTGGGACACAACAGAAAAGATTACTTTAGGCCTACTTCTATACCAAAAGGCTAGCTTTAAGGCACAGTGAATCTGAAATTGCTGAGCCTGAGGGTAAAGAAAACGCCAAGAGCTGCTGTATTATTATGGTGTCTAAACATTACCAGAAACATTCAGCTTTCCCATACTGAAAGGGAAGGTCTAGTTTTCCCACTCCCATGTTTGGCAGTTAAACGAATACTACTGTTCGAAAGCATAGTCGATTAATTTGTGTTTAAAATTACCTTAATTTCAACTCTTCCTGTAATTAAAAGTGGGCACGACACTTTCATGTTTGAGGTCACTAAACAAACTCTCTTTTGAGGTAAAGCACTCTTTGTCACTTTGATAAATAGGGAGAGCGTCGTCATTGTTTTTCCGCAGCAGCTGTGCAGGGAGGACTGGGAGGTTTGCCTTCCCAATTGTCTCTTGGAAAACCCTTTTGTGAACCTGCACAATGCTGCCACAGATTCGAACCACAATGGCCAAAACAACCCCAAAATGATTTTGAGTTCAATTTTAATTAGCACACTAGAGACAACACGTACTTTTCTTTCCCTGGTATAACTTGCTTTGAATTACATAGTAAGCTAATGTTATCACAAACTAAAGAGACATCGCTGTGAAAGAAACAAATAAATAAAATAAAGTTGCGCATGCGCGCTGACAGCCGGGAGATGCACGGTCCAAAAGAAGGCACCTGTTTTATTCAATATACTGTACTTCAGTGTTACTAAAGAACTAAAGAATATAAAGGTGAACTATCACTTACCTAACCCACAAGCGGTGCACCCGTATAGCTCATGACCCTCACACTCCGTGCAGGTGGGGTGACAGAGAACGCACTGATTTTTTAGTAAGAACTGTCCGCTGGGACAGGACCGCATCGGGGATTTGGCTTGAATAAACCCGAGACAACATAATGATAAAGTAAACAGTGTCCGACCGGCGTTCATCGTTCGCGATGTTCTGCAGCGCATCTATTCGCCATACACACACTCGCACACACAGTTCATTCAGCGAAGTGGGTCAGTCCTGCACTGCCAAATGACAACGAGCGTCTAAATAACAAAACTTGCTCAACAAGTTGCTTTCAAGGGGATTGGTCAACGGGCCTTTGGGGTCCACCCATTCCTCTGGTCCTTTTCGCTTTTGATATCTAAAGGACAAGGTAATGTTATGCACAAACGGAAAACACTGAATTATTCGGCGCTTCAACCTCCATTCTAACATTTTGTTAAAGCATAATTTATCTGAGAATATTTAACAGTAGGCTAATGCACAGTTCACCCCTTTATAGCCTACAGTTCTTAGTAATAATAATATAGTATTATTAATATTTAAACAATAGTGTATTTTATATTATTAATAATAATGTTGTTGTATAATACCGTAATAGATCTATTTATAAGATCTTAAAGCTTTGCACATTCTTTTTGGCAAATTTGCTCTGACTAAGATAGATGTGAGCATGTTTAAGGCAATAACATAAATTGGATTAAGGACATTAAATGTTTGCTTTTGAAGCTAGCCTGTGGTTGTGCTCGCTATTTGGTCGGTTTTCAGTCTGCAAGTTTCAGAGCTTATTGGGTTTTTAGCACATATAATCTCACTTTATTTTCTTCTTTTCAAGCCTTTTACACACATGATGATATGTAATAGGCTTTTTCCTTGACCTCATATTCCAGATTTCTGAAATGCGCATGCTGCATGATATTGTTGTCTCGTGCGTTTCTCTTATTTCTGTCCCAGAGGACTTCGGCTCTTGTGGAGCTGTCTTGGCTTCATTGGTAAACAGATTGTGTGCGCCAACTAGCCTAAGGAATAAAACAATATATTCTCTGTGGATCATTTTGATATCTTGCCATAGTTTGACATATAACATCCCTAAATGTTGACACTATTTTTGTATAAATGGGTTAATAAATAAAAAAATTATAGACAGCTGCAATATTTAATATTTTTTTCGTCTTATTTCTCTCATAAGGCCTTTAAAAGAAGTGCAAAATTATTTTTTAGAGGACCCTGATTCATAACCTGTAAATCCTAGTCTAGTATGTACTGACCTCTGTGGAAATCTATGAAATGGTAAATGACCAGTAGAGGGCGTCAGAGTGTACAGTATTGGGGATTTCTCAGTTCAAAATACAGGGCCTTCTTTGCTTTAGTAGAAAGCCTTAGTGTATTTGTAAATATTTTCTGTTCTTTACTTACTAAACCATGATAATACACTTAAAAAAATGTAACATAATTAGAGAAGCATTTATTATTAGGCCTTAACAATAGAATACTCTGCAGTTATATGACAGAAGACATATTGTGGCAAAATACCAAAATGCTTCAATTAAATTCATTGTTGTTGGCATTATAATCAATGGCCATATTGTCCTTACATATTAGCCTATTTCTATATTTATTTATTAGTAGATCACTGTAAAAAAGAAGTAGTTGTTGCCTTCATTTTTTAAGAACAATCAACTTGAGTTATTTTAAGTTGAATTATTTGAGTTATTTCAACTTAAGTTACATTAAACTGACTTATTAAATGAGTTGAATCTTGAATAACTTAATTTATCTTATTTTGATGAGTTAAATAAATGTAAAAACATACGTTGTTATTGGTCTTATTATAGGTTATATTTTTGCAAATATTGCAATGTAAATGAATAGCCAATCAACGCCAAGTACCGCCCTCTTTCTGTTGATTGACATTTGAGAAAAGTTTTCCATTAAAATGAAATCCAATTTTGACGAATAAATTATTCTGAGAAATATAATTTAAAAATGTCCAAAAAATCTTTTTTTTAAATTTTTTTTAAACGACAATGGAAACAATATTTTTATTATTTGTTTTATTTTTCTATTCTACTTTTCTGTTTTATAAAAAAGAAAGATTGTTACAAGCCATTACTTGTGCGAAATGTTGAATATAAATACGTAATAATTCACAAATACAAAAATGGATGAAAAACGTGCGTTTTTTTAATCTATCACCGTTATAATAATTTAATATTATGTTCTAACAGTATTTTGCTTTTAAACCAAACAATATATAGCCTATATATATATATATATATATATATATATATAAAGTAGGCTACAACAAACTGAGCCAGCACTAGGCTACAGGCAGCTGTTTTCCAGAGGTGGGCGGGGTCTGCATCTCATTTCTTACGTCAATCAATAGGCATGAAAGGGGATGTGGGCGGAGTCTGTGGATTCTTTACGTCATTCAAGTGGGGGTAAGAGACGAGGTGGGCGTGTCGTCGGTGGCACTGCTGCATCAGTGAATGACATGAGGATGTGAAAGAATACAGCGGCGGGTTGGGCATATGATTTTAAAGCCATTCTCGAGCGGACTGTTATATGGACGATGAGGAATACACCAAGGACTGACTGAGGCACGGTAAGACGCGTCCTAAATAATAGCCTACTGGCATATGGAGCGTCTGTGTTTGGAATAAGAGGCTGTAGAGATCCTTGCGCAGGTGCACCTGTCTTCTGTACGTGTCCGGACCGCTATAAGACGCATCTTGCGGGTATACAGTGTTTTTATTTATTTATTTTCCCAATCGAGGACAGTTTCAACAAAGGAACTTGTGTGGCATAAGAAATAGCCGATTATTTGCTGGATTTGAGGTAAGGGCGTCTTTCCAGCGCATCATCAAATGCATTGCGATAGGATGGGGGATTGAATTTTCTTTGTCTGTACACATTATATGACTATATATCAGTATGGGTTGGGACTGTTGCGTAACAGGCTGACAGGGTAAAAAGCCGTTTGTGGATTACAAAATAATGATCAAATATATCCTATTAGGCTGTATTTGATGTAGGCTAAGAGGAGGATGATAGGTGGATGCATTCATGTTCATTGCCTCTGTATGCACAAATCCCTGGCAGAAATCAGTGTGTGTGTCAGGAAGGATTTTTGGTTATTTGTCCTATAGATTCTTATAATATATTGCCTATAGGAGCTATGGGCTGAAGGTACCTGTAAACAACCTAGCTATGCAATGGTGCGTTTAGGCCCTCAGCTGGACTGTTGAGCTTAGTATTTATTTATTTTTCTTTCATTTGAGCTTAAAGGTTGCTCTCAGTTATTATTTTTTTTCTCAAGCAAAGTTTTAGAAATGCTCAACAGTTTTGGAAAAAAAAATTAAAATGCTGAGATGAATTTTAGGCAGGCTGATCCTCAACTAAGAGGTTGCGTTAATCTAGGGAGCTTCAAGATTACTTATTTATAATTATAAAAAAAAAAATCAAATTATGGCACATAAAGTGTAATGTACAGTTAGTTGGGCATTATTGCTGGTCACAAAGTGGCTAGTTACTAAATTAATAAGTACTTTGAAAACTTTATTTTTGAGTTTGAAATATCGTATTATCTTGTACAGTCCATTTGCACAGGACAACTTCCCTGAATTGTACTCCTTAAATTGTAACTTTAATGGAGAACGTTTGTCATAATTCTATAATTCTGTCTATATTGTTGAATTGTTCAAAATAATGTTTAATCATTTAAATTTAAGAATCACTGCTCTAGGCAGATCAATTTCCAAAAAAATAACTATTATATTTTACATGTAGCAGGTCAGCCCCTCAGACGCCATTTTGAGATCATGTGACCAGAGTTACTAATACTTCTATTACTAATTGCAAAAATTCAGTTTTCTTCATATGCCTAGCACTTTAAGCAAGTGCTTAAAATGATATATAAAAAAATAAATTTAAGTATAAAAATAAAAAAATACAGGAAAAGAAACAAAACAACAGATAAACAACTGCAGTTAGTAAACAAACGTCATACATCCACGCCAGTAGGTGTCAGTATACAGTCCAACACTACTTGTACTTTTATGACAAAAAATGACTGCACATTTAAGCTTCATTTGATTTATGAAATATTGTTGCTTTGCCTTAGTTGATAAAATTTGGGGTATTTCGTAGCTGCCCAAAAGAGTAGCCTATGTTTGTAAAATCAGATACCATATCTTAGGCTACAGCTCTCTAGGAGCAGCTCTCTAACACTGTTCAGTCCAGTTGCGTTCACACAGCACAGTCCTTAGAATAACTGTGTGTGTACAACATAGCGTATTAAGGAGTCAAATAGTGGACTGACAACCGTATTCTGTTGCTGTCTGAACATGGCCTATAGATTCCTGGTGTTGACTCGTGAATGAATCTAACTTTCTAATTTTAATTTTGTGCGTGTGGTTTCTTAAGAATGGAAGTCATTCGTGAAGTTATTGGAGGCCTGAATTCAAGCTTGGCCTCTATCGCTCTTGTCAGTTTGTTTTAGCATCAAACAGCACTCACAAGAACACACTGAATAGGAAAATTATTTTCTTTCTGATTTTCTTATTATTCTCTGTAACAGGAGACTTTCATCCATTGAAATTAGACATTTCTGGCAATGTTTATAATGGTATGTGTTAAGCATCCCTTTGTTTTGTCTTTGAGTTTTTCGTAATGGTGATTTAAAAGGTGATTCTCTTTTTCAGACCCATCTCTGTAAACCTTAGAGATGCTTATGCGTGAAAATCCCAGTAGATCAGTCGTTTCTGAAATACTTAAACAACTTAAGTCACTTAAATCATCTTTCTTCCTCATTCTGATGCTCAGTTTGATCTTCAGCAGGTCACCTTGACCATGTCTACATGCCTATTGAGTTGTTGCCATGTGATTGGCTGATTAGATATTTGCGTTAACAAGCAGTGTACCTGATAAAGTGGCCGGTGAGTGTATATGTCATATTTTTAAAACCACCTGAATTATCCAGCAATATTATTTCCTGATATTGTAATATAACTAGGCCCTTGCAAACTGGATTACAATCTGAGTTGACAGCCATCAATCCTACTAGGGATTTAAGGTTAAACTCAAAGCATTAGAAAATAGCAAAAAGATCCTAGAGGGGGAATTTTGAAAAGGCCATACAGGTGAATTGGTGAAAACAAGCTCCCGACAGGAGTAACTCGACGAAGTGTCTGATGCCGTCTGTGTCTGTGCAGACTTTCACCTAAGGTGGCACACAACAATACGTATGACATTGACCTGACTGTTTCAGATGCTGCCATACAATCCAGCATGCCCCTATTGACCCAGTCTGCAAGACTCCAGCTTTCTTTTCCAAAACAATGATGATTTGGAGACAGATCGAACGATCAGGGCAAGCAACCAAAGCGTACAGCCCAGGCCGATGCAGCCACTGTGGGCCTGTGTGCAACGCGACACCAGGGGACAATGTTTGGCAACTGATCAGTTACTACATGTAATTCTGTCCATGTCGCCAATACTTTACTAGCAGAGCTGATGCCGCTGCGATCGGCTCCACAGTCTGATATAAAATTCGTTCATTTGTTAAAAGAGATCACCGGCTTCGGACGTGGCCAGAGAGAACAAACAATGCTAAATAAATTAATGATAATAATAATAATAATAAATATTTATTGATCTGGTTGGATTGCCACTTGATGTCCCATATTTAATGTGGTGCTTGAAGCTAAACCAGTTGATATTATCCACTTTTTGCGCTCTATGACTGATGTATTGTTCAAATTAGTATTGTTTGCAAGATTTTAAAATGCTTGATATTCCAATTCTTAAATGTGTATAAAAAAGAATAAATGTGTTTTAAATACTCTAATAATGATTATGTTCAGACTGATCTCATGAAGTAGCGTGTATATGACACGCCAATTCGTATTTGCATTTTTGGCGTGCTATCAAGACGCATAATCGCTTTTCAGCGTGTTTATGAACGCCGTTGACTTAACGTTATATAAATATATGACTTACCTCAACCCTGTCCCTAAACTTAACCATAACTGGGGTTAATGGCATTTATGACTGTTCCCTTACCATCCTAGTGAAAAAAAAGATATGACTTACCTCAACCCTATCCCTAAACTTAACCGTCACTGGGGTTAATGGCATTTATGACTGGACATTTGACGCGCGTGTACAGACACGCGGAATGACGCGGACGTTAATGGCGTAGACATACACGCATACACGCGGATAGCTCAAAATGCGTAGAGATAACACGCCACTTGACTCGAAAGTGGCATGTATGTTTACGCAAAAGTCGTGATGTCATGTTGTTATGTTAGTTGATTGGTAAGTTATACCGAGTAAGGGCGACTCCATTTAATCGTGTAACACATGCGAACGAGAAAGTGTCCCACTTATCCAGTGTCTGCACTGTTTTTCTCCAAAAGTTATGAGCGTTAAAAAGTCTTTGATATCTTTTAAACTAGAGTTGTGTGTAACTCTTAAGTTAACCCCTTCATAGAAGTGCTCATCAATGCAAGCATTTGTTGTTCTTGCGTCTCCGGTAGTTTGTTGTTGTTCCGTCTCATTGGTTTATTTTTCAGTCTTCATTTCAGTTTTCTTAAACCATATGCATCTATCATCATTATTCTCTGTCTATGTGTTGGCAAACTTGGCACATCAGGAGAAATTTAACTACCAATTCCCATAAACACATTGTATGGACTTTATTGTCAGTCCCTGTAGTAGGAAAGTATCTGCCAAGAACAAATGTAAATTTAACCAAGAGTGAAGGAAAATTAAGTATACCGCCTTTTCCCTAAGATGTAACTCTATAAAGATTAACATCCTCCACATTTTTAGACTAGACTATATTTAGTGTATCAACATAAAAGTGGTTCAAAAATAAGTCATAACTGTTGTATTTTGCATTTAACTTGAACGTGTAATATATCCTACTTTTTTTGATTGTTTGGCTTGGTGAAAGTTGTCTCAAATGGGCTTACAAAGGAAGCTCATCCCATCAAAGGCAGAAGCTGCTTGTTTTTCCGCAGCATTCCATCTGCCTCCCACCTCATTCTCCAGAAGTTTTAGTCCTTGAGATGAGATGAAATGAGTCAAGTGGCCCACAGCAATCAGTGCTCAATCACTGCACGGGGCTTTTGAAGTGCTCCGCGCTCCCTCCGCGGCTCCACAGGTGGGGAAGCAATGTTAAGTGGTCTGTCCACAATAAGGGAGAGGTCACCCGGAGGGCAAAAGGGATTGTCGGGAGGAGCGGTCCAGAGAGAAAAAGTAGGGAATGAAGGGATTGAAAAGGCAGTGGGAGAAAATCAGGAAGGGTTGCAAAGGTCAGAGAGTGGACGGGGTCATTCTGTGATGACTTTTAATTTCCTGAAATCACGAACTCTGTCTCTAATCTCGGTGTTAACGTTCATACTGATTGTCTGGCCGTGCATACAGACACTCAGATACTCCAGATCAAGTAAAAGCTTGCCAGTATAGATAGATAGATAGATAGATAGATAGATAGATAGATAGATAGATAGATAGATAGATAGATAGATAGATAGATAGATAGATAGATAGATAGATAGATAGATAGATAGATAGATAGATAGATAGATAGATAGATAGATAGATAGATAGATAGATAGATAGATAGATAGATAGATAGATAGATAGATAGATAGATAGATAGATATGACTCTTACGCTTACAGTAGTTTGAACTTAGCTTTACCTGAATATGTTTAATATAACTTTGACATGGTTTAGATTTGTAGTATGTGCCTTTGGGATAATGTTCACTTTAATCCTATTTGAATTAAAAGTGACGACTGACAAGATGTGTGCTGATGAGGTTAAGATTGTGTGAAGCAGATTGCAGAGGTTTACAGAGGAGAATATGATGGTGAGTCAAGCAGCTTGTTGTGAGATGTAACCGTGTCTGAGGAATTGTAATGAATTTGCAGCTTCTAAAACTGTTCATTCTTTCGTTATGTAAAGTTTATGCTGACCTGAGATAGTGATGTACTGAATTTTGGCAGAAATTTTATATTATGACCAACAACTGATAAATGGCTGAAATTTAAACCTATACTATTTGGTCTAAATAAATGATAAATATAAATTATTAATAATTAAAAAAAATATATATATTTTAAATACTACAAGTGAATTTAGGCATTACAACATTATAATTTTCTGTATGTGCGGTTTAAATAATGAATTTTAATTTAAAGATTACATTTTAAAAAGTGATATTAAATTTGTGTTTTTATGGATTATATTAAATTTCAGAAACTTCCCCAGCTAAAAAAAAATGTATTTTTTGTTAATATTTTTTCTGAAGAAAGACAAATAATATTAAGGAAAGCCACATTTAAATGCCACACATAAATATATTAAAAATTTGTATTATTATTATTATTAATACCTTTTATGAAAAAGTATATTACACAGTTAATATTAATATAATAGTATGAAATATGAATATTCATTTTGAGATTTGCTTAAGATAACATCTAACAGCAGTATTTAATGATGAATCATACCACAGTTCAAATATTGACAACTCATAGCTTTTGTAGAGATAGTTCACCCAACAATTTAAGGTCACAATTCGCTTAATTAAGTGTTTCGTAACCAAAGTCAGGATGACATCACAGAACTAAAACAAGTCACTTGCTGTATTACCAAGTAGAGATGTCCTCAAGAAAGCCGAAGTGAGAGTCAAACTTCTGACGTGACTGACAGTCTGTGGAGAAACTCAAAGTGTGGTGAGGAATTAAACTGACAGCTCAGAGACTGGACCAGGAACAGAGGCCATGGGACAGAGGACCTGACTGGTTAAATATGCGCCTCCATCCGACAGACGTTGGGTCAGGTCAGGACTCGCTGGTGTGAGGCTGAAGAATATATTGGAGACGGACAGGGTGAGAAGTTCTTATGATGGAAGTATGAGGACAGACTTACTGAAGGTCACAGCCTTTGAAGGTAGAGGTTATGAATTTTAATTTGTTTGTTGATCTAGATACTTTGAGATGCTTAGAAATTACACTATAAGGATCTGATTGGATTTGTTAATTGGATTTATTAAACCAAGGAAGCAATATCTTGCTTCTTTCATTGGTGCATTGTTAAAATAATGTAATGTATAGTTTGTTTTGGGTTCAGGTTTCATGTGACGGCACATTGTCAGGTGCTTCCCTAGTCTCTTGTGTCAAGTTGTCATTGGTTTATTGTCTTGATTATGTCAACAGGTGTGACTTGTTTGGTGACTACTTCTTTTATATTTAATCCCTCGTGTTTGCCATGCTCTTGTATTGTTTGTGTGACCACTGTTTGGCGAGTTTTCTGTTAATGTTTATACAGTAGCTCTATGTCAAGCCAAGTCCTTGTTTGTATTTAATACTGTACTTGAACTACTGTACAAACTTGCCATCAGTGGGAGCACTGATGATATTCACACTGTTTATCGCTCAAGGTCATAGACATATACTAGATGTCACCTTGGGTTTCTAAGCGTCAAAACCGCCACCATTTTGGAACAGGGGTCTTGTCATAGGAAGTAGCTAGGTTAATTGATGGTGGCGGACTTTTGTGCTGTGTTTGATGTTCACACGAATTTTTTACATTTTTTTCTTGAATCATTGATAAATACATGCCTGACCATTGGAACGAACCCAAAAAATCGGAGAAAATCGTATTCACAATGATTTCGTGGCGATTTTATTTCCGTTAGACCTTTGTCTACATTGACGCTGATGCATTAAAGTGGAGGGGCTCTCCTATTCTAAGATGGGCGCTCTATTGACGCATTCGTTTTAACGAACTGCCGTAGCCAAAGCAACATCTATTGTATATATCTATGGCGCAAACTGACTGGGTCATGTCACATCTGGAGCCAATGAGCTTTCTGCTCAGCATTTAAATGGCTGGTTTGCATACACCGTAGCAGTGTAAAAAAAAAGCAAAAAAAGTTTTCTAAATGTTTTTATTTAAGTAGGCCTACATTCTGCCAAATTGAATGGGTGTTTCCCCAAATTTTCCCTCAGAATAAACTCCGAAAATGTGAAAACAATTGTATTCTGTGTGGGCCTGGAAATTTAATTAGCTGACATTTTGATTTTTTAACAGGTTACTCACATTAGACTTGTGTGACTCAAACACTGATGCATTTACTGGAATCTTTCGAGTAGGATGTGGAAAAGAAAATTGGCATTGATTCCATTGTTGTTAAAGAACAGCTGCAGGAGTAAAAAATCTGAATGGGACTTTTAGTACACACGTGTAATATTTAACCTACAGTATAACCAGCCATGTACCTGATGTCACAAGTGGAGCCAGTGTTTTACAGGATGTTGCAGTAATACTGTGGTTAGCACATGTTATCACCTTATCACCATGAAATTTTAAGAAGTACTGTATTTCATTCCCTCCCAATGATTTCAGAAGTAAATACTTCAGAAGTTGCATAAGAGGTTCAGTAGTGGTTAGTATGTCTTTATGCTGCTTTGTATCCTATACATTTTCACACACAGTTAGCATGCTAGCGTTGTGCTTTAGCTCTTAGTAAAATCCACATTGAGAAGCTGTCTTCAATTCCATTGACTTTGCTGTTATAGCTAAACATATTTAAGCCCATGAGTCAACATTTAGTCAACATGCACTGTATCTCAAGTAGGCCTAAGTTTTTTTTATGACATAAAATATTTCCCTTTTCTTTTCACATGGCCAAACATGTTAGTGCTAACGATGCTAACATTATCAATTGTTGTTTAGCTTCTAATTGTGGCTTTTGGACATTTTGAGGCTGCTTTTATTTGACACCAGTTTATCTGTTTTGTGAACAATAGCTAAAATTTGTGAAGGGTGGTGTTGGATTAGCTCAAATAAGGAAGCTAAAATGTGCCCTTTCTGCCTTTTTTCACTTTTGCACGTTATTCCAAATGCAGAAATCTTTCATTGAAATCTCTTCCATCTATTAAATTACTTTCTTTTTGAGGGGTCGGTTACGTGACACATTTTTTTTTAACTAAAAAGGAAAACTTTTAATCCATTTTGGCCGTTCACCGGGGCCTGAAAATGCAAATGCAGGGAATTAAATAAGCTCAACCAGTGACGTAAGTTGATTGGTCGAACGAACGCATGCCATATGAAACACAGACAGTTTACATATACTTACTCCAGGAACTAACTCCAGCTGGGTGAACAAGTAAACTTCATGTTCTTTCTATATTATCCTCACTAGACGTAAGTAGGCCATTCTACTACATTTGGAGAATTTCTGCATACTTCAACTAGGCAGAAGTAGGACATGAATTAAAAAAATCCGAAGAGACCGAAAGGATCTCTCGGTAGCGTGGAAGAATGAAGGAGGGGTGAAGGATAAGGATGTTTGGGCTCTTCTCTAAAGGAAGAGAGGGGGCAATGTCAATCGTATCTGGAAGAAAGCCATGTTGAGACACATAAGTGAGACAGTGAAAATTCAATTAGGAGAGACGCTGGGTGTTTTGGCACAAACAAACACACCCTTGCTGGACAAACGCAGGCATATGATGAAGGGCTGGTGGCCAGCGGTTACATTCGTACTGTGGCGTTTACTCTATCATGGGGGATGGGTGCAAGAAAATGACAGCCCAGACACAAACTGACATACAGCAGGCAAAGAAAGCTCAACAGACACGTCACCTCCACCCAATGTCCCTCTTAGCCTTTGTTTCCCATCAGCACTGTCTCAGGAGGCAACAACGAGCTGTTGTGTACCAACACTACTACATCATTTCAAAGTCGAGTATTCAAGCGATTCAGAAAGTTGGGAAATGATCGACCCTCACCCACACTGTCTGTAAATGCGGTGTAATGTCATCAGTCAGATATGCTTGATTAGTTTTTGCTGTTCTACAGTGTTAGTTTGTCATGTTTGACATAATCTAACAAGCTAACATTGTTTATGTACGTCCCTCAAACGTGAACACGCACGTTATTTAGATATCAGGCCCTATAAAATACATTTTATTTGCCGTTTTTATTGTTCTGGATTCGGTCGAATTAAATATTAGAACTCATAAAGGGTGCCTGTTTGATTGAAATAATGAATTATATACAATTCAATAACAACAAAAAAGGACCATATGAAATCTATCTATTTTCCCAATTTCCATTCAAAATTTTCCAGTTTAAAGGTTTAAGTAAATTGATAATAATCAAAAAGCATGTTTAACCAATAAAACATATATAAACATGTAACAATTTAATAGTTTATTACAATTTTCACTATAGGGCCATATTAAATGATTTTTTTTTTTTATCTTTGGAAATTCGGTGTTGTCTGTTTTTCTGGAATTAGGATATAATACAAATGTATTATCAGAAATGGTGGAAATAAAATGAAGGTATCAAACATTAACAATTTAAATATCTCCTAAAATGCAATCAAAATCAATTTTAACATGCGACACAATAAAGGTTTACTTTTAAAATTAAAACATGGAGGGAAAATTGCTATTCTAAAAGTACATTCTACTGTACAATAGAAAAAATCAGTCACAATTTTTATTTAGGTTAAACCACTTTTATTTTGACAGGTTCTCATTAAGATCTTTAAGTTTCTGTGTAGTTTTTCTTAAATGAAATGGTGAAATGCTGGTGAATTGGTTCTCAGAACAGCTTTGCAGATGAAGTTCATATGTTCATGTCCTCGTATAGTGAGACGGCAGTTGAGCGTCGTTTGTGCTTCATATGTGTATAGTACTAGTAGACGAAACTGTGGCGCTCAATTCACACAGAGACATGCAGAACATGCAAACCTCATATTTAAATAGCAGTCTTTTGTATTGTAATATTCAAAGGCACTTGTTAATATCATGATTTGATTTATTGTACAGCCCTGCTTTTGATTTATTACAGTAAAATGTCTTTACAGGTTTAGATAAAATCTCATTTGCACTCTGAGACATTTTCCGCTCCAGACAACCTGCCACCTCAGTGTCGACGTTCAGCTGTGAAAAATTGCACCTTGCTCCATATGTCACTCTATAACAAATTACATTTCATTTAGGGAAATCTTTGGAATTGTCTTCATGTAAATCACCTGATGGACCCCTTTAGATTTGGGTCAACTGATGTTGCGTTAGCTGAGCTCTTGTTCAAAAGTAGGGCAGAAACAAGAGAGAGACACAATGAGAGAAAAGGAGAGGCCCGGTTCTGGCTCAGCCGGCCCAACCTACCGCTGCGTTCAAAGCCATGTTGGTTCTGTCTGTTCCCATGCCAATCCGTGGAGAGTCCAGGCCCAAACACAGAGCCTTTACTAGAAAAGGATTGGACCAGAGCCATGCATACAGAGAATGCTAAAGCTAGCAAGCTAAGTCTGTTTTCTGCCTTTACCTCAGTGTGGACAGTAATGTTTTTTTGTTTGTTTGTTTTTATTTTATGTGGGACAATTTCACCATTTAGAGGCATTAGTTGAGGATTTTATGTTTGACAAGAACTACAGTACAAAATATTGTTCCTCCAACCGCAGAAAGAGAAAAAAGAAAGGCATAGTTTGTGTGTCAATATCACAGTTTCCATTCACCTTTTGCACTATTCTGTTTTTGACAAAGCAGAAGTGCATAAAAATTCTCCAGCAGTCAATTAGCCTTTTACCAAAAAACGGTCATCCTAATAAAAAATAATTGTCACGTTTCTATACGCAATTTTTAATGAGAAATTAATGAGACCATTGAAATTAGCTAGTTTACGGCTAAATCTACCAATAGTTTCATATTATTAAATTAAGAAAAAACGCCAAACGGATGCTTGTCTGATAAGACTGCTTGTAACTGCCTTTAATGCGATAGACCATTATTGATATTTTAATTAACGTTTGAGATTATTGATATCATGCTGATTTAGAGCGAGAAAATCCAATTAGCATTTCGCTAATATGTTGATGCTAATGCTAATTATGTTTAGCATCACTGATGTTTTGATTATGTTTGTATAGATTCCCAACTAAATCAAACCCATTATGTCACTTCCTGGAGAATGATGTCATTAAGAGCGTGGGTTTTGATCGTTAAAGGGATAGTTCATCATTCACATGTCGTTCCAAACTAGTATGAGTTTCCATCTTCTGCTAATTTCTTTGACAAAGTAGTTGCTCGTAGCCGTTGACTTCCATAATATAAGTCAATGGCTTTCCAGCATTCTTCAAAATATCTTCTTTTGTGTTCAACAGAGGAAAGAAACTCGTACTGGTTTGGAACAACGTGAAGGTGAGTAAACGATGAAAGAATTTTCATTTTTGGGTGAACTATCCATTTAAAGGGATTGGTAAAAAAAGGGGGGTTTTACTTGTCCTATTAATAATAGGGAAACGTATGCTTTATGTTTTAAATGGTTTTCTGTCTTGCTTCTTATCTCTACAAATGATGGTGAACGGTGTAATTTTAAAATTGTGGAAAGGTCGTGCGAGCCATTTATGTATATAACACGTTTTACATTTTTATTGTATTGCTGCCATAATAATAGTCCATTTTAAAAGTTTTAGATTTAAAAAGATTATTTTGACTAGAATAGTCACTCACCACCTTTTCCCCCATTAGCAACGACACTGGTTAGACATATATGATTAGTGAATGGACCAATTGGCATCTAAATGCAGAGTTTTTATAAACATATGTGTGAAAAATACATGCACTTTTGTGCCTTCAATGTCTACATCTCTCCGTCAGGTTTGTTGAGTTTTCCGTCAGCTGGTGGAACAAACACTTGCACGGTTTGACTGGTGGCTGCAGATGCAGATCCAGATCCAGAGTCGAGGCGTCAGGGGCGAAGTTAGAAAGGGAAGGAGGGGGTGACGAAAAGCACTTTCCTCACCACACTTAACCCCACTCTTTATTTCCATGCGAAAAGACTTGACCTGAACCAGCAGAAATTAGCCCTGTTAGTCCTCATGCGAGAGATGAGATGGATCCACAGTGGCCGACCTCATTGATCTTTGGGAATATTTGTGCGGAAATGAAACTGATGTGTCGGACGAACTAGCATTAATAAACCCGTCTTAAATTAATGAAGCCATTTCCTCAAGTGCCATAGATGTGAAAAGGAATCAAATATGCAGATAGATGTTTTCTCAGCTAGATAGAACTAATCGCTCATTTCAAAGTGGTTCTTAGTCATTCTCCCACAATGCTCAGCCATGAATCTTAGATCTCCTTTAAAGAAATATGTGATAAAAATAAGTCATCATTCTCACTGTTCCGAATGTTTCTTTTGTTGAACACAAAAGGTGATTTTCTGAGGAATATCCTGAAAGCTTTATTAAGTTTCATTTATGCAAATGAGGATTAGGGCTGTCAAGCTTCAAAATGATAAAAACACCATAAAAGTAGTCCATGTGACTACTTTACGCACTATATGCGAGTCTTTTGACGTGATACTGTAAAAAAAAATATTGTTGGTTTAACTTAAAATTTTAAGGCAACCAGGTTACTTAATTTTTGAAGTTGATTGAACTGGAAAAAGTGAGTTAATACAATGAAGGAGATTGATTTAATCATAAGAAATTCAAAATAATAAGTTATCTGGACTAAATAAATTAAGTTGACAAAAGAAAAAAATGTTGTGATAACAAATCTTGAAAATATTTTTTACAGTGTGCCTTAAATCTTATAAGGACAGTCAAATTGAACGTTTGTCATTTCAACTTAAATTACATTAAACTGACTTTAAAAAAATGAATTTTGTATAACATAAAAGCAATGTAAAAACATGTTGTCATAACTTATTGATCATATCATTTTTACAGTGAACTATGCGTGAGAAACAGATGTTATTAAAGCTCCACTTCCAATTGTATTGGAAAAGAGCAACCAGCACATTTTTTTTTAAATATCTCCTTTTGTGTTCCACAGAAAAAGAAAGCCATAATCCATTCCAATCCAGTATTCCCTTTTGCTTTAATGGAATCCCGATTATCATCTACGTATAGTGCACTGTATGAACACTGAGATTTGGAATCACTCGTTTGGTTGTGCCTTGTACGACTGGAGTTATTACCGAACACATTGACATGCTCTTGATAATCACTTGAGTCTTCGGCAGATCCGGTACATATGCTCTTTCCCATACTTCCTTCCGGCTCTTAACATCCATACCCACACACACACACACACACACACACACACACAAGCTAACCATTGTGGCTAGAGGAGGAGAGATTGGAAGTGAGTGATTGATTCAGAGGCTGAATAGCCTTTTCTACCCTGCATTGAAATTCAGTCATTGAATCTGCTGGTTTTCGAGCAGGTTTTAACAGCCGAAGCACTTCCCGTGACTGCGCTTCAGTGTCCAGTGTAACAATATCCCTTCACAAACTCCGTGGCATGGATAACATTTTGGAACATATGTTTAAAATAATAAGGGATGTGTTTGTGGTTGATATCGGTTTCATTTCTTTAATAATTTATTTTTACAGTAAATAGGGAACTAATACTGGAATTATTCAAAACGGAGGACCTCAAAAAACTTTCCATTATGGGTTTTAAATAATAGTTATGCTTGTTTTGAATTTCAACAGATTTTTACTCACATAATATGAAATATATTCACTGAAGATCCTGACAATCTAGTTTAAGTAGTGTAAATTGCACATGAATTGTAAATGTATTATTATTATTATTATTATTTTAGTCAAATCTTTTCAATGAATCAGTCGATTCAGTTTAAAAAACCTGTCTAAAAAAATTAATTCATAAATTCATTCATAAATCAGACTGATCCAGTTCTAAAGTCAATCACTGAATTAAGTTAATGTATATATATATATATATATATATATAACATATAATAACATAATTAATATACTATATATATATATATATATATATATATATATATTAATAACTGTTTTTATTATTATTATATTTATAACATAATATAATTATTATCTCACAATTCAATACATTTAGCTTGACCTTCCCTTCCTCAATTTTATTGAAACGCAAAATAAAAAAGCATTTCTGAACGCCACTCCCAACATGTCTGAAGCCACGTTAGCATATGTTCATATTGCATACGGTTTCGGGTTTTTAATTGTGAAATGATCTTTTAGATATTTTATATTTATGGTATCCATGAAAACGATGATATTATGACGATATCTATGATTATTCTTATCCCATTCATACATTTCTATGCACAGCTGAACCATCAGTACTCTCTCATTGATCTACAGTAAGTGCATTTACGGCTGTGATTAATTGTTTTTTAAAATCTATGTTATTGTGAGCTTGAGCTAAGGCTTTTGTTGACCTTTCAGCCATTTAGACGGTTTGTAATGCAGCTTTATCTTGTGCGGCAGGAAATTCAAAAGAGGTTTTCAGTTCTCAGCTGAGCACATTATCATAAAATGTCTGGTTTGGCAAATGTACCGTAGACTCAATGTACTGAATAAGCCTCTTACCTCATCAGTCAAGTGTAAACCAGACATCATGATATTAGCCAGGAACAAGATGTCACATCTAAATCTCCATCTCTCTGCATCTGTACATTTACCACACACGTGAAGCACAACTTATCAGAACTTGATTTCAAGTCAACACAAATATAAATGTGTGATTTCATCGTACATTAAAAACCAGAGACCTCATTTTAAAATAATGTCTTTTACTTTTAAAATACTTTGCCAGAGTATAAAAAAACTATAAATGTATCAAATATATAGCTACAAATATAATAGATCATATTATTTTCGTGTTTTATTTTAATTAATTAATTTATTTATTTATTTATTTTCGACTATAAATATTTATTTCTATTCAGGAAATTTTGCATTATATTTTTGTAATTTAGTATTTAATTCATAATAAAAATTCAAATAAATAAATAAATAATAAAAAATAAAAATTAAAGTGTTTAAAAAAAAGGAGGACTTTTTTATTATAACTTTTTTTTTTTTACATCTAAATTCTATAATCCAAAATGGTTTCATAAATACCATGTTTTTTTGTTTATATTTATGCTTGGCAAAAGTTGATGTCATGATGCCATTCTTAGTGGTGTTTTGTTTTGAGTTTGTTTTCCGAAACCAAGAGTAGCGGTGGCTAATGAAAATATTATGTCATCATCACTCTTATTAGATTGCACATTAGAGTCTAACTTGAAAAGCTGGCATTAAACTGAGCCCAGCAGAGGGGTGTGGAGACTCCATCTGGTGTTCCTGGCATCCAGTGGGCACAGTGTTGCCCTGCCCAGCCTCACTGATCTCCAGAAACACAAAACACATGCTCCTGCAGGTACTTAAAGTCACCATCAACTTGACCCTTTTTTTATTTTTTTCTGTAATATGCAGTAATTATTGTAAATGAATAATCTTTAATCAAATTAACTTCTCCTCCCTCTTGCAGAATCATGTCTTTTCTAAAAAAAAAAAAAAAAAAAAAAATGTGTTCACTGGCCCAAGGGCTGGACAACCTGTCAATCACACGAGATTAAATATAATAGATTGATTAGAATATAGTTGAATTGAATATTTGGTGCTATCAGTCATCTAATATTTAATATTTAATAAACAACAAAGTAATAGAAACTTTGGTCACACTTTAGTTTCAATTCTCACTATTAACTAACTATTAACTACGACCTTTGCCTCAATAAACTTCTAAGTTACTGCGTATTAATAGTTAGTTGTTAAGTTTAGGTATTGGGGTAGGATTAAGAGATGTAGAATATGAACTTATAGAATAAGGCATTAATATCTGCTTTTATAAGTAGCCAATATACAGGTAATATGCATGTTAATAAGACAAAGTGTTACTAAAACTTTTTTGTAATATTATGCATATTTAGGACACTTCCGTTTGATATTCAACAGCATTTGTATTGTTTACCCTGATACTTTTTACTTCAAGTTCCCGGAAATGTCAAAATGTATATTAGAAATTGAAATCATGCTCATCATAGAGGTATTCAAGTCACTCTATGTGTAGGCTAGTAGTTTTTTGAACGTTATTACGAAGTTTTGTTAGGTAAAATCTCCCTTTGTCACTTGCCTTTTGCCCTTTTTTGATTGCTTGTGTCATTGTTAAAGCCTTCACTTGAACAGAGGAGTGTTTCTCTCTAACTAGGTCTGAGAGACTGAATCTTCTCCGGCTTGTTGCTAAATATAAAGGAGGCGCCGTTTCACAGGAGGGTGCTGGTTCTTCTTTTAAATCCCTGCACACTTTAGTGTTTTCTGATTTGTCTCACAGCAGCAATGAACATGGATGAATTAGGTTCTTGTATTAGCCGTCAGTTGGGATCTGTAACCTGCAGTAACAGCTAGCGATGATAGCAAGCTTCTGAACGTTAGCATGCTAACAATCTTAGCAACAGATTGCATACTATCCACTCTACATTATGGCAATTTGGATTTAATATTTTAATATTTAGAAAGGCCATATCTTTTGCGTAGTTAGCAGAGTTAACGTGTGTGTTTTTGCCGACTCACATCCTCATCCTCTGGTGAAATGCTCCTGGACACAAATTAGGCCATGCCCTTTTTTACATGTCTCTGTGAGGATGTTCTGGTTATGACTCCATACTTTCATCATGGGTCATCTTCCACAGCTCGTTGTTGTCCTCCAACACATTGATTATTAGTAGGCCACACCTTTTCTTGTATGAATATTTAGAAGTAGGAGGCACCAGATGGGAAATCAGCGTTGAGGGGTGATGTTTGACGGAAATAGTAAGTTATTTGGCTATTGTTGGGATGTTTTGAATGGTTTCTAGGTGGTTACAAACTGGCCTTGATCAAAAGTGTCCTCCTCGAACATTTATATGATTTCTGGCTCACTCGTTTAATGTTGGTTTCGAGTTTTCTGTATTAAGTTATCACTCATTTGATCTTTGGACTAGTTTCTCAGAGTTTCCAAACAGTAAACAGGCTGTGGTTTTATTGTTGTCTATTTTTTCTCTTCCTCTCTCTGTTTCTCTCTACCTTTCTTTCACCTGATGCTTTTTCTTGTGGTGACACAGAAGCAAGTTCTTCTGGTCGTGAGAAGCTTCTTGCACGACACGCAGTAGACCTACAAAGGACCCTTATGCAAAAACACACTGTTTCAGAGACTGAGCCAAATGAGCCACCGCTGGAGCCATTATTACTCTCATCTATTTGTTCTGTCTTCATAATCGTCTTGATGTAACTGCAAAAGTGATTTATGAGGAACAGTTTTGTGTTTAATGTGTATTCAGTATTGTACAAGGTCAAACACAGTATTAGTATGGGGTTCCTAATAGTCCTTTAGGTGAGTGTATATATATATATATATATTAGAGCCCGACCGATAAAGGATTTTGAAGGCCGATACCGATACAAATATTTGTTGGTTTTAAAATGCCTAATATCGGCCGATAATATCGGCCTGCCGATATATCAGTCTGGCTCTAATATATATATATATATATATATATATATATATATATATATATACTGTACATATGTGTGTATATATATATATATATATATATGTATGTAGTATGTGTTATTTTTTTAAGTGATGTATACAGGCATTAAGAACTGAAAAATTTATTAAGAGTTTAAAGTATAAATTTTGATTTCATGTTGATTTGTAGTATTGATGATGGTATCAGACGGTAGTTGTAAATGACTGATGCTAGGGGAACAGAATAAAGATTTGTTGCTTTGAATTGAAGAATTTTTACTAAATATATTTTTTTTATAAATTCTGATTTTATCGAGAGTGATTAGGAAAATGAGTTTATGTCACAAATGCTGTGAATAGAGCTTAACCTGCAATATTTTGCCTTTAATGACTTTAATGACTTTGACCGAACGAGAAAGCGAGTCATGAGAAGGTGTGAATGGCTCCTTGTATGCCGTCAGTGTGCGAGTCTTAGGGAATGCAGTACGCAGTTTTGTAAACTCTGAGTCTGGCCTTGTTAAAGCACACATGGATGAATGAGCACTGCGTGACATGTCCTGAGTCTTATTTTCATCGCTGGGCTTGTATCCCAGAATTCCTTGGGGTTGCTAGACCTGCAGCTGTGTCTCTTTGGCTTTGCAGGTCTATGAGGTAATCGGCTGCATGTTGAAGGCTCTGAGTCGGGGAACGCAGCCAGGCGTGTGTGTGTAATGCGTATGTACCTGAAGAGCACCTGTGGAAGGGGTTGAATAATGCAACACACACAGATGTGAATATGTGTCTCTGTTGGCAGGTGTGATCGATGTTGCTTTAACTTTTCTTTACCAAAGCTTCATAGATCCATGTCTGTAGACAAAAATGAAATATGTTTGGCATATATTGTTAGCGTGTGGCTGCTGTGCACAGCAACAGTGATTAAACTCAGAACACAATGGAAATAATCACAAACCACACTGATGAGAACTGACAAAGAACAATTGAAAAGCAAATAAACTAGACACAGGTGAAACTAATGTGTGGATATAGAAACAAATCAGGGAATAAATAGTAACCAAGGAACTGAAACTAAACAGAATTGGGAAAGAGGAACTAAAGGAAACAGGACAGAAAATGTTTAATAAAATTCAACAGAACAGAACATAACCGTGATATATTATAATACAATATATTTTCATAATGGTTTAATTTATATTTAATATTGACCTTTTGTATATTTTGTATTAGGCTATATATCATTACATTATGTTACATCATTACATTTATTTGTACGTATGTAATATATATTAGGTTATAGTATGTTCAATTTTACATTACATTATACTTTATTATATTATTGCATAAATTATTATCTATAGGTTATAACAATATATAGATTTAAAAATATATATTATATTATAATATTAATAAACAGATGGTTAATAGACATTAAGTTTGAGATTTTAACTTTATTATATGATATTGTATTATATTATATTATTAAGTCAAATTTAATTGCATTGTTCTTTTCACAAAATACAGTTTCAAAGCAGCTAAATCATGCTGTTAATGTTTATATCTAATATTATTAAATATTCATATATTTTATATCTAAATAATTGTATATTTTTAAGAAATATTCAATTTATACATAATAAAATAATATTAATTAAATATGAATTAATACAAAATATTAATTCATTAATACATTGCATTACAATTCTGTATATTATTTTGAATCTGTACTGAACTAAGTTCATATTAGAGTGTTTTTTAGTGTGTTTTAAGAACTTTTAAAAATGCGCTCGCACACAAACATGCACACACTTACTCAATGTACATATTGTGGAGAAATTGTGAGTAATTGCTTCCTAAAATTCTCACACTTGCTTTGCATATCAGTCGGGTGTGATGGCACATTTTTCCAGACGTCTGACACCCTGAAAATAAACCTCGCAGGCTCTGAGCGCAATTCTGAAGGTTACTGTGTTAAATTTAGCCGTGGAAACATTGATGATCAGCGGGAGAACAGGGACATGTGATGAATGAGTGTGTGGCTGTTGTTGATGGTGACAACGGCTTCTCTGTCGACTGTGGCGGAGGTGAGGCCGCGTGGAAAGTGTTTTATATCTGAGGTGGAGGAGAGAGCGAGGGTCTTTCTCGCGCTCGCACTTTTACTGTGAATGTTTTCTAGCTTGTTAACGTGGGCTCATAAATACTAGAAGGCTTCAGGTCCTTGTGTTCCCATGGTCAATGCGACATGATGATGTCGTGTAAGCAAACCGGCTCATGTTTTCTGTGAATACACATGTGGGTGGATAAATAAAGTATGTTCTTTTTTCAGTTTTTCTAATTTCCTCCATTTATACTTTTAAAAGCTTTCTTTGGAAGCGGTAGAATTTCCTAGTCATCTTCCCTGACCGTTGACCCTTGGGATAATGTAGATGTCCATCTCTTCCCCTGTCTAATGCTGTGAAACGAGACTCGGCCTTTCTATAAGTGTCTTGTCGGAGCTGTGAGCCGTTCTTCTTCGTGCTGGATGAAATGACAGGGAGGAGAGGGAAATGTACAGCATGCACAGCTGTGAATGATGTCTTGTGATTCTTGCTTGTCGAGGTTACAGCACCTCAAAGGACTCTTGCTGTAGAAACTGCTGCCGTTTGAGACTTTTGGTTCTGCTGAGGCATTAAATATGTATTGTGTATGCATAATGCTTCTGTGCCTGTAGAATGACCTCATCGTTGATAGTATACACACACACACACACACACACTACACTTGCTCCGTCATCTCAGAAATACCTTAATAAATTCGCCTTGATTCATGTCTGTTATTAGATGGTTGACAGGCTTTGTCGTCTGTCATGAAGGAGAATGATGTTAGTTCATGTAAAGCATTACATCACTGTGATCAGTGAATACTGGGCTCAAGTTTCGGTCGACACTCGGTTCTCACATTCCTCATCTCTACTACTTCAATTCGGATCTAATCGAATGTTCAATCTATCAAACATGGATCTCATTTTATACTTTTTTGCTTTCCCGCCAGAATGTTATGAACATTTTCCTTGCTGCATCACTTTCACCACTTGAGCTGAATACATATTTGATTAATGAAATAATATTTCAACACTGAAACGGGGTAAACAAAAAACTATGCATTTAAAAAGTAGCAAAATAAATGAAGTTTTTGACACAATTTGAATATCTTTGTTGATAAACCTATGTGTATCTGCACATTTCTTAAAGGGATAGTTCACTTTGAAATTAATTTTTGATATGTTTTAGATTACCTCAAGGGCATCCAAGATGTAGGTGTCTTTGTTTCTGCAGTATTTTCAATTTTGATATTTTTAGGTCAAACCGTTCTTGTCTGTCAGTCATATAATGGAGGTCTGTGGTCACCACCTCAAAGAGGATGCCAAGAGAAGTCCAAATTAAACATGATTTAATGACTCGTAAATGTAAGTACACATTGATGACCTAAGACACGAAACGAGCGGTTTGTGTGAGAAAACGAACAGTATTTATATCGTTTTAATATATCGTATATCGTTTACCTCTTGTAACCACAGCCACGTCCAAGTGATCTGATTCTGAGGGCGTGGACGCTTCGGTCTGCGCAAGCGCCAGAAGTGATCTCTCACGCGGTTGCGAAAAAAACGCTTGTTTCGTATCTTAGTCCATCAATGTATACTTACATTTACGAGTCATTAAATCATGTTTGATTTGTGGTTAGGGTTAGGTGGTGACCATAGACCTGCATTATATGACTGACAGACAAAAAACGGTTTGACCTAAAAATTTCAAAATTGAAACTACTGCGGAAACAAAGACACCTACATCTTGGATGCCTTTGAGGTAAGCTAAAACATATCAAAACATTTTTTTTTAAAGTGAACTATACCTTTAAGTCTAAATAGGGTTAATTCAAAAGCTCTCTTTAGTGATGTTAATGACTGTAAAAATTGCATTTTCTTCTTTTCACTTTCCATAAGCTATGACCACTGCTGTGTTTGAACAAAAACAGCAATATAAAATTGCAGGGGTTTTTTAAGAGGGTCAGTGGGATATTGGGTCACACTTGCATAATGTGCCTAAAGTCAGACAACATTACTGTGGTTTATAGGGCACAAGAGTTTATGGGAGATTTGTGCACTAATCGTTTTTTCTCTTGCTCTCTTTTTCTAGGCCTGTGTTTGAGCCTGAGTCTTCCTCACCTGCCAGCCATGGACTAGACAAGAGGAGCGTGTGACCGCAGACATAACCATGGTGGTGAGGTGGCTGCTCAACTCCCATTGAGAACACAGAAAGTAAGAATGCCTTTATTGTGCTCGTCTTTAATTTAAATGGTTTCAGAGGAACATCCCAAGGCGCACGGAATCTTTTTCCACGGAAGCTTGACAAAAGCTCAGCAAATTTACATGGGATTTTAATACCGGTCATTGTATAATTTTGCTGACATTTTTCTGCACTGAATGTGTTGATTTATCTGGACAAATACAAGTCTTTAGTTGTGTAAATGTTCAAATAATATACATTTTATAGTTATATATGACAAACTTTTTTGGGCTCTGGCTTTTGACATATTCATGTTTGAGTTTTATTGGATGAAGATCATTTGCATATATATATATATATTACAGAACGGGTCATTCGGTGGGCAGTGGTTTGGTAATTTAAATTCATGTGAGGTGTCTTATAAACGGTTATAACCAAATACATTCCAGTGGTTTAAATATGGAACCGCTGGATATTTTGAACTAATGGTTTGAGTGCTTTACTGAACTGGTTTTGCTTACGGTTAGGCCCAACGCAGCCCCACACGTACATCACAAAGCAAAGAGCAGGATGTAAGTGGGTCAGCTAAACTGCTGCTAATGTGCTGGGCTTTCTGATAAATAATGCAAGGCATTTGACAAGAAAAAGTTTCCTTATCTTGATATGATGGAGATATATATGTTTTTGTTGTTTAAACACAAAAGCATGTAATGACAGATATATACAGGTTCAGGATGTTAAGTAAGTAAGGATGCATTACATAGTATATTGAAATAAAATCAATATATCGATTTGGCTTAGTGCGACTGTCAAATAGCATTTACAAGTGTAGTTCATGATACATCGCCACACGTTTTTCTTTGCTGGCAACTCTTTAAAATTGCAGCTTGATGGTTTAATGTTTGAAAATGTAAAAAAATATTATTAGTATTACTATTAGTAATGTCATTTTACAGTAGGATTTTTTTTTTATTTCTTGGGATATTTGTACAGTACAATAGTATTATTACAACATATTTCTTATTTTGTTTGATATTTTTATTTAATAATAATCACAATAAACCATAATAATTATAATACTTGTATATATAATTTTCCACTTTAAAATCATTCTTTCCAAATTTAAGTCATCTAGCAAAAAATCCTGTATCTTTTAACATAGCCTATATTTCAGAAATAACAAAAAACTTTTCCAGTATCATGCAGCCAAGTAAGTGTAATATAATTGATCATATTTTATTTTAAATCCATAAAAAAATACTTATTTCAAAAGCAAAATGTCTACAATTTTTACAACTGAATATTGAGTTATTATATATTTTTATGTATATGTTTGTATTTTTTATTTTAATTTCACACATGTATTAACCAACCACACAGTTTGCGTAAACGTCATCAGGCTTTCTGCGATTGTCATTTTGCCATCTGTTGGAACCTGACAAGACTAGCATCACAGATGTGATCTATCAAAAAGCACAAAAAGAAACCAGCCGCCGGTTTTGTTAATGTGCCCTGTCTCTTAGAGGGTGAATGATCTAATCTTGTGTTTAATTCTGCAGGGTTAGTCAGGCTTCTCTAATGGCTGAAGCAGAATGTTATTACAGGTTTTGTAGTCTTACTCAAAGTGCAGTGGATTTGAATCGTTTGGAAATTCCCTCTCGGCTGTTTGCTTCAGATTACTGCCAATGCGCAAAAATTAGGTAAAAATTAGTTTGGAAGGGTTTCTGTGGGACCTTTGCATAATATGCTCTCTTGTTTTTAAAAACAGCTAGCTATTAGCATGCTAATTACAGCACTGCTGCTAATAATTTAGCTGGAAGTCACGCTTTTTCTGTTGCACTCTGTAATGGGAAGTTAAGCCTATACTATGGCAAGCCGTGTTAGCTTAAATTGTATCCAGCCTTACTCGTCGTAATAGGCAGATGTTACGAAAAAATTGAAGACCGGAAATACGTCTTTTGTGGGGATGCGGCTCTTCCGGTTAGCTTTTTACAATGGTGGAGTCTGATAGATACCTGCCTTAAGTCACAACTGACGATGTGGTTTAGATAGTAAATGAAAACACTAGTGGGAAAGCGTGAAAGCCGAGGTATAGCTGTCTACGTCCTGATGCAAAGCCACCCGGTACACTATAAAAGCCGTGGGTAGCTCTAGCTACAATTTAAGCTAATACGGCTTGCCATACTTTTCTCCACTACGGGCAGCTGCACATTCCACTAATTTTTGTGTCATGCTCAGTAGATGGTGCGGAAGCTGCTGGCCATCGGTCCGGTCGTCTAACACACGGCACACGCACACGGATAAACAGTCCACTGTTATTGTAGCTAACCTGTAGGTTGTCCCTCCCGCCAGCATAGTTGGTTTGGACTGATCTCACCAGTATCAAACAATGGCGCATTTCATAAGCCAATGACAAAAATGGCCTTGAGCAGAATGTCACAGTCAATATAGCCCAGCATAAAAATCCCACACGGCATAATGTCATCACAGTGTTGAAACATCACACCAGTCTGTCCAGTGGTATGACTCACTCACATGGCCATGTGACACTGCGAATACACCAAAACACACACTTGACTGGTAATTGACCCACCACAACTTAGGGCCAGATTTACTAAACAGGGCAGTGCAATTCCATAAAAGCGCCGATGGGAGTGTAAAGTTCTATGACTAACGACAAATTAACGCAAATTAGCAATTGGTTTAAGACATGTTTTTTGGGGGGGTGGTAATATAATGGCACAAATACCAGTAAATTGACAAGCCTATACATTTCGCGTCTTAAAGGGAAACTCCTACAAAGTGCATATGCAATAAGGTCAGCTAGAAAAAGCGCTTATTTTTCACTGTGACTTTAGTAGTTTTTTAATGCCAAAAGAGGGTTTGCGCAATCTGCGCAATCTGTTACTAAATCTTGCCTATTATTTATCTATAATTTATTTATCTATTATTTATATTATTTGGTGTATCTGTTCACACCAAGAACGATAACTATAGATAACCATGTCTATAACAATAACTATTTGTGTCCACACTCCACACCAATGCATTATATTAATAAGTTTATTATAAGTACTTGCTTGTCTGTCACTTTAAATGCTCAAGCACTTTAAAGTCGGCTGGATTCTGATTGTTTTTATCAGTTTTCAGCAGGAAAGAAAATCAAATCATATCGTTCCTCTGTGTCGTTATAGTTGTGTTGTGGATTCTGCTATTCTTTTACATTTTGAAGGATATTTGAAACTATATCATTATCGTTATTGATATAAAATTAGCAACACTGTGACCTTAGTAAAGCACAATATATCTCACTTTTACTTTTCTCCAATTAAGCCACATTATGCCCAACAGCTGCATCCCACATTGTCTTTGGGAGTCTTGGAGTTTGTTCGAATTTCTAGCAGTACGGTGTGTTAATCGTACCCAGGTGTCTCTCCGTCAGCTGTTGTTGTGAGATCAGCGTCTCATTCCTCAGGCCGTATTCATCTCTGATTAATCGAAATGTGATCAACTGCAAATGATAGCTTGATGTACTGGCAATGCTTCATTTTGTGCTCAGCCCATGTTGTTTTGTTGATGCTTTGTCTTTTATATGATATTTATATATGATATTTTATGTTATTTCTGTGTAGATGAGAGTGTGAAGCTGCAGGGCAGGCAGCGCAGCCACATGATCCCATGACTCTGGATATGGATGCGGTCCTGTCAGACTTTGTTCGGTCCACAGGGGCAGAACCGGGTCTGGCACGAGACCTGCTAGAAGGTAAGAGACCTGATCTGTTCCTTTTTTTTCTTTTTCTTTTTAAATAATGCTTCAGTATTGGATGATCATTTTGCTCACGTGTCTTGATTGTTAGTTGTAGATGCCTAATGTAACATTTAATGGTAAAAATATTTAGGTCAGACCTTATGAACTTGATCCACTAATGTTTGACAACTAATCCAAATAATTTGGTCTTTAAATCTATTGTTCCTTGTTCCTTCAAGCCTGTCGAGTTACATACTTTCTAAAGTATGCTGTGGGTTTTGTGAGGGGTAATTGAGAATGAATGGGGAAAAGTCACATGAGAAGTGTCAGTGGCTCCATCATGGCATGACTGTGTTTTTTTATGTGGGTTCTGCATCCACAAATCCGTCATTATTGAGGTAAAAATACAAAAACTGTATTTTTTAATAGTGTAATTAATATTGTATATTTTTTTAACCTGAAGATATGTCAACAGTAAGTTTAACTGGAACATGAACTTATATTGGAATAGAAAAGATAAAAAGCAGTGAGGACTCTGCCTCATCGTTTCAGAAAATCCCTACGTGCCACTGAAATATATATGTTGCTGAGAATGTAATTCTCAGTGAGTCAAAGGTGCTTTTGATTTACAGTCCTCATGCCGAGATAGCTTTTATTTCTTTAATGGCTATATTACCCGCGAGAATAGTGTAATAGTATGTCAGCTACATTATGTGCATTGATTTCTTGCAGCTCAACACTTTTTAAAGAAAGTATGCGTCTTTTAAGATTTCTACCTCGTCTTATATCTGAAATAAGGCATTATGTGGTAGATTATTTTTGAATATATTTGGCGGATATTATATTAAAAATATTAAAATATAATATATTATATTTATATATAATAATAAAAATATGTTTATATTATATATAAAATAAATAAAATATATATAATATTTATAATAATTATATATAATATTATATATTATATTTTTTAATATTTTTATTTTATATAAATAAAAAAAAATATTTATTTTTGTTTTTTGAAATTATATATATATATATATATATATATATATATATATATATATATATATATTTGCCTCAGGTGTCCTTGTGTGGCGTTTGTGGTTCAGTCAAGCCCAAAATGCACCATCAAATCTACAGTGGCACTGTGCTTGAGATTTAATTCCAGCTAAGTTGTTTTCTCTAGTGTAATGTGTTGATGTGCAACTTCTCTTTACATGATGTCTATTGTAATAACTTTTGTCTATGCCAGAGCTCAGTATGCGCTTAGACCTGTGTTTCAACTGCCTGGTTGCTTTTGGCTTGTTGATGACGCTTTCGACTCCTTCCAGACTTACTTGAAGGTCCCAAGGCTTCTGCTTTTCTGCTGTGATAAGGGTTTTGTGCTGGTCTACGTTTTGCTCTGATTGGCAGCAAGGAGGGCCTGCCACGGTGGGCGGCAGGGCAGATTTAGGGCCCAGTGTGATGGCTTTACGACCAGGCTCCCCCCCAGGAGACCTTTGTGCCCATTGAGTGGAACTCATTGAGGATTTGAGGGCCGCAGACACTGGCACACAGTCTGTCCTGAAGAGACGAGCCAAAGAGAGAGAGAGAGAGATCCACAAGCAAAAAGGCAAGGCTAAGGGGAGAGAAATATTCCGTCTTTAGAAAAGACCAGGAAGGAGAATAGAGCCAGCAAAAGAAAATAAGTACAGCCTTTTGAGAAACGGTGTTCAAAGAAGAACAAGAGAACATGAGGGTGGAAAGAAAGAGCTATATGTTCCAGTCCTACAGCATTTTACACAGAATTGTTAGATAGTCATTGTCAGTTTTTTTTTACGATGGCAGACTTGACTTAGGATACTGCTTTAGAAGGTACCACCCTATGTAGATAGCAGACTGGATTTTGTAAAGCCAAAGAAAAGGGGCTACAGCAACAATCAAGTAGTACAAACTCCAGTTTGACTTTCAGTTTTTAAGGCACTCAGATTATAATGGCTGAATAAGATATGTACCTAAACACACACCTGCTTTAGCGAGGGCCTCACTCAGCATCAGCTATAGGTTATAATGGCTGATTAAGAGTACATAATGTACCTTAACACACACCTGCTTCAACGAGGGCCTCACTCAGCATCAGCTATAGGTTATAATGGCCATAGACCATCACACATCATCACGCAATGATATTACCTGTCTGTTTGGAGAAAAACATCAGTCCTTGCTTTACCATCCTCACACTCTTGCAATGGAAAGCACATGGAAAATTAGTTTTGACGGGATCATTAGAGCATACATGTAACTCAAATTTGTAAATTATTCTAATAGTTTCAGATTAATGTAATAAGTGTCGTTTAATTTAGTCTCATGTTATCATTCAATTGCGTATTTCTTTATTATTTTTAAAATCATATACTATTATTTTATTATTTGTAAATGATAAAAACACTAGTTCAGATTCATTTAAGCAGTATTATTTATTTATATCTCAAATGTTATGTACTGTACTATACTATTATTTATGCATGTAACACATTTTATGCATTATACTTTATTACATATTGTAATTTATTATATAATGTATAGCATTATTTATTTATTTATTATTACATTTTCGGATTTTAGCAATTATGCATTATTTATTTAATTTAGTCTTGTATATTATCATTAAAATGTATAATACTTCAGGTTGTTAGGTTTTAGTATCTTTGTGGGGACTCTCCATAGACATAATGTTTTTTTATACTGTCCAAAACTCGTATTTTCGATCCCCTATCTTTAAACTTACAAATCACAGAAAACATTATGCATTGTCAAAAAAACATAACTTAACCTAAAAGAAATGTCCCCACAAGGACAAGGATTTTGAATAATGCCATCTTTGTGGGGTAACGTACACATCCCCATGACGTAGGGTATACCTGAACCACACACACACACACACAATGTAACCACTTCATTTCCGTAGATTAAGCAGGTTCCTGAGTGTTTTGTCTGATCCAGCTTTTATTCTCCATAAATCATGTCATAGAGTGAATGCACTGAACCAGCTATTTTATATGTTGCATAAGCAATCCTACTATCTCTAAGCTAATGTACATTTAAGGCCCTCTCCGAGAACTTAGTGTTGATAGATAGCTGTTAAATGCTTATAGCAAGCATGTTCTTCAGAAAATACATCTAGGATCAGCACCTTCCTGCGCCAGTCTATCATAGCAATAAAAAAAACACAAGTCTGTTCCAAGATCAGTGCTAACTGTTCTACAGTGAGGCACTTCTGTAAAAACAGTGAGGCTGAGGCTTGTTATTCAGAATTAGCAATTTGTTAATGCTCTTTTAATGGCCCCACCGCTGACATTTCACTGAAACCGAAAACAATCCTGCCTCTAACAAGCCGTAGTTGTGAATGAAAAGGTTATGAAGTGCCTTCAGTCCTCCCCCTAGATCCTAAATAAATGGCTCCGCTGCAGTCAAGCAAAACATACTTTGTATACAAAAAAAAAAGCTTGGGGAATAACACCTCTATTCACATGTTTATGGCTTATTAGGTCTATAAACAAAATGGTGATTTTCTCCCAATGTGCAGTTATGTAATAAATTTGATCATACAAAGCTTCTAAATGCGAGGCGGTTCCCAGAAAGCGAACAGCGGGAATGTTCCCGTCATCCGGCACATGAGCTTGAACGGGTCAAACGTCGGGTACCTTTCACTCCATGCTTACGTGCAGGAAGAAGTGGAATATTGAACAGCCTCTCAAGTGCTCATGGACCATGGTATTTATTTATGTAACATGCACTTAGTAACCTCTGTATATGTCCGCAATAGCCTGTTTGTGCCGCTATGTTGCTATTATTACTAGTAGGCGTTTTGCTGCTGGATGTTTTATTAGTGGCCTTTGTAAATAGTTCATATAGCTTCTGAAAAATTTTGGAAACACCCACAGTACATCACTAATGGTCTCTGTTGCTCATGTCGCTTGATGCCAGTGGAACTATTTAGCAGAATTACGTCTTTTAATAAAAAAAGTGAAATTAGATCAGCCAATCCTTGGTAATCTAAGCCCTGTCTGTGAAACCGGGCCTTAGTGTTGAAAAAAATGCAGAAATCATAAATCCACGATTGAACTAAAATGGACATATTAGCACCTAAAATGGACATAATTATTAACACCTGAAATGTTCATTTTAACACTTAAAATGTACATATTAGCACCTAAAATGTACATATTAACACTTGAAAGGTATACATAGGACCTAAAATGGACTATTTGCTCCTTAAATGGACATATTAACACTTAAAATGTACATATTAACAACTAAAATGTACTTATTAGCACCTAAAATGTACATATTAGAACCTAAAATGGACAAAAGTTTACCTTTTGAAAAGGTACCGTGACAGCTTTTGTACCTTTTTTTTTCTGAGAGTGTAGCTGTTTTCAAATTAACGTAGCGTTTACAGTAACAAGCTGTTTTTGGGGTTTTTTTTATTATTTTGTTTTGTGTTTTTTATGCTAAAAAGGAGTGTATTTTCTGTGCCCAAGTGAGCTGAGGAAATAATCAAACTGGAAAAACAGCTGGGCTAGTCATGCCACTGAAAAATGTATAGCTAGCATAACTGCTTTTATGCTAGTTACTCCTGATCAGCATTTTATAGGTCAGGTATTTTTTCTTTTTCAGATCTCTCAAGACACACTCTAGAGATTCGCTCTTATAAAACGTCTCTCTTTCCCTAGTAGCATTGGGAAGTCTTGCATCGTTTTGATGTGCTGTCACTGTCACCCTTTCTGACATGCTTTTTTGTTTTTTTTAACCAAAAACATACAGCTGTTTTTTTAAAGTAAATTCTTAATCTGTATGTAGCTTACATAATGTAGCACACTTAATTGTATTGAATGTTTCCTAAAGTACTTGTAGATATTATAATATTAATGGAATAAAAGACCACTTAAAGAGAGTTTGCATGACTGTTTATGAAATAGGCCTATTGTTTTGTTCTCAAGGAAAGCTAACAGAGTTAGCTATTTTTTGTTAGCGACTTGTTTTATATACATACCAAATATAAGTATACATTACAGTAGTTAACACTTAACTAACTACTGTAAAAGTGCACATTAGTCTTGGATTTCGCACTGACACCTGCTGGCGTGGATGATTGGCAGTATTGCTATTGCTAATTAATCTGCATACTTTTGTCAGTCTTGTAGTATAAATAGTGAGAGTAGTGTTTCACACAATGAAAATTTACAAAAGAAAAAGTAAATTTTTTAAATACCCGGAAGATATTTTCACCTACCAAACCTAACAAAACAGCTCTCAGATCAGATCAAAGATCTGCCACAAGGCTGAAATGATCCTAGGCTGTGTGTGTGTGTGTTTAGGTCGGATTGACTGATAGATTGTGGCAGTGGGATGATTTGTCCCTGGTTGTCAGCGCCACTCATCATTAACACGTCATCCCACCTGGCTGTTGTTGCCCTCCGACGGCTCCCTGCGGAACCACCGTCACAGAAGCTGTTGTGGAAAGCTGAGTGGGAAGGGCCTAGGCGTTTGTGTGGTCGTTCTGAGAAAAATGACTCAGACAACACTGGCAGACATTTTAGTATGAGCCTTGTGCTTCATTCAGAGTCACTGTTTTGATTGAGACATGACATTTCATGATGGCAATTCAACAAGGCCCGTAATAATGATCATTTAGTTGTGTCACCAGTGAAGCTATATTTGTGGTTTGTGAGGGGTGTATATTGTCACCCTCTAAAGGACTGATAAGGTATCACAACTACTTGTTTTATTTCTGAAGTATTCTGTATACAGTGCAAATATTTCTAAATTCAAACATTTGTTGTTAAATAGTTGAATACAGTATGTAGTCAGTCAGCTTAAAGATTTTCATTTTTGAAACAGTAGTGATTGTCAGTGTGAGATATCGTGTGTCGTCGTTTCACATCACATGGGTGAATGGCCATTCGCACGTGTCACTATTAACAAAGTCTCCCCAACGTAGATAAAGCGGAGTAGCTGATTAATGGGAAAAGAAAAGGTTAATTACTGAAGGAGCATCTTACAGAAGGACTGCGAATGTCCTCATTCATTAGCAAAGACACAGAGGAGCACCAAATTAGAGTTGTTCGGTTGCCCAGTTCCTGTCTTTACCTGCTCATTTAGTCTCGTTTGAACAAGGAAATTAGCATTGAAAGTTGGTTGTACTGCTTTAACTTTGAATTACAGCCAGGCCCTTGCAGAATGTATAATATAATATAATATAATATAATATAATATAATATAATATAATATAATATAATATAATATAATATAATATAATATATAATAGAGCTATAATTAGTGCTGTCTAATCGTGATAAATTGCATCTAACATAAAAGTTTGTATATATACCGTATATATATATATATATATATATATATATATATATATATATATATATGTACAAACTTTATGTTAGATGAGACAAATAATCGATTTGAATCGAGCACCAAATATAATATACTATAATATATAATGTAATAACATATAACATGAATATTATTATATTTTTTATTATATTATTATTGACTAAAGCAGTACAGTAAACATTGCAAAATAGTATATATATTACAAATAAATAGTAATATCTTAAATATATTCATGTATGGAAATAGTAATTTTATTTAGATTTTTTTCTAATATATATATATATATATATACAGTATATATAAATTAAGTAAATGTAAATAAAAGTAAACTGAGATATATAAATATCCTCATACTCACATGAGGATATCTGGAATCAGTTGAATATCATTATTGAATATAGCTGATTTTTTTTTAATTTAACAGGATTGATTAATTTAATCAAATTATGTGTTTGAGCATGTTTGAAACCAGAAAACTGGTTTAAAAGCACTGATTATTGACATATTTTACATATTTATGTGGTCTGATTGTACCCACAATATGTGATCATGTCTACAAAATTAAATTGTACACCTAAAGGACAGTCAGAGGAGTGATAGTCAACAGGAAGCTTCCATCCACCGCCTTCAGCACATTGAGACACGTAATGCTTAGTAAACCGCGAAACGCATGTATCAAAGGTGCTGAGCGGTCATTCGATTAAACCTTAAAATGTCTTTTAAAATCTCAGGCTGATCAAAGGATGTACAAATCCATAAACTACAATGAGATTTGTATTGATTTATGTGGGTCCTTCTGGTGCTACTAAGATTACAGTGAGAATGTAATAACCCTGTTCTGACTGCCAGGAAAATGTATACTATTACAATAATAATAATAATAAGTTTATTTTATATAGCGCCTTTCTCAAACCCATATTACTTTACATTTCCATATGAATATATTTCAGATATTACTATTTATTTAACTATTTAACATTTTATTTAAATAATATGTATCATGTTTACTGTACTGCTTTAGTCAATAGTAATACAATAAAAGATATAACAATATTCATGTTATTACATGTTATTTTGTTATTATATTATAGTAGTAAATTATATGTGGTGCTGTCAAATAGATTATTTGTCTCATCTAACATGCATGACCCTAGCATATATGATTTATATGCTAGGCTTCAAATTATAAAAGATTTTAGTTTTAGTAAGATTTTATTTATGTATTCCACTTGTACTCCCTGTACATTCCACTAGTTTTTTAATATTATTTAATATGTGTATGTATGTAGATATATATATATATATATATATATATATATATGTATGTATATATATATATATATATATAATAGAGTAAATTAATTATACATATTTTATGTAATAAAAAATTTGTTTTGTCAAATCAATTAATCAAGATTAATCACATCTAACATAAAAGATTTTGAGAACATAATATATATATATATACACTTTTTTGTTAGATGTGATTAATCGATTCGACAGCACTTAATTAAATCCATACAAATTGGGGTCACTGGTCATTAACTGTGATGTATTTGAATATATTTAGAATATTTACTTGAGAAATTACATTTAAGCATTATAAATGTGCAAATATATAGGTGTTTAATATAATGGACACGCACAGTGGGTATATACAAGATTATGTAGTGTATTATATAGCATAAATTATATAAAAATTTTACATTATTGTAGGAATATAGGTTTTGCTATCCTTGCAGGGACATTTGGTTTCCACAAATCCTGCAACACACACACACACAGGCTCTCGACGGTCAGAAGGACCTGTTTCTTTGGTCCCTGCAAGGCCTTTGGGTCACGCAGATAAGACAGTCGCTGGAGGACATGGAAGCAGCTGTGTTTGTGTGTAGGAGTTTCGAGGTGACTGTCATTTCACATTAGAGGCTTCTGTGTCTTTCCTGTGATCTTCCTCCAGTTTTCCTTGGTACGGACTTTCTCTATTTCTGTACACAAAACGAGCGGAACAAAAACAAATCTTTATTGTTATTTCATCAAACTGTCTTCACTCAGAGCACACTGGAGGAAAACCACAAGCGTTTTGTCTCCCTTTATTATCAGGCTTGATGTGAAGCTGAGCATCATTGTTTAGGGTTTGTGGCACTCGTGTTGGCAGATGATGTAATTGGGATTAAACTGAAAAGCCTTATGGGAGTTGGCAGGAATACACAAACAATGGCTCGGGGAAATTCGAGAGGAAGACCAGGCCACGTTCATTAACAATGACCTCCCATTTAGTGGGAATGAAAACATTGTTCTTGATTTTCGATCCAAGCAAGACAAGTCTTTGAATACATTTGCCTATTAGATATTATGTTTTGATTTCTGATTTCACTTCCTTTTTCCTTGTATATTAGTGTAGATTAAAAATCATATTTTTTTTCAGTGTCAACAAATGACTAATTTGGGGATATTTGGTGCACAGCATGGTTTGGAGTGTGTGTGTACTATTATCTTATCAGTTTTAATGCAGATTAATGTGGTGCTAACAAACTACAGCCCTCAAGGGGGCAATAGAGTTAATGTGTCTGTACCATTAAACAGGATGTGCTGTTGTTGAGTTAGCTAACTGTGGCTGGGTCGAATAAGTGCTTTTTGTTAATAAGTAATTACTTAGCGACCTCTAAAAATGTACGTTCTTTGTAGTATGAGTGTAATCTGGATGTACTACATTCGCCATGCTTTATCATGTATCCTACAAGTGTCAGTTGCATTACTTCACTGTCATTCACAAATCCTCTCCCGTGGCCTCATGGGATAGTAAAGTGTACAACACATGCACACTTCATCCAGGTACTTTTTGCCTACTCTTTTATACTGTGATTTCTTTCGGACATACTTCTTGTCACATGTTTTTTTTTTCCACTTACAGTATAAAGTATGGAAGTATGCGATTTAGTGCAGCCTTTAACTATTTCTGCAAGATTATTTTCTTTGCTGCTCTGCCATGACAGTTTTCAGTTTGACCTGCAAGAGAAAATGAAAAAGTAAGACCTTTTACGCTTAAGTCATATTCATGAATTCTGTTGTTTGTTTGTGGTGGATCAGGTAAAAACTGGGACCTGAGCGCCGCTCTCAATGACTATGAGCAGCTCCGGCAGGTCCACACGGCCAACCTGCCCCACGTCTTCAATGAGGGCCGTTTCTACAAGCAGCCGGAGCGTAGCGGCACCCCGCAGCACATCAGCAAGCCTGAGCAATGCCCCCCAAAACAAGAGGACAACACTCAGGGTGAGCAGAGCTCTCTATCAGCTCCTCCTGTTTTGACTTATTGGTGTGTTTTCTCCGTATTTTCTCTTGTACCAGTTTAAAGTCGTCATGAAATGAAAATTCACCTCATCTATTTTCTTAAATATGTTATTGATCTGATTGTGAACAATTCATCTATGCATGTGTTGCGCCCCCTACCTGTCTTTCTTGAAACTAGGACAGCACTCCACATTTATTAACAATATGCCTACAGATGTTGAAGTTAGGCCCCCCTGGTGTCACTAAATGACTTAATTTTACTGTAGAAAATTATAATAAAAATCTATACTCACATATGCTTAAACAGTCTGACAAGTACCAAAAAAAGTACCAAAAAGTGTGTGAAAAAGTAAAAGTAACAAAAAATTAATTTGTATAAAATTAAAATGTACTATCCAATTCAGTTTGAAAAAATTATATTTTGGGATGAAATAATGTACATTTGGCCTTCATTTTTTTATGTTTTGATTGGATCCTGAAAAGTATGTTTGGTTTATATTGTTTTTCCCTGCCCACATGGATTTGGTTACATCAGAAGGAAAATATGTCAGAGGTAGAACGGGTTGGAGAAACTTAGTAAATTTAATTAAAATTTATATAATGAAATATATGTATAATATGTAATAACCATGTTTATTTGTTTTACTGTGGTAATTCATCAGCATTACAAGACCAAGAACATTAGGAAAGTAGATGCAGTTGTAATTAAAAAGAGAAAAAAATGGGTTTCATAATTAAAATATTTTCATATTTTTGAAAAACATTTGTTTGATTATGCAGTGATGATTTTTAAAAAGACCAGGAACATTTATTAAGAAAGGGAATCTTGTCTCTTTTTATTTTTCTCTCTCTTCTAGAGAAGCGTCTGTCTCGGGGCATTTCCCATGCCAGCTCTGCCATCATGTCTCTGGCGCGGCTGCAGGTTTCAGGGGATTGTGCCAGGGAGCAGTTCCCCCTAGAGATGCCCATCTACACATTCCAGCTGCCCGACCTGAGCGTGTACAGCGAGGACTTCCGCAGCTTCATCGAGCGCGACCTCATCGAGCAATCCACCATGGTGGCCCTGGAGCAAGCCGGTGAGCCACAAACGCTGCGCTCAGATCAGTGACAGAACGAATACAAAGGCCTAGCCTTGTATTACAGTGATGAGAAACACAGGTTTATGATCAGTACTAATGTCAGCTTGGATTGCACAAGATTAACTAGATTGTTAGAGTCAACGTAACACAGCAGCAACAGAATTAAACTAATCCCTGATCTTGGATCAACTGCAAAGCCAAACGGAACAATGAACAAAAACCTGCACTTACCGAATAACATTTATATAATAACACATATATATTTACCTAATCATTTACCTAATAACTATAGCTGTCAAATGATTAATTGCATCCAAAATAAAAGTTTGAGTTTACATAATATATGAGGGTGCACTGTGTATAATTTTTTGTTTGTGTGTGTGTGTGTATATATATATATATAAATACACACACTTGCATCTATATTTAAGAAAAAAAATATTTATAAATAAAATATTTATTTAATATATTTATATATTTATTTAATATTTAATATAAGTTATATATAAATATATATACAGTATGAAAATATTTCTTAAATATATACAAGCATGTGTGTGTATTTATATATATAAAAAAATTATACAAAGTGCACCCGTCCCACATATATTATGTAAACACAAACTTTTATTTTGGATGCAATTAATCGCGATTAATCATGTGACAGCCCTACTAATAACACATACATGATAACACTGACCTCATGCCAACACCAAAATTTAAGATTTAAACATATAGTTCACCCAAAAATACATTTCTGTCATCATTTAAATATCAGTTTTTCTTCAGTGAAACATAAAAGGAGAAATTCTAAAGATTGTACTTACAATGACATGACTCTTACTTAAATGTATTTATTTTAACTTTGTCTATTAACTTTAATGCGTTTAGTACAATCAACATACACAAAATAATATAACAAACATAAAAAAGGAAGTTATATCATAGAAGACCCGAAAGTCAAAGTCACAAGTCTCTTAAAATATAAAGTTAGTTTAATGAAAATGAAAGGTTAGTTCAGGTCAGTAATTATTTTTTTAAATATAATTATAATTTAAATGTAATATTAAATAAAATATATATTTTTAAATGGACTAGATAACTGTTTTTTTTATTATTATTATTAAGATGCACTTACAGGTTTTCAGGGTGTAAGAAAAATATTGTGATTGAGTGTAAAAGTGTTGAAGCATCTCAGTCTTTGCAAGATTTGGGGTTGTATATACAGTATTGAATTAGCAAAAGGATTATAAGGACACAATACCAGTCTGTGCAAGCAAAATAATACTATAGCGAAATGCTAACTGGATGGAAATGGCCTCGGGACTTTGGCAAAGCTTTTGGACTGTGGGAGGAAGACCCTGCCCCAAGGGAGGGCAAAGGGGTTGAGGGTAGAGACACTGACGTTCCAGCTCCAGAGAAAAGAGTGGGTGATAGGTCAATGCCCAGTGTAAACCGCCTCAGGGCCAAGAGCTTGCAGAGGACTACTTATTCGGGAAAAAAATGCTTAGTGAGCTATGCATTATAACCAAAGGCCCAATACTCACTGCAGTTGTTGTTCATTCGCAAGTAAGAAATACCTTTAGTGGTATGTTATCGTACCTAAGATATGGAGAGACTTTCAACCAGCTTAACAAAAAATGTTTTGGAACAAATCACGTAACCTGCCATAACTTAAGTTATGACTAAAGTGTGATGAAATGTTGAATGGTGTTTATTAATCCATGTTTAAGTAATGTCAGTGTTTAAACCGTTCTGTAGGTCGTTTGAACTGGTGGTCCACCATGTGTACCAGCTGTAAGAAGCTATTACCGTTAGCCACAACAGGAGACGGCAACTGCCTCCTGCATGCGGCTTCTTTAGGTGAGACTTTCACAATTCGCTCTCAGTCACATGTATTGCATGAACATCTGTAACATCTGGAAAGAAGAGAAGTGTTCAGTCTCAGATTTCACGTGATGTTCCTTTAATACAAGATAAATGTGGTGTCGTATGTTTGACTTTCCATGTGTTCCAGGAATGTGGGGCTTCCATGACCGGGATCTGGTGCTGCGGAAGAGTCTGTACGCCATGATGAAGAGCGGAGCCGAGAGAGAAGCTCTGAAGAGGAGGTGGAGGTGGCAGCAGACTCAACAGAACAAAGAGGTTGGCAACTTTCCAGCTAACGAAAATATGTTCTTGCTAAGTTTTGAAAATGTTACTTTGACTTTTCTTTGAACGTTCAAAACGTCCATGTTTTGTTTTAAATGTTTTTTCTTGGTTATGCGAACGTTAGGCGAACATTACTTATAATTTTGGAAATTTTATGAGAACGTTACTTTTGAATATTACATCCTGAAACAAGTAGTAATACACATTTTTAAAAAGTTAGACGAACAATGTATAAATAATGTTTTTGTGCTAACGTTTTAAAGACCAGATAACTTCTTATGAACATTTAAGTTACTGGATACTTTAGTTTGGTCAAAAATCTTTCCGAAAGTTATGCGCATTTAAAAATATCTTTGTACTTATAAACTAGAGTTGTGTGTATCGGTGTATCTCTCAAACCCCCCAGACAAGGGCTCAGCTATGTATGCAGTAGTTTGTTGTTGTTCTCTGTCTCATTCATTCTTTCTTTTTTTTTTTAAACAACGGGCCGGGTCAGTGTTGCCACCTTGTGGACAAAGTAATTGTTGCAAAATAAAAAAATCATAATCAGGGTGTATGTGCGAGAAAACGCTGGCTGCTCACATGTTATTCCAATGTAGTCTAATATATGTTTAAAAACTGAGGTATACTTTGGGAATTTTTGCTTTTTTTAGATAGTATAGCTGAGAGAGGACAGGAAGCGAAGTGGGAGAGAGAGAGGGCGGCGGGGTTAAGAAAGGACCTCAAACCGGGACTCGAACTTGGGTCACCCGAAGCACAAACGCGCTACATGCTACACTACTTCTTCTGTCATAGATATCAACAGTTATAAGAGAACAAAATCAAGTCTTGACCCATTTTTTAGCTAATTTGGACCTAGCCTATTACACATTTTGCTATTTTAGCATCTGTTTAACAAGGCCTTAGACACACAAATAATACTAATTGTGATTTAACATTCAAAACATATGCTAACCACATATGCTAACTGCCACTTCCCTCACTGTACCTTATAGCAGCACTGCATGTTAGCATGTTATGCTATTACCGTGTTCTTGATGGTTTTTGTCAACGTTTACATTCCTTTTAGCTCTCGGTTTGTTTCCTTAGCTGCCTACTACTATAATACAAACTCAATAAATGCACTTCTTGTGAGTACTTTGGTCAGAAGCTGTCTGACAAGTGAGTAGCGTAAACATTAGCTTGCAGTTCATAATGGCTTTCCCCATAAACACCCCTGCTGATTAGCTTGTGCGTTTCCTCCACAGCTTTTACCATAAGAGCTTATTGCTGTAACAGCATACCGGAGGACAGACAATGAGCAGTGTGATCGATAGCAGATCCTTGCATTTTTTATTAGCGTTCCTGTTTTCATTGTTCTGAAGGCCCAGAGCTCTTGAATCATCTTTTGCTGAATGAGGATCACTGATTAAAGTCGTTTGAAATGAGTGGGTGTGAATGGAGTGGAAATGTTTGTGTGCATACTGCATATGGGAGTGTGAGAGGTGGATGAGTGTGAACGAGTGGGTGTGTTTCCTTTAGAGCTTGTGTGCATATTGATGCCACTGAGATAACACAGGGTAGAAAACTGAAGAATTAAAAGTGCTTGTGCAAAGGAATTATTTTAAATTTGTTGAATACGTTTAGAGGTGTTTTCTTATGTTTACACAACCTTTTGCTTTTCCATTGATGTAACTCAAGCGTGTAAGTGTATCAGTGTATGCAATAATTGTCTACTTATTTTTTGCACTATAAAAACATATATAAATATATACAAAATATATAAAAAATTAAATAGATATAATAAAGTAAAATAAAAAAAATGCAGCTAAAGAATATCTAGAAAATTGATTAAATTATAAACAGATTTAATAGATTAAATTATAAAATTCTATATATACATTTTTGAGTTCTGGGGTTTTTAATAAATATAAAGTATTTATTTATGGTCTAATCGCGATTAATCGCATCCAAAATAAAAGTTTGTGTTTACATAATATATGTGGGTGCACTGTGTATAATTATTTTGTATATACAGTATACACATGCATGTATTTTTAAGAAAAAAAAAAATATTATTTATATATAAAATGTTCATATTTATATATAATATGAAGTATATATAAATCTATATACATTAAAATGTTTCTTAAATATATACAAGCATGTGTGTGTATTTATATATATAAAATATACACAGTGCACCCACATATATTATGTAAACACAAACTATAATTTTGGATGCAATTAATCACGATTAATCGTTTTACAGCCCTAGTTGCAAGTAATATTGTGGGATATGTTGTAAATCAGAAATCTTGTTCTCTCTGTAGTCTGGGCTGGTGTACACTGAGGAGGAATGGGAGAGAGAATGGAACGAATTGCTGAAGCTGGCCTCCAGTGAGCCACGCACACACTTTAGCAAGAACGGCAACTCCAGTGGAGGGTAATGCTCACCCACACAACCTCACACATTTACATATTATGTTGTTATGTCACTTTTGGTTGTCTTTCCATTCCCACCTGCTGTATAGATATTTCATATCACTACAGACACTTCCTCTTATGCCAATTTTGAAACCATTTACGTACAACAATACAACATCAAATGCTACGGAATAAAAAAATCATATCAGCCTCCAACACACATCTACCCATCATAATACACACATTATATTTTGTAAGACATGAGTATATCAGAGGTAATGTGCAATGATTTCCACTTCAAACTTGCCCATCTTCAGTTCCCATAGATCGCTCACACTGCACTCAGACTGCTATTAGAGGCCACTAGAGATTAACTCCATCCAGCAGCTACACTTAACACATGACTTTTAGACACGATGTCATTTTTAAAACACAAAGAACCCATCAAGAACCTTTAGCAATTTGAGAGACTGTTATAATGCATGGAGTAGAATGTAGTGCATGGTATTGAGCTTATTATGTGATTGAAAAAACACTTTCTGCTCATTTAAATGTGTGCCACTGCCACCTGGTGGCACTAGTTGGAATGTTGCATTGTATTTGGGTTCATTCAGAATTGCATATTACTCTTTCTGCAGTCTGTAAACTGTGCACAATATGTACGTTTTCTGAAAGGCTACATTTGGAGCCTTTCAGGAACATTGTATCCCTCAATAATTTGTGCTTGAAATGAACTTCCATTTCCAGTGGGACACATGAACCAGAAGTAATATCAGCCTTAAAGGGATAGTTCACCCAAATTTAAAAAGTCTTTCATCAGTTACTAAACCTCATGTCATTCCAAACCCCTTAAGACTTTCGTTCGGAACACAAATGTGACTAATCTGTCCCTCCATTGACAGTTAGCTTAAATTAAATAAAAGCCTAAATTCAATCTGTCCGTCATATAAAGTGATCAAGATGTTTCAGAAAATTGGACTAAACTGAATTTTTAGGACATTTTATGTCATTTAGGAAATTTTAAACTATCCCTTTAATTTCTAAGATGATAGCAATAATGTAGAATGCTAATGTCGGAAGCATTTATTGGTGCATATTAGTGTTTCACATCTCTATTTTAACACTATTTTTATTTTAAACTAAAATGTATTCACTACAGTGTACTGTAGTATGCATAAGCAATTTGCACAAGCCATAGCTCTATGCATTTAGACAATTAGAAAATTCAGAATTTGATTTGTCCTTTAAATCCATAAACATTATAAGAAGTGGAAACACCCACCTTTAATATGAAAGCTGTAATTTTATGTTAAAAATATTTAAATTCTCAGTTTTTTTTATGCTGAGAAAAAATAGGGTCAGGGTTAGGGTAACCTGTTTGAAAACAGACAATATTGTTGCAGTTCCATTTGTTAACGCTTGTGCTGCAGAATAAAAACCAACAGTTGATCTGGTCACAGATCAGCGTGGTGGAAACTCTGCGCTGGAAGTCAACAGTTAGGTTTGGTTTCTCCTCAGTAGTGTCAACTGAAGCGCTACGGTTAAATTTAAGTTTCGACCGCAAATTCAAGAATCTTGCTTCAGAAGGAAATCTACCCCTTACCTTTAATCTACCTTCTGAAGTCACTCTGACTGGAAAGTGAAAGCATCAACCGCCAGGTCTCTGGTCATGCTTCAGAGTCTTCTGGCTTGGAAAATGCAGCTTCCTGTTTTTCTCAGAGAGATCAGGGTCGTGTGCGCTCTCACAATAGTAAGCTAAATATGAATGGCTTCCTTTATATATGTATACAAGGACTAAAAGGTTGAAACATCACTTTATTCCGCTATAAACAATGACATAAACAGCTATATACAATGTTTTGCAAGTCTAGTAGAGTATTTTAAATACTATACAACACTTAAGGGAAATGTTAAGTTGGTCATGCATGAGGATGAATGTAACTTTATAACATTGCACCCTTTCTATAAGTTATAAGCTAGTAAGATAATATAACGGTAAGTAACGTAACTAATTCAAGTAATTATTCTAGCGAAATGTAGGCCGAATGATTGACACTCCTCCTGGCTCTGATTGGTTGTTTCTGACCGGGAGCAGTGTATTTCTGCAAATGGCAATAGGAGGAGCCAGAGGAGCTTGATTTATTTCACAGATTAATATATTTGTTTACAAAAGTTAGCTACTGCAGCTTTAATTAGAAAGTATTGTTTTAATTGCCTTAATTTGACTATTATACAACAATTCTTATGTCATGAGAATTATATTGCACATCAAATATACCAATATATGTGTCTGTGTGTGTTTCTCCTGTAGTGTGGACAACTCAGAAGACCCGGTTTACGAGAGTTTGGAGGAGTTCCATGTGTTTGTATTGGCCCATGTTCTGAGAAGACCCATTGTGGTGATAGCTGACACCATGCTCAGAGACTCCGGAGGGGAAGGTAAGATTCACAACCACACTCACTTTTCCAGTCAGAATTTGTGCTTTTTCTTTTTTTTTATTCAGACCACTAATAGAGGGCTTTATCGTTTTCTTTTTAACCCTGTTTAAATAGAAAACAACTTTATTTTCGTGTGGAAAACCAATTAAAGCTGTTATCAAGAGCTATTAAATACTTGATAACTCAACTTTGTGTGACTGTAATTACATGCTTGAATGCTTTTAAAGGATTAGAAGGAACCAAACCATGACTTTCTTATGGAAGCTTGTTTCCGCCGCTGAATAAAACATAAAAAGTGTTTTTCCCTCAACTTGTAAATGCGAGTTTATATTTCGCAATTCTGACATGATAACTCGTAATTGTAAGAAAAAAAGTCAGAACTGTGAGGTAAAACGTTTTTTTTTTTTTAGGTAAAAAAAATATTCCATGGTGAAAAGAATTCAAGCACCATTCTCCCAATTTAACTGGTATATAAAAAAAACTTTGTGAGAAACACAAATATTGTTTTCTGGTCTAGTTTTCCATGTTACATTCATAAGAGTAGTTTGGAAAACAAACTGTTCATTTGACTGAAACCTTTTCAGTTCAACAACTATGTAAAGTTCATTCATTATGAAACAACTTAATTCAGCGTAAAGCAGCTCTACAGAAGACAATAGTGTCATTATTCAGCTCAATTCAGTTCAAGTTTTGTTCTCAGTTGTGTAGTTGGATAAAGAATATTGCTTGTCCACAACTAAGCAAGCCAAAGGCAACAAGGGCAAGGAAACCAAACTCCATCAGGTCCCATTCATTTAACTCAGACATTTCAACCCACTGTTTGAATGATCCAAAGAAGATCCAATGGAGGGGAACATTCACTTTTTTAAAAAGATTATCAGATTTTTTGTACAAATTTATTCCTTTAAGATTCAGTTCAATGTAGTATGAACATTGAAGTCTTTAAATGAAAAGTTTCAATTGGATGAATTTAAGTTTCATATAGACAAATGAACTTCTACCATTTTTGTTGGGCTTACCTTGCAGCTTTTGCCCCCATTCCCTTTGGAGGGTTGTACCTGCCACTGGAGGTTCCTCCCAACCGCTGTCACTGTTCCCCGCTGGTACTGGCCTACGATCAGGCCCACTTCTCCGCCCTGGTGTCTATGGAGCAGAGAGACCAGCAGAGAGAGCAAGGTAGACACCAAAACCATCAACCGATCTCAGCAGATTGAATTAAACAATGACACAATGAGATGATACAGCAGTGGTTAAGTAGGTATGTCTAATTGATATTAACCCTTAAACGCATGAATATTTCGCCAATCATCATTACATATTCTGGTCTTTTGAGACCCGGATCTATATTGCACACGGATGGATCTCTACCTGCCGCGATAATATAAAACTCTCCTGATATTAGAGTAACAAGAATAAGAATAAAATAAAGCACGTTTTGTTTCCTTTTTGGAAGGGTTCAGTTTGAGCAGATTTTTATACCATCAACACCACTGTCATCGTCATTCAGCATCTGGCCCATATTCGCCATCTCAAACATATTCTCAAAACTATCTTTCGCAACATATTCAAAATCAATATTTTTATAGCTGACAGCTTCTTTACCAGATCCACCATTGAGTGACTGACTAATACTGTATGTGATTGCATTCACTGAGCCATTTCAAGTTTTGCTGATGATACTTCCTATTCTTCTGTTTTCTGCCTGCAGTAACTATGAGTGAAACCATGTGTATCAGACATTGAATTGCACTTATTCAGTCATCAAAGATTCAGTTATTGTTGTGCAGTAAAATATATACTTACACCGTTTAAGGGTCAATGTAAATCTAGACTCTCCAGATTTTGTGGTTAATTCCAGCCAGATATTTAGGAAGGAATGTTTAGTGATTAAATAGTGTTAAAAGTTTAAATACAAGGTCATACTTTAGCAAAAATAACTGTTCACGCCTTTGTCTTTAGTAAATCCCAACAGTAGTTTTTTTTAATGCCAAAAGAGGGTCTGCAAGTTGTTAGTAAATCTGGCCCAAATGTTTTGTATACTGCACAATGTAGAAATGGTATGAAAAACCTGTTTGTATGCAATACTAAATATGTGTGAACCTGAAGTCAGTAAGGTTTAATTATTCTATTTGCTGTTTCATTCGTCCTGTTCAAGCTAGTAGTTTTAGCAAAGAACCGACCTGAATCCATCTCATGCTGAATGAATAATGCAGACCTGAAATCTAATTACCTTTGATCAATTATTAAAAGCACATTTCGTAGACTCCAGTCGATCAGAGACTGAAACAGAAAAAAAGGAACTATACTGTTTTAGACTCTCTCAGGGAGTTTGGCTGCCAGTTGAGTACATTATTAGCTGTCTGTCTGAATTAGAGCCTCCATTCCAAACCACTATGGTTTATCTTGTAATCTGTATAGTGTAGTGTAATGTGCAATACTATGTGCCCCCTCAGAAGTACGGTCTGTGCACTGCGGTGCTTCCAGTGTGAGGTAAAAAAAAAATCACACACAACAGGCTAATGTTGTCTAAGGCTGAATCATGAATGCAGGCAGAGATCCACTCATGCCTCTCTCTCTCTCTCTCTCTCTCTCTCTCTCTCTCTCTCTCTCTCTCTCTCTCTCTCAGCTCCAGCTCCATTTCACGGAGACACTGAGGCTGTCAGTGCCTTATTACGTTATAAAAAAGAAAATGTTTATTTTTCTTCTTAAATATGGCCGAAAGTCACGTAATTACCTGTGACAACTTGCCCCACATAGTGTGATAACATGCCCTTTAATAGAGTGCTGGTTCCCTCGACAAAAACCCAATTTAACTTCTGTAGTCCCACTTTTTAGCAACCGCCAATGATGAAAATATCTTGAGCTTGTGATCACCACAGACCTTATTTCAAGTATTTAACCCTTTCAAAAAGCATATTCAGGACAATGGAACCGGAAGAGCTAAAATGCTAACTAATTTCTGGGTGCTGGCCTACAAAAATACCTGTAGCACCCATGGTGAACAATTTCAATTGCTTTTCAGTAAACCCTGATTAGAAAAAAGTAAAAGTTTGACAACTATCCCCCAAATGTAAGTTTGCCAAGTTAACTCCCTGATTTCATTAAAGAACATTTTTTGTGAAGACTTGTGCCATAAAAAATGGATATAGACAGCATTGTCTGTAGTTTATGTAAATAACATGTCTGGGTGATGTTTTTTTATGTAAAAGAACGGATTGGTTGAGTGTTTATCCCACTAGATGGCGCTCTCTCCTTCTGTTTACCGCAAGAAACCTCCTCGCACACCCTCACGTACCCGATGACCCCAAAAGCATGTGGTCGGTTTGAAACAGCGGGTTGTTGACACATTAGAGGCCTTTGCTGTTGTCCCATTTCTCCAGGATATGAATGACTGACTCCTCTGAATAATAAAATATTAAATTAAATTAAATATCATTCATATATTATATTATTATAACAATTATTACTTTAAAACTAAACTAAACACAGTTGATTAAATAACCCAACCTGAGCTACTTTATCTGATAGTTTGGAGAAGTTTTGACAGGTTAGAAACAAATTAATGTACAAATAAAATCCAGATTGGAAAGTCATTTGCAGTTGTGTGTGATGGAATTATTTGATCTCAACAAGTGTGAAAAATCACACTGAAGTCTCATCCACACAAATTGACAACATATACTATTTTGTTTTCTTTCCTTGAATGAAATTAAAAGGCATTGAAGAAAAATCATGAGATTTTTCTATTTTTTTAAACTATCAACAACCCCAAAATTGAATTCTAATCTTTGTTTTTAAGGATCTAAAATCAAAATAAATTCTAAGTAACCATAGTTGGGAATCACTGCTTGTAGTTTGCCTCGGTTCCTTCTGAGCCTCAACTAGGTCAAATGATGCAGCGTGTCTTAGTGCCATGAGGCTCCACATACACATTTACCAGTCCTTTACACAAATGTACACACACAACAGGGCATCTCCCTCTGACTCATTTCCCCTGTTTCTATTCTTACCCGATCCCTCTCTCTCGTTCTCTCTCCGTCCCCAAAGAACCACTTGGCCTCTGCCGTTTAGGGCAGATCAGTCCAGGCCAACCCCTACATGTGGTTTAGGCCCTAATCTGCTCCTCCCAAACCCCTACCTCCCTTCTTCCACTTCCCGAAAGAGAGCCTGTCTCTGTGTGGCTGTCTTGGTGGGTGATACCCCCCCCCCCCCACCCCTTCTTCCGCTCGGGTCTGCCAGGGAGTGCCCGTCTGCCCAGTGTGTGTTCAGGTGCCAGCGGTTTCACAAGAACACTGAGACTCTTGTGTGTATGTGTAAAAGAGAGAGAGAGTGAGATGTGTCAAAGACATTTTTTACGAGTTTCGTGGCTTTCAGTGTTTAACTTTGAACATGCATGTTAGTCTCTATGCACATAAAAAATTACAGTCTTTCTCTTGCAGAAAAGTAGAGCAAAAATTTCTCAATCTCCACTCGTGGGCAGGTCAATTTTTTTGTCCAATCAAATTCTTTACAATGTAAAAACCCAAAAATGAAAATTCTGTCATTATTACTCACCCTCATGTCATTCTGTCATTATTACTCACCCTCATGTCATTCAAATTAAGACCTTTTTGGTAGTTTTTTTCTGTCCCTCCATTGAAAGCTCCTCAACCAGCAGTTTGGTGCTTCAAAAAGTTCATAAAAAGATCGTAAAAACGAATTCACTTGATCGCTTTATTTGATTAACGATTTAATTAAGCCTTTTATTTACATAAACAGAAGCTCCATGTGCTGCGTAACACGAGAATGAACCCCATTGGTTCTTGCTGAAGCTCAAACGTGATGCGTAACACGAGAATGAACCTCATTGTTCTCACACATCAAGCAAACAGCCTAAATTCAATCTGTTTATCATATAAAGTGTCTGTGATTTAAATTAAAGCTGTTTGTGATAAAAAAGAAAAGGGACAAGTCTGTCAGTATGTCTATAGCTCAAGCTTCCTGTTTTAAAATGCGTCACCAAAAGGAAGAAAATTGTGTCAAGTCAATTCATGGGGTTTTTACATTAGTAGTCTACTTTTGGTTCTCTTTGCCGTTTTCATTCTTCCTAAAAATAAAAACAAATCCTCAGACTCTTATTCACCCATGCACACACACACACACAATTGTTATTTTATCATGGTGAGGATTTCCCATTGACTTTGTTAAGCTAATTGTAGTAGCTATACATCAACAATGTTTGTCCTTTAATTTTGTAAATAAGAAGTTACTTAGTGATTTTTATTAAGATGTCTTTGTGAAATCGTCATTTAGGCACTATGCTTTATCTATACCTTATGGTTAGACATAAGCTATAAAATAACAGTCAAGGTGAACAAAATGTGGTCCTATACTTGTCTCTAACTACAGGGCAATTGCTCTCATTGATTTTAGTCATTGATTTAAAGTCAATTAATTTAAGCCGTTTTGTGTTTTAAGGCCTTTTAGAATCTTTTTTTTTTTTTTTTAATGGAGGCACTTTTCCTGCGGGTTGCAGACACACTAAATGGCTTCCCTGTGACGTGCCATTCTAGTACTGCTTTAATGCACCTTCATTTTTCTGTGGTTACACTTTATATGACACCAGTCAACCAATAGGAAACGTGTGTTGCTATTTTGAGTCACGCCTCTCCAGTTTTATGAAGACCTCTATTTTCTTTGGCATCTGGCGGGCAGCTTTTAAAGTTTCATCCTGTAAGAATGAAAAACCTTCTTGTGCCATGAGCAGCTCACACCAAGCTTGGGTTAAAAACATCAAAACTGCAGATTCCATCAGCAGTAATCATCAGGAGACATACGGCTATTTCTGTAAACAGTTTGTGTGTTTTATGTGGCCCTGGAAAATATGTTAAGCAAACAGATTCCCTCTTCTGAGATTCATGTCGAAGCTTTGTTTGGCTGCATGATTATTGTTTACAATGGCTGTAAAATACACAGCTGCGAACGAAACTCCTGAATTCACACCTCATCAAGCACAAGCACGGTTTGCGTGACTAAAGAGGACTAATTGTTTTCCTTAGTGGGCGCAACTGCAGTGATTGATATCACCCACCAGAGGGGGGAGAGTCAAGTAAACCTCAACGATCCTATGAAATATGGTTCGTGAGTCATTCTCAAAAGGATTATATCACACATGCCGCACTTGACAGATATTCCCGCTGATGGCCCGTCTAACTTTCCTCAGGCGGTGCCATGTCGTGCAGCCAGACCCACTCGGCATACATCAGTTTCCATCTCGTGCCAGCAGAATAAACTCTGCATGTAATTCGCTTGTAATGTAGCATGTCAGACTCCATGAGCAATGTTGTCTGTCAACAACTTCTGTTTGTATTATCACGGCAGCGCTCAGCAAAAGACCTTATTTACAGTCTCGTCATCTCCTGGTTACTCGTCTATTATCACTCGCTCTGGTGTCCCATGATTATTCAGTCAATGTATTTGGATTATAATAACAGTACGGAACACAAACAAATATTCCAGGAATCGACGGCCTTCGTTCCTTGAGAGCGGCCCTCGACGTCACAGTTTTTGAGCGTGTGCGTTTGAAGTGGGTCAGTCAAGGACAGGTCTGCATGACTGCCAGAAGGGATACAAAATACATTATGCTCCAGTCCCTCAGGGTAGAACTGGCAGTGGCGGTGTTTGGACCTGGAACAAGCCCAACTGGTAACAAAACAACAGTGCGAGCTGAAGCGTGTGAGTGTGTATGCTAGGCCAGAGAAGGGAGGACAGCTGCAGTGTAGGAGTCGGGACACAACCCCACATAGCTCCAGCGTTCACCGTCTGACCCCACTCTGGTGGGAAACTGTATCTATCTGTGTGCGACGGGGAACACAATGGGGTACTTGTTGGCCCACGTGTATGAATTGTATGTTATTCCGAGCAGTGTGTGCTCTGCTTTGGGAATTCCACCTACATTTCTTTCAGTTTGGACTCTGGATGCTCTTTCTTGTCCTGGTGTGACTCCCCAAGAATTTGACCCACAAAATGCTTGGAAGAAACCTCATAGCCTCAGATGCACCAGCAGTTTGTGTTTCAATAATAGTGAAAAGAACGTGATGGTTGGGGTAAATGATGTCTTCTTGGAGAATTTTTTTGTTGGTCTTGGAACTACATTCCTATCAAAGAAATCTGACATTAATCTGACATTGTTTTCAAAGTTTTTTGTTCAATTGCCAAATTTCTGTTGTATAAGTACACTACCCATAATCCCTAGAGATCTGACTTCAGTCCACCAATCAGAGAAGTTGCTGTTACTATGAAAACAAGAACCACGTCATAACAGCTCAGCAGGGACCTTCCACTCCCATGAAAAAGTGTGAATGACAATGTGTCTATACTCTTAAGCAATGTTCTATCAGAAAATTTTTGCAATAAACTTCGAAACTATTTTACTTTTTGCTTTATAATCGAGTACAAATCAGAAGTTTTATAGGCATATTTGGACATTCAAGAAGACAAAATGTCTTGCTGAAGTGAAAAAGTTGGGGATTCTTAGACTTTGTGGACTGAGATTTTGGATTATATGAATGTTCAGTAGACCATCTGGACATTTTTGGCGCTTGTTGTTGCCAGGATTGTAAATTAAAAGACGTGAGTGGGAGGCAAAATCGTGTGCTGATTGAAAATTTAACAGGGAGGAAGTGTGTTTCAAGTGTAAAATGGCTGAAAAATGCACTTCTCTAAACACTATAGTTTCATAATTTGGCAAAAAAAAAACCATACTGTGATTATTTTGGCATTGTGATTTGAACTCCTTTAAGATAAACTTTTTTCTTTTATTTTAAATAATGGGTTTTAAATGTTCCTTAATCCATGTCTTGTGAAATACTGGTGTATTTTTTGATCTTGTGTCTTATTATTAGATTTGTATAACTTGTAACTTTTAAAAAGTTTGTATCATGAGCATATGCGCAAATCTTGGGTGTAGATTTTGTGGTAAAATATACTACACAAAATGTATCTCTCCTTGACCTTTTCTTTCACACACGCACATTCATTCAGTACTGTGACTCGATGTCTCTCACTCCTACTCTGCATAGTGTCATTTAAATGAGTCACTGAAGAGCATTATGTTCACTGTGAGCTCTGCCCAGCAGTCACCTGGCAAATGTTCATGAGGAGAGGAGACAGTTTGTTCTATCAGTGAGTGCATGTTTGTGAGAGTATGGTCATAACCAGAAGGGGCTGGAATGTCCTCTGTTCAAACATGCTGTATTCTCTAACAGTCATGAGAACTGAATCTCTCTCTTTATCTATTTTGCTTCAACCCATTCTCTCTTTTCAATTCCATGCGTGTGGTCTGAAAAGACTAGTCAGGTATAGTGATGAATAGAGTGACGCGAAAGGGGGAAAAATGAAAGCAGTTAGAACGGATGGAAGGAGGTGGTATTTTCTCTTTAGGAAACAGTGCCGCACCCAGGCCTGTTCACGAATGTCTCGCGTACCCCTTGATTATTGTTGAAATGTTTTTCCTGTCAAATGGGTGTTTGAAAAGCATTGAAATATTATTTTTGTTTCTCTTACAAGTTTTTTAGTTTTTTTTTCATACCTAATAGTGAAGGAGTAATGGATGATTCTTTGTGAGGAGCAGCCCACTGAGTCATTTTTTAGGAATAATTCACCTGAAAATGAAAAATCTTACATTATTTATTCAGTTTTTGTGAAAGAAAACATTATGCACTGATAATCTCCACCTGTTAAATTAAATAATGTGCCTACAACACAGGTTGGATGTAAATCAAACATAATGACAAAACCTTAAGTTTTGGGTGAACTATCCCTTTAAGAGAAGCTAAGCAGTTTAGTCATTAATCTGAGCAAGAACACTCTTTCCCTAGTCCTAATATCCACCTATTTGCTTCAATCTGTTTTGAAACTAGTTGCAACCTGGATCGTGTCCCATTTTTGAATGTTACATCTAAATCTTTCATGACTTCTTTTTGTCCCTCCCTTTCAGCCGTCATCCCACTGACTGACTCTGAGCACAAGCTGCTAGCGCTGCACTTCGCGGTGGACCCTGGGAGGGACTGGGAGTGGGGGAGGGATGACAATGACAATGCTAAGCTGGCGAAGTAAGACCCCTCTTTTTCTCTCTCTCATTAAATTTTTCTCTCTCTAAATTAAATTAATAACGTGTGAGCATGTTCTAGCTTGAGACAAGGTCAGGTAGGGCCAAATGAGGGCGTCTATCTATATGTTTTCTTTACCATATGAAGGATTTAGAAGGGTTAAATATGTCCAGAAGGTCTCAGCACATGGCACCAGGCCACATTATCCTCACAGAGGTCGATCTGAACTTGAATGACTCATCTTAAAGCCTCATTCAGTAATTGAACCCTGTACATGTTCCAAACTTTTATCAGTTGCATATTCCTGCATTTTGTCTTATGGGTAAGAAGATTTGTGTAGGATGTTTCCAGTGCTTTTCCAGAGGTCAGCCAATTAAACCATATCAATAAATTGCAGCAGCACCACCCCAGCTATGATTTACAGAAGGAAGAACTGAGACACAAAACAAACATCTGCGATAAAGCAACTGTAATGAGTTGGCCCCCACTCCATTGGCTCCATAGTGGACTGATGAATACAAACTAATTGCTGTCATTCTCTGGAAACTAGATTTATGCACTGATTGAGTTCCTAGTTGCATGCCTTGCAATTTCTACCATTCCTTCACTGGCACGTAAGAAATGACAAGAAATTGCAGCAGGCCTCATTCGAGCTGATAAAAACCTTTTGTGCTACAAATCAGGTTTTTTAGAAAAGATGTTTGACTGAGATGTTCTCCTCTCACTCTAGTCTGATTCTATCACTGGAAGCTAAACTAAACCTTCTGCACAACTACATGAATGTAACATGGATTCGAATTCCTTCTGAATCAAGGGTAAGTGGTCATCCCTTTATTAGTTGACAAAAATTCTCCTGGAGGCAGGGCCATGTACATATATTTTGAGGGGCAGTTCGGGCCACCCCCTGAAGCTCAACCTTGCTCCAACACGCTTGACCTTATTTTTCACATATTGCTAAAGACCTTGGTTTGGTGGTTCAGGTGTGTTTGATTAAGGTTGGAACTAAAATCTGCAGGATGGTAGCCCTCCAGGAGAGGAGCCCCCCCCCCCCATATAAATATATGTAAAATTTGACAACATTACTTTGCTAAAGGTAACAGTTTTGAGTCCTTATGACCGAGCCGTGTGTTACAGGCTCCCTTGGCTCAGCCCGAGTCGCCAACTGCCTCTGCAGGTGAGGATGTACAGTCTCTGGCTGAATCCATGGATTCGGACCGGGAGTCTGTTTGCAGTAACTCTAACCTCAATAATGGAAAATCAATGAAGGAGAAAGACAAGGACAAGCAGCGAAAGGACAAAGACAAAACACGGGCAGACTCAGTGGCCAACAAACTGGGCAGCTTCAGCAAGACTCTGGGTATCAAACTGAAGAAGAATATGGGTGGACTTGGAGGACTTGTCCATGGCAAGATCAGCAAGTCCACCTCAACAAATGGTAGAACGGTAGAGAATGGAGAGCAGAAATCTAAGAAAAAGGACTCAAAAACACGGAAAGGGAGCAAGGAGGAGTCAGGCCAGTCAGCCAGCACATCCTCCTCAGAGAAGACAACCAGTCCCTCGCCTACAGACCGTGCTTCTGGTAGCTCACCTGTTGAGAGACCGCCTGGATCAGGCAAAATCTCGGGTGATCGGACACTAGACAACTGGAAGTACAGCACAGATGTCAAACTCAGCCTGAACATCCTTCGAGCAGCCATGCAGGGTGAGCGTAAATTCATCTTTGCTGGGTTGCTGCTCACCAGCCATCGACACCAATTTCATGAAGAGATGATCAGCTTCTACCTAAGCAGTGCCCAAGAACGCTTCAGTGCTGAGCAGGAACAGAAAAGAAAGGCGGAGGCTGAGAAGAAGCCTCAGACCAATGGAGTGGCACTAAAGAAGCCTGAGCAGGAGAGTGTTTTCCAAAGGGAGCGTTCAGATAGCTCTCCACCTGAGAGTTGCTCACCGGTGTTGCACCCTAGCCATAATCTTTCCCTGGCTGTGAAGGTCCAAGAAAGGGGAAGCCCAAAGCTTGCTGCTTCTCCCATCCCAATACCCATCCCAGGATCCTCCATGTCCCCTGTCCCTTTCTCCTCCCCTAGTAACGGTGCTAAAAGACCCGGACCAGTCCCTGTTTCCGCTCACTATAGCCATACACCACCTATCCAGAGGCACAGTGTCATCCACCTGAGGGACGTCAATGTGCAGTCATCCAGCTATCAAGATGAGTCCTACAAGCCAATGATCGGTACTCTCAAAACTTGTGCCACCTACCCCCAGCAAAACCGCTCACTGTCCTCTCAGAGCTACAGCCCAGCCCGCTTGTCTGGCATCCGTACTGTCAACGCCGTAGACACCCTACCGTACAACATGCCTGGGGAACACAAGTCCCACACTTATACCAACGGCTTCAACACTGGCGACATCCGGGACTGTCTGGAGTTTGCAGATGAGGACCCGATGCCCCATGCCTGGCTGGGGCAGGACAAAACCAAAGGGCAGAGTGGTGTTTGCCCAATGTACTGTTTTCAGCAGAAACGCTGCAGGAGGGAGAACTGCACCTTCTATGGCCGACCCGAGACAGAGAACTTTTGCTCCTACTGTTATAGAGAGGAGCTGAAACGCAGGGAACGAGAGTTGAAGGTGCACCGACCTGGATAGCCCTGCAAACATGCACACATATATAGCCACCCCCTAATGTGCGTGAAAAGAACAGCAACACCACCACCTTTTTGCACTTTGCAAGTGATACAAAGAACTGGCATAACATTTTCCTACTATATTTAAGATCGGCCTCCTTGTATTCTTGTTACTTTACTCTCAATGGCGAACAGACTTTGCTTTACAATGACAGGAAGTGCAACCAGAATCAGTTTACAGCTTTGGCCAGAGATTGTGTTATTGTTTGTTCTATGTCCAATTGAATTCAGTCTTTTACTTGTTCTAGAGTAAAAGCTCTCGTCGGTGCATTTTGCTCAATTTGTGTTGTAAAACTCCTCGTACATGCAGAAAGAGATGTAAAAGCATATGTCAGTCTCTAATGGAGTTTCCCAAATCATAGAAAGGAAAACTCAGTTTAGAGGTCATTATAATGCAATACTTCACGGCATAGCTCTTTGGAATCTTAATAGCGAATAACATTGATTTTGCTGTGCATTGCAAATAATTACAAGGGAGGGAGGTCCACTGTTCAGCGCTCTGATTTTTTTGAAAGCAATAAGTTTGTTAACAACCGCCACCCCTCCCCCCTTTTATCTATGCATTCATGACGTCAGCCATATTCTACTTTTCACCATATGATTCTAAGGGATATCGATATGATTGTAAAAGGTCTGCTGTACAAGGATTATTATGGTGGAAAATATTCAATATGTTGCATATCAAAGTGTGCTCTCAAATTGATCTTGTGACTTTCCATCATGCACTATATTGTAATATAAAGCCTTTTCATGGGAGGGTTTGCATTCCATCATGACGATATCAAATGAAACCTCACTATTGCGTGCTGCTTGACATCCGATACAGTAAGCATTTGACTTCCACTCATTGCTGTCTGTATTTGCAATATATAATAGTCATGCTAGCGAATGCTAAATTACAAGAACCACCTTACCTGAGGATACAAGTATGAAATGCAAACCCTAACAGTTTATACTTCAGCATTGGACTGAAGGTGGAAAGCTTATAAAACTGTGTATGTGTAAACTGTATGATACCTGTTGGCACAGCTCGGCTACAAGCAACTGGCAACTGTTCATCAACATTCTGTAGCTAACTCATGCTAACACTGCCATGCTTGCCCCTCATGTGCCAAAAAGGTTCCTCACCTCCATTTCGTTTGTCCTCAGGTATATTAGTCTTAATCATATACATAGAAGCAACTAAATCTATAAATGTAAAATTGGTTATTTAAAGGTTCAAAACTACCTCTGGAAAGCATTTTAGATTTTTGACTCATATATTACACAGCGGTGTAAAATCATGTTCTAACAAGGCAGTGTGGAATATATATATAAAACTGCAATTTTCATGTCTACCATGGAAATGAAAAATGTGGTGACTGACAACAAATTCATAGCCAATCAGAACATGTTTTACGGTTAACAGACCAATTATTGCACTTTGGGTGGAGCTGCCGAGTTAAACCAAGCAATGGACAAAATTTTCATATGTTGCTTGGTGCAGTCATTTTTAGTTTTGACATAAGCTCATATTAATTTACTCCTTGTCAATTTGTAGAATATGTTTAGCCAAATCTCTACATGTAAAAACTGGACATTTAATGGCACAAGCCTATCCTTTTCTTTTCTTTTTCTTAAAAAAAAAATCACTTCAGATTTTGCTCACAGCAGTGCAAAAACAGTCACAGACAACAACATGCTAAGCTACTGACTAACTGGCTAACAAACATACAAATGTACCACACACAGCTCACAGTGCTAGTTCTCATTGTGCGCTAGAAAATCAGGATGTTACAGATAGCTGCACCAATCAAGTTAACTAGCATGACTAGCGTGTTAGCCACTTTGTGTGCCTCTGCTAAGCAAAGGTCCCACCAAGTGCTTTTCTACTCAATGGACAAGATTATCATAAGAGCAGCGCTTGTTGTGTTTTGTTGTGTGGCAGTGTCCAGGTAACCAACTCTGTGTCTCTGTGAGTGTTTTGTCTTTCCTGGCCAAGGATGTCCACTGCTTTGTTCTCTTCCCACATTTCTACACCTCCACAATTATGTCTTTTGCTTTCCTCTCCCTCCTTTATATTGGACAAGCTCATGGACTCTCACTGTCTCTGGAATTGTAAAATATGATTTTGTATTCATTTGAGAGTTTTACACTACTTTAAATTATTAATTTGCACATTAGGTACCGATGTAAATAGCAGGAGAAAAAGAGACAAAATAAGATTAGTTGTTAAGTATGGTGTCCGTGTGGTTCTTTTAATTGTTCATGTGGAAGAAAGGTGTGTGCTTGAGTGCTAGTAGACTTGCGTGCCGGCGTGTGTGTTTTTCCTCAACGTTCTGTAATTTGAGCAGCGCCCTAGGCTGCTGTTTCAGTCTACGGCTTACAACACCCATATTAGACTGTCTGCCTTCTCATAGGATTGAGCCTTGAAACTGGAATAAAATCCAGTATAAAAACTGCAGGTCTTCTGGTGGTTAGCTTCCATATCCCTGCAGTATTTGCTGTAAGTCGTGGAACATGGCATTAGCGTGAAACACAGCACCAAACAGCTGCCCCTCGAGTCACCTGTCTAACATCTGCCCGAAAAGCCTCACCCAGACAGTGAACTCTCTGTTATGTTGTACGTTCATTTACGATGAACATTCTTCACATACTGTACATGGAAGGATTTTAATGGCCTCAGACAAAGCATAAATCAGGTCACTATAAAGAATAGGAGGTACATAGCTTAATAATTTGGGTCACCCCTAAAAATTTAGTCATGCATATTTTAAGCCCCTCTACCTTTGAGACTCTGAGATATTTAGAATTGTGAAATACACCGGTTATCTGTTATTGACAATTGTCATTTGCATCATGCGTGAGTAATTTTACGACTGTCATGAAATAAGATACTCTCAAGTTTTTGTAAAATGATCACAGACACACCCACATGTTTGACTGAGTGCTGATCTACTGGCACATGGACGCGAAGATAGGCTATAATTCTGCTGATGTAGAAACTAGGGCACTTTGCCAAGAACTGAACTGTTCCAGCTGTCATAAAGATGAAAAAAATGACTTTGCATTCGGCAAACGTGTTCACTGTAGTTTTGTCAGTGGATTTCAAATTTAAAAAGGGGTCCTTATAGTATCAAGTATGGGTTTTCATTTAGTTTATATACTTGTATGATGATAAAATAAACAATTCAAATTAAAATTTAGTAATAATGGAAATCTCATTTTTGTTTTATTTAAGCATTGCAGTCTTCGTGTGTGTGTGTGTGTGTATGGGGGGGGGGGGGGGGCTGTCAAGGTTTTTTTATTTTACCTTACAATCGTACAGAAGCACTGGTAGGCTACACAAAACAAATATGACTATATATTATCTCTGACTTTAGCGAACAAGTCAACCTTTGCCGTCATCCGCCATTTTTTCCGACAAAGCAGTCAGGAGTTGGAGTTTAACCTTATTCGGACGGGACTAGTTTTCCAGGGGTCATTCGAGAAATTTGTGTTTCACAGACATACTTTGTGATTTTAATCTCATCCGAATCTGTTAAGTCTGTTTTTTTTCTCCCACAAGCTCTTTTTCGGAAAACTCAGCTCCTCTGAGAAGTCTAATCCTGTCCAAATGCGAATGTCTGTGATTGATTGCTGATGTTGAATTATTCTAACGCTTTTCCTCAGGTGTTTTTGACCTTCCTGAGCTTCCGTTTGCGCACCAATCTTCGGCATGCTTTCATTTAATTTCAATATGGATGGTCTCAAAGTAAAAAATAACATTAACAATCAAGAGCCATGAAAACTGCGAAGACTGCCCACTTTAATCAGTGTCAGGTAAGAGTAAAATGCTTATAAAATGCTTTTACTATAAACAGTCAAAACGGAACTGTAACTCAAACATTGTTTAGAAAACTAGTCGAGAAGTAGAAAACAACGTTGGTGGACTTGACGCAGATCGGACCTTCACGCAATTCATGGGATTGTTGTCGGAACTTACCAGGTCATCTATCTATAATCTTTTAGTGTTCCACTGCTTCTGTGGATTTATCAAATAAAATGACCCATAACGTGTGCTCCTAACCAACTTGCACTGTAAACAAATGGTGAAATTATGATTCAAGTTAATTCAGTTTAAGTATTTGTGATATTATTAATGTAATACTTGATTGTGGGTGTTTTTGGGGCTTTAAACTAAAGATAACTTTATATCAAATAAACCCTCGGACACGGACGAGCTTTAGTCTTTTCTCACTTTTTATTAACTCTTTCACTTCCGCTGTCCTCTCTCCGTACCCCCATCATAATAAAAGTCCTTCCAACAACATCCACTTTAACACAATATAGACCATTTCAAAAGATGTAAACAACACTGGCCCAGAAGCACTTCCTGTTTCAGTTTTTTAAGTAAGGGATAATCCACGGCTAGCCATGCATTAAAGGATTTTAATGCACGGCGTAGAGGCGAAGAACCACCCCACGCGAAGCGGAGGGTGGTTGCCTCTATGTGGATTATCCCACTTATACCTCGGTTATTTGCCACGTTAAAAAGAAATTAAAGCTATAACTGATGTTAACAGTGTCATTTTTTAACAGACATGTAAAAATGACGGTTATTTTCCTAAGTTACCGCTCGTATTTATTTGAATGAATTATGAATCTGTTTGCAAATGTAACTGTTACTATGGTTACCAATGTTTTTTTTTTTTAACAGTCTATGGTTTATAGAAGCGGATTCATTTCAAACTGTAATCAAACTGACTGGAACTACCTGTGCATTAAAGGGTTTTACTGCACACCTTCCAGCCAATCAATATCGAGTATATAAACAGCCCGTGGTATAATCTAATATAACATCAGGATTAATCTTTTTAATATAATGTGCTACATTTAAGTCTTACACTAGCAACAAAAGGGGCAGGGGCTCAATTCCCCCAACAACCTCCCCGCCCCCCTCCCTCCATTCACACCGCTGCTCTGACTTTTGATCAGAAACTGGCAAATTCAAAATGTTATCTCTTCTGAACCTCTCTAAGAGACATGTGTGTTTACTTAGATCTTTCTCTTAGAAAACTCTGAGACCTTTCCTGAATGCGAAAACCAAAATACTACTGACATCCGTGTAGCGCCCTGACCTCTCGAGGGGTAAGCAGAAGGGGAAAGATGTTTTTCTTTTCAAGCAGGCCACATGATCTCATCTCCGCTCAAGGCAGCACGCACAGACAGAGATGCAAAGAAACACTGCCATCTATCAATCAGCTGAAAGGCCCCTGTACGGCTCTCCCATGACCTAGTTTGCGTTTGTGCGCAGCTCTCTTCAAAACATCACCCTGCCTGCGATTTTTTTCTCTCAGAAGTCTCTTGTCAATAATCCAACTTTCTCTTCAACGGCTTAGTTTAAAAAAAATGTGAGAAGAAAAACAGGAGAGAGAGACAGTATAAGGTCATGCAGTTCTTTGTTAAAATGTTGTTTGTGATCCATGTCTTTCCTGCATTGGTGGAGAGGAAGATGGAGAATGGCTCAACTTGGGCATGACATGCCGTCATGTGTTTATTGGACTGAATGTTAAGAGGTCTTGTGACACGGCAGCCAATGCTTTATTGTGCCTTACACTACAGTACGTAGCAGCACGAGGCAGCGATAGTGTACCATTGTACGCGCCCCACAGCGGAAACACTTTACAATCGTGACTCTCCTGACTGTTGATACCACAAATAGATTTCATACTGTTAAAGCAATTAGCAATTGTTTAACATGGGTAAAGAGGGGTTCTTACTGTAGCGGAGGACTGTAAAACTAGCTTGCCTGTGGTAATTTTATGGTAACGTGCATGGCTTATTGCTTTTAAAAATAGTAATAAATCATATAAACAACAACAACAATAAAATAAGTGTTCATTATTTTCAACAAATAATGTTCAATAAAAAATTGTGGATAAATATTGTAATTAATAAACCTATAAAATGTTACATTATGCAACACAGTACATGTATAGACCTAACAGATGTTTCCTCTTTTAATCTGATCATTTAAATTAATCCTTTAAAGGGGGGGGTTGACTGCGATTTCACTTTTTTCATTTTAAATAGTGTGTAATGTTGCTGTTGGTGCATGAACAGATATCTGCAAAGTTGCAGCGCTGAAAGTTCAGTGTAAGCAGAGAAATCGTCTTTTAAAAATCAGGAAGTATATTGCCTACAAGAATGACTGGATTGGGACTACAGCTGGGTTATGGTACATCACTAACCCACACATTTGCATCAACCACTCTCTCCGGAATAAGCAGAAAAGGGCATGGCCATATTTCGCAGCTCCAGCAGCTCTTCGAGTGTGTTGTTCACGCAGCTGTCAGGTCTTATGTCTTCGAACTTCCCACGGACGCTGTACTTCGTCAACAATGGATACAATTTATGTTTGATTATGTTCCTGAAAATGACGATCGTAATCTAGCTCTCTGTGCTTTGCATTTTAGGGAAGACAGCTTCCAGAATCTCCACGAGTTCAACGCCGGATTCAACAAGAAACTGTAAACATAAAGCAGTTCGACTTTAAAACAAGAGGCAGCAATTGTTGGGCCACAACCTGTAAGTAGGCTAAGACTTAACCATTTTAAATGTATTTGCATATATAATCCCAGACGTAACGTTAGCCTTGTGTTTTAGTTTTTTTCAAATGCCAGCGCTAGCTTTATTGCCACTAGGTTATTAGTTATGCTATTTTGTGTCTACGACAAACGCATACAAACATGAATTTTATTATTAGTGCTAATGTTGTAAATGTATTTTTCATGTATATATGTTTTATGACGTTATTTTCGACTTGATCAAGAACGTAAACTTGCCACCGCTGTTTGAGTATAACATTAGTAGCCAGTCAGTTGCTATTGTTGCCAGTCAGATGCTATTGTGTTAAACAAACGTGTATAAAGTTAAAAAATGTAGCAAATTATCATTCAGAAATGTTTATTAAGAGCCGTGTGTGGTGAGGTTCTGTTTGACTCGCTTAATTGTGGCTTTCTCGGTCTGATTCTGGGTCATGCTGATACTGCAGTTCGACGCATATTTACATCTGGACCGGAGCTCATGATGTGCCCGTAAAGGTAATGGGCGTTAACTTTCCGGACAACGTAAGTGACAGTTTAGCCAATCACAACACACCGGACCAAGCTAACCAATCTGAGCCCACGAAGTGTTTCTGAGGGAGTGGTTTCATAGACTCAGGAAGTCAACCGCTCGTTTGAGGACAGAGGAGAGTGCGGCTGACAATAAACGTGAAGTTTATGAAAAATAAGACTTTAAAAACGAAAAACCACAAATAAATGTTATATTGCACCCCATAAACACAATCATGCAAAGAAAAAAAGCAGTCAACCCCCCTTTAAATTATTTGTTAAACAAATGTTCAATAAATAACTAAAACGATTAAATAATCGGAAAAAAGCTAAATGTCTGATATGTATGTGCTGTGTTGGATGTAAAATTGAAAAACAAGAAAAAAGAGTGCTGATAATTCTGTTCTTTTCTCTACCATGTAAATCGTCCTCATGTTTTTTTTTTTTTTTCGTAGACTGTTTACAGCCAGGTTTAGCCGGTTAGCATGGCTATTTTAGCCCGGTTAACACACTAAAAGCTAAAACATCTCCATGTAATTCTGTGTGCTATCCATTTTCCCAAGTATTTTCTATTGTCTATGTTTTTTTCTCCCTCCTTTCTGTGTGTTGTTTACACATCAATGGGTCAAGTTTAGAAGGTTAGCATAGCATTAGCCTGCTGGGCATGCTAAAAAGCTAAACGATCTTCCGTATGAATCTATTTTTGTACGGACTTTTCCCCCATGCGTTTTCTTTTTCAGTAGGCTGTTAATCCAGTTTATTTTTAACATTATTTGACAGGGCTTGACAAATGCGGGTGGATTTTAGCAGTGGAGTGTAACGCAGTCACTCTTACTAGCCACTTTGGCAGCTCAAATTTTATATTACATTCATTTTATATACATTCATTTTACAATAGTTGAAAAACTGAAATAACAAGTGCAAAATGTTGTCAAAAATATAGATTTTTCAGTACATATCAATATATATTGAATATCTGAAACGCTACTCATTTTACACAGAATATATACACGGTACCAGCTGCACGTTCTTGTTCTCATTATCTTATCTCTCCAACAGCAAGTTGACACACAAACCATCCTCCCCTTACTCACTCGTTATATTTGCTCCGAATTAATATTGTTGCTGTTACAGAGCTTAAATTTCAGGGGAATGCGGTGCAGATTTTATGCTCACACCCAAAGTGTGTGTTATGTTTTAAGTGAATGGTTGAGAAAGAAAAATGCGTGTGTAACAGTATATTGGATACGTCAGATCTTCCTAATATACCTGCTGCCAAATTATGAGATAATATTAAAATATCTATGTGGCCATTTTTCCCCATGTTACTGATGTTAAAATTGTGACCAGTGAAAATTCTGAGTGGCTAGTAACTTCAGAAAACCACTAGCCACAGTGGCTGGTAATTAATGTCAAGCCATGTAACATTAAATTAATATGAAGTCTTACACATTCACAAAAAAAGCTTAATTTCACATTGCAAAATCAGGTGGATAACAAGGGGTCAAGGCTAGCAGGTTAGTATGTTGTATTCCTCATTTGTAAGTCACAATGAATAGAAGCTTATGCTAAATGAATACATGTAGGCTAAATGTACATTTGTGTGCTAAAATCTCATATCTTTCATGAAATATGAGCTTTTGTCCTAACCATGTTCCTAACTTTTTTTCTCTAATATAGACTGTTTACAGCAAGGGGTCAAGGTTTAGCAGGTTAGCATTAGCCCGATTAGCGCACTAAGAGCTTAAGTATGTCTTTCATGAAAACGTGTTCTAAAACATTTTTTTTTTTTTGTCATTTTTTCTGTAGACTATTTACAGCAATGGGTCAAAGTTTAGCTGGTTTGCATGGGTTCATTAAGCCTGTTAGCTGATCCCATATATATATACTGTATATATATATATATATATATATATATATATATATATATATATATATATATATATGTGTGTGTGTGTATATATATATATATATATATATATGCTTCTCATTAGTTCCCTTCTTTAATGATAGCCTTTTTGCACACTTGTTGTCTATGTGTAGTCAAAAAAGATCAAGATGTTAGAAAGATTGGAAGAGAACATAAAGGTCTTTGTGCAGGTGAATCTGCCCAGCCTGTGTAGGCGGTGTATGAGCAGAGAAAGGAAACAACCAAAATACTCACTGGTGGGAGTGATTTTCAATGGTTATTATGAAAGAGACAGTGAGACAGAGAAAGAACAAGACCTGTCTTTTCTTCGCGTGTGTGTGGGCGTGGTTGTGTGCGTCCACAAGATTTACGGTTGCAATTGAAACCATCAACAGCTTTTGCTATTTTGGCAGAGACTGGAGTAGGCCTGAGATGGAGACACACCCTGTGATCTGTGTTGCCATTTTTATGGAAAAAAATTGAACAAAAACCCTTATCAGAAATGCTAATTATCATCTTTATGTTGGTAACAGTGGTGTCTATTTAATCTGTGACATGATGAGACCAAAGGAAATTAAGCTTCTAATAAATATGTGTGCTTATTTTCTGCCAAGATCAACAAGCATTTAAATTAAAACAAGAGGACTGACTCTAACAGCATGGATTAACTCTGCATCTTGAAAAAAGCTGCAGTTTTTCACTGGTTAGGTATATTTATGTGTTTTTATAATGGACAAACTTATTCAGATCGGTCTAGACCATTTTAAATCGACTGACAGATAGAAAATGAAGAAATTACCTTGATTCTGGTCTTTCTTGCTGAGATCTGCAGGAAATAGTAAATTAAAAAGTAAAATTTTAGCTATGGTAAGTCACTTTCGTTGTCACTCTGAGTTCCGTCGGATGACAACAAATGGGATTTCGCTGAACGAATTGCAAAACGAGCCAATTGCAAAGGAATGCCATGGGTCTGTGGAATTTGCATGGCGCAACTCCTCCCCACCTCGTGTGTTTAAAAGGGGAACGCTGGCAACATGCAGATGTTTTCACTTCGGAGCGAAGAAGTTTTCTTCACTCCTGCAGCCTATTCTCTGACTATCTTCGAAAATATGAAAATCTTGCATATTTACTCTAAACTAAGGGATATGCTCCCTAGTGTACCTTGCTATTTCTGTGCTAAATAGTCCTTCGTCCATGCCAGTCTCACGACAGGGATCTCAGATTTACGCAGGGCACTGGAAGACAGCTGTGAAGGTGGCGTGATTTGACTGGTATCCCCATTCGTCGTCATCCAACGGAACTCGGAGTGACAACGAAAGGGAACGTCTCGTTACTGATATAACCCTCATTCCCTGAGTATGGAACCGCTGGAACAGCCAAGTTCAGTCTTGGCTCCTCAGCGAAGAAACTTATTTGCATACTTATTTGCTTAGTTGCGGCATTCTCCTTTTATCCTGCGCCATGCAAATTCCGCAGACCCATGGCATTTCTTTGCCATTGGCTCGTTTTGTAATACTCAAAGTCAATAGGCTTTCTAAGGGAAACCCCATTCGTTGTCATCCGACGGAACGACTTCGTCGGGTTACATATGTAACTGAGTTGTTTTTCTTGTTTGATTTGTGCAGGCATAGAAGAACAGTGTGCACCAGGCTTTAGCCGCCCTGCTAGGCAATGATTTATAGGGCAATAAGAAAAATTATTTACAGCATCTTAAATGAAAGAACTTTACTTCTAAGTCTGCTTTGATGCAGAAGTTTAAAGTGTTAATTGGTTTCAGAACTGTGTCCACCTACTGTACAAGCCTAGACGGCTCATATACACAAGCCTGTTTTAGCTAATAGATGCTAGGTTAGGTGTGTCTGTGATCTATGTGTCTCCAGAGACAGATGTTCCCTGCTCACTGTGTCTCATCCAGGAAGGCTTCAGCCCAGCCCTATAAAGGGAGAAAGAGCTTTCTCTTGATTGAATGACAATGGTCTCTTTGGTTGGTCAATTTGCTAGGTATAAGAATTCTTATTCTACTACAAGTCTTAATTTACACCGTTTTCCTTTCAATTTATATCTTGGCTTTATGTCTTGATTTTAACAAGAGAGGGGTAGAGAGAGAGAGAGAATAAGATAACATTTTAACCATACTAAAAAATAAAAATAAAAAAAAATCCATAATATCTAGTAAAAATCTAATGCATGATTGTTATTTTTATTACTGTTATTGCATTTATTAATATTTCAAATTTGCCTTTTGTTTGTCCCACAGCAACATAGTGTTGGCCCATATCCAGGCCACAGTACATGCGGATTCCATGGGTGGAATGAGGTATTGTCATTTTAATTTTTGTTTAGGTTTTAGTTTTATGTGCTTTTGTCATTTCTATTAGTTTGTGTTTTTAATTTCTATTTAGTTTTATCTTTCTTTTATTATTTTAAAGTTTTACTTTTACTTCAACTTAGTAATTAGTTTAATTTTAGTACTTTAACTTTAGTTAAGGTCGATTTCAGTTGATTGCATGGGGCAAAATTGGTCCTTTGAAACTTTGAAGCTATAGCAAGCTGTTAAAAATCAATGTTTTTGTTTCAAGGAACAGTCCACCATATATATATATATATATATATATTTGTCATCATTTACTTTCTTCTGTGGAACACAAAAGGAGAAATCCTGAAGAATATGCAGGTCATTCTTTTTCCATGCAATGCAAGAGTGTTCTTCTAAAAGCATATAAATCAAGCTAAAAGCATCATAAAATTCCTAAACAGCAATATAGTGTCTGCCCAGATCCAGCTCACATCGGGGCCATGTGGAATCTGTACCAGATCTGGGCCGACACTGCGCAGACCGAATCGCCCGTGCCTTCAGATCAGTTAGAAGTGGCTGTGGTTACAAGAGGTAAAAAGGATATAACTTCTGTTTGTTTTATCACACAACCCGCTCGTTTCGTGTCTTAGGTCATCAGTGTGTACTTACATTTATGAGTCATTAAATCATGTTTAATTTGGACTTCTCTGTGCATGCTCTTTGAAGAGATCCCCATAGACTTCCATTATATGACTGACAGACAACAACGGCTGGACCTAAAAAAATATCAAAATTGAAAATACTGTGGAAACAAAGACACCTACATCTTGGATGCCCTTGAGGTAATCTAAAACATACCAAAAATTAATTTCAAAGTGAACTATCCCTTTAAGTAAATAGTTCTGAAAGAGCCTCAAACTGCACAACTGTATATTCTGCTTTGTTTTAGTGTTCTGTCTCTGAAATATTCAGAATTGCATCTGAATGGCATGTACTTTTGTCTTTTGTCTATTGGTTGTCAGCAGAACAGAATATGGGGTCATAGTGGATTCCAGCTTAATAGGCTAAATGATCTAGAGTAAGCCAACTGTGCAACATTATGCCTGAAATTCAGTCTTGCAAGATTAACTTTTTAGCCTACATTGAAAGGAAAGAAAAGCTAGACAGGAAGTGTGTAAGCAAGAGGGTGATCAGGGGATCAGCGGTATCATTTCCTGGACGAGCGTAGTTAGCACCAGTGCCACCCGGTGCTGCCCCCTTGCCATGTTGGAGTACGTGAGGGAGAGAAGAGCATCACACCACGATGGCACCCACAGAGACGCCCACTCACAGTCTGAGCTCATGAAGCTTGAATCCTGATCATAAAGTGTATGATTTCACCCACTCTTTTATCTCACTGCATTTCTCTCTCTCTCTCTCTCTCTCTCTCACTCTCTCACTCTCTCTCACACACACACACACACACCCACACATACCTTCTTTTCTTTTATCTTTGCAGTTCACCCGTTTCTGTTTTAAACTCACACTGATGCTCTAAAGCCACAGTGCCACAAAACTGAATGAAATGCTTGTCAAATGATTTCCGACCTCACATCAATTGACCACAAGCTGCCGTTTAGCATCCCAGCTGGCGAAAACCAAAAGCATATAGAGACAGAGAAATAAAAGGAAAAGATTCAGCTATCTTCTCTCCCTCTCCCTACCCCTCCACCCACCAGCAGTCACTACACACACACACAGTCAGCAGAGGAACAGTTCGTTCTCTGGGCTCACATGGTCTGTCTTTCTTACTCTCTCTCACTGCAGTTTGATTATTCACTGAGGGTGAGAGAACTAAGTACAAGCGGTGCAAAACTTCTGTCCAGATCTATTGATGAAAAGATGACCTGATATGCCCCTTTTCAATGCCATGTCTTAATTTTGTAGTCTTCTAGAATAGGTTTTCATGCTTATTTTTCACATTGTCACAGCACCTCTCTTCCCAGTCTGTCAGTAAGTTTAGTATCAGAGAAACTAACAATTTCGAACCAAAAAAAAAAAACTGACAGTGGTTTTTTTTTTTGTGTGTGTGAAAAAATAAGTTTCTCATATCTTCTTGAAACTCTGGATTCTGATAGAGGGCCATGATACTTAGACATAAGTGCAAAAATGGAGGCTCTAGACCCTTCCAGAGCTGAGATATCGAAACTCAAAATTTCGACCAGAAAAAAAAACACGACAGTGTTACCTCTTACGTTTTTTTTTTCGGGTCGAAATTTTGAGTTTCGATATCTCAGCTCTGTAAGGGTCTAGAGCCTCCATTTTTGCACTCTGGTCGAAGTCTCGTGGCCCTCTATCAGAATCCAGAGTTTTAAGAAGATCGGAGAACGTCAAAATTTCGACCAAAAAAAAAAACAAAACAGTGTTACCCCTTACGGGTTTTTTTTCGGGTCGAAATTTTGAGTTTCGATATCTCAGCTCTGGAAGGGTCTAGAGCCTCCATTTTTGCACTCTGGTCGAAGTCTTGTGGCCCTCTATCAGAATCCAAAGTTTCAAGAAGATCAGAGAGGGTCAAAATTTCGACCAAAAAAAAAAAAACGACAGTGTTACCCCTTACGTTTTTTTTTCGGGTCGAAATTTTAAGTTTCGATATCTCAGCTCTGGAAGGGTCTAGAGCCTCCATTTTTGCTCTCTGGTCGAAGTCTTGTGGCCCTCTATCAGAATCCAGAGTTTCAAGAAGATCGGAGAAGGTCAAAATTTCGACCAAAAAAAAAACACGAAAGTGTTACCCCTTATGTTTTTTTTTTCGGGTCAAAATTTTGAGTTTCGATATCTCAGCTCTGGAAGGGTCTAGAGACTCTATTTTTGCACTCTGGTCGAAGTCTCGTGGCCCTAGATCAGAATCCAGAGTTTCAAGAAGATCGGAGAAGGTCAAAATTTCGACCAAAAAAAAAAAAAAAACGACAGTGTTACCCCTTACGTTTTTTTTTTCGGGTCAAAATTTTGAGTTTTGATATCTCAGCTCTGGAAGGGTCTAGAGCCTCCATTTTTGCACTCTGGTCGAAGTCTCGTGGCCCTCGATCAGAATCCAGAGTTTCAAGAAGATCGGAGAACGTCAAAATTTCGACCAAAAAAAAAACCGACAGTGTTACCCCTTACATTTTTTTTTCGGGTCGAAATTTTGAGTTTCGATATCTCAGCTCTGGAAGGGTCTTTTGCCTCCATTTTTGCACTCTGGTCGAAGTCTCGTGGCCCTCTATCAGAATCCAGAGTTTCAAGAAGATCGGAGAACGTCAAAATTTCGACCAAAAAAAAAAAAAAAACGACAGTGATACCCCTTACGTTTTTTTTTTTTTCGGGTCGAACTTTTGAGTTTAGATATCTCAGCTCTGGAAGGGTCTAGAGCCTCCATTTTTGCACTCTGGTCGAAGTCTTGTGGCCCTCTATCAGAATCCAGAGTTTCAAGAAGATCGGAGAAGGTCAAAATTTCGACCAAAAAAAAAAACGACAGTGTTACCCCTTACGGTTTTTTTTTCGGGTCAAAATTTTGAGTTTCGATATCTCAGCTCTGGAAGGGTCTAGAGCCTCCATTTTTGCACTCTGGTCGAAGTCTTGTGGCCCTCTATCAGAATCCAGAGTTTCAAGAAGATCGGAGAAGGTCAAAATTTTGACCAAAAAAAAAAAACGACAGTGTTACCCCTTACGGTTTTTTTTTTCGGGTCAAAATTTTGAGTTTCGATATCTCAGCTCTGGAAGGGTCTAGAGCCTCCATTTTTGCACTCTGGTCGAAGTCTTGTGGCCCTCGATCAGAATCCAGAGTTTCAAGAAGATCGGAGCAGGTCAAAATTTCGACCAAAAAAAAAAAAAAAACGACAGTGTTACCCCTTACGGTTTTTTTTTTCGGGTCAAAATTTTGAGTTTCGATATCTCAGCTCTGGAAGGGTCTAGAGCCTCCATTTTTGCACTCTGGTCGAAGTCTTGTGGCCCTCGATCAGAATCCAGAGTTTCAAGAAGATCAGAGCAGGTCAAAATTTCGACCAAAAAAAAAAAAAAAAACACAGTGTTACCCCTTACGTTTTTTTTTTCGGGTCAAAATTTTGAGTTTCGATATCTCAGCTCTGGAAGGGTCTAGAACCTCAATTTTTGCACTCTGGTCGAAGTCTCGTGGCCCTCTGTCAGAATCCAGAGTTTCAAGAAGATCGGAGGGGGTCAAAATTTCGGCCAAAAAAAAAAAATGACAGTGTTACCCCTTATGTTTTTTTTTTGGGTCCAAATTTTGACCTTTGATACCTCGGCTCTGGAAGGGTCTAGAGCCTCAATTTTTGCGCGCTGGTCGAAGTCTCGTGGCCCTCTGTCAGAATCCAGAGTTTCAAGAAGATCGAAGGGGGTCAAAATTTCGGCCAAAAACGACAGTGTTACCCCTTATGTTTTTTTTTTTCAGGTCAAAACTTTGACATCCGATATCTCGGCCCTGGAAGGGTCTAGAGCCTCCATTTTTGCGCGCTGGTCGAAGTCTCGTGGCCCTCTGTCAGAATCCAGAGTTTCAAGAAGATCGGAGGGGGTCAAAATTTCGGCCAAAAACGACAGTGTTACCCCTTATGTTTTTTTTTCAGGTCAAAACTTTGACATCCGTTATCTCGGCTCTGGAAGGGTCTAGAGCCTCCATTTTTGCGTGCTGGTCGAAGTCTCGTGGCCCTCTGTCAGAATCCAGAGTTTCAAGAAGATCGGAGGGGGTCAAAATTTCGGCCAAAAACGACAGTGTTACCCCTTATGTTTTTTTTTTTCAGGTCAAAACTTTGACATCCGATATCTCGGCTCTGGAAGGGTCTAGAGCCTCCATTTTTGCGCGCTGGTCGAAGTCTCGTGGCCCTCTGTCAGAATCCAGAGTTTCAAGAAGATCGGAGGGGGTCAAAATTTCGGCCAAAAACAACAGTGTTACCCCTTATGTTTTTTTTTTCGGGTCAAAACTTTGACATCCGATATCTCGGCTCTGGAAGGGTCTAGAGCCTCCATTTTTGCGCGCTGGTCGAAGTCTCGTGGCCCTCTGTCAGAATCCAGAGTTTCAAGAAGATCGGAGGGGGTCAAAATTTCGGCCAAAAACGACAGTATTACCCCTTATGTTTTTTTTTTCAGGTCAAAACTTTGACATCCGATATCTCGGCTCTGGAAGGGTCTAGAGCCTCCATTTTTGCGCGCTGGTCGAAGTCTCGTGGCCCTCTGTCAGAATCCAGAGTTTCAAGAAGATCGGAGGGGGTCAAAATTTCGGCCAAAAACGACAGTGTTACCCCTTATGTTTTTTTTTTCAGGTCAAAACTTTGACATCCGATATCTCGGCTCTGGAAGGGTCTAGAGCCTCCATTTTTGCGCGCTGGTCGAAGTCTCGTGGCCCTCTGTCAGAATCCAGAGTTTCAAGAAGATCGGAGGGGGTCAAAATTTCGGCCAAAAACGACAGTGTTACCCCTTATGTTTTTTTTTTTCAGGTCAAAACTTTGACATCTGATATCTCGGCTCTGGAAGGGTCTAGAGCCTCCATTTTTGCGCGCTGGTCGAAGTCTCGTGGCCCTCTGTCAGAATCCAGAGTTTCAAGAAGATCGGAGGGGGTCAAAATTTCGGCCAAAAACGACAGTGTTACCCCTTATGTTTTTTTTTTTCAGGTCAAAACTTTGACATCCGATATCTCGGCTCTGGAAGGGTCTAGAGCCTCCATTTTTGCGCGCTGGTCGAAGTCTCGTGGCCCTCTGTCAGAATCCAGAGTTTCAAGAAGATCGGAGAACGTCAATTTCGACAAAAAAAAAACAAAAACACAGTGTTACCCCTTACGTTTTTTTCGGGTCAAAATTTTGAGTTTCGATATCTCAGCTCTGGAAGGGTCTAGAGCCTCCATTTTTGCACTCTGGTCGAAGTCTCGTGAACCTCTATCAAAATCCAGAGTTTCAAGAAGATCGGAGAACGTCAATTTCGACAAAAAAAACCAAAAACACAGTGTTACCCCTTACGTTTTTTTCGGGTCAAAATTTTGAGTTTCGATATCTCAGCTCTGGAAGGGTCTAGAACCTCAATTTTTGCACTCTGGTCGAAGTGTCGTGGCCCTCTGTCAGAATCCAGAGTTTCAAGAAGATCGGAGGGGGTCAAAATTTCGGCCAAAAAAAATGACAGTGTTACCCCTTATGTTTTTTTTTGGGTCCAAATTTTGACCTTTGATATCTCGGCTCTGGAAGAGTCTAGAGCCTCAATTTTTGCGCGCTGGTCGAAGTCTCGTGGCCCTCTGTCAGAATCCAGAGTTTCAAGAAGATCGGAGGGGGTCAAAATTTCGGCCAAAAACGACAGTGTTACCCCTTATGTTTTTTTTTTCAGGTCAAAACTTTGACATCCGATATCTCGGCTCTGGAAGGGTCTAGAGCCTCCATTTTTGCGCGCTGGTCGAAGTCTCGTGGCCCTCTGTCAGAATCCAGAGTTTCAAGAAGATCGGAGGGGGTCAAAATTTCGGCCAAAAACGACAGTGTTACCCCTTATGTTTTTTTTTTCAGGTCAAAACTTTGACATCCGATATCTCGGCTCTGGAAGGGTCTAGACCCTCCATTTTTGCGCGCTGGTCGAAGTCTCGTGGCCCTCTGTCAGAATCCAGAGTTTCAAGAAGATCGGAGGGGGTCAAAATTTCGGCCAAAAAAGACAGTGTTACCCCTTATGTTTTTTTTTCAGGTCAAAACTTTGACATCCGATATCTCGGCTCTGGAAGGGTCTAGAGCGTCCATTTTTGCGCGCTGGTCGAAGTCTCGTGGCCCTCTGTCAGATTCCAGAGTTTCAAGAAGATCGGAGGGGGTCAAAATTTCGGCCAAAAACGACAGTGTTACCCCTTATGTTTTTTTTTCAGGTCAAAACTTTGACATCCGATATCTCGGCTCTGGAAGGGTCTAGAGCCTCCATTTTTGCGTGCTGGTCGAAGTCTCGTGGCCCTCTGTCAGAATCCAGAGTTTCAAGAAGATCGGAGGGGGTCAAAATTTCGGCCAAAAACAACAGTGTTACCCCTTATGTTTTTTTTTTTCGGGTCAAAACTTTGATATCCGATATCTCGGCTCTGGAAGGGTCTAGAGCCTCCATTTTTGCGCGCTGGTCGAAGTCTCGTGGCCCTCTGTCAGAATCCAGAGTTTCAAGAAGATCGGAGGGGGTCAAAATTTCGGCCAAAAACGACAGTGTTACTCCTTATGTTTTTTTTTCTGTTCAAAACTTTGACATCCGATATCTCGGCTCTGGAAGGGTCTAGAGCCTCCATTTTTGCGCGCTGGTCGAAGTCTCGTGGCCCTCTGTCAGAATCCAGAGTTTCAAGAAGATCGGAGGGGGTCAAAATTTCGGCCAAAAACGACAGTGTTACCCCTTATGTTTTTTTTTTCAGGTCAAAACTTTGACATCCGATATCTCGGCTCTGGAAGGGTCTAGAGCCTCCATTTTTGCGCGCTGGTCGAAGTCTCGTGGCCCTCTGTCAGAATCCAGAGTTTCAAGAAGATCGGAGGGGGTAAAAATTTCGGCCAAAAACGAGTGTTACCCCTTATGTTTTTTTTTCAGGTCAAAACTTTGACATCCGATATCTCGGCTCTGGAAGGGTCTAGAGCCTCCATTTTTTACGCGCTGGTCGAAGTCTCGTGGCCCTCTGTCAGAATCCAGAGTTTCAAGAAGATCGGAGGGGGTCAAAATTTCGGCCAAAAACGACAGTGTTACCCCTTATGTTTTTTTTTCAGGTCAAAACTTTGACATCTGATATCTCGGCTCTGGAAGGGTCTAGAGCCTCCATTTTTGCGCGCTGGTCGAAGTCTCGTGGCCCTCTGTCAGAATCCAAAGTTTCAAGAAGATCGGAGGGGGTCAGAATTTCGGCCAAAAACGACAGTGTTACCCCTTATGTTTTTTTTTTCAGGTCAAAACTTTGACATCCGATATCTCGGCTCTGGAAGGGTCTAGAGCCTCCATTTTTGCGCGCTGGTCGAAGTCTCGTGGCCCTCTGTCAGAATCCAGAGTTTCAAGAAGATCGGAGGGGGTCAAAATTTCGGCCAAAAACGACAGTGTTACCCGTTATGTTTTTTTTTTCAGGTCAAAACTTTGACATCCGATATCTCGGCTCTGGAAGGGTCTAGACCCTCCATTTTTGCGCGCTGGTCGAAGTCTCGTGGCCCTCTGTCAGAATCCAGAGTTTCAAGAAGATCGGAGGGGGTCAAAATTTCGGCCAAAAAAGACAGTGTTACCCCTTATGTTTTTTTTCAGGTCAAAACTTTGACATCCGATATCTCGGCTCTGGAAGGGTCTAGAGCCTCCATTTTTGCGCGCTGGTCGAAGTCTCGTGGCCCTCTGTCAGAATCCAGAGTTTTAAGAAGATCGGAGGGGGTCAAAATTTCGGCCAAAAACGACAGTGTTACCCCTTATGTTTTTTTTTCGGGTCAAAACTTTGACATCCGATATCTCGGCTCTGGAAGGGTCTAGAGCCTCCATTTTTGCGCGCTGGTCGATGTCTCGTGGCCCTCTGTCAGAATCCAGAGTTTCAAGAAGATCGGAGGGGGTCAAAATTTCGGCCAAAAAAAAAAATGACAGTGTTACCCCTTATGTTTTTTTTGTTTTTTTTGGCCAAAATTTTGACCCCCTCCGATCTTCTTGAAACTCTGGATTCTGACCCAGGGCCACGAGACATCGACCAGCGCACAAAAATGGAGGCTCTAGACCCTTCCAGAGCCGAGATATCGAAGGTCAAACTTTCAGCCAAAAAAAAAATGACAGTGTTACCCCTTATGTTTTTTTTTCGGGCCGAAATTTTGACCTTCGATATCTCTGCTCTGGAAGGGTCTAGAGCCTCCATTTTTGCGCGCTGGTCGATGTCTCGTGGCCCTCTGTCAGAATCCAGAGTTTCAAGAAGATCGGAGGGGGTCAAAATTTCGGCCAAAAAAAAAATGACAGTGTTACCCCTTATGTTTTTTTTTTTTCGGTTCAAAACTTTGACATCCGATATCTCGGCTCTGGAAGGGTCTAAAGCCTCCATTTTTGCGCGCTGGTCAAAGTCTCGTGGCCCTCTGTCAGAATCCAGAGTTTCAAGAAGATCGGAGGGGGTCAAAATTTCGGCCAAAAACGACAGTGTTACCCCTTATGTTTTTTTTTTTCAGGTCAAAACTTTGACATCCGATATCTCGGCTCTGGAAGGGTCTAGAGCCTCCATTTTTGCGTGCTGGTCGAAGTCTCGTGGCCCTCTGTCAGAATCCAGAGTTTCAAGAAGATCGGAGGGGGTCAAAATTTCGGCCAAAAACGACAGTGTTACCCCTTATGTTTTTTTTTTCAGGTCAAAACTTTGACATCTGATATCTCGGCTCTGGAAGGGTCTAGAGCCTCCATTTTTGCGCGCTGGTCGAAGTCTCGTGGCCCTCTGTCAGAATCCAGAGTTTCAAGAAGATCGGAGGGGGTCAAAATTTCGGCCAAAAAAAAAAAATGACAGTGTTACCCCTTATGTTTTTTTTTTGGCCAAAATTTTGACCCCCTCCGATCTTCTTGAAACTCTGGATTCTGACAGAGGGCCACGAGACATCGACCAGCGTGCAAAAATGGAGGCTCTAGACCCTTCCAGAGCCGAGATATCGAAGGTCAAACTTTCAGCCAAAAAAAAAAATGACAGTGTTACCCCTTATGTTTTTTTTTTCGGGCTGAAAGTTTGACCTTCGATATCTCGGCTCTGGAAGGGTCTAGAGCCTCCATTTTTGCGTGCTGGTCGATGTCTCGTGGCCCTCTGTCAGAATCCAGAGTTTCAAGAAGATCGGAGGGGGTCAAAATTTCGGCCAAAAAAAAAAATGACAGTGTTACCCCTTATGTTTTTTTTTTCGGGTCAAAACTTTGACATCCGATATCTCGGCTCTGGAAGGGTCTAGAGCCTCCATTTTTGCGCGCTGGTCGAAGTCTCGTGGCCCTCTGTCAGAATCCAGAGTTTCAAGAAGATCGGAGGGGGTCAAAGTTTCGGCCAAAAACGACAGTGTTACCCCTTATGTTTTTTTTTTCAGGTCAAAACTTTGACATCCGATATCTCGGCTCTGGAAGGGTCTAGAGCCTCCATTTTTGCGCGCTGGTCGAAGTCTCGTGGCCCTCTGTCAGAATCCAGAGTTTCAAGAAGATCGGAGGGGGTCAAAATCCAGAAAACTCTGGATTCTGACAGAGGGCCACGAGACATCGACCAGCGCGCAAAAATGGAGGCTCTAGACCCTTCCAGAGCCGAGATATCGAAGGTCAAACTTTCAGCCAAAAAAAAAATGACAGTGTTACCCCTTATGTTTTTTTTTTCGGGCCGAAATTTTGACCTTCGATATCTCGGCTCTGGAAGGGTCTAGAGCCTCCATTTTTGCGCGCTGGTCGAAGTCTCGTGGCCCTCTGTCAGAATCCAGAGTTTCAAGAAGATCGGAGGGGGTCAAAATTTCGGCCAAAAACGACAGTGTTACCCCTTATGTTTTTTTTCTGGTCAAAACTTTGACATCCGATATCTCGGCTCTGAAAGGGTCTAGAGCCTCCATTTTTGCGCGCTGGTCGAAGTCTCGTGGCCCTCTGTCAGAATCCAGAGTTTCAAGAAGATCGGAGGGGGTCAAAATTTCGGCCAAAAACGACAGTGTTACCCCTTATGTTTTTTTTTCTGGTCAAAACTTTGACATCCGATATCTCGGCTCTGGAAGGGTCTAGAGCCTCCATTTTTGCGCGCTGGTCGAAGTCTCGTGGCCCTCTGTCAGAATCCAGAGTTTCAAGAAGATCGGAGGGGGTCAAAATTTCGGCCAAAAACGACAGTGTTACCCCTTATGTTTTTTTTTCTGGTCAAAACTTTGACATCCGATATCTCGGCTCTGGAAGGGTCTAGAGCCTCCATTTTTGCGCGCTGGTCGATGTCTCGTGGCCCTCTGTCAGAATCCAGAGTTTCAAGAAGATCGGAGGGGGTCAAAATTTCGGCCAAAAACGACAGTGTTACCCCTTATGTTTTTTTTTCTGGTCAAAACTTTGACATCCGATATCTCGGCTCTGGAAGGGTCTAGAGCCTCCATTTTTGCGCGCTGGTCGAAGTCTCGTGGCCCTCTGTCAGAATCCAGAGTTTCAAGAAGATCGGAGGGGGTCAAAATTTCGGCCAAAAACGACAGTGTTACCCCTTATGTTTTTTTTTTCTGGTCAAAACTTTGACATCCGATATCTCGGCTCTGGAAGGGTCTAGAGCCTCCATTTTTGCGCGCTGGTCGAAGTCTCGTGGCCCTCTGTCAGAATCCAGAGTTTCAAGAAGATCGGAGGGGGTCAAAATTTCGGCCAAAAACGACAGTGTTACCCCTTATGTTTTTTTTTCTGGTCAAAACTTTGACATCCGATATCTCGGCTCTGGAAGGGTCTAGAGCCTCCATTTTTGCGCGCTGGTCGAAGTCTCGTGGCCCTCTGTCAGAATCCAGAGTTTCAAGAAGATCGGAGGGGGTCAAAATTTCGGCCAAAAACGACAGTGTTACCCCTTATGTTTTTTTTTCAGGTCAAAACTTTGACATCCGATATCTCGGCTCTGGAAGGGTCTAGAGCCTCCATTTTTGCGCGCTGGTCGATGTCTCGTGGCCCTCTGTCAGAATCCAGAGTTTCAAAAAGATCGGAGGGGGTCAAAATTTTGGCCAAAAAAAAAAAACATAAGGGGTAACACTGTCATTTTTTTTTTTGGCCAAAATTTTGACCCCCTCCGATCTTCTTGAAACTCTGGATTCTGACAGAGGGCCACGAGACTTCGACCAGCGCACAAAAATGGAGGCTCTAGACCCTTCCAGAGCCGAGATATCAGATGTCAAAGTTTTGACCAGAAAAAAAAACATAAGGGGTAACACTGTCGTTTTTGGCCGAAATTTTGACCCCCTCCGATCTTCTTGAAACTCTGGATTCTGACAGAGGGCCACGAGACTTCGACCAGCGCGCAAAAATGGAGGCTCTAGACCCTTCCAGAGCCGAGATATCGGATGTCAAAGTTTTGACCTGAAAAAAAAACATAAGGGGTAACACTGTCGTTTTTGGCCGAAATTTTGACCCCCTCCGATCTTCTTGAAACTCTGGATTCTGACAGAGGGCCACGAGACTTCGACCAGCGCGCAAAAATGGAGGCTCTAGACCCTTCCAGAGCCGAGATATCGGATGTCAAAGTTTTGACCAGAAAAAAAAACATAAGGGGTAACACTGTCGTTTTTGGCCGAAATTTTGACCCCCTCCGATCTTCTTGAAACTCTGGATTCTGACAGAGGGCCACGAGACTTCGACCAGCGCGCAAAAATGGAGGCTCTAGACCCTTCCAGAGCCGAGATATCGGATGTCAAAGTTTTGACCAGAAAAAAAAACATAAGGGGTAACACTGTCGTTTTTGGCCGAAATTTTGACCCCCTCCGATCTTCTTGAAACTCTGGATTCTGACAGAGGGCCACGAGACTTCGACCAGCGCGCAAAAATGGAGGCTCTAGACCCTTCCAGAGCCGAGATATCGGATGTCAAAGTTTTGACCTGAAAAAAAAAACATAAGGGGTAACACTGTCGTTTTTGGCCGAAATTTTGACCCCCTCCGATCTTCTTGAAACTCTGGATTCTGACAGAGGGCCACGAGACTTCGACCAGCACGCAAAAATGGAGGCTCTAGACCCTTCCAGAGCCGAGATATCGGATGTCGAAGTTTTGACCTGAAAAAAAAACATAAGGGGTAACACTGTCGTTTTTGGCCGAAATTTTGACCCCCTCCGATCTTCTTGAAACTCTGGATTCTGACAGAGGGCCACGAGACTTCGACCAGCGCGCAAAAATGGAGGCTCTAGACCCTTCCAGAGCCGAGATATCGGATGTCAAAGTTTTGACCAGAAAAAAAAACATAAGGGGTAACACTGTCGTTTTTGGCCGAAATTTTGACCCCCTCCGATCTTCTTGAAACTCTGGATTCTGACAGAGGGCCACGAGACTTCGACCAGCGCGCAAAAATGGAGGCTCTAGACCCTTCCAGAGCCGAGATATCGGATGTCAAAGTTTTGACCTGAAAAAAAAACATAAGGGGTAACACTGTCGTTTTTGGCCGAAATTTTGACCCCCTCCGATCTTCTTGAAACTCTGGATTCTGACAGAGGGCCACGAGACTTCGACCAGCGCGCAAAAATGGAGGCTCTAGACCCTTCCAGAGCCGAGATATCGGATGTCAAAGTTTTGACTAGAAAAAAAAACATAAGGGGTAACACTGTCGTTTTTGGCCGAAATTTTGACCCCCTCCGATCTTCTTGAAACTCTGGATTCTGACAGAGGGCCACGAGACTTCGACCAGCGCGCAAAAATGGAGGCTCTAGACCCTTCCAGAGCCGAGATATCGGATGTCAAAGTTTTGACCTGAAAAAAAAAACATAAGGGGTAACACTGTCGTTTTTGGCCGAAATTTTGACCCCCTCCGATCTTCTTGAAACTCTGGATTCTGACAGAGGGCCACGAGACTTCGACCAGCACGCAAAAATGGAGGCTCTAGACCCTTCCAGAGCCGAGATATCGGATGTCGAAGTTTTGACCTGAAAAAAAAACATAAGGGGTAACACTGTCGTTTTTGGCCGAAATTTTGACCCCCTCCGATCTTCTTGAAACTCTGGATTCTGACAGAGGGCCACGAGACTTCGACCAGCGCGCAAAAATGGAGGCTCTAGACCCTTCCAGAGCCGAGATATCGAAGGTCAAACTTTCAGCCAAAAAAAAAAAATGACAGTGTTACCCCTTATGTTTTTTTTTCGGGCCGAAATTTTGACCTTCGATATCTCGGCTCTGGAAGGGTCTAGAGCCTCCATTTTTGCGCGCTGGTCGATGTCTCGTGGCCCTCTGTCAGAATCCAGAGTTTCAAGAAGATCGGAGGGGGTCAAAATTTCGGCCAAAAACGACAGTGTTACCCCTTATGTTTTTTTTTCTGGTCAAAACTTTGACATCCGATATCTCGGCTCTGGAAGGGTCTAGAGCCTCCATTTTTGCGCGCTGGTCGAAGTCTCGTGGCCCTCTGTCAGAATCCAGAGTTTCAAGAAGATCGGAGGGGGTCAAAATTTCGGCCAAAAACGACAGTGTTACCCCTTATGTTTTTTTTTCTGGTCAAAACTTTGACATCCGATATCTCGGCTCTGGAAGGGTCTAGGGCCTCCATTTTTGCGCGCTGGTCGAAGTCTCGTGGCCCTCTGTCGGAATCCAGAGTTTCAAGAAGATCGGAGGGGGTCAAAATTTCGGCCAAAAACGACAGTGTTACCCCTTATGTTTTTTTTTCTGGTCAAAACTTTGACATCCGATATCTCGGCTCTGGAAGGGTCTAGAGCCTCCATTTTTGCGCGCTGGTCGAAGTCTCGTGGCCCTCTGTCAGAATCCAGAGTTTCAAGAAGATCGGAGGGGGTCAAAATTTCGGCCAAAAACGACAGTGTTACCCCTTATGTTTTTTTTTCTGGTCAAAACTTTGACATCCGATATCTCGGCTCTGGAAGGGTCTAGAGCCTCCATTTTTGCGCGCTGGTCGAAGTCTCGTGGCCCTCTGTCAGAATCCAGAGTTTCAAGAAGATCGGAGGGGGTCAAAATTTCGGCCAAAAACGACAGTGTTACCCCTTATGTTTTTTTTTCTGGTCAAAACTTTGACATCCGATATCTCGGCTCTGGAAGGGTCTAGAGCCTCCATTTTTGCGCGCTGGTCGAAGTCTCGTGGCCCTCTGTCAGAATCCAGAGTTTCAAGAAGATCGGAGGGGGTCAAAATTTCGGCCAAAAACGACAGTGTTACCCCTTATGTTTTTTTTTTTCAGGTCAAAACTTTGACATCCGATATCTCGGCTCTGGAAGGGTCTAGAGCCTCCATTTTTGCGCGCTGGTCGATGTCTCGTGGCCCTCTGTCAGAATCCAGAGTTTCAAAAAGATCGGAGGGGGTCAAAATTTTGGCCAAAAAAAAAAACATAAGGGGTAACACTGTCATTTTTTTTTTTGGCCAAAATTTTGACCCCCTCCGATCTTCTTGAAACTCTGGATTCTGACAGAGGGCCACGAGACTTCGACCAGCGCGCAAAAATGGAGGCTCTAGACCCTTCCAGAGCCGAGATATCGGATGTCAAAGTTTTGACCAGAAAAAAAAACATAAGGGGTAACACTGTCGTTTTTGGCCAAAATTTTGACCCCCTCCGATCTTCTTGAAACTCTGGATTCTGACAGAGGGCCACGAGACTTCGACCAGCGCACAAAAATGGAGGCTCTAGACCCTTCCAGAGCCGAGATATCGGATGTCAAAGTTTTGACCAGAAAAAAAAACATAAGGGGTAACACTGTCGTTTTTGGCCGAAATTTTGACCCCCTCCGATCTTCTTGAAACTCTGGATTCTGACAGAGGGCCTCGAGACTTCGACCAGCGCGCAAAAATGGAGGCTCTAGACCCTTCCAGAGCCGAGATATCGGATGTCAAAGTTTTGACCTGAAAAAAAAACATAAGGGGTAACACTGTCGTTTTTGGCCGAAATTTTGACCCCCTCCGATCTTCTTGAAACTCTGGATTCTGACAGAGGGCCACGAGACTTCGACCAGCGCGCAAAAATGGAGGCTCTAGACCCTTCCAGAGCCGAGATATCGGATGTCAAAGTTTTGACCAGAAAAAAAAACATAAGGGGTAACACTGTCGTTTTTGGCCGAAATTTTGACCCCCTCCGATCTTCTTGAAACTCTGGATTCTGACAGAGGGCCACGAGACTTCGACCAGCGCGCAAAAATGGAGGCTCTAGACCCTTCCAGAGCCGAGATATCGGATGTCAAAGTTTTGACCAGAAAAAAAAACATAAGGGGTAACACTGTCGTTTTTGGCCGAAATTTTGACCCCCTCCGATCTTCTTGAAACTCTGGATTCTGACAGAGGGCCACGAGACTTCGACCAGCGCGCAAAAATGGAGGCTCTAGACCCTTCCAGAGCCGAGATATCGGATGTCAAAGTTTTGACCTGAAAAAAAAAACATAAGGGGTAACACTGTCGTTTTTGGCCGAAATTTTGACCCCCTCCGATCTTCTTGAAACTCTGGATTCTGACAGAGGGCCACGAGACTTCGACCAGCACGCAAAAATGGAGGCTCTAGACCCTTCCAGAGCCGAGATATCGAAGGTCAAACTTTCAGCCAAAAAAAAAAATGACAGTGTTACCCCTTATGTTTTTTTTTCGGGCCGAAATTTTGACCTTCGATATCTCGGCTCTGGAAGGGTCTAGAGCCTCCATTTTTGCGCGCTGGTCGATGTCTCGTGGCCCTCTGTCAGAATCCAGAGTTTCAAGAAGATCGGAGGGGGTCAAAATTTCGGCCAAAAACGACAGTGTTACCCCTTATGTTTTTTTTTCTGGTCAAAACTTTGACATCCGATATCTCGGCTCTGGAAGGGTCTAGAGCCTCCATTTTTGCGCGCTGGTCGAAGTCTCGTGGCCCTCTGTCAGAATCCAGAGTTTCAAGAAGATCGGAGGGGGTCAAAATTTCGGCCAAAAACGACAGTGTTACCCCTTATGTTTTTTTTTCTGGTCAAAACTTTGACATCCGATATCTCGGCTCTGGAAGGGTCTAGAGCCTCCATTTTTGCGCGCTGGTCGAAGTCTCGTGGCCCTCTGTCGGAATCCAGAGTTTCAAGAAGATCGGAGGGGGTCAAAATTTCGGCCAAAAACGACAGTGTTACCCCTTATGTTTTTTTTTCTGGTCAAAACTTTGACATCCGATATCTCGGCTCTGGAAGGGTCTAGAGCCTCCATTTTTGCGCGCTGGTCGAAGTCTCGTGGCCCTCTGTCAGAATCCAGAGTTTCAAGAAGATCGGAGGGGGTCAAAATTTCGGCCAAAAACGACAGTGTTACCCCTTATGTTTTTTTTTCTGGTCAAAACTTTGACATCCGATATCTCGGCTCTGGAAGGGTCTAGAGCCTCCATTTTTGCGCGCTGGTCGAAGTCTCGTGGCCCTCTGTCAGAATCCAGAGTTTCAAGAAGATCGGAGGGGGTCAAAATTTCGGCCAAAAACGACAGTGTTACCCCTTATGTTTTTTTTTCTGGTCAAAACTTTGACATCCGATATCTCGGCTCTGGAAGGGTCTAGAGCCTCCATTTTTGCGCGCTGGTCGAAGTCTCGTGGCCCTCTGTCAGAATCCAGAGTTTCAAGAAGATCGGAGGGGGTCAAAATTTCGGCCAAAAACGACAGTGTTACCCCTTATGTTTTTTTTTTCAGGTCAAAACTTTGACATCCGATATCTCGGCTCTGGAAGGGTCTAGAGCCTCCATTTTTGCGCGCTGGTCGATGTCTCGTGGCCCTCTGTCAGAATCCAGAGTTTCAAAAAGATCGGAGGGGGTCAAAATTTTGGCCAAAAAAAAAAACATAAGGGGTAACACTGTCATTTTTTTTTTTTGGCCAAAATTTTGACCCCCTCCGATCTTCTTGAAACTCTGGATTCTGACAGAGGGCCACGAGACTTCGACCAGCGCGCAAAAATGGAGGCTCTAGACCCTTCCAGAGCCGAGATATCGGATGTCAAAGTTTTGACCAGAAAAAAAAACATAAGGGGTAACACTGTCGTTTTTGGCCAAAATTTTGACCCCCTCCGATCTTCTTGAAACTCTGGATTCTGACAGAGGGCCACGAGACTTCGACCAGCGCGCAAAAATGGAGGCTCTAGACCCTTCCAGAGCCGAGATATCGGATGTCAAAGTTTTGACCAGAAAAAAAAACATAAGGGGTAACACTGTCGTTTTTGGCCGAAATTTTGACCCCCTCCGATCTTCTTGAAACTCTGGATTCTGACAGAGGGCCACGAGACTTCGACCAGCGCGCAAAAATGGAGGCTCTAGACCCTTCCAGAGCCGAGATATCGGATGTCAAAGTTTTGACCTGAAAAAAAAACATAAGGGGTAACACTGTCGTTTTTGGCCGAAATTTTGACCCCCTCCGATCTTCTTGAAACTCTGGATTCTGACAGAGGGCCACGAGACTTCGACCAGCGCGCAAAAATGGAGGCTCTAGACCCTTCCAGAGCCGAGATATCGGATGTCAAAGTTTTGACCAGAAAAAAAAACATAAGGGGTAACACTGTCGTTTTTGGCCGAAATTTTGACCCCCTCCGATCTTCTTGAAACTCTGGATTCTGACAGAGGGCCACGAGACTTCGACCAGCGCGCAAAAATGGAGGCTCTAGACCCTTCCAGAGCCGAGATATCGGATGTCAAAGTTTTGACCAGAAAAAAAACATAAGGGGTAACACTGTCGTTTTTGGCCGAAATTTTGACCCCCTCCGATCTTCTTGAAACTCTGGATTCTGACAGAGGGCCACGAGACTTCGACCAGCGCGCAAAAATGGAGGCTCTAGACCCTTCCAGAGCCGAGATATCGGATGTCAAAGTTTTGACCTGAAAAAAAAAACATAAGGGGTAACACTGTCGTTTTTGGCCGAAATTTTGACCCCCTCCGATCTTCTTGAAACTCTGGATTCTGACAGAGGGCCACGAGACTTCGACCAGCACGCAAAAATGGAGGCTCTAGACCCTTCCAGAGCCGAGATATCGAAGGTCAAACTTTCAGCCAAAAAAAAAAATGACAGTGTTACCCCTTATGTTTTTTTTTCGGGCCGAAATTTTGACCTTCGATATCTCGGCTCTGGAAGGGTCTAGAGCCTCCATTTTTGCGCGCTGGTCGATGTCTCGTGGCCCTCTGTCAGAATCCAGAGTTTCAAGAAGATCGGAGGGGGTCAAAATTTCGGCCAAAAACGACAGTGTTACCCCTTATGTTTTTTTTTCTGGTCAAAACTTTGACATCCGATATCTCGGCTCTGGAAGGGTCTAGAGCCTCCATTTTTGCGCGCTGGTCGAAGTCTCGTGGCCCTCTGTCGGAATCCAGAGTTTCAAGAAGATCGGAGGGGGTCAAAATTTCGGCCAAAAACGACAGTGTTACCCCTTATGTTTTTTTTTCTGGTCAAAACTTTGACATCCGATATCTCGGCTCTGGAAGGGTCTAGAGCCTCCATTTTTGCGCGCTGGTCGAAGTCTCGTGGCCCTCTGTCAGAATCCAGAGTTTCAAGAAGATCGGAGGGGGTCAAAATTTCGGCCAAAAACGACAGTGTTACCCCTTATGTTTTCTTTTTCTGGTCAAAACTTTGACATCCGATATCTCGGCTCTGGAAGGGTCTAGAGCCTCCATTTTTGCGCGCTGGTCGAAGTCTCGTGGCCCTCTGTCAGAATCCAGAGTTTCAAGAAGATCGGAGGGGGTCAAAATTTCGGCCAAAAACGACAGTGTTACCCCTTATGTTTTTTTTTCTGGTCAAAACTTTGACATCCGATATCTCGGCTCTGGAAGGGTCTAGAGCCTCCATTTTTGCGCGCTGGTCGAAGTCTCGTGGCCCTCTGTCAGAATCCAGAGTTTCAAGAAGATCGGAGGGGGTCAAAATTTCGGCCAAAAACGACAGTGTTACCCCTTATGTTTTTTTTTCTGGTCAAAACTTTGACATCCGATATCTCGGCTCTGGAAGGGTCTAGAGCCTCCATTTTTGCGCGCTGGTCGATGTCTCGTGGCCCTCTGTCAGAATCCAGAGTTTCAAAAAGATCGGAGGGGGTCAAAATTTTGGCCAAAAAAAAAAAACATAAGGGGTAACACTGTCATTTTTTTTTTTTGGCCAAAATTTTGACCCCCTCCGATCTTCTTGAAACTCTGGATTCTGACAGAGGGCCACGAGACTTCGACCAGCGCGCAAAAATGGAGGCTCTAGACCCTTCCAGAGCCGAGATATCGGATGTCAAAGTTTTGACCAGAAAAAAAAACATAAGGGGTAACACTGTCGTTTTTGGCCGAAATTTTGACCCCCTCCGATCTTCTTGAAACTCTGGATTCTGACAGAGGGCCACGAGACTTCGACCAGCGCGCAAAAATGGAGGCTCTAGACCCTTCCAGAGCCGAGATATCGGATGTCAAAGTTTTGACCAGAAAAAAAAACATAAGGGGTAACACTGTCGTTTTTGGCCGAAATTTTGACCCCCTCCGATCTTCTTGAAACTCTGGATTCTGACAGAGGGCCACGAGACTTCGACCAGCGCGCAAAAATGGAGGCTCTAGACCCTTCCAGAGCCGAGATATCGGATGTCAAAGTTTTGACCTGAAAAAAAAACATAAGGGGTAACACTGTCGTTTTTGGCCGAAATTTTGACCCCCTCCGATCTTCTTGAAACTCTGGATTCTGACAGAGGGCCACGAGACTTCGACCAGCGCGCAAAAATGGAGGCTCTAGACCCTTCCAGAGCCGAGATATCGGATGTCAAAGTTTTGACCAGAAAAAAAAACATAAGGGGTAACACTGTCGTTTTTGGCCGAAATTTTGACCCCCTCCGATCTTCTTGAAACTCTGGATTCTGACAGAGGGCCACGAGACTTCGACCAGCACGCAAAAATGGAGGCTCTAGACCCTTCCAGAGCCGAGATATCGGATGTCAAAGTTTTGACCAGAAAAAAAAACATAAGGGGTAACACTGTCGTTTTTGGCTGAAATTTTGACCCCCTCCGATCTTCTTGAAACTCTGGATTCTGACAGAGGGCCACGAGACTTCGACCAGCGCGCAAAAATGGAGGCTCTAGACCCTTCCAGAGCCGAGATATCGGATGTCAAAGTTTTGACCTGAAAAAAAAAACATAAGGGGTAACACTGTCGTTTTTGGCCGAAATTTTGACCCCCTCCGATCTTCTTGAAACTCTGGATTCTGACAGAGGGCCACGAGACTTCGACCAGCACGCAAAAATGGAGGCTCTAGACCCTTCCAGAGCCGAGATATCGAAGGTCAAACTTTCAGCCAAAAAAAAAAATGACAGTGTTACCCCTTATGTTTTTTTTTCGGGCCGAAATTTTGACCTTCGATATCTCGGCTCTGGAAGGGTCTAGAGCCTCCATTTTTGCGCGCTGGTCGATGTCTCGTGGCCCTCTGTCAGAATCCAGAGTTTCAAGAAGATCGGAGGGGGTCAAAATTTCGGCCAAAAACGACAGTGTTACCCCTTATGTTTTTTTTTCTGGTCAAAACTTTGACATCCGATATCTCGGCTCTGGAAGGGTCTAGAGCCTCCATTTTTGCGCGCTGGTCGAAGTCTCGTGGCCCTCTGTCAGAATCCAGAGTTTCAAGAAGATCGGAGGGGGTCAAAATTTCGGCCAAAAACGACAGTGTTACCCCTTATGTTTTTTTTTCTGGTCAAAACTTTGACATCCGATATCTCGGCTCTGGAAGGGTCTAGAGCCTCCATTTTTGCGCGCTGGTCGAAGTCTCGTGGCCCTCTGTCGGAATCCAGAGTTTCAAGAAGATCGGAGGGGGTCAAAATTTCGGCCAAAAACGACAGTGTTACCCCTTATGTTTTTTTTTCAGGTCAAAACTTTGACATCCGATATCTCGGCTCTGGAAGGGTCTAGAGCCTCCATTTTTGCGCGCTGGTCGAAGTCTCGTGGCCCTCTGTCAGAATCCAGAGTTTCAAGAAGATCGGAGGGGGTCAAAATTTCGGCCAAAAACGACAGTGTTACCCCTTATGTTTTTTTTTCTGGTCAAAACTTTGACATCCGATATCTCGGCTCTGGAAGGGTCTAGAGCCTCCATTTTTGCGCGCTGGTCGAAGTCTCGTGGCCCTCTGTCGGAATCCAGAGTTTCAAGAAGATCGGAGGGGGTCAAAATTTCGGCCAAAAACGACAGTGTTACCCCTTATGTTTTTTTTTCTGGTCAAAACTTTGACATCCGATATCTCGGCTCTGGAAGGGTCTAGAGCCTCCATTTTTGCGCGCTGGTCGAAGTCTCGTGGCCCTCTGTCAGAATCCAGAGTTTCAAGAAGATCGGAGGGGGTCAAAATTTCGGCCAAAAACGACAGTGTTACCCCTTATGTTTTTTTTTCTGGTCAAAACTTTGACATCCGATATCTCGGCTCTGGAAGGGTCTAGAGCCTCCATTTTTGCGCGCTGGTCGAAGTCTCGTGGCCCTCTGTCAGAATCCAGAGTTTCAAGAAGATCGGAGGGGGTCAAAATTTCGGCCAAAAACGACAGTGTTACCCCTTATGTTTTTTTTTCTGGTCAAAACTTTGACATCCGATATCTCGGCTCTGGAAGGGTCTAGAGCCTCCATTTTTGCGCGCTGGTCGAAGTCTCGTGGCCCTCTGTCAGAATCCAGAGTTTCAAGAAGATCGGAGGGGGTCAAAATTTCGGCCAAAAACGACAGTGTTACCCCTTATGTTTTTTTTTCAGGTCAAAACTTTGACATCCGATATCTCGGCTCTGGAAGGGTCTAGAGCCTCCATTTTTGCGCGCTGGTCGAAGTCTCGTGGCCCTCTGTCAGAATCCAGAGTTTCAAAAAGATCGGAGGGGGTCAAAATTTTGGCCAAAAACGACAGTGTTACCCCTTATGTTTTTTTTTCAGGTCAAAACTTTGACATCCGATATCTCGGCTCTGGAAGGGTCTAGAGCCTCCATTTTTGCGCGCTGGTCGAAGTCTCGTGGCCCTCTGTCAGAATCCAGAGTTTCAAGAAGATCGGAGGGGGTCAAAATTTCGGCCAAAAACGACAGTGTTACCCCTTATGTTTTTTTTTCTGGTCAAAACTTTGACATCCGATATCTCGGCTCTGGAAGGGTCTAGAGCCTCCATTTTTGCGCGCTGGTCGAAGTCTCGTGGCCCTCTGTCAGAATCCAGAGTTTCAAGAAGATCGGAGGGGGTCAAAATTTCGGCCAAAAACGACAGTGTTACCCCTTATGTTTTTTTTTTCTGGTCAAAACTTTGACATCCGATATCTTGGCTCTGGAAGGGTCTAGAGCCTCCATTTTTGCGCGCTGGTCGATGTCTCGTGGCCCTCTGTCAGAATCCAGAGTTTCAAAAAGATCGGAGGGGGTCAAAATTTTGGCCAAAAAAAAAAAACATAAGGGGTAACACTGTCATTTTTTTTTTTGGCCAAAATTTTGACCCCCTCCGATCTTCTTGAAACTCTGGATTCTGACAGAGGGCCACGAGACTTCGACCAGCGCGCAAAAATGGAGGCTCTAGACCCTTCCAGAGCCGAGATATCGGATGTCAAAGTTTTGACCAGAAAAAAAAACATAAGGGGTAACACTGTCGTTTTTGGCCGAAATTTTGACCCCCTCCGATCTTCTTGAAACTCTGGATTCTGACAGAGGGCCACGAGACTTCGACCAGCGCGCAAAAATGGAGGCTCTAGACCCTTCCAGAGCCGAGATATCGGATGTCAAAGTTTTGACCAGAAAAAAAAACATAAGGGGTAACACTGTCGTTTTTGGCCGAAATTTTGACCCCCTCCGATCTTCTTGAAACTCTGGATTCTGACAGAGGGCCACGAGACTTCGACCAGCGCGCAAAAATGGAGGCTCTAGACCCTTCCAGAGCCGAGATATCGGATGTCAAAGTTTTGACCTGAAAAAAAAACATAAGGGGTAACACTGTCGTTTTTGGCCGAAATTTTGACCCCCTCCGATCTTCTTGAAACTCTGGATTCTGACAGAGGGCCACGAGACTTCGACCAGCGCGCAAAAATGGAGGCTCTAGACCCTTCCAGAGCCGAGATATCGGATGTCAAAGTTTTGACCAGAAAAAAAAACATAAGGGGTAACACTGTCGTTTTTGGCCGAAATTTTGACCCCCTCCGATCTTCTTGAAACTCTGGATTCTGACAGAGGGCCACGAGACTTCGACCAGCGCGCAAAAATGGAGGCTCTAGACCCTTCCAGAGCCGAGATATCGGATGTCAAAGTTTTGACCTGAAAAAAAAACATAAGGGGTAACACTGTCGTTTTTGGCCGAAATTTTGACCCCCTCCGATCTTCTTGAAACTCTGGATTCTGACAGAGGGCCACGAGACTTCGACCAGCGCGCAAAAATGGAGGCTCTAGACCCTTCCAGAGCCGAGATATCGGATGTCAAAGTTTTGACCAGAAAAAAAAACATAAGGGGTAACACTGTCGTTTTTGGCCGAAATTTTGACCCCCTCCGATCTTCTTGAAACTCTGGATTCTGACAGAGGGCCACGAGACTTCGACCAGCGCGCAAAAATGGAGGCTCTAGACCCTTCCAGAGCCGAGATATCGGATGTCAAAGTTTTGACCTGAAAAAAAAAACATAAGGGGTAACACTGTCGTTTTTGGCCGAAATTTTGACCCCCTCCGATCTTCTTGAAACTCTGGATTCTGACAGAGGGCCACGAGACTTCGACCAGCACGCAAAAATGGAGGCTCTAGACCCTTCCAGAGCCGAGATATCGAAGGTCAAACTTTCAGCCAAAAAAAAAAAATGACAGTGTTACCCCTTATGTTTTTTTTTCGGGCCGAAATTTTGACCTTCGATATCTCGGCTCCAGTGGCGGCTCCTGCAAAATCTCTCAGGGGGGGCAAATATTTGGATGATTGATAAGGACAAGGGCAAGGCCCACCCATGCAATGGATAAATTAAGAGCTTAAGCATGTAAAGTCAACTTCACTGTAATATTAATGACAAATAAAGTGACTTAATAACAATAAATCGTCTTGTTCCTATACTCACTATTATTACACTTATTACATCACATTAAAGAGATTCGGCACACAAATTAAGATATTTTTGATTATATCTGAGAGCTGGATCACTCCTCCATACATAGCAAATTCTGGTTTTTGGAATAAACTCTGTTAGTTAAAATCAACTCAATCTGAATGTACATGTGAGACCATCAAATAGACTCCAGAGCAGAGTTAAAATAACTCCGCTCTTGGAGTTGAATTTTTAACACTTTTTCAGAGTTAAAATTTATGGAGTTAAAATACTAAACCTACGGAGAGTAAATTTAACTCTAAAAATAATTATATGAACTCATTAACAGTGTTAAAAAGTAACACTTAAAAATGTTTAGTTTAACACTAATTTAACATTTAGTTAAATTAGTAGAGTTAACATTAATTTAACACAATATAATGTTTTGAGTGGAAATTACTACACTGAACACCATATTCTTGATTTACTGCCTTTATTTCAACAAATCCATTTGGTTCAGATTTGAGGAGGAGTAACCTTCAACCGCTTGCTGCAGCAGGACAGTCATATCTGAAGATCACAAAAACAACAGTATGAGGCATAATCTACTGTAGCACCATTCATTGAGAATGCAAAAATATATTAGCTGAAAATCACGCACATTGTGGGTCACCACTAATACGTAGCCTAACGTTATAGCTGTTACAATTCAAATTATTGCAGGCCTACACAGCACAGATATATCTTATTTTCCAGGGTAACGTTAGACACTGCAAGCCTGTAATACATTGATGCATCAATTTCACGGTAAAACACTCATTTTCAGAAACACGGTGAATGGAAAGACGGTTAGCTAATGTTAAATCATTTACATCGACAAAAAACCCTAGCAAACAGCCATTTCAAAATTTCAAACAAGTAAACAAACGTTCAACAGCAAGAGTTTGTCAGTCAGTGACGTTAGTAAACAGTATTACTAGCCTTTAACGTAACAGCTACGCGATGACAAAGCGTGTTTGTCAGAACATATAGAACATTTTTAAATAGTTTTATATACACTTTTACCTACCTCACGACGAGGCACATAAGTCCATTATTCCTTTGTCCAGCGGCAGGGTCGTGTCGTGGCGGTGGCGCACGTCTCAAACTCCAGGAGATGTCCCAAGTTGGACTCCCAACAGTCTCTCTCGCTCTCGTTTTTTTTATAAATCAATTTGATAAAGATAATAAACTAATGTTTCATTTTTTATTGTTGTTGCTTGAATTCAAAATTGTTTTAAATATTATTTGTCTCTTAATCTTAAAGATTTTTAATAGTGTATGTTTGTTCCGACCAATCGCTGCACAAGTTAAGGATACGTATGATGATGTAAGCACGTTAGTGCGAGCCCTCCCGGACCCATAGAGAATGCGTTGCAGTGCCTGCAGTTCGAAAAAAAACATCTTTGAATGTAAGTCTATGGGAACACTCTGGGCGATTTTCACTCGAGTGAAATCGCCCAAAAAGAGGCGGTACTCCACAGAACGTGACATGACGCTGATTGGACTATATCCAGTGACGGCTAGCGTAACTCTCTGGTTGAATGAGATTGTGAATGTGATTGACACTTTGGTGGTGCGTCGCCCAATCGCCCCAATGAAGAAACCGCCCCTGCTCGGCTCTGGAAGGGTCTAGAGCCTCCATTTTTGCGCGCTGGTCGATGTCTCGTGGCCCTCTGTCAGAATCCAGAGTTTCAAGAAGATCGGAGGGGGTCAAAATTTCGGCCAAAAACGACAGTGTTACCCCTTATGTTTTTTTTTCTGGTCAAAACTTTGACATCCGATATCTCGGCTCTGGAAGGGTCTAGAGCCTCCATTTTTGCGCGCTGGTCGAAGTCTCGTGGCCCTCTGTCAGAATCCAGAGTTTCAAGAAGATCGGAGGGGGTCAAAATTTCGGCCAAAAACGACAGTGTTACCCCTTATGTTTTTTTTTCTGGTCAAAACTTTGACATCCGATATCTCGGCACTGGAAGGGTCTAGAGCCTCCATTTTTGCGCGCTGGTCGATGTCTCGTGGCCCTCTGTCAGAATCCAGAGTTTCAAGAAGATCGGAGGGGGTCAAAATTTCGGCCAAAAACGACAGTGTTACCCCTTATGTTTTTTTTTCTGGTCAAAACTTTGACATCCGATATCTCGGCTCTGGAAGGGTCTAGAGCCTCCATTTTTGCGCGCTGGTCGAAGTCTCGTGGCCCTCTGTCAGAATCCAGAGTTTCAAGAAGATCGGAGGGGGTCAAAATTTCGGCCAAAAACGACAGTGTTACCCCTTATGTTTTTTTTTCTGGTCAAAACTTTGACATCCGATATCTCGGCTCTGGAAGGGTCTAGAGCCTCCATTTTTGCGCGCTGGTCGAAGTCTCGTGGCCCTCTGTCAGAATCCAGAGTTTCAAGAAGATCGGAGGGGGTCAAAATTTCAGCCAAAAACGACAGTGTTACCCCTTATGTTTTTTTTTCTGGTCAAAACTTTGACATCCGATATCTCGGCTCTGGAAGGGTCTAGAGCCTCCATTTTTGCGCGCTGGTCGATGTCTCGTGGCCCTCTGTCAGAATCCAGAGTTTCAAAAAGATCGGAGGGGGTCAAAATTTTGGCCAAAAAAAAAAAACATAAGGGGTAACACTGTCATTTTTTTTTTTTGGCCAAAATTTTGACCCCCTCCGATCTTCTTGAAACTCTGGATTCTGACAGAGGGCCACGAGACTTCGACCAGCGCGCAAAAATGGAGGCTCTAGACCCTTCCAGAGCCGAGATATCGGATGTCAAAGTTTTGACCAGAAAAAAAAACATAAGGGGTAACACTGTCGTTTTTGGCCGAAATTTTGACCCCCTCCGATCTTCTTGAAACTCTGGATTCTGACAGAGGGCCACGAGACTTCGACCAGCGCGCAAAAATGGAGGCTCTAGACCCTTCCAGAGCCGAGATATCGGATGTCAAAGTTTTGACCAGAAAAAAAAACATAAGGGGTAACACTGTCGTTTTTGGCCGAAATTTTGACCCCCTCCGATCTTCTTGAAACTCTGGATTCTGACAGAGGGCCACGAGACTTCGACCAGCGCGCAAAAATGGAGGCTCTAGACCCTTCCAGAGCCGAGATATCGGATGTCAAAGTTTTGACCTGAAAAAAAAACATAAGGGGTAACACTGTCGTTTTTGGCCGAAATTTTGACCCCCTCCGATCTTCTTGAAACTCTGGATTCTGACAGAGGGCCACGAGACTTCGACCAGCGCGCAAAAATGGAGGCTCTAGACCCTTCCAGAGCCGAGATATCGGATGTCAAAGTTTTGACCAGAAAAAAAAACATAAGGGGTAACACTGTCGTTTTTGGCCGAAATTTTGACCCCCTCCGATCTTCTTGAAACTCTGGATTCTGACAGAGGGCCACGAGACTTCGACCAGCACGCAAAAATGGAGGCTCTAGACCCTTCCAGAGCCGAGATATCGGATGTCAAAGTTTTGACCAGAAAAAAAAACATAAGGGGTAACACTGTCGTTTTTGGCTGAAATTTTGACCCCCTCCGATCTTCTTGAAACTCTGGATTCTGACAGAGGGCCACGAGACTTCGACCAGCGCGCAAAAATGGAGGCTCTAGACCCTTCCAGAGCCGAGATATCGGATGTCAAAGTTTTGACCTGAAAAAAAAACATAAGGGGTAACACTGTCGTTTTTGGCCGAAATTTTGACCCCCTCCGATCTTCTTGAAACTCTGGATTCTGACAGAGGGCCACGAGACTTCGACCAGCACGCAAAAATGGAGGCTCTAGACCCTTCCAGAGCCGAGATATCGAAGGTCAAACTTTCAGCCAAAAAAAAAAATGACAGTGTTACCCCTTATGTTTTTTTTTCGGGCCGAAATTTTGACCTTCGATATCTCGGCTCTGGAAGGGTCTAGAGCCTCCATTTTTGCGCGCTGGTCGATGTCTCGTGGCCCTCTGTCAGAATCCAGAGTTTCAAGAAGATCGGAGGGGGTCAAAATTTCGGCCAAAAACGACAGTGTTACCCCTTATGTTTTTTTTTCTGGTCAAAACTTTGACATCCGATATCTCGGCTCTGGAAGGGTCTAGAGCCTCCATTTTTGCGCGCTGGTCGAAGTCTCGTGGCCCTCTGTCAGAATCCAGAGTTTCAAGAAGATCGGAGGGGGTCAAAATTTCGGCCAAAAACGACAGTGTTACCCCTTATGTTTTTTTTTCTGGTCAAAACTTTGACATCCGATATCTCGGCTCTGGAAGGGTCTAGAGCCTCCATTTTTGCGCGCTGGTCGAAGTCTCGTGGCCCTCTGTCGGAATCCAGAGTTTCAAGAAGATCGGAGGGGGTCAAAATTTCGGCCAAAAACGACAGTGTTACCCCTTATGTTTTTTTTTCAGGTCAAAACTTTGACATCCGATATCTCGGCTCTGGAAGGGTCTAGAGCCTCCATTTTTGCGCGCTGGTCGAAGTCTCGTGGCCCTCTGTCAGAATCCAGAGTTTCAAGAAGATCGGAGGGGGTCAAAATTTCGGCCAAAAACGACAGTGTTACCCCTTATGTTTTTTTTTCTGGTCAAAACTTTGACATCCGATATCTCGGCTCTGGAAGGGTCTAGAGCCTCCATTTTTGCGCGCTGGTCGAAGTCTCGTGGCCCTCTGTCGGAATCCAGAGTTTCAAGAAGATCGGAGGGGGTCAAAATTTCGGCCAAAAACGACAGTGTTACCCCTTATGTTTTTTTTTTCTGGTCAAAACTTTGACATCCGATATCTCGGCTCTGGAAGGGTCTAGAGCCTCCATTTTTGCGCGCTGGTCGAAGTCTCGTGGCCCTCTGTCAGAATCCAGAGTTTCAAGAAGATCGGAGGGGGTCAAAATTTCGGCCAAAAACGACAGTGTTACCCCTTATGTTTTTTTTTCTGGTCAAAACTTTGACATCCGATATCTCGGCTCTGGAAGGGTCTAGAGCCTCCATTTTTGCGCGCTGGTCGAAGTCTCGTGGCCCTCTGTCAGAATCCAGAGTTTCAAGAAGATCGGAGGGGGTCAAAATTTCGGCCAAAAACGACAGTGTTACCCCTTATGTTTTTTTTTCTGGTCAAAACTTTGACATCCGATATCTCGGCTCTGGAAGGGTCTAGAGCCTCCATTTTTGCGCGCTGGTCGAAGTCTCGTGGCCCTCTGTCAGAATCCAGAGTTTCAAGAAGATCGGAGGGGGTCAAAATTTCGGCCAAAAACGACAGTGTTACCCCTTATGTTTTTTTTTTCAGGTCAAAACTTTGACATCCGATATCTCGGCTCTGGAAGGGTCTAGAGCCTCCATTTTTGCGCGCTGGTCGAAGTCTCGTGGCCCTCTGTCAGAATCCAGAGTTTCAAAAAGATCGGAGGGGGTCAAAATTTTGGCCAAAAACGACAGTGTTACCCCTTATGTTTTTTTTTCAGGTCAAAACTTTGACATCCGATATCTCGGCTCTGGAAGGGTCTAGAGCCTCCATTTTTGCGCGCTGGTCGAAGTCTCGTGGCCCTCTGTCAGAATCCAGAGTTTCAAGAAGATCGGAGGGGGTCAAAATTTCGGCCAAAAACGACAGTGTTACCCCTTATGTTTTTTTTTCTGGTCAAAACTTTGACATCCGATATCTCGGCTCTGGAAGGGTCTAGAGCCTCCATTTTTGCGCGCTGGTCGAAGTCTCGTGGCCCTCTGTCAGAATCCAGAGTTTCAAGAAGATCGGAGGGGGTCAAAATTTCGGCCAAAAACGACAGTGTTACCCCTTATGTTTTTTTTTTTCTGGTCAAAACTTTGACATCCGATATCTTGGCTCTGGAAGGGTCTAGAGCCTCCATTTTTGCGCGCTGGTCGATGTCTCGTGGCCCTCTGTCAGAATCCAGAGTTTCAAAAAGATCGGAGGGGGTCAAAATTTTGGCCAAAAAAAAAAAACATAAGGGGTAACACTGTCATTTTTTTTTTTTGGCCAAAATTTTGACCCCCTCCGATCTTCTTGAAACTCTGGATTCTGACAGAGGGCCACGAGACTTCGACCAGCGCGCAAAAATGGAGGCTCTAGACCCTTCCAGAGCCGAGATATCGGATGTCAAAGTTTTGACCAGAAAAAAAAACATAAGGGGTAACACTGTCGTTTTTGGCCGAAATTTTGACCCCCTCCGATCTTCTTGAAACTCTGGATTCTGACAGAGGGCCACGAGACTTCGACCAGCGCGCAAAAATGGAGGCTCTAGACCCTTCCAGAGCCGAGATATCGGATGTCAAAGTTTTGACCAGAAAAAAAAACATAAGGGGTAACACTGTCGTTTTTGGCCGAAATTTTGACCCCCTCCGATCTTCTTGAAACTCTGGATTCTGACAGAGGGCCACGAGACTTCGACCAGCGCGCAAAAATGGAGGCTCTAGACCCTTCCAGAGCCGAGATATCGGATGTCAAAGTTTTGACCTGAAAAAAAAACATAAGGGGTAACACTGTCGTTTTTGGCCGAAATTTTGACCCCCTCCGATCTTCTTGAAACTCTGGATTCTGACAGAGGGCCACGAGACTTCGACCAGCGCGCAAAAATGGAGGCTCTAGACCCTTCCAGAGCCGAGATATCGGATGTCAAAGTTTTGACCAGAAAAAAAAACATAAGGGGTAACACTGTCGTTTTTGGCCGAAATTTTGACCCCCTCCGATCTTCTTGAAACTCTGGATTCTGACAGAGGGCCACGAGACTTCGACCAGCGCGCAAAAATGGAGGCTCTAGACCCTTCCAGAGCCGAGATATCGGATGTCAAAGTTTTGACCTGAAAAAAAAACATAAGGGGTAACACTGTCGTTTTTGGCCGAAATTTTGACCCCCTCCGATCTTCTTGAAACTCTGGATTCTGACAGAGGGCCACGAGACTTCGACCAGCGCGCAAAAATGGAGGCTCTAGACCCTTCCAGAGCCGAGATATCGGATGTCAAAGTTTTGACCAGAAAAAAAAACATAAGGGGTAACACTGTCGTTTTTGGCCGAAATTTTGACCCCCTCCGATCTTCTTGAAACTCTGGATTCTGACAGAGGGCCACGAGACTTCGACCAGCGCGCAAAAATGGAGGCTCTAGACCCTTCCAGAGCCGAGATATCGGATGTCAAAGTTTTGACCTGAAAAAAAAAACATAAGGGGTAACACTGTCGTTTTTGGCCGAAATTTTGACCCCCTCCGATCTTCTTGAAACTCTGGATTCTGACAGAGGGCCACGAGACTTCGACCAGCACGCAAAAATGGAGGCTCTAGACCCTTCCAGAGCCGAGATATCGAAGGTCAAACTTTCAGCCAAAAAAAAAAAATGACAGTGTTACCCCTTATGTTTTTTTTTCGGGCCGAAATTTTGACCTTCGATATCTCGGCTCTGGAAGGGTCTAGAGCCTCCATTTTTGCGCGCTGGTCGATGTCTCGTGGCCCTCTGTCAGAATCCAGAGTTTCAAGAAGATCGGAGGGGGTCAAAATTTCGGCCAAAAACGACAGTGTTACCCCTTATGTTTTTTTTTCTGGTCAAAACTTTGACATCCGATATCTCGGCTCTGGAAGGGTCTAGAGCCTCCATTTTTGCGCGCTGGTCGAAGTCTCGTGGCCCTCTGTCAGAATCCAGAGTTTCAAGAAGATCGGAGGGGGTCAAAATTTCGGCCAAAAACGACAGTGTTACCCCTTATGTTTTTTTTTCTGGTCAAAACTTTGACATCCGATATCTCGGCACTGGAAGGGTCTAGAGCCTCCATTTTTGCGCGCTGGTCGATGTCTCGTGGCCCTCTGTCAGAATCCAGAGTTTCAAGAAGATCGGAGGGGGTCAAAATTTCGGCCAAAAACGACAGTGTTACCCCTTATGTTTTTTTTTCTGGTCAAAACTTTGACATCCGATATCTCGGCTCTGGAAGGGTCTAGAGCCTCCATTTTTGCGCGCTGGTCGAAGTCTCGTGGCCCTCTGTCAGAATCCAGAGTTTCAAGAAGATCGGAGGGGGTCAAAATTTCGGCCAAAAACGACAGTGTTACCCCTTATGTTTTTTTTTCTGGTCAAAACTTTGACATCCGATATCTCGGCTCTGGAAGGGTCTAGAGCCTCCATTTTTGCGCGCTGGTCGAAGTCTCGTGGCCCTCTGTCAGAATCCAGAGTTTCAAGAAGATCGGAGGGGGTCAAAATTTCGGCCAAAAACGACAGTGTTACCCCTTATGTTTTTTTTTCTGGTCAAAACTTTGACATCCGATATCTCGGCTCTGGAAGGGTCTAGAGCCTCCATTTTTGCGCGCTGGTCGAAGTCTCGTGGCCCTCTGTCAGAATCCAGAGTTTCAAGAAGATCGGAGGGGGTCAAAATTTCGGCCAAAAACGACAGTGTTACCCCTTATGTTTTTTTTTTTCAGGTCAAAACTTTGACATCCGATATCTCGGCTCTGGAAGGGTCTAGAGCCTCCATTTTTGCGCGCTGGTCGATGTCTCGTGGCCCTCTGTCAGAATCCAGAGTTTCAAAAAGATCAGAGGGGGTCAAAATTTTGGCCAAAAAAAAAAAACATAAGGGGTAACACTGTCATTTTTTTTTTGGCCAAAATTTTGACCCCCTCCGATCTTCTTGAAACTCTGGATTCTGACAGAGGGCCACGAGACTTCGACCAGCGCGCAAAAATGGAGGCTCTAGACCCTTCCAGAGCCGAGATATCGGATGTCAAAGTTTTGACCAGAAAAAAAAACATAAGGGGTAACACTGTCGTTTTTGGCCGAAATTTTGACCCCCTCCGATCTTCTTGAAACTCTGGATTCTGACAGAGGGCCACGAGACTTCGACCAGCGCGCAAAAATGGAGGCTCTAGACCCTTCCAGAGCCGAGATATCGGATGTCAAAGTTTTGACCAGAAAAAAAAACATAAGGGGTAACACTGTCGTTTTTGGCCGAAATTTTGACCCCCTCCGATCTTCTTGAAACTCTGGATTCTGACAGAGGGCCACGAGACTTCGACCAGCGCGCAAAAATGGAGGCTCTAGACCCTTCCAGAGCCGAGATATCGGATGTCAAAGTTTTGACCAGAAAAAAAAACATAAGGGGTAACACTGTCGTTTTTGGCCGAAATTTTGACCCCCTCCGATCTTCTTGAAACTCTGGATTCTGACAGAGGGCCACGAGACTTCGACCAGCGCGCAAAAATGGAGGCTCTAGACCCTTCCAGAGCCGAGATATCGGATGTCAAAGTTTTGACCAGAAAAAAAAACATAAGGGGTAACACTGTCGTTTTTGGCCGAAATTTTGACCCCCTCCGATCTTCTTGAAACTCTGGATTCTGACAGAGGGCCACGAGACTTCGACCAGCGCGCAAAAATGGAGGCTCTAGACCCTTCCAGAGCCGAGATATCGGATGTCAAAGTTTTGACCTGAAAAAAAAAAACATAAGGGGTAACACTGTCGTTTTTGGCCGAAATTTTGACCCCCTCCGATCTTCTTGAAACTCTGGATTCTGACAGAGGGCCACGAGACTTCGACCAGCACGCAAAAATGGAGGCTCTAGACCCTTCCAGAGCCGAGATATCGAAGGTCAAACTTTCAGCCAAAAAAAAAAATGACAGTGTTACCCCTTATGTTTTTTTTTCGGGCCGAAATTTTGACCTTCGATATCTCGGCTCTGGAAGGGTCTAGAGCCTCCATTTTTGCGCGCTGGTCGATGTCTCGTGGCCCTCTGTCAGAATCCAGAGTTTCAAGAAGATCGGAGGGGGTCAAAATTTCGGCCAAAAACGACAGTGTTACCCCTTATGTTTTTTTTTCTGGTCAAAACTTTGACATCCGATATCTCGGCTCTGGAAGGGTCTAGAGCCTCCATTTTTGCGCGCTGGTCGAAGTCTCGTGGCCCTCTGTCAGAATCCAGAGTTTCAAGAAGATCGGAGGGGGTCAAAATTTCGGCCAAAAACGACAGTGTTACCCCTTATGTTTTTTTTTCTGGTCAAAACTTTGACATCCGATATCTCGGCTCTGGAAGGGTCTAGAGCCTCCATTTTTGCGCGCTGGTCGAAGTCTCGTGGCCCTCTGTCGGAATCCAGAGTTTCAAGAAGATCGGAGGGGGTCAAAATTTCGGCCAAAAACGACAGTGTTACCCCTTATGTTTTTTTTTCTGGTCAAAACTTTGACATCCGATATCTCGGCTCTGGAAGGGTCTAGAGCCTCCATTTTTGCGCGCTGGTCGAAGTCTCGTGGCCCTCTGTCAGAATCCAGAGTTTCAAGAAGATCGGAGGGGGTCAAAATTTCGGCCAAAAACGACAGTGTTACCCCTTATGTTTTTTTTTCTGGTCAAAACTTTGACATCCGATATCTCGGCTCTGGAAGGGTCTAGAGCCTCCATTTTTGCGCGCTGGTCGAAGTCTCGTGGCCCTCTGTCAGAATCCAGAGTTTCAAGAAGATCGGAGGGGGTCAAAATTTCGGCCAAAAACGACAGTGTTACCCCTTATGTTTTTTTTTCTGGTCAAAACTTTGACATCCGATATCTCGGCTCTGGAAGGGTCTAGAGCCTCCATTTTTGCGCGCTGGTCGAAGTCTTGTGGCCCTCTGTCAGAATCCAGAGTTTCAAGAAGATCGGAGGGGGTCAAAATTTCGGCCAAAAACGACAGTGTTACCCCTTATGTTTTTTTTTTCAGGTCAAAACTTTGACATCCGATATCTCGGCTCTGGAAGGGTCTAGAGCCTCCATTTTTGCGCGCTGGTCGATGTCTCGTGGCCCTCTGTCAGAATCCAGAGTTTCAAAAAGATCGGAGGGGGTCAAAATTTTGGCCAAAAAAAAAAACATAAGGGGTAACACTGTCATTTTTTTTTTTTGGCCAAAATTTTGACCCCCTCCGATCTTCTTGAAACTCTGGATTCTGACAGAGGGCCACGAGACTTCGACCAGCGCGCAAAAATGGAGGCTCTAGACCCTTCCAGAGCCGAGATATCGGATGTCAAAGTTTTGACCAGAAAAAAAAACATAAGGGGTAACACTGTCGTTTTTGGCCGAAATTTTGACCCCCTCCGATCTTCTTGAAACTCTGGATTCTGACAGAGGGCCACGAGACTTCGACCAGCGCGCAAAAATGGAGGCTCTAGACCCTTCCAGAGCCGAGATATCGGATGTCAAAGTTTTGACCAGAAAAAAAAACATAAGGGGTAACACTGTCGTTTTTGGCCGAAATTTTGACCCCCTCCGATCTTCTTGAAACTCTGGATTCTGACAGAGGGCCACGAGACTTCGACCAGCGCGCAAAAATGGAGGCTCTAGACCCTTCCAGAGCCGAGATATCGGATGTCAAAGTTTTGACCTGAAAAAAAAAACATAAGGGGTAACACTGTCGTTTTTGGCCGAAATTTTGACCCCCTCCGATCTTCTTGAAACTCTGGATTCTGACAGAGGGCCACGAGACTTCGACCAGCACGCAAAAATGGAGGCTCTAGACCCTTCCAGAGCCGAGATATCGAAGGTCAAACTTTCAGCCAAAAAAAAAAATGACAGTGTTACCCCTTATGTTTTTTTTTCGGGCCGAAATTTTGACCTTCGATATCTCGGCTCTGGAAGGGTCTAGAGCCTCCATTTTTGCGCGCTGGTCGATGTCTCGTGGCCCTCTGTCAGAATCCAGAGTTTCAAGAAGATCGGAGGGGGTCAAAATTTCGGCCAAAAACGACAGTGTTACCCCTTATGTTTTTTTTTCTGGTCAAAACTTTGACATCCGATATCTCGGCTCTGGAAGGGTCTAGAGCCTCCATTTTTGCGCGCTGGTCGAAGTCTCGTGGCCCTCTGTCAGAATCCAGAGTTTCAAGAAGATCGGAGGGGGTCAAAATTTCGGCCAAAAACGACAGTGTTACCCCTTATGTTTTTTTTTCTGGTCAAAACTTTGACATCCGATATCTCGGCTCTGGAAGGGTCTAGAGCCTCCATTTTTGCGCGCTGGTCGAAGTCTCGTGGCCCTCTGTCAGAATCCAGAGTTTCAAGAAGATCGGAGGGGGTCAAAATTTCGGCCAAAAACGACAGTGTTACCCCTTATGTTTTTTTTTTCAGGTCAAAACTTTGACATCCGATATCTCGGCTCTGGAAGGGTCTAGAGCCTCCATTTTTGCGCGCTGGTCGATGTCTCGTGGCCCTCTGTCAGAATCCAGAGTTTCAAAAAGATCGGAGGGGGTCAAAATTTTGGCCAAAAAAAAAAAACATAAGGGGTAACACTGTCATTTTTTTTTTTTGGCCAAAATTTTGACCCCCTCCGATCTTCTTGAAACTCTGGATTCTGACAGAGGGCCACGAGACTTCGACCAGCGCGCAAAAATGGAGGCTCTAGACCCTTCCAGAGCCGAGATATCGGATGTCAAAGTTTTGACCAGAAAAAAAAACATAAGGGGTAACACTGTCGTTTTTGGCCGAAATTTTGACCCCCTCCGATCTTCTTGAAACTCTGGATTCTGACAGAGGGCCACGAGACTTCGACCAGCGCGCAAAAATGGAGGCTCTAGACCCTTCCAGAGCCGAGATATCGAAGGTCAAACTTTCAGCCAAAAAAAAAAATGACAGTGTTACCCCTTATGTTTTTTTTTCGGGCCGAAATTTTGACCTTCGATATCTCGGCTCTGGAAGGGTCTAGAGCCTCCATTTTTGCGCGCTGGTCGATGTCTCGTGGCCCTCTGTCAGAATCCAGAGTTTCAAGAAGATCGGAGGGGGTCAAAATTTCGGCCAAAAACGACAGTGTTACCCCTTATGTTTTTTTTTCTGGTCAAAACTTTGACATCCGATATCTCGGCTCTGGAAGGGTCTAGAGCCTCCATTTTTGCGCGCTGGTCGAAGTCTCGTGGCCCTCTGTCAGAATCCAGAGTTTCAAGAAGATCGGAGGGGGTCAAAATTTCGGCCAAAAACGACAGTGTTACCCCTTATGTTTTTTTTTCTGGTCAAAACTTTGACATCCGATATCTCGGCTCTGGAAGGGTCTAGAGCCTCCATTTTTGCGCGCTGGTCGAAGTCTCGTGGCCCTCTGTCGGAATCCAGAGTTTCAAGAAGATCGGAGGGGGTCAAAATTTCGGCCAAAAACGACAGTGTTACCCCTTATGTTTTTTTTTCTGGTCAAAACTTTGACATCCGATATCTCGGCTCTGGAAGGGTCTAGAGCCTCCATTTTTGCGCGCTGGTCGAAGTCTCGTGGCCCTCTGTCAGAATCCAGAGTTTCAAGAAGATCGGAGGGGGTCAAAATTTCGGCCAAAAACGACAGTGTTACCCCTTATGTTTTTTTTTCTGGTCAAAACTTTGACATCCGATATCTCGGCTCTGGAAGGGTCTAGAGCCTCCATTTTTGCGCGCTGGTCGAAGTCTCGTGGCCCTCTGTCAGAATCCAGAGTTTCAAGAAGATCGGAGGGGGTCAAAATTTCGGCCAAAAACGACAGTGTTACCCCTTATGTTTTTTTTTCTGGTCAAAACTTTGACATCCGATATCTCGGCTCTGGAAGGGTCTAGAGCCTCCATTTTTGCGCGCTGGTCGAAGTCTCGTGGCCCTCTGTCAGAATCCAGAGTTTCAAGAAGATCGGAGGGGGTCAAAATTTCGGCCAAAAACGACAGTGTTACCCCTTATGTTTTTTTTTCTGGTCAAAACTTTGACATCCGATATCTCGGCTCTGGAAGGGTCTAGAGCCTCCATTTTTGCGCGCTGGTCGAAGTCTCGTGGCCCTCTGTCAGAATCCAGAGTTTCAAGAAGATCGGAGGGGGTCAAAATTTCGGCCAAAAACGACAGTGTTACCCCTTATGTTTTTTTTTCTGGTCAAAACTTTGACATCCGATATCTCGGCTCTGGAAGGGTCTAGAGCCTCCATTTTTGCGCGCTGGTCGAAGTCTCGTGGCCCTCTGTCAGAATCCAGAGTTTCAAGAAGATCGGAGGGGGTCAAAATTTTGGCCAAAAACGACAGTGTTACCCCTTATGTTTTTTTTTCTGGTCAAAACTTTGACATCCGATATCTCGGCTCTGGAAGGGTCTAGAGCCTCCATTTTTGCGCGCTGGTCGAAGTCTCGTGGCCCTCTGTCAGAATCCAGAGTTTCAAGAAGATCGGAGGGGGTCAAAATTTCGGCCAAAAACGACAGTGTTACCCCTTATGTTTTTTTTTTCAGGTCAAAACTTTGACATCCGATATCTCGGCTCTGGAAGGGTCTAGAGCCTCCATTTTTGCGCGCTGGTCGAAGTCTCGTGGCCCTCTGTCAGAATCCAGAGTTTCAAAAAGATCGGAGGGGGTCAAAATTTTGGCCAAAAACGACAGTGTTACCCCTTATGTTTTTTTTTCAGGTCAAAACTTTGACATCCGATATCTCGGCTCTGGAAGGGTCTAGAGCCTCCATTTTTGCGCGCTGGTCGAAGTCTCGTGGCCCTCTGTCAGAATCCAGAGTTTCAAGAAGATCGGAGGGGGTCAAAATTTCGGCCAAAAACGACAGTGTTACCCCTTATGTTTTTTTTTCTGGTCAAAACTTTGACATCCGATATCTCGGCTCTGGAAGGGTCTAGAGCCTCCATTTTTGCGCGCTGGTCGAAGTCTCGTGGCCCTCTGTCAGAATCCAGAGTTTCAAGAAGATCGGAGGGGGTCAAAATTTCGGCCAAAAACGACAGTGTTACCCCTTATGTTTTTTTTTTCTGGTCAAAACTTTGACATCCGATATCTTGGCTCTGGAAGGGTCTAGAGCCTCCATTTTTGCGCGCTGGTCGATGTCTCGTGGCCCTCTGTCAGAATCCAGAGTTTCAAAAAGATCGGAGGGGGTCAAAATTTTGGCCAAAAAAAAAAAACATAAGGGGTAACACTGTCATTTTTTTTTTTTGGCCAAAATTTTGACCCCCTCCGATCTTCTTGAAACTCTGGATTCTGACAGAGGGCCACGAGACTTCGACCAGCGCGCAAAAATGGAGGCTCTAGACCCTTCCAGAGCCGAGATATCGGATGTCAAAGTTTTGACCAGAAAAAAAAACATAAGGGGTAACACTGTCGTTTTTGGCCGAAATTTTGACCCCCTCCGATCTTCTTGAAACTCTGGATTCTGACAGAGGGCCACGAGACTTCGACCAGCGCGCAAAAATGGAGGCTCTAGACCCTTCCAGAGCCGAGATATCGGATGTCAAAGTTTTGACCAGAAAAAAAAACATAAGGGGTAACACTGTCGTTTTTGGCCGAAATTTTGACCCCCTCCGATCTTCTTGAAACTCTGGATTCTGACAGAGGGCCACGAGACTTCGACCAGCGCGCAAAAATGGAGGCTCTAGACCCTTCCAGAGCCGAGATATCGGATGTCAAAGTTTTGACCAGAAAAAAAAACATAAGGGGTAACACTGTCGTTTTTGGCCGAAATTTTGACCCCCTCCGATCTTCTTGAAACTCTGGATTCTGACAGAGGGCCACGAGACTTCGACCAGCGCGCAAAAATGGAGGCTCTAGACCCTTCCAGAGCCGAGATATCGGATGTCAAAGTTTTGACCTGAAAAAAAAAACATAAGGGGTAACACTGTCGTTTTTGGCCGAAATTTTGACCCCCTCCGATCTTCTTGAAACTCTGGATTCTGACAGAGGGCCACGAGACTTCGACCAGCACGCAAAAATGGAGGCTCTAGACCCTTCCAGAGCCGAGATATCGAAGGTCAAACTTTCAGCCAAAAAAAAAAATGACAGTGTTACCCCTTATGTTTTTTTTTTCGGGCCGAAATTTTGACCTTCGATATCTCGGCTCTGGAAGGGTCTAGAGCCTCCATTTTTGCGCGCTGGTCGATGTCTCGTGGCCCTCTGTCAGAATCCAGAGTTTCAAGAAGATCGGAGGGGGTCAAAATTTCGGCCAAAAACGACAGTGTTACCCCTTATGTTTTTTTTTCTGGTCAAAACTTTGACATCCGATATCTCGGCTCTGGAAGGGTCTAGAGCCTCCATTTTTGCGCGCTGGTCGAAGTCTCGTGGCCCTCTGTCAGAATCCAGAGTTTCAAGAAGATCGGAGGGGGTCAAAATTTCGGCCAAAAACGACAGTGTTACCCCTTATGTTTTTTTTTCTGGTCAAAACTTTGACATCCGATATCTCGGCTCTGGAAGGGTCTAGAGCCTCCATTTTTGCGCGCTGGTCGAAGTCTCGTGGCCCTCTGTCAGAATCCAGAGTTTCAAGAAGATCGGAGGGGGTCAAAATTTCGGCCAAAAACGACAGTGTTACCCCTTATGTTTTTTTTTTCAGGTCAAAACTTTGACATCCGATATCTCGGCTCTGGAAGGGTCTAGAGCCTCCATTTTTGCGCGCTGGTCGATGTCTCGTGGCCCTCTGTCAGAATCCAGAGTTTCAAAAAGATCGGAGGGGGTCAAAATTTTGGCCAAAAAAAAAAAACATAAGGGGTAACACTGTCATTTTTTTTTTTGGCCAAAATTTTGACCCCCTCCGATCTTCTTGAAACTCTGGATTCTGACAGAGGGCCACGAGACTTCGACCAGCGCGCAAAAATGGAGGCTCTAGACCCTTCCAGAGCCGAGATATCGGATGTCAAAGTTTTGCACCAGAAAAAAAAACATAAGGGGTAACACTGTCGTTTTTGGCCGAAATTTTGACCCCCTCCGATCTTCTTGAAACTCTGGATTCTGACAGAGGGCCACGAGACTTCGACCAGCGCGCAAAAATGGAGGCTCTAGACCCTTCCAGAGCCGAGATATCGGATGTCAAAGTTTTGACCTGAAAAAAAAACATAAGGGGTAACACTGTCGTTTTTGGCCGAAATTTTGACCCCCTCCGATCTTCTTGAAACTCTGGATTCTGACAGAGGGCCACGAGACTTCGACCAGCGCGCAAAAATGGAGGCTCTAGACCCTTCCAGAGCCGAGATATCGGATGTCAAAGTTTTGACCAGAAAAAAAAACATAAGGGGTAACACTGTCGTTTTTGGCCGAAATTTTGACCCCCTCCGATCTTCTTGAAACTCTGGATTCTGACAGAGGGCCACGAGACTTCGACCAGCGCGCAAAAATGGAGGCTCTAGACCCTTCCAGAGCCGAGATATCGGATGTCAAAGTTTTGACCAGAAAAAAAAACATAAGGGGTAACACTGTCGTTTTTGGCCGAAATTTTGACCCCCCTCCGATCTTCTTGAAACTCTGGATTCTGACAGAGGGCCACGAGACTTCGACCAGCGCGCAAAAATGGAGGCTCTAGACCCTTCCAGAGCCGAGATATCGGATGTCAAAGTTTTGACCTGAAAAAAAAAAACATAAGGGGTAACACTGTCGTTTTTGGCCGAAATTTTGACCCCCTCCGATCTTCTTGAAACTCTGGATTCTGACAGAGGGCCACGAGACTTCGACCAGCACGCAAAAATGGAGGCTCTAGACCCTTCCAGAGCCGAGATATCGGATGTCGAAGTTTTGACCTGAAAAAAAAACATAAGGGGTAACACTGTCGTTTTTGGCCGAAATTTTGACCCCCCTCCGATCTTCTTGAAACTCTGGATTCTGACAGAGGGCCACGAGACTTCGACCAGCGCGCAAAAATGGAGGCTCTAGACCCTTCCAGAGCCGAGATATCGAAGGTCAAACTTTCAGCCAAAAAAAAAATGACAGTGTTACCCCTTATGTTTTTTTTTCGGGCCGAAATTTTGACCTTCGATATCTCGGCTCTGGAAGGGTCTAGAGCCTCCATTTTTGCGCGCTGGTCGATGTCTCGTGGCCCTCTGTCAGAATCCAGAGTTTCAAAAAGATCGGAGGGGGTCAAAATTTCGGCCAAAAACGACAGTGTTACCCCTTATGTTTTTTTTTCTGGTCAAAACTTTGACATCCGATATCTCGGCTCTGGAAGGGTCTAGAGCCTCCATTTTTGCGCGCTGGTCGAAGTCTCGTGGCCCTCTGTCAGAATCCAGAGTTTCAAGAAGATCGGAGGGGGTCAAAATTTCGGCCAAAAACGACAGTGTTACCCCTTATGTTTTTTTTTCTGTTCAAAACTTTGACATCCGATATCTCGGCTCTGGAAGGGTCTAGAGCCTCCATTTTTGCGCGCTGGTCGAAGTCTCGTGGCCCTCTGTCGGAATCCAGAGTTTCAAGAAGATCGGAGGGGGTCAAAATTTCGGCCAAAAACGACAGTGTTACCCCTTATGTTTTTTTTTCTGGTCAAAACTTTGACATCCGATATCTCGGCTCTGGAAGGGTCTAGAGCCTCCATTTTTGCGCGCTGGTCGAAGTCTCGTGGCCCTCTGTCAGAATCCAGAGTTTCAAGAAGATCGGAGGGGGTCAAAATTTCGGCCAAAAACGACAGTGTTACCCCTTATGTTTTTTTTTCTGGTCAAAACTTTGACATCCGATATCTCGGCTCTGGAAGGGTCTAGAGCCTCCATTTTTGCGCGCTGGTCGAAGTCTCGTGGCCCTCTGTCAGAATCCAGAGTTTCAAGAAGATCGGAGGGGGTCAAAATTTCGGCCAAAAACGACAGTGTTACCCCTTATGTTTTTTTTTCTGGTCAAAACTTTGACATCCGATATCTCGGCTCTGGAAGGGTCTAGAGCCTCCATTTTTGCGCGCTGGTCGAAGTCTCGTGGCCCTCTGTCAGAATCCAGAGTTTCAAGAAGATCGGAGGGGGTCAAAATTTCGGCCAAAAACGACAGTGTTACCCCTTATGTTTTTTTTTTCAGGTCAAAACTTTGACATCCGATATCTCGGCTCTGGAAGGGTCTAGAGCCTCCATTTTTGCGCGCTGGTCGATGTCTCGTGGCCCTCTGTCAGAATCCAGAGTTTCAAAAAGATCGGAGGGGGTCAAAATTTTGGCCAAAAAAAAAAAAACATAAGGGGTAACACTGTCATTTTTTTTTTTGGCCAAAATTTTGACCCCCTCCGATCTTCTTGAAACTCTGGATTCTGACAGAGGGCCACGAGACTTCGACCAGCGCGCAAAAATGGAGGCTCTAGACCCTTCCAGAGCCGAGATATCGGATGTCAAAGTTTTGACCAGAAAAAAAAACATAAGGGGTAACACTGTCGTTTTTGGCCGAAATTTTGACCCCCTCCGATCTTCTTGAAACTCTGGATTCTGACAGAGGGCCACGAGACTTCGACCAGCGCGCAAAAATGGAGGCTCTAGACCCTTCCAGAGCCGAGATATCGGATGTCAAAGTTTTGACCTGAAAAAAAAACATAAGGGGTAACACTGTCGTTTTTGGCCGAAATTTTGACCCCCTCCGATCTTCTTGAAACTCTGGATTCTGACAGAGGGCCACGAGACTTCGACCAGCGCGCAAAAATGGAGGCTCTAGACCCTTCCAGAGCCGAGATATCGGATGTCAAAGTTTTGACCAGAAAAAAAAACATAAGGGGTAACACTGTCGTTTTTGGCCGAAATTTTGACCCCCTCCGATCTTCTTGAAACTCTGGATTCTGACAGAGGGCCACGAGACTTCGACCAGCGCGCAAAAATGGAGGCTCTAGACCCTTCCAGAGCCGAGATATCGGATGTCAAAGTTTTGACCAGAAAAAAAAACATAAGGGGTAACACTGTCGTTTTTGGCCGAAATTTTGACCCCCTCCGATCTTCTTGAAACTCTGGATTCTGACAGAGGGCCACGAGACTTCGACCAGCGCGCAAAAATGGAGGCTCTAGACCCTTCCAGAGCCGAGATATCGGATGTCAAAGTTTTGACCTGAAAAAAAAAACATAAGGGGTAACACTGTCGTTTTTGGCCGAAATTTTGACCCCCTCCGATCTTCTTGAAACTCTGGATTCTGACAGAGGGCCACGAGACTTCGACCAGCACGCAAAAATGGAGGCTCTAGACCCTTCCAGAGCCGAGATATCGAAGGTCAAACTTTCAGCCAAAAAAAAAAATGACAGTGTTACCCCTTATGTTTTTTTTTCGGGCCGAAATTTTGACCTTCGATATCTCGGCTCTGGAAGGGTCTAGAGCCTCCATTTTTGCGCGCTGGTCGATGTCTCGTGGCCCTCTGTCAGAATCCAGAGTTTCAAGAAGATCGGAGGGGGTCAAAATTTCGGCCAAAAACGACAGTGTTACCCCTTATGTTTTTTTTTCTGGTCAAAACTTTGACATCCGATATCTCGGCTCTGGAAGGGTCTAGAGCCTCCATTTTTGCGCGCTGGTCGAAGTCTCGTGGCCCTCTGTCAGAATCCAGAGTTTCAAGAAGATCGGAGGGGGTCAAAATTTCGGCCAAAAACGACAGTGTTACCCCTTATGTTTTTTTTTCTGGTCAAAACTTTGACATCCGATATCTCGGCTCTGGAAGGGTCTAGAGCCTCCATTTTTGCGCGCTGGTCGAAGTCTCGTGGCCCTCTGTCGGAATCCAGAGTTTCAAGAAGATCGGAGGGGGTCAAAATTTCGGCCAAAAACGACAGTGTTACCCCTTATGTTTTTTTTTCTGGTCAAAACTTTGACATCCGATATCTCGGCTCTGGAAGGGTCTAGAGCCTCCATTTTTGCGCGCTGGTCGAAGTCTCGTGGCCCTCTGTCAGAATCCAGAGTTTCAAGAAGATCGGAGGGGGTCAAAATTTCGGCCAAAAACGACAGTGTTACCCCTTATGTTTTTTTTTCTGGTCAAAACTTTGACATCCGATATCTCGGCTCTGGAAGGGTCTAGAGCCTCCATTTTTGCGCGCTGGTCGAAGTCTCGTGGCCCTCTGTCAGAATCCAGAGTTTCAAGAAGATCGGAGGGGGTCAAAATTTCGGCCAAAAACGACAGTGTTACCCCTTATGTTTTTTTTTCTGGTCAAAACTTTGACATCCGATATCTCGGCTCTGGAAGGGTCTAGAGCCTCCATTTTTGCGCGCTGGTCGAAGTCTCGTGGCCCTCTGTCAGAATCCAGAGTTTCAAGAAGATCGGAGGGGGTCAAAATTTCGGCCAAAAACGACAGTGTTACCCCTTATGTTTTTTTTTTCAGGTCAAAACTTTGACATCCGATATCTCGGCTCTGGAAGGGTCTAGAGCCTCCATTTTTGCGCGCTGGTCGATGTCTCGTGGCCCTCTGTCAGAATCCAGAGTTTCAAAAAGATCGGAGGGGGTCAAAATTTTGGCCAAAAAAAAAAAACATAAGGGGTAACACTGTCATTTTTTTTTTTTGGCCAAAATTTTGACCCCCTCCGATCTTCTTGAAACTCTGGATTCTGACAGAGGGCCACGAGACTTCGACCAGCGCGCAAAAATGGAGGCTCTAGACCCTTCCAGAGCCGAGATATCGGATGTCAAAGTTTTGACCAGAAAAAAAAACATAAGGGGTAACACTGTCGTTTTTGGCCGAAATTTTGACCCCCTCCGATCTTCTTGAAACTCTGGATTCTGACAGAGGGCCACGAGACTTCGACCAGCGCGCAAAAATGGAGGCTCTAGACCCTTCCAGAGCCGAGATATCGGATGTCAAAGTTTTGACCAGAAAAAAAAACATAAGGGGTAACACTGTCGTTTTTGGCCGAAATTTTGACCCCCTCCGATCTTCTTGAAACTCTGGATTCTGACAGAGGGCCACGAGACTTCGACCAGCGCGCAAAAATGGAGGCTCTAGACCCTTCCAGAGCCGAGATATCGGATGTCAAAGTTTTGACCAGAAAAAAAAACATAAGGGGTAACACTGTCGTTTTTGGCCGAAATTTTGACCCCCTCCGATCTTCTTGAAACTCTGGATTCTGACAGAGGGCCACGAGACTTCGACCAGCGCGCAAAAATGGAGGCTCTAGACCCTTCCAGAGCCGAGATATCGGATGTCAAAGTTTTGACCAGAAAAAAAAACATAAGGGGTAACACTGTCGTTTTTGGCCGAAATTTTGACCCCCTCCGATCTTCTTGAAACTCTGGATTCTGACAGAGGGCCACGAGACTTCGACCAGCGCGCAAAAATGGAGGCTCTAGACCCTTCCAGAGCCGAGATATCGGATGTCAAAGTTTTGACCTGAAAAAAAAAACATAAGGGGTAACACTGTCGTTTTTGGCCGAAATTTTGACCCCCTCCGATCTTCTTGAAACTCTGGATTCTGACAGAGGGCCACGAGACTTCGACCAGCACGCAAAAATGGAGGCTCTAGACCCTTCCAGAGCCGAGATATCGAAGGTCAAACTTTCAGCCAAAAAAAAAAATGACAGTGTTACCCCTTATGTTTTTTTTTCTGGTCAAAACTTTGACATCCGATATCTCGGCTCTGGAAGGGTCTAGAGCCTCCATTTTTGCGCGCTGGTCGAAGTCTCGTGGCCCTCTGTCGGAATCCAGAGTTTCAAGAAGATCGGAGGGGGTCAAAATTTCGGCCAAAAACGACAGTGTTACCCCTTATGTTTTTTTTTTCAGGTCAAAACTTTGACATCCGATATCTCGGCTCTGGAAGGGTCTAGAGCCTCCATTTTTGCGCGCTGGTCGAAGTCTCGTGGCCCTCTGTCAGAATCCAGAGTTTCAAGAAGATCGGAGGGGGTCAAAATTTCGGCCAAAAACGACAGTGTTACCCCTTATGTTTTTTTTTCTGGTCAAAACTTTGACATCCGATATCTCGGCTCTGGAAGGGTCTAGAGCCTCCATTTTTGCGCGCTGGTCGAAGTCTCGTGGCCCTCTGTCAGAATCCAGAGTTTCAAGAAGATCGGAGGGGGTCAAAATTTCGGCCAAAAACGACAGTGTTACCCCTTATGTTTTTTTTTTCAGGTCAAAACTTTGACATCCGATATCTCGGCTCTGGAAGGGTCTAGAGCCTCCATTTTTGCGCGCTGGTCGATGTCTCGTGGCCCTCTGTCAGAATCCAGAGTTTCAAAAAGATCGGAGGGGGTCAAAATTTTGGCCAAAAAAAAAAAACATAAGGGGTAACACTGTCATTTTTTTTTTTTGGCCAAAATTTTGACCCCCTCCGATCTTCTTGAAACTCTGGATTCTGACAGAGGGCCACGAGACTTCGACCAGCGCGCAAAAATGGAGGCTCTAGACTCTTCCAGAGCCGAGATATCGGATGTCAAAGTTTTGACCAGAAAAAAAAACATAAGGGGTAACACTGTCGTTTTTGGCCGAAATTTTGACCCCCTCCGATCTTCTTGAAACTCTGGATTCTGACAGAGGGCCACGAGACTTCGACCAGCGCGCAAAAATGGAGGCTCTAGACCCTTCCAGAGCCGAGATATCGGATGTCAAAGTTTTGACCTGAAAAAAAAACATAAGGGGTAACACTGTCGTTTTTGGCCGAAATTTTGACCCCCTCCGATCTTCTTGAAACTCTGGATTCTGACAGAGGGCCACGAGACTTCGACCAGCGCGCAAAAATGGAGGCTCTAGACCCTTCCAGAGCCGAGATATCGGATGTCAAAGTTTTGACCAGAAAAAAAAACATAAGGGGTAACACTGTCGTTTTTGGCCGAAATTTTGACCCCCTCCGATCTTCTTGAAACTCTGGATTCTGACAGAGGGCCACGAGACTTCGACCAGCGCGCAAAAATGGAGGCTCTAGACCCTTCCAGAGCCGAGATATCGGATGTCAAAGTTTTGACCAGAAAAAAAAACATAAGGGGTAACACTGTCGTTTTTGGCCGAAATTTTGACCCCCTCCGATCTTCTTGAAACTCTGGATTCTGACAGAGGGCCACGAGACTTCGACCAGCGCGCAAAAATGGAGGCTCTAGACCCTTCCAGAGCCGAGATATCGGATGTCAAAGTTTTGACCTGAAAAAAAAAACATAAGGGGTAACACTGTCGTTTTTGGCCGAAATTTTGACCCCCTCCGATCTTCTTGAAACTCTGGATTCTGACAGAGGGCCACGAGACTTCGACCAGCACGCAAAAATGGAGGCTCTAGACCCTTCCAGAGCCGAGATATCGGATGTCGAAGTTTTGACCTGAAAAAAAAAACATAAGGGGTAACACTGTCGTTTTTGGCCGAAATTTTGACCCCCTCCGATCTTCTTGAAACTCTGGATTCTGACAGAGGGCCACGAGACTTCGACCAGCGCGCAAAAATGGAGGCTCTAGACCCTTCCAGAGCCGAGATATCGAAGGTCAAACTTTCAGCCAAAAAAAAAAATGACAGTGTTACCCCTTATGTTTTTTTTTCGGGCCGAAATTTTGACCTTCGATATCTCGGCTCTGGAAGGGTCTAGAGCCTCCATTTTTGCGCGCTGGTCGATGTCTCGTGGCCCTCTGTCAGAATCCAGAGTTTCAAGAAGATCGGAGGGGGTCAAAATTTCGGCCAAAAACGACAGTGTTACCCCTTATGTTTTTTTTTCTGGTCAAAACTTTGACATCCGATATCTCGGCTCTGGAAGGGTCTAGAGCCTCCATTTTTGCGCGCTGGTCGAAGTCTCGTGGCCCTCTGTCAGAATCCAGAGTTTCAAGAAGATCGGAGGGGGTCAAAATTTCGGCCAAAAACGACAGTGTTACCCCTTATGTTTTTTTTTCTGGTCAAAACTTTGACATCCGATATCTCGGCTCTGGAAGGGTCTAGAGCCTCCATTTTTGCGCGCTGGTCGAAGTCTCGTGGCCCTCTGTCGGAATCCAGAGTTTCAAGAAGATCGGAGGGGGTCAAAATTTCGGCCAAAAACGACAGTGTTACCCCTTATGTTTTTTTTTCTGGTCAAAACTTTGACATCCGATATCTCGGCTCTGGAAGGGTCTAGAGCCTCCATTTTTGCGCGCTGGTCGAAGTCTCGTGGCCCTCTGTCAGAATCCAGAGTTTCAAGAAGATCGGAGGGGGTCAAAATTTCGGCCAAAAACGACAGTGTTACCCCTTATGTTTTTTTTTCTGGTCAAAACTTTGACATCCGATATCTCGGCTCTGGAAGGGTCTAGAGCCTCCATTTTTGCGCGCTGGTCGAAGTCTCGTGGCCCTCTGTCAGAATCCAGAGTTTCAAGAAGATCGGAGGGGGTCAAAATTTCGGCCAAAAACGACAGTGTTACCCCTTATGTTTTTTTTTTCTGGTCAAAACTTTGACATCCGATATCTCGGCTCTGGAAGGGTCTAGAGCCTCCATTTTTGCGCGCTGGTCGAAGTCTCGTGGCCCTCTGTCAGAATCCAGAGTTTCAAGAAGATCGGAGGGGGTCAAAATTTCGGCCAAAAACGACAGTGTTACCCCTTATGTTTTTTTTTTCAGGTCAAAACTTTGACATCCGATATCTCGGCTCTGGAAGGGTCTAGAGCCTCCATTTTTGCGCGCTGGTCGATGTCTCGTGGCCCTCTGTCAGAATCCAGAGTTTCAAAAAGATCGGAGGGGGTCAAAATTTTGGCCAAAAAAAAAAAACATAAGGGGTAACACTGTCATTTTTTTTTTTGGCCAAAATTTTGACCCCCTCCGATCTTCTTGAAACTCTGGATTCTGACAGAGGGCCACAAGACTTCGACCAGCGCGCAAAAATGGAGGCTCTAGACCCTTCCAGAGCCGAGATATCGGATGTCAAAGTTTTGACCAGAAAAAAAAACATAAGGGGTAACACTGTCGTTTTTGGCCGAAATTTTGACCCCCTCCGATCTTCTTGAAACTCTGGATTCTGACAGAGGGCCACGAGACATCGACCAGCGCGCAAAAATGGAGGCTCTAGACCCTTCCAGAGCCGAGATATCGGATGTCAAAGTTTTGACCAGAAAAAAAAACATAAGGGGTAACACTGTCGTTTTTGGCCGAAATTTTGACCCCCTCCGATCTTCTTGAAACTCTGGATTCTGACAGAGGGCCACGAGACATCGACCAGCGCGCAAAAATGGAGGCTCTAGACCCTTCCAGAGCCGAGATATCGAAGGTCAAAATTTCGGCCCGAAAAAAAAACATAAGGGGTAACACTGTCATTTTTTTTTTTGGCTGAAAGTTTGACCTTCGATATCTCGGCTCTGGAAGGGTCTAGAGCCTCCATTTTTGCGCGCTGGTCGAAGTCTCGTGGCCCTCTGTCAGAATCCAGAGTTTCAAAAAGATCAGAGGGGGTCAAAATTTTGGCCAAAAAAAAAAAACATAAGGGGTAACACTGTCATTTTTTTTTTTGGCCAAAATTTTGACCCCCTCCGATCTTCTTGAAACTCTGGATTCTGACAGAGGGCCACGAGACTTCGACCAGCGCGCAAAAATGGAGGCTCTAGACCCTTCCAGAGCCGAGATATCGGATGTCAAAGTTTTGACCAGAAAAAAAAACATAAGGGGTAACACTGTCGTTTTTGGCCAAAATTTTGACCCCCTCCGATCTTCTTGAAACTCTGGATTCTGACAGAGGGCCACGAGACTTCGACCAGCGCGCAAAAATGGAGGCTCTAGACCCTTCCAGAGCCGAGATATCGGATGTCAAAGTTTTGACCTGAAAAAAAAACATAAGGGGTAACACTGTCGTTTTTGGCCGAAATTTTGACCCCCTCCGATCTTCTTGAAACTCTGGATTCTGACAGAGGGCCACGAGACTTCGACCAGCGCGCAAAAATGGAGGCTCTAGACCCTTCCAGAGCCGAGATATCGGATGTCAAAGTTTTGACCAGAAAAAAAAACATAAGGGGTAACACTGTCGTTTTTGGCCGAAATTTTGACCCCCTCCGATCTTCTTGAAACTCTGGATTCTGACAGAGGGCCACGAGACTTCGACCAGCGCGCAAAAATGGAGGCTCTAGACCCTTCCAGAGCCGAGATATCGGATGTCAAAGTTTTGACCAGAAAAAAAAACATAAGGGGTAACACTGTCGTTTTTGGCCGAAATTTTGACCCCCTCCGATCTTCTTGAAACTCTGGATTCTGACAGAGGGCCATGAGACTTCGACCAGCGCGCAAAAATGGAGGCTCTAGACCCTTCCAGAGCCGAGATATCGGATGTCAAAGTTTTGACCTGAAAAAAAAAACATAAGGGGTAACACTGTCGTTTTTGGCCGAAATTTTTACCCCCTCCGATCTTCTTGAAACTCTGGATTCTGACAGAGGGCCACGAGACTTCGACCAGCGCGCAAAAATGGAGGCTCTAGACCCTTCCAGAGCCGAGATATCGGATGTCGAAGTTTTGACCTGAAAAAAAAACATAAGGGGTAACACTGTCGTTTTTGGCCGAAATTTTGACCCCCTCCGATCTTCTTGAAACTCTGGATTCTGACAGAGGGCCACGAGACTTCGACCAGCGCGCAAAAATGGAGGCTCTAGACCCTTCCAGAGCCGAGATATCGAAGGTCAAACTTTCAGCCAAAAAAAAAAATGACAGTGTTACCCCTTATGTTTTTTTTTCGGGCCGAAATTTTGACCTTCGATATCTCGGCTCTGGAAGGGTCTAGAGCCTCCATTTTTGCGCGCTGGTCGATGTCTCGTGGCCCTCTGTCAGAATCCAGAGTTTCAAGAAGATCGGAGGGGGTCAAAATTTCGGCCAAAAACGACAGTGTTACCCCTTATGTTTTTTTTTCTGGTCAAAACTTTGACATCCGATATCTCGGCTCTGGAAGGGTCTAGAGCCTCCATTTTTGCGCGCTGGTCGAAGTCTCGTGGCCCTCTGTCAGAATCCAGAGTTTCAAGAAGATCGGAGGGGGTCAAAATTTCGGCCAAAAACGACAGTGTTACCCCTTATGTTTTTTTTTCTGGTCAAAACTTTGACATCCGATATCTCGGCTCTGGAAGGGTCTAGAGCCTCCATTTTTGCGCGCTGGTCGAAGTCTCGTGGCCCTCTGTCGGAATCCAGAGTTTCAAGAAGATCGGAGGGGGTCAAAATTTCGGCCAAAAACGACAGTGTTACCCCTTATGTTTTTTTTTCTGGTCAAAACTTTGACATCCGATATCTCGGCTCTGGAAGGGTCTAGAGCCTCCATTTTTGCGCGCTGGTCGAAGTCTCGTGGCCCTCTGTCAGAATCCAGAGTTTCAAGAAGATCGGAGGGGGTCAAAATTTCGGCCAAAAACGACAGTGTTACCCCTTATGTTTTTTTTTCTGGTCAAAACTTTGACATCCGATATCTCGGCTCTGGAAGGGTCTAGAGCCTCCATTTTTGCGCGCTGGTCGAAGTCTCGTGGCCCTCTGTCAGAATCCAGAGTTTCAAGAAGATCGGAGGGGGTCAAAATTTCGGCCAAAAACGACAGTGTTACCCCTTATGTTTTTTTTTTCTGGTCAAAACTTTGACATCCGATATCTCGGCTCTGGAAGGGTCTAGAGCCTCCATTTTTGCGCGCTGGTCGAAGTCTCGTGGCCCTCTGTCAGAATCCAGAGTTTCAAGAAGATCGGAGGGGGTCAAAATTTCGGCCAAAAACGACAGTGTTACCCCTTATGTTTTTTTTTTCAGGTCAAAACTTTGACATCCGATATCTCGGCTCTGGAAGGGTCTAGAGCCTCCATTTTTGCGCGCTGGTCGATGTCTCGTGGCCCTCTGTCAGAATCCAGAGTTTCAAAAAGATCGGAAGGGGTCAAAATTTTGGCCAAAAAAAAAAAACATAAGGGGTAACACTGTCATTTTTTTTTTTGGCCAAAATTTTGACCCCCTCCGATCTTCTTGAAACTCTGGATTCTGACAGAGGGCCACAAGACTTCGACCAGCGCGCAAAAATGGAGGCTCTAGACCCTTCCAGAGCCGAGATATCGGATGTCAAAGTTTTGACCAGAAAAAAAAACATAAGGGGTAACACTGTCGTTTTTGGCCGAAATTTTGACCCCCTCCGATCTTCTTGAAACTCTGGATTCTGACAGAGGGCCACGAGACATCGACCAGCGCGCAAAAATGGAGGCTCTAGACCCTTCCAGAGCCGAGATATCGGATGTCAAAGTTTTGACCAGAAAAAAAAACATAAGGGGTAACACTGTCGTTTTTGGCCGAAATTTTGACCCCCTCCGATCTTCTTGAAACTCTGGATTCTGACAGAGGGCCACGAGACATCGACCAGCGCGCAAAAATGGAGGCTCTAGACCCTTCCAGAGCCGAGATATCGAAGGTCAAAATTTCGGCCCGAAAAAAAAACATAAGGGGTAACACTGTCATTTTTTTTTTTGGCTGAAAGTTTGACCTTCGATATCTCGGCTCTGGAAGGGTCTAGAGCCTCCATTTTTGCGCGCTGGTCGAAGTCTCGTGGCCCTCTGTCAGAATCCAGAGTTTCAAAAAGATCAGAGGGGGTCAAAATTTTGGCCAAAAAAAAAAAACATAAGGGGTAACACTGTCATTTTTTTTTTTGGCCAAAATTTTGACCCCCTCCGATCTTCTTGAAACTCTGGATTCTGACAGAGGGCCACGAGACTTCGACCAGCGCGCAAAAATGGAGGCTCTAGACCCTTCCAGAGCCGAGATATCGGATGTCAAAGTTTTGACCAGAAAAAAAAACATAAGGGGTAACACTGTCGTTTTTGGCCAAAATTTTGACCCCCTCCGATCTTCTTGAAACTCTGGATTCTGACAGAGGGCCACGAGACTTCGACCAGCGCGCAAAAATGGAGGCTCTAGACCCTTCCAGAGCCGAGATATCGGATGTCAAAGTTTTGACCTGAAAAAAAAACATAAGGGGTAACACTGTCGTTTTTGGCCGAAATTTTGACCCCCTCCGATCTTCTTGAAACTCTGGATTCTGACAGAGGGCCACGAGACTTCGACCAGCGCGCAAAAATGGAGGCTCTAGACCCTTCCAGAGCCGAGATATCGGATGTCAAAGTTTTGACCAGAAAAAAAAACATAAGGGGTAACACTGTCGTTTTTGGCCGAAATTTTGACCCCCTCCGATCTTCTTGAAACTCTGGATTCTGACAGAGGGCCACGAGACTTCGACCAGCGCGCAAAAATGGAGGCTCTAGACCCTTCCAGAGCCGAGATATCGGATGTCAAAGTTTTGACCAGAAAAAAAAACATAAGGGGTAACACTGTCGTTTTTGGCCGAAATTTTGACCCCCTCCGATCTTCTTGAAACTCTGGATTCTGACAGAGGGCCATGAGACTTCGACCAGCGCGCAAAAATGGAGGCTCTAGACCCTTCCAGAGCCGAGATATCGGATGTCAAAGTTTTGACCTGAAAAAAAAAACATAAGGGGTAACACTGTCGTTTTTGGCCGAAATTTTGACCCCCTCCGATCTTCTTGAAACTCTGGATTCTGACAGAGGGCCACGAGACTTCGACCAGCGCGCAAAAATGGAGGCTCTAGACCCTTCCAGAGCCGAGATATCGGATGTCGAAGTTTTGACCTGAAAAAAAAACATAAGGGGTAACACTGTCGTTTTTGGCCGAAATTTTGACCCCCTCCGATCTTCTTGAAACTCTGGATTCTGACAGAGGGCCACGAGACTTCGACCAGCGCGCAAAAATGGAGGCTCTAGACCCTTCCAGAGCCGAGATATCGAAGGTCAAACTTTCAGCCAAAAAAAAAAATGACAGTGTTACCCCTTATGTTTTTTTTTCGGGCCGAAATTTTGACCTTCGATATCTCGGCTCTGGAAGGGTCTAGAGCCTCCATTTTTGCGCGCTGGTCGATGTCTCGTGGCCCTCTGTCAGAATCCAGAGTTTCAAGAAGATCGGAGGGGGTCAAAATTTCGGCCAAAAACGACAGTGTTACCCCTTATGTTTTTTTTTCTGGTCAAAACTTTGACATCCGATATCTCGGCTCTGGAAGGGTCTAGAGCCTCCATTTTTGCGCGCTGGTCGAAGTCTCGTGGCCCTCTGTCAGAATCCAGAGTTTCAAGAAGATCGGAGGGGGTCAAAATTTCGGCCAAAAACGACAGTGTTACCCCTTATGTTTTTTTTCTGGTCAAAACTTTGACATCCGATATCTCGGCTCTGGAAGGGTCTAGAGCCTCCATTTTTGCGCGCTGGTCGAAGTCTCGTGGCCCTCTGTCAGAATCCAGAGTTTCAAGAAGATCGGAGGGGGTCAAAATTTCGGCCAAAAACGACAGTGTTACCCCTTATGTTTTTTTTTCTGGTCAAAACTTTGACATCCGATATCTCGGCTCTGGAAGGGTCTAGAGCCTCCATTTTTGCGCGCTGGTCGAAGTCTCGTGGCCCTCTGTCAGAATCCAGAGTTTCAAGAAGATCGGAGGGGGTCAAAATTTCGGCCAAAAACGACAGTGTTACCCCTTATGTTTTTTTTTTCAGGTCAAAACTTTGACATCCGATATCTCGGCTCTGGAAGGGTCTAGAGCCTCCATTTTTGCGCGCTGGTCGATGTCTCGTGGCCCTCTGTCAGAATCCAGAGTTTCAAAAAGATCGGAGGGGGTCAAAATTTTGGCCAAAAAAAAAAAACATAAGGGGTAACATTGTCATTTTTTTTTTTTGGCCAAAATTTTGACCCCCTCCAATCTTCTTGAAACTCTGGATTCTGACAGAGGGCCACGAGACTTCGACCAGCGCGCAAAAATGGAGGCTCTAGACCCTTCCAGAGCCGAGATATCGGATGTCAAAGTTTTGACCAGAAAAAAAAACATAAGGGGTAACACTGTCGTTTTTGGCCGAAATTTTGACCCCCTCCGATCTTCTTGAAACTCTGGATTCTGACAGAGGGCCACGAGACTTCGACCAGCGCGCAAAAATGGAGGCTCTAGACCCTTCCAGAGCCGAGATATCGGATGTCAAAGTTTTGACCAGAAAAAAAAACATAAGGGGTAACACTGTCGTTTTTGGCCGAAATTTTGACCCCCTCCGATCTTCTTGAAACTCTGGATTCTGACAGAGGGCCACGAGACTTCGACCAGCGCGCAAAAATGGAGGCTCTAGACCCTTCCAGAGCCGAGATATCGGATGTCAAAGTTTTGACCTGAAAAAAAAAACATAAGGGGTAACACTGTCGTTTTTGGCCGAAATTTTGACCCCCTCCGATCTTCTTGAAACTCTGGATTCTGACAGAGGGCCACGAGACTTCGACCAGCACGCAAAAATGGAGGCTCTAGACCCTTCCAGAGCCGAGATATCGGATGTCGAAGTTTTGACCTGAAAAAAAAACATAAGGGGTAACACTGTCGTTTTTGGCCGAAATTTTGACCCCCTCCGATCTTCTTGAAACTCTAGATTCTGACAGAGGGCCACGAGACATCGACCAGCGCGCAAAAATGGAGGCTCTAGACCCTTCCAGAGCCGAGATATCGAAGGTCAAAATTTCAGCCCGAAAAAAAAACATAAGGGGTAACACTGTCATTTTTTTTTTGGCTAAAAGTTTGACCTTCGATATCTCGGCTCTGGAAGGGTCTAGAGCCTCCATTTTTGCGCGCTGGTCGATGTCTCGTGGCCCTCTGTCAGAATCCAGAGTTTCAAGAAGATCGGAGGGGGTCAAAATTTTGGCCAAAAAAAAAAAACATAAGGGGTAACACTGTCATTTTTTTTTGGCCGAAATTTTGACCCCCTCCGATCTTCTTGAAACTCTGGATTCTGACAGAGGGCCACGAGACATCGACCAGCGCGCAAAAATGGAGGCTCTAGACCCTTCCAGAGCCGAGATATCGAAGGTCAAAATTTCGGCCCGAAAAAAAAAAACATAAGGGGTAACACTGTCATTTTTTTTTTTGGCTGAAAGTTTGATAAAAAATAAGATGTTATTCATTAATCTTATTCATAATCAATTATTGAAGTTAGTTGATTACATATGTTTTATTGAACAAATGTTTAATTTATTTAACTGTCATTTTAACTGATGATAATAATAACAACTGTAATTTAAGAATGCAGTTTATATATTTAATAATTGTTTAATACCATAAACCGTGATGTTTTCTGAGACGGTTCTCTACTGAGAAACTCTCCCCACCCCTGCTGTTAAACAAGTTACTCAGCAAATTTTACCCATATTTTAAACGAACTACTTCTTACTTGAGTAGATTTTTAGACTGGTATTTTTACTTAAGTAAAAATTTATCAAAGTAATAGTAGCATACATTAGGTTGAATAACATTCTTCCAGTTTCACCTCTGATATTATAACAGTAAGTTACTCTAAAATAGTTATGAATTATTAACTACCAATGACATCTTCAACGGTGTAGTTAGATTATTGTAATAATTACTATCTCTAGAAAGTATTGGTCTACATATTACTAAATCATATATCAACCTCAACCACTTGATTAATACAATGAGGAGAGACAAGAAACTGCAGTTTAATTCTTTCAAATGAACAATATACAATTGCATGAATTATTCTCGAATTGATTAAAGTGTGTAGAGGGAGAAGGTTACATAAAAAATACCTTTTAAAAATGTATGTTAAATCCACTATTGTTTTATACTGAATTGGTCTATAGTTTATGCAGTAGGCCTATTTATTGTAATTGCATCATATTTTATTTTAAATTACAGAAGAATTAAGAGTACTCCCATTAATTAAGTTACAATATTTAAATTACTTAGTAATTAATTACATCCAAAACCTCTTTTTGTCTGGCGCTGTTGCCATGGTGACTCGTAATATTTGCGCTCCATTGATAATGGCTTTTTATAGTTGTTGTGCACGCGCTTAACTCAGAGTCAGTCAACTCAGAGTTGATTGAACTAACTCATTTCAGCTGTTCTGTAACCGAAAACTCAGAGTTTCCCATCTCAGAGTAAGTCAACTCAGAGTTCAAGCTTTAACTCAGAGTTGGTTGAACCTCCTTAATGAAACGGGCCCCAGTTTCCAGTGGGGCAATCCCCAATAGTATGTATGTGTGTGTGTGCGTGCCCGTGTGTGTGCGAGTGTGTACGTGTGCTTATGTGTGAGAAAGTGTGTTGGTGTGTGTGTGTGTGTGAGAGAGAGAGAGAGAGAGAGAGAGAGAGAGAGAGAGTGTGTGATTAAAAAGGAAGTCTGACATTTTTTGTGATTATTGTCACGGTAGTGTGGAATGGTTGTGGACAGGTTGAGGCTGACGCAAAGCTCCAATACAAAACATTTACTCAAAAACTCCAAACAGGTACAAGGAAGACTGGCAGAAGATTACTCACACTTTGTCCCCTTGGAATTATAAAGTTCTATCTGCGTTCTGAGCAGTTTTGAGATATTAAGTTTTTGCATTACATATAGGAAAATTTATATGGGGAACAAGTTTCATTCAAACATGAAAATAACAGGGACCCTAAATGTATTCTAAATATACAATATCAAAATCCTCTCAAATTTGTAAATGGGGATTTTTGGAATGGGTCAAATGCAGATAGAACCTTCTAATTCTAAAAAAACACTTTTCGCTTAGAATTATAAGGTTCTACCTGCCAAAACATTATTTAAACATTTAAATTAAAAAAATAATGTTGTAACAATGTCTCAACATGTGTTAGAAAGTAAAATTTTATCCTTTCCATGACATTTATTTAATATTTTTTAGCACTTCCATGTATTTAGGGTATTTCAAATTAAGCTAGATAGGTCTAAATATTTTCCCCAGTGCATAATCTTCATTTTTGATATCAATTTGGTGGGTAATAAAACACATTGCAGAAATTATAATTTTAATCTTTAGGAATCTTAAAATCTTTAAATCTTAATCTTTAAAAGCAGCCACTGTAATACATCCGAGCAGGACTTTATTCCAGCTAAAGTGGGCCAGGTAAAATGGCTTTCTCTCTAGACTTCAATATGGCTGAAATAACATGCAAACGTTTATTGTTGTAATTAAGACCCCATTAATTAAATTGTTAAATATTGGATCTATAAGCCTTAATATGGTAAAAATTAAGACATTTTAAGACTTTAAAAACTGCAAGAAAATCGACATGCTTCAGCAAATTAATTCATAAAGTTTAATAATCATTGAAAAATTATTCACTGACTATATAATTGTCACAGTCTTTGACTGCACCATTCTGTCTTCGTCATCTTCACTACACTTCCCAGCATCCTCTGTGATAGTCTCCACACCTGAACCCACTCCCTCAATCATCCACCTGTTCATCGTCCTGATCATCTGTGTCACCTGTCGTCACCTTGTTAGTGTTCATTTGTATCTGTATTTAGTTCTCTCTGTTTCAGTCTGAGCTTGTCAGTTCTTGATTGTGTTTCATGGATAGTGTGAGTAATCTTCTGCAAGTCTTCCTTGTACCTGTTTGGAGTTTTTGAGTAAATGTTTTCTATTGAAGCCTGTCTTCATTCCACTCTACACCGTGACAGAAGAACTGACCAAACATGGATTTCCCTGCAGTAAGACTAATGTGCCTTGAGCAGGTTAACAGCTCTCTTGAGGAACACCTGGAGGTTTTCCTGGATTTGGTACCTCAAACCAGTTTCCCAGATGACTGCATCTGCACGTTTCTATGTGTGGGACCCAAGCTTTGCCCAATTTGTGGAGTGGCTGCTGGGGTCCTGCGGATCGTCCTTCACTGTAGATGACGTCACCAGCCCCACACCAACGCCCGAGACCGTCCGCCTGAGTGGTCTTCACCGCCTGAGGGGTCTTCACTGCCGTGGCTGCCTGAAGGGTCTTCACCGCCTGAGGGGTCTTCACCACCTGAAGGGTCTTTCACCGCCTGAGAGGTCTTCACTGCCGTGGCTGCCTGAGGGGTCTTCACCGCCTGAAGGGTCTTCACCGCCTGAAGGGTCTTCACCTTCTGAGGGGTCTTCACCATCTGAAGGGTCTTTCACCGCCTGAGAGGTCTTCACTGCCGTGGCTGCCTGAGGGGTCTTCACCGCCTGAAGGGTCTTCACCGCCTGAAGGGTCTTCACCGCCTGAAGGGTCTTCACCTTCTGAGGGGTCTTCACCACCTGAAGGGTCTTTCACCGCCTGAGAGGTCTTCACTGCCGTGGCTGCCTGAGGGGTCTTCACCACCTGAAGGGTCTTTCACCGCCTGAGAGGTCTTCACTGCCGTGGCTGCCTGAAGGGTCTTCACCACCTGAAGGGTCTTTCACCGCCTGAGGGGTCTTCACCGCCTGAGGGGTCTTCACCGCCGTGGCTGCCTGAGGGGTCTTCACCGCCGTGGCTGCCTGAGGGGTCTTCACCATCCTGGCAACGCTCTCAGCCTGCTCAGCCCGGTCCTGCTCCGCCCTGGAGGCTTCCTGCTCTAATTCAGCCATGCCCTCGTCATCTTCCAGGGCGCCCTCCCACCCCATTGATGTTCTACGGTGCGAGGTCACGCCTTTGTAAAGGAGGGCGTTCTGTCACAGTCTTCGTCTGCACCATTCTGTCTTCGTCAACTTCTACACTTCCCAGCATCCTCTTGTCTCCACACCTGAACTCACTCCCTCAATCATCCACCTGTTCATTGTCCTGATCATCTGTGTCACCTTGTTAGTGTTCATTTTGTATCTGTATTTAGTTCTCTCTGTTTCAGTGTGTGCTGGTCGGTTTTTGATCATGTTTCATGGACAGTGTGTGTAATCGTCTGCCTTTACCTGTTTGGAGTTTTTGAGTAAATGTTTTGTATTGGAGCTTCAGCCTGTCTTCATTCCACACTACACCATGACTATAATCACAAAAAATGTCAAACTCCCTTTGTAATCACACTCACTCTCTCTCTCTGTCTCTCACGCTCTCTCTTACACACCAACACACTTTCTCAAACATACACGGACACACACACAACATTATAACAAACTAAAACATTATAAAGAAAATGAATAAATATAAAGATAAGCCACTTCATTAGACTACACAATTTAGTGAATTTTTTAATTTATTGGAAATGTATAGCATAATGCCTTTATGGGGTTTCTTCTTATCTTCAAGGAAAAAGCCGGCAACCCGACATATAAAAGTTGATTCTGATTGGTCCTCTTCTGTGCATTTGAAGTGTTGATTAACTCATGCAGATAGAACCTTATAGAGCCAAGTTAGTGTTCAACTTTGTAGATAGAACCTTTTTGTTTTTTCAATAAAAAGTCCCACAATGTACACAACTTAAAACACACAAAACAAGTCACAGAATAAGAAAATGTGAATAACTCAATTTTGACAAAAATGTCAGAACTTTATAATTCTAAGGGGACATCTATCCATGAAACGGTGTTCTGTTCTTTTGTCACGGTGTAGTGTGAAATGAAGACAGGCTGAGGCTTCAATACAAAACATTTACTCAAAAACTCCAAACAGGTACAAGGAAGACTGGCAGAAGATTACACACATTATCCATGAAACACAATCAAGAACCGACAAACTCAGACTGAAACAGAGAGAACTAAATACAGATACAAAATGAACACGAACAATGTGACACAGATGATCAGGACGATGAACAGGTGGATGATTGAGGGAGTGAGTTCAGGTGTGGAGACAAGAGGATGCTGAGAAGTGTAGTGAAGATGATGAAGACAGAACGCCCCCCTTTACAAAGGCATGACCTCGCGCCGTAAAACATCAATGGGGTAGGAGGGCGCCCTGGAGGATGACGAGGGCATGGCTGAATTAGAGCAGGAAGCCTCCAGGGCGGAGCAGACTGAGGGAGTGACCAGAGCGGAGCAGGACGTGGACGGGGCGGAGCAGGACCAGGCTGAGAGCAGGACCAGGCTGAGAGCAGGACCAGGGCAGAGCAGGACCAGGGCAGAGCAGGACCAGGCTGAGAGCAGGACCAGGCTGAGAGCAGGACCAGGCTGAGAGCAGGAGCAGGACCAGGCTGAGAGCAGGACCAGGCTGAGAGCAGGACCAGGCTGAGAGCAGGACCAGGCTGAGAGCAGGACCAGGCTGAGAGCAGGACCAGGCTGAGAGCAGGACCAGGCTGAGAGCAGGACCAGGCTGAGAGCAGGACCAGGCTGAGAGCAGGACCAGGCTGAGAGCAGGACCAGGCTGAGAGCAGGACCAGGCTGAGAGCAGGACCAGGCTGAGAGCAGGACCAGGCTGAGAGCAGGACCAGGCTGAGAGCAGAACCAGGCTGAGAGCAGGACCAGGCTGAGAGCAGGACCAGGCTGAGAGCAGGACCAGGCTGAGAGCAGGACCAGGCTGAGAGCAGGACCAGGCTGAGAGCAGGACCAGGCTGAGAGCAGGACCAGGGCAGAGCAGGACCAGGCTGAGAGCAGGACCAGGCTGCCAGGATGGTGAAGACCCCTCAGGCGGTGAAGACATCTCAGGCGGTGAAGACCCTTCAGGTGGTGAAGAGGAGGTGGTTCCCCAGACAACTGCGTTAGAGTGGTGTTGTTCAGTCCCACACATAGAAACGTGCAGATGCAGTCATCTGGGAAACTGGTTTGAGATACAAAATTCAGGAAAACCTCCAGGTGTTCCTCAAGAGAGCTGTTTCCCTGCTCAAGGCACATTAGTCTTACTGCAGAGAAATCCATGTTTGGTCGGTTCTTCTGTCACGGTGTAGTGTGGAAGACAGCCTGAGGCTTCAATACAAAACATTTACTCAAAAACTCCAAACAGGTACAAGGAAAACTGGCAGAAGATTACTCACACTATCCATGAAACACAATCAAGAACTGACAAGCTCAGACTGAAACAGAGAGAACTAAATACAGATACAAATGAACACTAACAAGGTGACGACAGGTGACACAGATGATCAGGACGATGAACAGGTGGATGATTGAGGGAGTGGGTTCAGGTGTGGAGACTATCACAGAGGATGCTGGGAAGTGTAGTGAAGATGACGAAGACAGAATGGTGCAGACAAAGACTGTGGCAATTATATAGTCAGTGAATAATTTTTCAATGATTATTAAACTTTATGAATTAATTTGCTGAAGCATGTCGATTTTCTTGCAGTTTTTAAAGTCTTAAAATGTCTTAATTTTTACTATATTAAGGCTTATAGGTCAAATATTTAACAATTTATTTAATGGGGTCTTAATTACAACACTAAACGTTTGCATGTTACTTCAGCCATATTGAGGTCTAGAGAGAAAGCCATTTTACCTGGCCCACTTTAGCTGGAATAAAGTCCTGCTCGAATGTATTACAGTGGCTGCGTTCTGTCTAAGCAAAAGAAAGATTAAAATTATAATTTCTGCAATGTGTTTTATTACCCACCAAATTGATATCAAAAATGAAGATTATGCACTGGGGAAAATATTTAGACCTACCTAGCTTAATTTGAAATGTCCTAAATACATGGAAGTACGGTGGCCGAGAGGCGCAAAACAAATCACAATTATAAAAACTAAATAACAAGTCAGAAAACACAACAACAATTCAGAAAACAAAGTAACATTTCAGAAAACACGACAACGACAAATCTGAAAACAAATTAACAAGTCAGAAAACACAACGACAAGTCAGACAAAACGGAAAAGGTAGGTATATGTGGCGAATGCAATACTAATCGCTGATTGGACGAGACATCTGTCAATCAAGACATGCAGATAATACATAGTTCCCATAGGCGAATTAATGTCACGTGACCTCCCCGGAGACGGCATCTTTGACGGCAAAAACCATAGGTGTTTACAAAGTTTTACCAAAGAAGTCGTTTTACAAACAAATATGTATTTCTGTTTATATTGTTATGCAAATCACGAAAAGACAAAGTGAAATAGATTATAAAGAGACTATTAACACAAGACAGAGAGAGGTAATGTGAAAATTTCATTCATAAATGGTGTGGATCCGTATGCAGTAAGTTACGAAGGAAGCACTGAGCAATGATTATGGAGCTTTGCCTCAGATACAGTATTTCATGTGTACCATTATCTGGTATTGCTGAGGAGTTTTTACACATGTGAGCAATTCCGAGCCTGGAAATCACTGGAGGTGTACGATCAGATTGCCGTGGGGCTGGTTTGGTGACGTTAATTGCTCAAGCGCAATCAATGGAAAAGTAACTTAATTTAGTCATCATAGCGAAGTAGTGTGATGCTAATCTGTCTATTAAAAAGCCATAGCATGCACAATTTAATTCCTATGTTCCCCTTGAAACAGTCACCGGTGCTTTATGTAATATGCATGTACTTGAAGGCGTCATGGTTCGGTGCATGAATATAAAAATAAATAACTCGCGTGCAATTTAATTAATGTAATAAAACTACATTGTTCTTTAGGGACATAATCTGAGATTGCAATGCTGGAATGTGAGATAAAACAGTGGAAACAATGTTGTTTTGTATGGTTTTTAATACCTCGTCATTTTGTTCATATTATTCAAACTGCAATGTGTTAACTTATATTTGTTTACACTCACAATAAAACACAACATTGCGCTTTTGTCAAACAAATTCTTGCGTGTTTTGAGTGAGTTTCTTTCCTCTTTATCCTCACCATAATCTCCGTCGTTGTTTGGACAAAAGCTTACATTCTCACATCCATGGAGTCTTATGACGGTATAGTGTAAAATCCCGATTTAACTGAACCTCCGGCACGATTTTATCATCCATTGACCCAGCAGGAGATGACCATTTTCACTTTATAGCACGAAACTCATTTCACCTCGTTCAACTCATATTGCTTCTTCTAATGTTTTGCCCTCAGCAGTGGCGCCGGGTCAGCAAATGCCCGTATGTTGTGAGGACATGTGGGAACTTTTGAAAAGTTTTGTTCTCCATAATATCACTGAATTAGCCGGCTAAATAGACAGATTTAATATTTACACATGCGAATCGATCTTTCTTCTGCCGCAGGCGTAGTCTGGTGTACTTTCTGCATGTCTTGATTGACAGATGTCTCGTCCAATCAGCGATCAGTATTCCATTCGCCACATATACCTACCTTTTCCGTTTTGTCTGACTTGTCGTTGTGTTTTCTAACTTGTTAATTTGTTTTCAGATTTGTCGTTGTGTTTTCTGAAATGTTACTTTGTTTTCTGAATTGTCGTTGTGTTTTCTGACTTGTTATTTTGTTTTTATAATTGTGATTTGTTTTGCACCTCTCGGCCACCGTATTAAGTGCTAAAAAATATTAAATAAATGTCATAGAAAGGATAAAATTTTACTTTCTAACACATGTTGAGACATTGTTACAACATTATTTTTTTTCTTTAAATGTTCAAATAATGTTTTGGCAGGTAGAACCTTATAATTTTAAGCGAAAAGTGTTTTTTTAGAATTAGAAGGTTCTATCTGCATTTGACCCATTCCAAAAATCCCCATTTACAAATTTGAGAGGATTTTGATATTGTATGTTTAGAATACATTTAGGGTCCCTGTTATTTTCATGTTTGAATGAAACTTGTTCCCCATATACATTTTCCTATATGTAATGCAAAAACTTTGAAGCTCAATATCTCAAAACTGCTCAGAACGCAGATAGAACCTTATAATTCCAAGGGGACGATTTGTCAAATAACAAAACTACATTGAAAAATAAAATTCCCTTCATAGGCGGTGGGCCAAGTCCGTCTATCTCGTTTAGTTTTTGATTTGATAGTTACCTAGCAGCTGTGTGGCTCATTTTTTTTATTTGTCTGTATGAATAATTTACAAAAAGATTACCGATTGTTTCCAACGCTAATTGTTGCACATTTAAGTACAAAAATAAATTTAATTTCGTAAACGTTGGCCGGAGTGAGATCCAATCAACGCTTGTGTTGTTACCTTGTTGAATTGATTTGGCCAATCACGTTATTCGTTGAAACGGCGTTGCGTGACTCGCGTCAGGCTGAAGCCAAATACAACCTGGACAGACCGGTGTTTCTCGGCAAGACAACGTCAAGGTAAGATTTGTTTTACAATGACCCATATATCTTTATGCTTTTCATATTTTACAATACAAGTTGTATTTAAGATTGCAAGCTATACTTCGTCGTGAATATATGCGTTGTCGTTGATGATAACAATAGCCACGAAAGAAAGTTGGTAGTGGAGCAGTAAAGCTAGGTAAAGTTAGGTCTAACAGTAAGTTGCTTAGGCTAATCCAAATTAATCATTTGGTACATACACAATGAACTAAGCAAAGAGAATTCAAATACGGGATAATTACGGGAAAATATTTAAACGGAAAGACTGCAGGAAGTAATTTGACAGGTCTAGCTTACTTTCAGTCTAGCTTACTTGCAGCTACCTAGGCTGCAAATAAGCTAGACTAATTATCAGCTAAAAGAGTGCAGAGGGAAACTAGGAAATGATTTTAAAAATGTATTAGTTGAAGATGGCTGTTTTTGAGCTATTTAACAAAATTATTTGTGGTCAGAACTGCAGTAGTCTTTTCAAGCTTGTTTAAGATGGTTAGCATCTTAATACAAATGTCAATATGAAAAATGTGATTTAAAATGATAGTAATGTGCGCTTTCGGTGTTTATTTATCTGAATATAATTCAATTGTTTATCTAACACACAGATACGGACAGGACAACATCATATCTCTCCACACTCGAATGACTACAGAGGTGATTGTTGACAACCATCACATCAACAGCACCATGAAGGAGCAGGTCAAGATCACAGAGTTTTCTTCGTATCCACATCACATATGACCCATCTTGATCTATCGACACCACCAAGAGAACCTAGCCAAGAAAGTCCAAAAACCTCTGCACTTCCTCCCACAGTTGAGGAAGGCTCATCTCCCAAAAATCCATCCTCTTAACTTTCTATAGGGGAATCATAGAGAGTCTCTTCCTTCCACCCTACCCTCCAATAACCCAAGGGCAGCTGATTGACTATTGCACAAAAACACTGGTAGATTACACTATGATGCTGCTACGTTGGTTTATTTTTAATTTTGCAATGAAGATTTGACCCCACTTACACACATATTGCACTGCCTTTTGCTACTTATGTCATCCACTTGCACTGAAATACTATATTAATTAGGAATAAGTCACGATTTTCGAATATTCGATTAGTTGATTTTATATTATAGAATATTGAGTAGGATGTGCAAGATGATTGTCTTTAAAAAAAATGTTTTAGTTGTGGTTATGAATTGCAATCCTAAATTCATGTAATATTTTATACATTTAATAAATATATTCTTAATATTTGTTGTTTCTGTTTCTATGTTTGAGCTTATATCTCAATATTAATAACAGTCTGGTTAATTTTGAGTCTTGAAATGTAAACTCTCAACCGGGGTTGGCTTCTAAATATATATTGGTTATATGTCTATTCAGAATGACTTCTGAGCAGCAACCTTTTTACGTATGTTTAAGGATTTTAACTTATATTTATTTAAGCGTCACACAGCTCCGCTTTACTCACATGCTCTGGTGTGTGCATGTGGTGGAGGGGTACGATTTTCGAATAATAGCCTACCCAACGGTCTTCGAATATTATTTTTGCCAATATATTTAAATGCCAATCCCTACTATAACACAGTGTACATGCTGTATGCAATGTTAATGAATAACTGCTCCCCTATTCTCCTTTGCAGTTGCTGTAATGTATGTTTCTGAGCACTACTTGCTCTATTTGACATGATGCATGAGATGCATAATAATTTGTGTGCACATGCTCAAAAGCAATCCCTCAGAATGAAGCTAATGCATCAGAATGAAATAGGATAACTCCTACTAGATAACATTTCGGAATGCCCAAAGTCCAGGCCGTAAGCCAAATTGGGTTAGAAACCTTAACTCTGATTGACTGTGATGTTGTGGGAATAGAAGGTGTTCATACCAGGGGTGTAAATTACACAGAACAGCCACCGTTTGCTCAAATTGCATTGGATTTCCAACTGGACAACTACTTTTTAACACTACTGTCTGGACATTGTTGTATTTATTTTAAATAAAAATATACATTTGATACAAATCTTCACTGTTGTTTATTAGCTGCCTTTTCTATCTTATTATGTGTTCTTATGTGTTATATGTTGGTGAAGAGCATCTAACATTCTCTGTGAAATCCAACATTAGCCGGCACGTCTTGGACGTCTTCGGAATTTAAGTTAAATACAACCTTTTCAGCTACTATTCACTCTGTGGTTTGCATGTTCACCCATAAATGTACATTGATCAAACTTTGCCCAACTTGTCTGGGAAAAGGGGGTTACAGCCAGGGCTTTTTACATTTGAGGCTAAATGAATAAATAACCTATTTTTAAGCTCAGTATTACTGAACTACATTACTAAAATTGCATTTTTAATGATTAAATCAAAATTATAATTTCAAGAACGCAGCTTCCTGGTCACCGACAAAGATTTCTTTGCCGCCACTGTAGAATCGTGTTCATTATTTACATTGGTTGTCAAGGAAACGGGAGGTTTTCTAACGTTATGATTAGTACTCCTGCTTATTTGCCGGTTTAAAAAAGCAAGAGTTTGTAAGGGCATTTTGCGTCAAATGTGCAAACAACAAAGTTGGAAACAATGTCTGTAGTACTTATACGATTTTATTACATGACCTCAGCAAAAAAACACTTACACAGCTGTGAGGTAAGTATTAAATTCGCAATTTCGAGGTCCGGTCCACCGCCTATCAAGGTTGTTTCTGTCTGTCTGGTCAAGAGGCTGGACACTCAGGTACCTTCGCACACTAAGTAAAAGGCTGTAAAATTTGTACCACATTGACAGGAGTTTTACATTAATAAAGGAAAGATTTTTTATCATAATAATTTTGTCATAATTTGTATCATTAAAATAGAAAGAGTTAAAAAAACAGAACACATTTATCAAAATATGTCATAACCCTCAACTAACTAAATAAATCCATGTACACGACATTGAGAGAAAGAGATTAAAAGTAAAATAAATACAACACATGGTTGCCATGGAAACACTGACGCACCTTGTGATCTCCTTAGCTCTCACACTTGTTGTATAGAGAGCCTAAGTCCCGCCCCTTCCGGTCGGCCACCATGGGACCTAACTTCGGAAAAATATTGAATGGTAGTCAATGGCAAGTGACAACTTATTTTTTTATTCCGTCTGAACTGTGCCCTCAATTACACATATGATGTTTGCCAATTTAAAAGATACATTTTAAAGTAAAGAAAGTCGCAGTTTGATGTAAAACCGTTGAGGTATAAAACTGTGAAAATACGTAATTACAAAGACTACAAACCCCAAAGGTGCACATTTTCTCTCAATGACTGAAGCTAACTTTACTGAGGCTGTCTGTCATTGTTTCTACAGCCTTACGTTATAATCGTAACGTTACGCCGTCCTACCTGAGTGTTTTGTACCAGACTGCACACACACGAGCAGCGGATCTCGTTTCGCTTCCTGGGAGATGTAGTTCACAGAGCGATTTTCACATAAAACTAAACGTTACTCTTCTGTTGTATGACAAACTGCGACGTTCTTGACTTTGAGAATCATCTTTTAAATTAACAAACATCATATGTGTAAATGAGGGCACAGTTCAGACGGAATAAAAAGATAAGTTGTCTTTCCCCATTGACTTCCATTCATATTTTTTTTCCGAAATAAGGTCCCATGAGCCGGAAGCGAAGAGGCGGGACTTAGGCTCTCTATTAATGACTTTTACGTGAAAGCGGAGGTGATGTGCTTCTCACGGTGGTGATTATTATTAGTCTATGAAGAGTCAAAATGCCGCCACAGCTCCCAATTGAATTAGTAAACATCTACGCTTGCCGTCGCCGTGTGTTTGACAGCTCGTGCACAAATGACACACACTTGCGCGGCGCGAGCGGAGCAAACCAAACGTTTTCAGTTCATTACTATGAGTGCTCACACAAGCTCAAGTTCCTTAGGAATGAAGTGAAAACACTCGTTAGGTTCGCGCGGCGCCAGTGTGTGCTCACTGCCTGTAAAGCGAGGTTCACAACTTCACAGTAGGCTATTAAGTAAACGCTCCTGCTGTTTAAAACGTTTATCGCGATTCGTTTAACATTTCAACCGACTTGAATCGTCACACATTTTTATCGATTTTCAACCGGTTGCGAGTGAATCATTACATCCCTAGAAAAAATACTTTCAAAATTTAAGACTTTATAAAGCCGTGATAAGACTTTTTAATACTTTTTAAGGGTCTTAATTTTCCCAAAATTGATTTATCACCTTTTAATACTTTTCAAGACCCCGCGGATACCCTGAAGACATATTGAATCACCCAGTAATGAAACAAGTGTAGTCTGTGTTTGTGAACGAATGTTTTGGCTTAATGACGATGTAATAGATACAATCTTTATTTAAAGTGTTAATTGACTTTCAAAAGGTTACTTACTCAATTTTGATCACAACCATAGACATCAATATCCAAACTATAAACTTTTATTCCAATACTATAGACATAACCAAATTGTTGTCGTTTAGGAATAAGACTGTGTTGGGATCGCTATCTTTTAACTGTTAATTGTGCAGATCTACAACAGCAACTCGTTGTTGTCTTATTAGTTGATGATCTGAATGAGGTGTTAAATAAAGGAGACAGAGCTGTGGAATGAAAACCACCTTACAAACCTGATTTGCTAACCTTCACTATTGGGCCCTTGAGCAAGACATTTATGTTTAGAGAGTGACTCAGCAAGAATGAAGTCACTTTGAATGAAAAAAAACCTTGTTAAATTGGTTGCTAATGTTGAAGAATTGCAAATAAACAGCTGTTTATTGTGTATAAAGACAATTCAGGGTTTATTTATTCAGGACCGATCAGCTCCACAGAAGAGGAATCACAGCAAATATGTTTTCTTCTTGAGTTTTCCTCATGTTTAGACTTTAGTTACTCGGATTGTAGCAGCTTTATTAAGAAAATGCGCTTTAAAAAAGTTCATTTAAAGGTGATATGTATTTTTTAGCAGCCTCTATTGGTGATGTTTCAGATTGCAACCAATTTTTCCAAGAGCGATCACACACACCGGAGAAAGCATCACACGACATGCTGGAAACTCAACAACTTGCATGCTTTTGTTAACATAAAGCAGGTCATCTCAAATATTCTGACATTAATGAGGAGTGACAGACCAACGAGACTCACTGAATTATCACGACACAAATCTGTGTAGCCCACTCAATTACTTATTATTTCTATAATTTTCATCCCTTTTGGGAGGGTCCAAATGTTTTCAGACTCTTTGAGAAATGAAGTGACGTGCAGTATGAGTAAAATAGTGCTTTTGACATTGGGTAAATGTAAACCTGTTTTTGGAGAGCTGCAAAAAGACACCTGTCAACATCCAAACAACCAGCATCCAACATCACCACCATGGGCAAGACCAAAGAGCTTTCTACGGAGATCAGGGACAAGATTGTTGATCTGCAAGAGGCTGGGATGGGCTACAAGAGAATCGGAAAGCAACTTGGAGAGAAAAGATCAACTGTCGGTGCAGTGATCAGGAAATGGAAGAAGCACCACACCACCGCCAACCTCCCTCGGTCTGGGCCTCCACACAAGATCTCGCCTCGTGGGGTGTCCCTGATCATGCGAACGGTGAGGGATCATCCCAAAACCACAAGGGGGGAACTGATGAATCAAGGGATGGCAGCTGAGACCACAGTTACGAAAGAAACGGTTGGTAACACACTACGCCGTCATGGATTGAAATCCTGCAGCGCACGCAAGGTCCCCCTGCTCAAGAAGAAACATGTACAGGCCCGCATGAAGTTCGCCATTCACCACCTGGACGACGCAGAAGAGGCCTGGAAGAAGGTGATGTGGTCAGATGAGACCAAAATAGAACTTTTTGGCCTTAACTCAACTCGTCGTGTTTGGAGGGCAAAGAACACCGAGTACAACCCAAAGAACACCATCCCCACCATCAACATGCTGTTTGTCCAGGGGGTCAAATACTTGTTTTTCCTCATCAGATGGTTATCAATTTTAATAAATTCATATGATGTGATTTTCTGGAATGTTCTTTGGAATTCTGTCTTTCACTGTTAGAAAGTACATATGATTAAAATTATAGATCATTACATTCTTTGTAAGTGGGCAAACCTGCAAAATCAGCAAGGGGTCAAATACTTATTTCCCCCACTGTACCAACCTAACTACCAGTATTAACTTTCACATTAACCTACCTACCTACCAGTATTAACTTTCACATGCAGTTACACATTAACATACCTACTTACCAGTATTAACTTTCACATTAACCTACCTACTTACCTACCTACCAGTATTAACTTTCACATGCAGTTACACATTAACATACCTACCTACCTACCAGTATTAACTTTCACATTAACCTACCTACCAGTATTAACTTTCACATTAACCTACCTACTTACCTACCAGTATTAACTTTCACATACAGTTACACATTAACATACCTACCTACCTAACATTATTAACTTTCACATTAACCTACCTACCTACCAGTATTAACTTTCACATGCAGTTACACATTAACCTACCAACCAGTATTAACTTTCACATTAACCTACCTACCTACCAGTATTATCTTTCACAGGCAGTTACACATTAACTTTCACATGCAGTTATAGACAGTTATAGTTATAGATAGATGCCGCTACATGTCAACTAACTATCATTAAAGTATTAGTAGACTGTCAACTTAATATCTGCTAACACTGACTGTAAGTAACTTAGCAACTACAAGTCAACTTGTTCTCCTAACCTGAACCCTAACACCTAACCCTAACCTAACAGTCTACTGACAGTCTACTACAGCCTACTAATACTCTAATGATACTTAGTTGACATGTAGTTGAAAAGTTACTTTTAGTTAGTAGAATGTCTAAAGTGACTATCGAAATAAAGTGTAACCAAAAAAATAGTAATATTTTGCACACTTGGACAGACACCACGCCATTCATCCATTAAGGAAAAAAAGGGGAAAAAAAGAAAATGACTTAATCTTAGTAGCTGTTTTTAATTGTGAAGTCTCATTACAGAGGAAGATGACTCCAATATTTTTATGGTCCTTTTTATATCTATATCTATCTATCTATCTATCTATCTATCTATCTATCTATTAAATATATAAATTGCAAATTTTTAATGTTAAATGATCTGATATGTATATTCTGATGTGAATGTGTCTTTTCTTTTTCCTGCTGCAGATGTTAACTGTTTTACTTGGTGTAGTGTGGCGGCTCTGAACGCCAGCGCCTCGAAAACATTTATAAAGCCAGTCACGTAATAATATTTAAACAAACGAAGGGAACGGAGCGAGGGAAGAAAAATATTGTAATGTTAAAATGTAAAAAACAAATCATTAAAAATGAAACCAAGACGTTTGTTCAGTGATTTCAATTTTGAGTCAGGTTAGTTTTGTGGTTGTTGACTTTCTTCATTTATCTTTTTATAGTGTCATCTGACAAAATGTGAGACCTTTTCTACACTATCATATCTCAGTATTACACTGAACACACACGCTTACAAGCAATTAGCTGAATTTATACACAATGGGTCTCATTCATGAAACATTCGTAAATATACGAGTAAATATGAGAGTGATTTGCGCGTCAAGAGAACTTCCCGAAAACTCTTCTCCAGATTCACAAATACTTCGTAAATGCCAGATGTGATAGTAAAATGTGTGTATGTGCTAATGAATTCCAACCAATAGTAAATGGGATGCGCGTGCACTTTCATTCTCAATTATACCATTAATCAGGCCCATTATATCCGACTGACATCTATATGCATATAATAACATGAATGCGAATGAAAAAGAAAGATTTCTCGGATGCAGAAATTGAAGTTTTATTATTACAAGTTCATACAAAACGCCACATTTTATTTTCAAGCGTAGCCTACATAGTGGCGCATCAGGTCCTAAAAAAGGAAGCAATTGGCAGCATATTACAGATGCAGTTAATGGAGTTTCATCTGTTAATCGAACAGTCCCAGAAGTGAGAAAAAAATGGTTTGACATTAAGCTTGACAGCAAAAAACGAATTAGTTGACTTCGGAAAAATCGTATTCAAACTGGAGAAGGACCGCCATCGATCACCAGATCTGCTATTACTGACTCTCATAATAAAAGTAAAAAGAAAAACCGTAGCCTATGTAATTACTATATAAAATATTTTTTTTCAAAATGCTGTTTAAATATGTACCCGATAAGGTGAATTAAAATGCAGCCTTATTAATGAGCAAAACGTTCGGATGTTAAGCGCACCATTTACGCGTGGCTGGGAGCAGGTGTAGATTTCTTGCGTACCAACTAACATTAGGAAAATACGAAAATTTTAATGAATCCGAAAATTTACTCCAGAACCATTTTACACACGATTTACACACAAATTCGTTCTGCTCGTGTTTCATGAATGAGACCCATTGAGCGGCACAAGTCAGGCGTTACATACACTCTTAGAAGAAAAGGTTCTATCGGTGCTATGTATTTGGAACCCCTAAAAGGTTCTATACAGAACCCCCCTTAAACACACAGCCCCACCTACAATATTTTTCACCAGCCGCCACTGCATTTTATATCTAAATGCGCCATATTAGAAAATATTGAGAAATACAAAATACAACTGATCAGAAACACAAATGTTCAGAAAGGATACAGAGGTGGTATGATGTGTCGTGTCAGATCATGGCCAAGACGTCGAATTCCAGCCCGTTCTCAGCTGTCAATCAAAGTTAACTGCCCTTATTTGTCATTTATATCTAAATATGATTTAAACTAACGAGTTAGAAAAAAAAAAAATTCACCCACCTCACAGTTGTCAGGCACTCGGTCAGAACCTATCCAAAAATACAATAAAAGTCAAACTGTAAACACACGAATTTATGCTGTGAAAACAGAGACTTTAATGTGAGGTCTATGGATATTTGCTCCCTTTTGGGACCGGTCTCTAGCGGATTTTCGGTGTATTGCGGTTTTTTCGCACTTCCGGGTAGGCTTCATTTTTCAGATTAGAATTTTGCAGCTTGGGAAATACTCACTAATGCAAGAAAAAAACTACCTCAAAAAACTGTTATCTATGCTGTTGTCCAGAAACTCCAGTTGGAATTTTCATCCCAAAATGGCGGCCGAGCCATAGACAGTAAAAGAAATGGACACAGCGACCCCGTTGATTTCAACGGAGAGAGCTGAAGCTCAACATGGGCACTCACTTCCTGATAGCAGGGCGTTCTGCGCAGGCTCACACTGAGCTTGACGGCGTAGTTGTCACTTGGGCAAACTGACTGACTTGTAGTAGCTGTGCCAAGAGAAATTTTAATCGTGCACAGAGACGGCGAATCGCGACCTGGAGCAACTTTTGGTAAGTATTCTGATTAGTTATTTTGTCATTTTGCTTCTATTTATGCCATGGGCTGACTTTAGACAGTAAAAGATTGCCTGCGAGGCTGTGCGAGCTTCTCTTCCTGTCTATACGGTAATTTTTTACTGTGCGACTCACAGTCGAGTGGTTATGACGCAATTTTTAGCCTATTTTTACAAGAACGGCATCTTCGTGGCCATAACGTAACATACAAAGTAATGGAGCCTTTTATAAATGGAGTCTTTGGACGCCTCAGATGTAAAGTTATTCGCTGTCAAAGTGATGCCTAAATGAATGGGAGTCAATGAGATGCTAACAGCAGGTGATAGTGGGCTACAATGACGGCCCCCAGGGGGAGCTTCAGCTTCCGGCTGATGGATTACCCCCTTGGGCCGAGCTCCCGAAGCGCCACCTAGTGGCTGTTACCAAAAGAGCATCAGAGTTTCGCTTCTTGTTCTTCTATACTCTTTGGTTGAACTCTGACCAATAAGAGGATCGTTTTATACACGTGGCTTGCATAAACACTAGGGCTGTCAAACGATTAATCGCATCCAAAATAAAAGTTTGTGCTTACAAAATATTTGTGGGTGCACTGTGTATAATTATTTTGTATACATCTATATATATATATATATATATATATATATATATATATATATATAAATACACACACATGCATGTATATTTAAGAAAAAATATTATTTATAAGTCAAATATTTATATTTATATATAATATAAATTATATATAAATCTATATACAGTATATACATGAAAATATTTCTTGAATATATAGAAGCATGTGTGTGTATTTATATATATAAAATAATTATACACAGTGCACCCACATATATTATGTAAGCACAAACTTTTATTTTGGATGCGATTAATCGCGATTAATCGTTTGACAGCCCTAATAAACACATTTTGGTACGCTTTGAAATGTTGCCTTGTGAAAGCAAACCGAACGAGTGAAAAATAAAATCCGTGCTTCAGAACAAAGAAAATGATCTACAGGTATGAAAATAAGTTGGACTTTGCTAATCAGCTTTTCTGATTATCAAGTCATTTTGTGTGAAAAGACAATGGTCATGAAAACAGTAGGCTTGCCGCGGTAGTCGGTGTTACCGGTGTTCAGTCGCAACACCGGTTTCATGACATGCCCACCGCGGCACCGCGGTTGGCATGTGAAAAAAAAAAAGTTTAAAGCCTTAAAAATATTGAACGCAATTATGCAGTAGTCGTTAAATCCTGCCTATTAAAACACACACACGACCCACAGAAAAGACGCGTGTCGGTATCGAGTTCTCTTTCAGGCTTGAACAAACCATAACACACAAATTATGCCAAAATGTCCATAGGAGCAGTCTTAAACGAACGTAGAGATTTGTGAGAAAATGGACGCGTGTCAGATCGCCTCTCTGTCAGCAACGGCTGTCCGAATTCGCTCACTGTCAATTGTCACTGTCACTGAAACTGTCACTGAAACTGTCACTGTCGAATTCTGTCAATCAAACTCCAAGCGAAGGATGAATTGACGCTAATTTAAAAGTGAAAGTTAGTTTCGTTTTCAAACTAGCGCATATTCAGGGCACAATAACAAAACAGTTTTTCCCGCACTACCGCACCGTTATGTATGCCGGTGAAAACGTGCGCATAGAGCTGTCACGATAACTACTTTTTGTTGTGCGATATATTGCACCAAAATTAATTGCGATAAGACTGTGTCCGCTCTCCCTCTGTGTGTGTATGTGGAGACGCTGCCTGAGCCCCACCTCCGACACAGAGTGCAGACAAGATGATAGAGGCAGCGCGATCAACTAAAATGTTGATGACATTCATTTTATTGTGAAAATGAATCCAATTATTATTTTAATAATAAACAAATTATCTGTTGCAATATATCGCGGCACCAAAAATTATCGCGCTCATTTACATATATCGTGCGATAAGTCGATATATTGACTATCGCGGCAGCTCTACGTGCGCATTTTACGTTTGCCTTTAAATTAGCAATTTAAAAGCCCCCGCCGGTGAGACACCGGTATTACCAGTGTTGTCACACGTCGATTAACCGGTGAGAAAAAATCCTCACCGACACAACACTAGAAAACAGTGGACTTACTTTTGGAAAAAAATACTTTTGGCGTTTGGTTGGAGAGACGGTGCTCACAGAAGGCACATGCAAACTTTCTTTCTCAATTGGCTCATTTTGGCTTTCATGGGGTCTATAATAACATTTTCTACCTCGTGAATTTCGCTGAATATGAAATGAATATCTTCATAAATGGATATTAAAGGCGTTGGCTGTGCTCAGCCGCTGGAGTATAATAGAAACCCACATTTTGCTTAAGCCGAACAATAACTCCACTTTTGCTCATAATCAATGCTCCGCTGCTCTCAATGGACCGTGAGGCCCAGTGTGTCGCGCAGGTGTCTCTGATAAGCAATTGCTTCAGCGGCTTCGGCATCTCGGTCCGTAATGTTAATAAAACTTCAATACATTAGCTCATTAACATGATTTCTACCTAAGTCCCATCGATTTGTATCATCAAGCTATGCCTTTGTTTAGAATTATCGACTTCTAGTGGCGAAACTTACATACTGTGCCTTTAATAAAGAATCAGAATTGACACCAACCTCTTTGTTCTTCAGTGTGTTTCATTCTGGATCTCATGTTCTCGGTGTCCTTCAATAAACTCTGTGTTTGCAGATTTCAGCTCTTCCTGATGGTTTGATGCTCATCTTCACTTGTAGCTGAGGGGAATATTCCAGCGTTTATTGGTGAACTGCAGAGGGAGGAGCTTCACTGGAGGAGGAGGAGCATGACTGAAGGAGGAGATCTGACAAAATCAATAAGAAAACACAGAGTTTGTTTTACTAATTTACACATTTTAAATGTTTATGCCCACCTTTTCTATCTAGTGAAGCAACTTTTAAGTAAATTAACCTCAAAGGTCGGATTTCACAGACAGGGCTTGGATTAAGCCAGGAATACGCCTTTGGCTTTGTTCAATATTAGGACATTTAAGTAGCTTTTGGGCTAGGGGTGTAACAATACCCTCATGTTAGGATTCGATATATCATAATACTGAACTCACAATATTGCGATACTACAAGACATATGGTAAAAGGTTAACAAAGAAATTACTGTTGATTAAAATGCTAAATTTGGGATTACAATGGGAGTGGAAATGAAAAGGTTTGGACTTGGTGCTGGAAAACCAATGCACAGGACCACAAACACCAGAATAAAAAGAATTCATGATTCTGAAGCTGAAAATACAGAATTATATTAGATGAATATGCTTGCAATTTTATTGGTAACATAGGACAACAGATCTAACGACATAATTAATGAGGTGAAAAAACATGATCTATTGACATGAAACAAAAAGACTTTTCATCTGCTCTGATAATAGTGAAGATCTATAGACTATCATCAACAACACTATTTGACAAGCCATTCAGGACCAGCAGAAGATCATCTCACTTTATTATAAGTATTTGCTTTTAGAAACATATTGTTACAGACTGTATACTGAAAAAGAACAAAAATGGTATCAAAATATTATTTCTCAAATGATACAGTAAAATTGCAGGAACATAAAGACTAAAGAAACCCATCTTTATCAAACATTGTACTTCGCCCATATGAATAGTTAACTTTCTAATAACTTACATTCAAAGCCGTTCGCTAGCATCTTACCGTTTTGTATGCGAGTAAAATACATGTCTTATTTAAGTGTTTTAGTTAGCACACACGAAGAGCGCTGAACATGATAGAAGCCATTTGGAAACGACCGCTTAAAATGTGTTTTAAACTGTGTAAAGAGTAGTATTTAACACTTACTTGACTGCGGCTAGTTACACGTGGTTGCACGTGGCCGCCATTTTGGATTTGGGTTCAGCGAGTGTGTGACGACACTTACGGTTTCGCTTTATATCACATGACCTAAATAACATACTAGACTGAGGGCACAGCATCAAAAACTATTGAAAATTCTCTTGGGCTTACTGGAATCTTATATTTGGCAAGAAATTCTGAATAACTGAATAGTAGACCATTCTTATTAAAGAGCTGACTGACTAATAAAATACCATTGTTGAACCAATTATCATAAAAAAGAGACTTGTTCTTACAAACAATATTAAAATTGTTCCATATATAACACCTCTGTGGAGAGAAGTTATGCTTGTACAGCAAAGCCCATGCCAAAAGAGCCTGTTGGTGGAAATTGGAGAGTTTAACTGGGATTTTTTGTATTTTATAGTTACAAAGCAGAATACATTTTAGGCCACCTAACTGTAAAAAAAACATAATGAGAAATACAATTCCAGATGGAGGCAGGGTTTTTGAGATATTGCTTGATCCAATTTATCTTGAATGTGTTGTTGAGAGAGCTAACGTCTGAAATTTAAGCCCCCTTTGTTGTAAGAATTTAGAACTACAGACTTACGAATAATATATTGAGTTTCATTTTTCCATAAATTGAGGGGAGAAAAGTTAAATTTACCTCTGGCTTTTCTATCTTTAGTGATATGAATGAACACCTGGATACGTGACTGAATCTTTTACAGGGATATTTCACACTACGGAAGCAGAGCAGTTATTCACTAACAGTTCACATTTGCTAAGATTGAGAGTGAAGCTTCGGAAAAAAGATCCACTCACCTTAATGTGGGAAGATCATCAGTTCGGCTGGCGTGAAGTCCATCTCGCAGCTAACCAGCAGCAAGCTTTGATTGTACAATCGGATCGGTCATGAACGATTCGTTCATTGTGAACCCGGATGAGTTGCCATTATGGAGGCACTCGGATGTCAGCAACAGCATGGATTGCATTGTTTTGTATCACCGAAATTGTACTACTGTATTGTTTGTTACATTAAAAATATATATATAACGTTGATCGGATTTGGACTGACAGTGTGAATGTAGCCCCAGTTAATACGTCAACATTTTAGCCATAGTCAAAGCTTCATTTACACATGTGGCTGATGAGCTGATGCTGTGCCTCACTCAACCACAAACGCCTTCTTTCATCAGTTTTTTTTTTCAATCTTCTCTTTAACTTTTGGCAGTCTATAGAACTCGAAAGGTCTTTTCCAGATGCGACCGATTAGTATAGACCAAAACTCGACCATTGTTCAGCAGAAATAATCAGCCAAATTTGCTAGTCCGTTCAGTTCAGTGGCATTGTTCATGTTGTTCACTGCATCCAAAATGGCCTACTTCCGGATTGGTGACGCCTTATGAAAACTTTTTCTTCTTCTATTCCTTTCCGGCACTGTTAGTGCATTGCTGCCTCCCATAGACAGTAAAAGAAAGCTGCCTCCCACTGGTGATAGAGACAGTCTACATTGATTCCAGTGTTCTCTATGTTTGATTAGGAACGTCGTTAAAACCATCTGTGGCATATCATAATGCCAGTTTACGCGGAACTTACCACCGACAATAGCCTACAACAGATTTATTTTTTTATTTGTTGTCTCTTCCTTTTCTATGTATTTTTTTCTCTTCTAAGTGACATATCAACACGAAGGTAATTGTATGATTGTTGATTTATGCCTTAATTGTTTGTACTTGAATTCTCTATTGCATTAATAAAAAAAAATACTATACAACAGAAAATATGGGATGAGAATTGTCTGACATCGTTTAAAATGGCGCGACAGGTCAAAGGGTAAATCACAAATGTTTTAATAAGTTCGTTTTTTCATACTTAAATATCCTATCAGTTTTTATTTTATTATTTCAAGTTAATTATGGTCAGACCCTACATTTTAAATACGATTTCAGTTAAATTAATTTATTATTAAATTAAATTGTGTAACTTCATGTAATTTCATAAAGTTATGACGAAGACAACCTTGTCCATTAGAGGCTATAGCCTCAAAGAAATGGTTTTAAGCCAGTTATTTATATATTTTGTTGTAGTGTCTCAGTAGGAAATATCAGTTTGTGCCATTAATTGTAATACCAGTGAAATTTTTGAATGCACAAGGATTCTGACAACAGCCAATGCTCCACACGGAGGTCGGATCTCACCATCATCGAGTGCATCATAACTACATCTCTGACGTTTGTAACAAACCAAACCGTTTGAAATAGTACATGCACCATTAAACACACGAGTGAGCGAGCTGCCTGTGACAAGATGGCCGCCAGGTGCGGACGTTGACCTCCATTGGCCAGCAGCGCAGACGAAACATCTAGCCTTTATTATGGATACCTATGATAACACTACCGTTCAAAAGTTTTAAATCAAAAACAGTTTAAATTCACAGACATTGTAGAGTGTGAAACTAAGTTTGTGTCTCTGATATAGAAAGAGGGGTAAAGTAGGAGAAAGCTCAAGTGTCTCATGGACAGAATGACAGGAGGTGAGCAGATGTAAGAACACACTAGCCTTCTCTCAGCATATTTTTAGCATTTTCATTCTTGTTAAGAAGCTTTAAAATGAGAATAACCAGTAAAGTTAAGGCCAGTCACTGTGTGGTTGTGAATTTTGAACGTGTTGCTCATTACATAACTGAGTGGGACAAAATGTGGGCCACTCATTCTCTAGTTTTGAATCAGCCCATATTTGATATTGCAATGGTCCAGATTTTCAGTTGTGAGAAATATATTATGACTTTACACACATAGCATAGTGTTCCAGGCACATTGATCATTTGATATCTCACCATCTTGACCCTCTATATGCAACACCGGCCTTGTTCAGTGTTGCAAATGACAAGAAAACACAAATGCCACCTGTTTTGTGGTCTCTGTTGACATGTCTCTGCATCAGTTACAGTAATAATTTGCATGAGTGCACAAATGTCAAAAAAAAAACTGTGGGGTACTTCCTGCAGGCGGATGTTTCGGAGCACATCGATCTTACACAACAGGCTTCTCTCTGTTCTTGGTTCTTATTGGGATCCTGCTGAGCAACAAGTGCAGCCATTGGCTGTGCACTAAAGGGTTCAGTGAATATGTGATGCTAAGTCTGCCTAGAATTGTGCTCTTCATGCCAGAGCTTTTGAAATTCAGAGCCAGGGACTGCAATGCGCTCAGAGCTGCCAAATACTGTGTATGTCAAGGGTATCAGCAAGGAGTACAGCCTGTATTGAAGTTAGGCTTACTGAGCATACAAAATAAGCAAGTCATTTCTAGCCTTAATTCAGATAACTTTAATAAGTATAAATCTTTTTGCCAACTTTTACTTATAAAACAAATTTTATGTATGATACTAAACCCTTATATCATATTCAGGTTTGTACTGTGATAACAGGTTGACTGTAAAATATAGTTATTATATGGGTAAAAGGCATGCATTAACATGAAAGATACATTTCTTTAAATAAAATAAAATTATAAAATCATTTAAATTTTAAATGTATTTTAAAATATGACATTTTATAGATTTAAATATGAGCTGAAAATAATCTATAAAATAAGTACTGAAAATAGATGATAAATTAAAAAAATGGAGGTTTAATATATGGTATATTATCAACATTTTTATTACATATTCAATTTTTATTAAAATAATTTATTCAGATTAATGTAATGCTTGGATTTAATTAAATATTCTTGTAACAAAAATATGAAAATATCATAATTATTTAAAAATTTTAAATAGCTGTGCTTAAACATTAAAATCAAATTTATTGTGCAAAATAAATTTTAAAAATACACTTGGTAAACAAAAAAAAACGAGACAATCCTAGTAATGCTTCTTATTTATGAATTTATTCTCAAATGTAAACTTCACTATTTCATGCATACAAGTTAAGACAGACAACATACATTATTTGACAAATTCTTGTTAATTCTCATATTTGCATAGGACATAGTCACAATATTGTCTAACATGTAAAAAAAAAAGTAGGTCATAAAAAGATACAGCAGAGCAACCATAGACCAGCAACAATAATATAATCTGAATAATTCAAGGAACTGTACAACTGTAATACTTCACTGTAGTGATTTGGTTGATTGCAAATCAAAATAAAATCAAAAATAGTTTCATTATGCGGCAGTCGTCTTGAATGAGGTTATGGAGAACAGAACTGGCCATTGCTAAAGAAGAACTATTGTACAAAGTACAGAGGTGCTGGGAAATAGAAACCCAGCGCAATGTAGTCACTGGAGCAGGCATCACACGGTGTCGTTAAAAGAGATTGTTAAAATACAGACGAATACGTACATTAGGAAGGCAAGTCGAGTTCACGCGGCGAACGTCTACAGGACAGCATGAGGCCGCTAGTGCCTCATTACGATTCAATATACAACATTTACTGAGATCTCTACAATAGGAGAGTGTTAGCACACGACGTGCTAAACTGGTATATGAAGAGGGAGGAATCTGAAATTATTTTGTTCCCATATCCGGAACAACGAACACATGATTTCACTGGTGTCGGAGAGAAAGGTGAAATGCTTTCAGTCTTTCGGATGGCTCTTTCACAGTGTCTTATTTTCAGACTGGGGTTTAATCATATGGGAAATATGTTGGCGTATCAATTTGAAATGAGTTTCGCAGTTCGGTTGGGGTCGTCTGCGCGATTCTCCCTAAATTAGGGGAGTTAGGTCACCACACCTGGGGATCAGAGACAAAATGGGTCGCTTTTTACAGGCGTGAGGTTGTGCGAACCCAACCACACGATTTGGCAGACGACCAGACTAACAGAAATGACCACAGCCCTCAAAAGCAGTTAGTGTCTCCTGAGCGGAGCAAGAGACAAAACATAAACAACAGTCGAAACCAAGCCACGGCTAAGACTTCAATCCACATCCACCATTAGAGGTTACCACCCAGACCTAAACTTTTCAGCCCATGACATTGTAAATATCCATTTCTAAAGTGATTCCTGAAGCGTGTCAATGTCTGAAGCTTTGTTAAACCTGGATACACAATCACTGAATGGCATTTAAACATCCATAGGTTCTTTGGAGAAACATCTACCTGCAAAAACACAGTGTAACTTTCACCAGTACGAGATCTTTGACTGCACGTTGGGACTATAAAGACAATGCTGTACAGTCGTTTGTATTCCTTGGGACTATATTAAATCAAAAAAGCCTTTCCAATGGCTTAGAATGTGTAAATAACGGTTAACCAAGTCGATTTTGCATATCCATATTGAAAACAGCCTAGTTTGATTGATTCCACTAAAAATTCAGGGTCCATGAGAATCTTTCAGCAAAACAAATATTCTTCTGTAACTTTCCAACTAACATGAACATTCATTATTTCGATCCTGAAGCCTTTGGTTACGTCTTTAAAACAATAATTCAATGAGAGACTTCCAATGCACCCAATGCCAAAAGTGAGGGCGAAATTACTTGTCGTGGCACTACAGCATCCTTGGCAATCGGATCCTACAGCTCTTTAAAGTAAACCCTCCTTCAGCACTGAGAACATCAGTTATTCAAACTGACCTTATTTTGCATGGGAAGACAATATTGGAACTGATAACTGCACACTTGTATGGAAGCCATCTTGTCTGTTCTCTATTCTGAGAGGGTCAGGGGTTCTGTTTAATGTATCAGAACATGGCTGTTTCTTTAGGTACAGAGAGCATGAAGCAGTTTACAGACAAATAAACGTCAGAAGGACAGCAAAGAGGAAAACAGTACCAAATTGAACTGTAGTAACAAAAGTCATGTAATACACATATCACAGTCAAAAAGAGTAATTGCAAAATAAATACATTAAGAAATTAAGCTTTGATGCATTGGTTGGATATAAGCAGCATATTTATAGCAAATGTAATTGCAATCCTTTGGAATGGTAGAGCTTTCACGTAGGATGGTGGACAGGTTAATATCTGAGTTTTCACTTTTACTAGTATGTGCATTTGTTTTGTACAACAATGACAAATGAAGAAAAGCAACTAAAGGAAACAAAAACTACATCGAGATCACGGCAAAATTAGAAATACTTGCGAACCTAAAAACATCATTCACCCCGCTACATACACATAAAAACGTACATCGCTCATAGAAAACTGTACAAGGTCGTTTTTATCTTGACTATCACTGTATATGATCAAATAAAATCACCCTTCTAATGCCTTTGGCACGTTTTATTGAACTAACAAGCAGTTTGTTGAATGTAGGATTATCATTATTGGATGTTGTGAACAAATAGCCTTATACAAAACAAATCGTTTCTGGATGAGTCGGGAGTGTGGGTTTATGCAATCCATTGGTACAATTAGTTTCACGATTCGCTTACAATATGATGCTCTGTGGCTCATAAGACCCTGATAATTCATCAAAAATATTGTTTTAAATGTACAATTCTTTCAGATATGAATTCCCCCACCCCACCCCATCAACAAAACAAAAAAAAATCATTTTCATAACCTTCTTGATTTTTTAGAGGTATGAGTTTGAAAAAATACATGACAGAAAAAAAATTAACACATAGGTGGAATTCTAACGTTAAATAACAAAGAAAACAATAAAACATGAATGTGACTATCTACTCACAATGCTGTGGTCTCTATGGTAATGCGATATCGAACTTGATCGTGCAAATCGCACTCAGTCTCACGCAATGCTTTTGAGAAGTCAGGATATTTCCCTTTTTTTCCCAACTAAAACCACCTTTTAACATCCATGTTTCTGAATTTGGTGGTTGTACATCTATATCCTGCTCCTGACAAAGAGCTTTCAGTGTCCAATTTTACTAGCATTGTTGCAACAGACCGAAAAGAAAGCCTTATGAAACACTAACAAACTTTGCAAGAAATATCAGTAATAATAATAATAATTATGATAATAACAGCTAAGATCTGAACACAAAGAAAATCAGAAAAAATTACACCACAATGCAGAAATATAACAAATAAAAGGAAACGAGTACATCCATGGGTTGTAAGCCGAGAAACGTAGCAGGTACAGTTTGACTTGTCATGACCTAGACATGTTTCCACCTGTGTTCAATGGTCTTGCTTCGCATTCAAGTAGTATCGGTACAGTGAAAAATACAGAAACATAAGCACACGTGTTCGGTTTTACATGTAATCCACACTAACCCGGGCCGACTGGATTTCCATTGAGAAAATATTCATTTCAGTAAATATTGTAAGGAAAAAAATATATATTTAGTCGTGTATACTCTAAATCTAACCAGTACCCAAATGCGAGAGACTTTTGTTGGTTTCGGGTTTTCGAGGTTCACTGAACGATACCCAACGAGTTTCACCGGGTTTGAGAAGAACTAATCAAGAGGAGGTTGGTCTTATTCCGCCCTTGTATTCCCTGAAATACCCTCTCCTAACCAGCAGTTGGGGGAATTTGCAGATCCAAGGGCGGTTGAACAGATACTAATATAAAATGAGTAAAGATTCTTCCACACAGTGAACATATGTGGCCAGCTTTCTTTGGAAGCAAAGCTGATGTGAAATTCTGGACGAAAAATACGCTAAAGTTGGCAAAGTCGCAATGGCGATGGTTGATGTCGCATCTGAAATGACTGTCGGGGCGAGGGGAGTGTGCAACCCCAGCTAGACGGCTTTACGGGTGGGTTTATTGCAGAATAATGCCGCCGTGGCACTGTTTATTTTGATTAGGGCTGTTTTCTTTAGCTGAAAGCCGTGATTATGTTTTTTTTCCTTTTTTTCGGGCTATGAGAGAGGCCCTGGGAGGGGGATGGGGGACTGTTAGGAAGGATAAAGGGGGGACAAGGCCTGGCATTCACAGGCTTCCCCACCTGCTCCTCAAACCCCGGAGCGCTCGTCCAGCTGGGTGGCTCTGATGCTGGTCTCCCCGCACTGGGCATGGAGGGTGCGCAAGGAAAACGTGCAAGAGACGAGACAAGACAAGATGGCTGGTTTTGACTAATGAGCTTATGAATATAAATTGAAAAACTGTTCCTAAACGAATATTGAAGTGTCACTTTTGGAACATTGCGCGTGGGAAAGTGAGACCGCGAATGAGGCGGCACCACAACAGTTTTGATAGTGGTGCCTCAGTTCCTGGAGGGTCTTGTATGCCTTTCGCCTGAGCGAGTAAGGCCCGGTCGACAGTTTCTCATGGTGTCCCTTCATCCTCTGAGGCTGAAGCGGCAAAGGACGGCAAATTCATTGTTTAAGTGATATGTATATGTACAAATCGAGTAGTAATGCCTAAAGCCCCGTTTTTATTGAGTTAAGTTTGAAAGCAGCTGTTCATTGAGGTAATGAGTGGACACACTGATGTATCAGTGCTCCGTAACAGTAAAAAAAAAAAAAAAGGATGTGCGATTGTTTCCCTGTGCTTGTGGAAAAGTACAGTCATTTAAGGAAAGTGTGACTGATCTCTTCTGAGAAATCGACAGTGGCGAACTGGAGTAAAAAAAAAAACACTGATAACATCTCATTGAGATGAGACCATTGTCGGTGAGACGTTATGATTTGGGCCTGAACTTCCTCTATTACAACCCCCCACCCGCCGGCTGCTTGGATGCTATCCAATCAGACGAAGCCATTTTCCCTCTTTAAGCTCCTGCAATGCATTGTGGGATGCTGTTGGCGGGTGAGAGGGGAGTAGTGCAGAGGGGAGGGAGGTTTCTGTGTGTGAGAGAGAGGGAGCTGACTGGGTGTTTCTTCTGCTGGAGTGCTCAGCTCCAGATAAAGCTTCAGTCTTTATCTGTATCGCAATGGGTCAACCCCCTCTTTCCTGCCTCCTGCAGATAGCACTCTTTGTTCTCATGGAGGCCTGTTGCTCTCCTCACCATAAAGTGAGTTGGTCTACACACTATGGCAATCTAATTCACATTGAGAATGTGAATTATCTATGTCCTAACTGATCGACTGATATATCAGCAAGGCCAGTTAATCTGCAGATAATTGGTCATTCTGGCGATAACAGTGTCCGGCAGACGAATTTATATATAAATATATATTGGCTAGGCCGATTAGTCAGAGTAATCATTTGGTAACTTTGAGATTATCGGTATCGGATGACAACAGTATACTATCTTATAAATAAGCCTAAATAGAGTTTAGAAATTATTGGCACCAGGGGACTCTACAATCTACTTAGGCTTTCCAGGTTTTTGGAAAATGCATTTCTCCATTTTGTGATTACCGACAGACCAATTTATACCAACCAGGCTGATTAATAAGCCGATTTTTGGCTCGCCATGTCAATTACATGGTTTTGATTTTCGTTTGTTTTGCAATCTCATTGGCCCAAATTCCAGATTCACATAGCTGTATGATAATCCTCACATATGGCAGCAATATTGTCACCTTACTAAATGTTGCATGGCGCCTGGTTATGACAGTGATATCTTTCTTTTAAACTTTTACATTGGCCCTCCATCCATCTCTCTCATCCGCCCACTCCTTCTCGTCAGCTAAAGTGAGCGAGACAGAGTGCGTAAAGCTCCACTGTAATGCTCTCGTCTCCCTGGCTAGTGTGCTATGAATAGCCCTGTGTAGGATGATGCAGTTTCCTAAGTGGAAGGACTCTGCAGATGGACTTCTGCTGCCAGGACTTCTGCTGTTACCTGAGAGAATGCCAACATCCCTCCCTCCCTTCCTTCTTCCTCTGGGTGGAATAAAATAAAAAAAAAGAGTTCTCTCGTTCACACCTTTGTCTTTGGTGGATTCTGCTCGTGTGCTTTTTTTTTGTAGGTGCACATCCAGATGAGTCGTACTGTAGTGAAAAACCCTGAAGTTGATGAATGTGCTGTTTTTATTGAGGAAACAGCTGCTTTGAAACTTCAGCCTCCAAAATTTCAAGGGGAGTTTAGTTTAGTCCACTGAGAGAAGTGGTGCTGTCTGTTCTCTTCATTGGGTGGCTCGAGCATGTAAAAGTGGATTGATCACGACATTCATGCTATATTGAGAGGATTCCCTTTGAAACAGCACAGCTCTTTGCGAGTACAGGGTTATCGGGAGATAGAGATGTTGAAAATGAAGTCATTTCCAGTCTCAAGACAGAATTACCCTCCAACCCTTTGTATCTGGTGAGTGGTTCTGCCACTCTCTTTAAAAGACTGACTTACAAACATTAAAGAGTATGAATGGCTGTCAAAACCCAGAATTTGCTTCCCCTGATGTGAAAACCGACCAACTCAAAAAAAAAAAAGAAAAAAGAGTGCAAAAGTTCCTTTTGTCCAAGTGTAAGGCTGTTTCTTAATGTATGTTTATCTTCATCATGTTCATTCTTTCAAGCTAACGAGGCCATCCCTGAGCAGGGCGCAAAATTCAACCTCTGTTGAATTTCGGAGTAAAGTGATGCTTGTATTGTGCAGTCAATGTGAGTATTAAAGGAGAAAAAAACTGTTCTGAATCCTGAGGTGTGTGTGTGCCCCTCTCCCTCACCCGTTTTAAATTAAAAAAAAAAAAATTAACATCTTTACCTGTCAAACCTTTCAACTTTTTAGTTCACTTGAACAGAGCGGTTGTATATGAAAGAATCAGCAAAAAAAAAAGCGTAATGGAAAGAGGCTGTGGCCACAAGCTATAAAAATACAGACATATGGTACATCATGTAAATATTGCCATGTGGAAAAGGCATTTTCTTTTTTGTTTTTTTCTCTTTTAGGGGTTGCACAAGAAAATTGCACTACAAGAAGCAGTTATGTACAGTACAGTACACCACAGCAAGCGACGGGGTTTAGCATGGGTGCTTATTACGCCGGTTATTTTTTGGGGGAAAGAAAAACAATGGATAGAGAAAAAAAAAAAAATCAGGCTGTGGGCAGAAAGTGCGGCCAGGTTAAGGCGAGTTGGCTGGGCTGAGGGCGGGGCTAAGGGTGGGGCTTGAGGCATCGGATCGACTGTAATCGCTGAGGGAGCCGGGACGCGTGCTGCCCGAAACGGTGGCGTTGCCACCACTATGCTGCCTCTTCAGCATGGCCGGCTGGAAGTCGGAGTGACGGCGTGCATGTTTCATCAGGTGGTCGCTCCTCATGAATCGCTTGTCGCAGAGGGGGCAGCCGAACTTCTTCTCACCCGTGTGGGTGCGATAGTGCCGTGCCAGCTCATCAGAGCGAGCAAACTTCTTACTGCAGTCGGTCCAGGTGCAAGGAAAGGGGCGCTCTCCTGTGACAAACACAAAAAAGCAAGAGCACACAGCTGTTAGAGTTATTACATACATTCATGATCAGTCAGACATGTGTGATGCTTTCAAAACAGAAACATCTACAAATAAGTTGCAGCTATGCTTCAGAAAATGTGATTGTTGAGACTTCGCTTTGAATCCGCTTTTGAAAAAGTAAAAAACAAGGTGTTAAGGAGGCCACATCATAAACACCACCACGTGTCGCTAACAGCGATAAATAGGGCCAGCGGTGCCAACTGATGTGAACCTATTTCTTTTTTTCAGTCCTTAAGTGGACAATGAACTCTTTCAATAAAGAAAGTCCTACTGGGGCCTTTTTATTCTACGTGGCCCCGTTAAGCCCGTGCCGACATGCCTCATTGGTATAATATGCTCTTTTACACTGATGTTGAAGCAGTTTTGTGTTTTCTCTTGGTATGCTAATGTGTAGCATTCACTGAAGAAAAGGCAAACCTAGAACAGAGCACAAAAGCCACACAGGTCCCATACAAGCCACACTAGAACAGCTAAACCACCACAGAATCGAGATCAGTTCACACTAAAAACAACGGTGAATGACCCAGACCATTCAGGTCCAGGTCATGCAGGGGTTTACCTTCCACGGATGGCTTTTAAATCCCAAAACGAACAGTCTTTAAACATATGTGAAAGACCTGATGTGGCACAACTATTTAGGATCGGCTCGTGAGAGTGTGCTAATCCTCTCCTATAGAAGCAAAAGTCTTCCAAAAACTTTTTTTTTCTCCCTTTTACAATGGCTAAGCTGAGTGAAAAGCCCACACATTAAAACCAGGAATGCGCTGCATTAAAAATGAACCATATGTTCCAGTCCAGTAAGCATTGCATCATGCTAATTGGAGAATCATGAGAATACATGGGGGACATGTATCATTTTGACTGCTCCAAAGAGGCTTATGGGATTTACTGACTCATTATTGAGATAACTGATGGACACACAAACACATACTCGCTGGTTTATGTGGAGCTGGCACACATCTCGAAACAGCCTAGCAGAGTGTTCTCTCTTCCCCCCCCCATTACCACCACATGTTGGAAAGCCAGACAGCGAGTTTAATTAGGCAGGTTAACAGTCTCTACTCTGGTACCCTGCCCCAACTTGTACTCAAACATGAAACTAGCAATGAGCCAAAAGCATGGGAAATTATACCCTACCCCTTCCCCTTCAGGCAATAAAAGTGGGCTTTGACACAAATCTACCCAAAGCCAGATGGTACCATATATCTCGGTGCGGTTTCCTCGATGTGGTACCAACGCCCTCTTTCTTTGTGCACAAAAGGGCCCACACGTCAGTCAGATACAGCATGCATTTTAGTTCCATTTCATTTGGTGTCTTCCACCATGAATGTGCGAACTGCTTTGCTTATTTTACCAGCTTTTCAACAGCCGTTGCACTCCCTGAGCAGTGCCACCACAAAGGTCTTGAAACCACCGTTGAAAAACGTTGGGTTCTGTGTCTGCACTTTGGATAATTTTTGAAAAGCAAAGAATTGGAAAAATATCCAGACACCTCAGTCATTACTTGGTTAAATTAGACAGAGTACACAGTGATCCAGACAGCTTGTTGCTGCTGCCTTTGTTTTGTGGTTTCCCCTTAAGGCCCCCAAGAAAAACAACTTCAAACGAAACATATACGTGATACCAAATTTATGTGTGGGACGACAGCTTTGCTGGGGTCCCTTCCCCCTACTATAAAACGCTGAGAAAGTGAGAGAAAACGCAGGCAGGGTGAGTCTAGACTGTCTATCTCTGTCACTCACTTTCAGACAGATTTGCTCCCACCATTTGCACACACAAACATACAAAAATGCATGATGGGCAGTAACGGAGTACATTTACTTGATTACAGTACTTAAGTACAGTTTTGAGGGATCTGTACTTTACTCGAGTACTCATGACTTTACTCAAGTACATTTGAGAGGCAAATATTGTACTCTTTACTCCACTACATTTCTATCCATAACCGTGAGTACCCGTTGCTACTTCTAAAAAATAAAAATAAAAAAATGGAAAAAAGAAAAATCTCGGAAACCCTCAATTTGTTGTTACCCACTCAAACGTGATTGGATTGTGCAGGCCCCACTGATTGGGACAGCCTATCAGCAATCACCTTCAGCTTTCCGCCAAAGTCAACTCAACGGTCAGATTTAGATAAGAGACAAAACCATGGACGAATCAATTAATTTTCTGAAATTTTCTTAAATGTTAAATAAAGCAACCTGGTAAAAAGCTGAAAATTACTTGATTTTACTTTCAATTCCTTTCAAATTCTCCAAGGTAATAACATTTTTCATAACGGTTCAGTTATGAAAGGACGTTTCTGTACATAAATGTAAGCACTGTGGCAGTAGTAATGCAATATTTAGAAAATGTCCTCTTGTACTCTTGATACTCAAGTACTTTTAAAAACAAGTACTTCAGTATTTTACTTAAGTAGACATCTGACTGTGGTACTTTTACTTGTACTCAAGTAAAATCTAGCAAGGGGTAACTGTACTTTTACTCAAGTAATAAAGCTGTGTACTCTGTCTGCCTCTACTCACACATAGACCCTTTCAACATTGTCAACAAATAAAACCTTCACACTCACAAGAATAAAATCTGTGTGAAACTATATGCCCATAACAATGTCTGTGTAGGTTCACTTGTATCGGCCATTTATTATATCCTCCCACACACCCATGCGACAAAATGCACAAAAATACACAGTTACGCACACGCAAACACTCACTCCCACTCTCTAAGTAAAGCAAATAACTTCTCAGCACTCTCATTGCTTCAAAAACACATCATCTGATACTCATTTGCCACACACATATTCAAGCCCATCCAAACATACCTTAAGTATACGAAACCACAATTTAAATCCTCTAACCTTCAAATGTGCCACACCCACGAGAACTAATTTGAGAGGGCCACTGTTGTTTGACCTTTTTTAAACATCCTGGATCTTGTCATGATTGTGGCGTATAAACATAAATACACAAGATCTAACATTAGCGTAGTAGGAATAGGACAGAGCGTTGAGCGGTTTAAATTTTCCTTTAGTGACGACAGGAGCCAACCTATAATTTACAGTCTAATTAATTCACGAAAGCGTCTGTGGGAACTCAAGGTTGTAAAGTGTGTGTTATGAGTCATAAAATGGAGGAGCTTCACAGAGTTGCAATAGTATGAATATTTTACAGGTTAAAACAGAGACGAGCAGGACTAGGCCATGCAATGATATGAATGGTGGCATCAATATAATGCATAGGTGTTAGTAAGTCGAATCATCATGCGAGCAAAGCAGTTGAATAGGGCAGCAGGTTTAAAAAAAATCTCAAATTCGAATCTTTGCGGTCAGTATTTCAATATTAAATGTATCATTTTATAGTATTTATTAATAAAATTTGTTTTATTATTTATACAGCTTTAATTAATTTTTATTTAAAATATTTTGTTTTAATTTAATAATTTTGGTACTTGAACATATCTATTTCAGTTCAAAAGTTTTTTTTTAAGTTTAAGCTTTTCATCTATTTTAATCTAAATTTTCTGTTTGCATGGTGCAACCATAACTTTCAACTGGGACACATTTCCGGGAATATTATGAGCCAATGAGGACACTCTTGATGTAAGTAGGCTTATGTGAAATGATAGCACTGTCCAGCATGGGGCAGTTTCATAACAGATGGAAGTTGCTGCGGCACTATCCAGTGCATCAAGAACAATGCAAAATGGACAATGATGACGCTTCTGCTTTTTGTCCCTCTGGGAGAACAATAGTGAGTCCGCAATTCATGGTGAAAATGTGTCATGCTGTTAATGCAAATGTCCATGCCAAAATGTATGTAAACTTTACATTATTGGCCCCTTGCCCGTGGTTAATTTTTTTAATCGCAGCATTGCAACGTGTCACTTAATAATAATAATAATAATGTTTTTTATGCCACAGGCACTGGCATGTCTTGGTGTGGTGCAACCAGCTCTGCACATACCCATGTCTTTTCGCAACTGGGGACAGTAATTAAGAGAGATTAAGATTTGACCTCCATGTTAATGAACACAGTGACCCAGTTACACTTTGCAGCAGTTACATCACACCTGCTAGTTTGAACATCCCATAACGAAGGTAACTGAGCAACAGTGTTTCCCTTTAGAGGTGATACTATTATGTCACAGACAGCAGCCTTACATAAATGTTCCCTTTAAGGGCCACTGGGTCAGTAAATAAACTCATACTTATGTCTTCTCTCATGTACAAAAACACAATTGCACAGAGGCCCAAATAAAGAACAACTTCAGACTCCCTTGAATCTGTAGGAAACAGAAGAAAAGGGCCTTTTGAGGTGAACAGTCTGTGGCACAGACATCTGATCAGGCCACTATCTGAGCAACACAAGTGCAGACTGAATGTCGATCCAGGGAGACATGGTGTCGCTCACCTGTTCCAACGAGAGCTACCAGCATCTCTGTGTGGGTGAGATAAAATTCCTCAGGTTTCTTCAACCGTGAGGCCACTTACGCAGGCAGAGACGTAGGTAGGAATGGAGACAGCCAGACACTGTGTGAGAAAGGCAGGCAGACATTAAGACAGGCAGGGAGGACCTCCAGTGGGAGGTCATATAAGTCCTTTATAACCATGAGCTCAAAGTGCTCTCTAGGCTTGCTCAAGGGCAGCACGCACTTGATGCCCTAGAAATGCTCTGGAACTACGTATTCCAGAGATTAAAATCTGCAAGGCCCACGTCAGCTGCTGTCATACGGAAAACTGAGAAAATGTTCATATTAAGATAATTAGATGAAGATTTTACATTAATCCTAAGCCCCTTTCACACAGCGCGTTGATCCCCGGAAATTGCCAGAACGCCTTCTGTGTGAACGCAAACACAACCCGGGATTGATACCGGCATCGATGCCGGGTTGGGGACCTAGTAACATTGCCGGAATCAGGCCCGGAACGTTGTGTGAACAAAAGCCAGGACCAATGCCGTAAGGGGTGTGTCATAATGATCCTGACGTTATGTCAAGTTCTGAATCAGGGGTACAGTCCTAGTCTCTGGTCGCCCATTGGCACCACAAATGTAGTTGCAGCACTTAGGTTGTAATTTGTTCATTGTGGGTCAAACAGGAATCTGCCAGCTCAAGCCCTCAATGTTAATGATAAGACTTCATCTCTTCGCAATCCCAAATCTTCCTAAACTGTCTGCAAGTAAGTCCTCAGCTTGTCTCAGCACTGCAAACTCTGTAATTTCTGAAAACTACCCCGCTTCCCCTTTCTGCTAAAGCCGAGATGTTTGCCAAGATGACCTCATCACTACCCCATAGTAGCAAGGGGTTTTGGAAGTAGATGTAATCCCATCAGCAACCAAGTTGGGAGAGGGTTATGCCCTCCATCACACGAGGTTGCCAAAAAGTGAGTTCACAGAGACCGCAAAACATGGAGACCAAAAACCACAATGTTGGACAAAAACAAAGTATTTACTTGCACTAAAATTGTGGGTAATTTAGCAAATTATCGTCATATCTGCATTAGACACAACTTCGTATTAATCTCGTAAAGGTCTAGTGAGCAGATTGCTGACCGAGCGAAAATTTTCCAGCATTAAGAGACAAGTGTGGGAATGAAACAAAAAACAGAAGTACAACACACGTATGTGCTAATGGAGGGAGGGTTCGCAGGGTTGACTAACCACATTGAGACTTGGAGAGTCAGATCAGGCTTTCAGTACTCTGTTCGTGCCAGTGACTTTGAGAAACTGAGGATTAATGCTAATGGATGTGGGTGTAACAAAGACATTACGACTAGGTCAGGTGCAACGATTAGGACTGGAACAGACTTGTCCAGAGACATTGTGACAAAGGAAGCCATGTTTAATTTATCATCCTCTATTGTCTTGGATGAAAACGCCAAAAAACACTTGCTTTTCAATTACACATTCTCCTCCCAGGGTTTTAACGCTTTTGAGAAACAATAGTGCTGGCCTTGTGTCTGGCAAGAGAGCCTTCACCATCAGGCATTTCAATCAAGCCTAGTAGACATAACTCACTCCCCCCAGTTTCTACAGCACATGTGCACACACAGTCTAAGACACTTTATATGAGAATGCAGCCACAACTGCTGCTGATTTACGTCCCCTACTCTCTATTTTCCCACCTTGCGAGGAGCGCATATCACAGCATAGCCCTGCTCATGATTACAACCTTGGAATAGACCTTTCTGCGGGTCCTGGCCTAACTGGGCCACTGGGATTCTTTTGCAACACCGCTTAATTATTTTAACTCCATTTAACGAGGGACATTAAGACAGCTGTAGCCATAAGCCTACAAATGGTAACGGGCAAGAGCAGGTGGGTGGGGTCACTCATTGCTCTGACACTCATACAGACACAAAGCCTGCTAAATGTCAGGACACTGAGCTAAAATTATATTTTATATCTACAGATAATAACAGAAATTGCTTATGAAGGCTGATCTTGAACAAGCGTCCTCTTTTTAAATCCCAATTTTTATGGACAAATTTTCCTGTCCTGCTGAATCATTTCTTTTGTCAACCATGAAATCGTCCAAACATTGATCAAAGCTGTTTGAGGTTCTGTTAACATCCTTGAATGATGGAAAAGGGATAGTTCCACCTGAAATTAGAATTCGGTTATCACTCGAGCGCGTGCTTGTGGGTGTATGAGTGAGTCAAAAACAACGCAGTGCTTACATCAAACGTGTCTACGTGAATACCCAACAAGGTGGGCATTTTGACATATTTCTGTGCATAACTGAAGACAAAGGCTACTATGCTTGTGCTCACACAGAAAGCATCCTGTCAGTAGTGGATTCTGTTCAATTTCGTGGCTTATTGCGCTTTTAATATTTCTTTTTATTATCAAGCACATCCTGCTATTTACTTTCTCGTTCATCCATGTGTCTTTTTTAGTATCTTCAAACAGTCCCCCCACTGAAAGCTGCATGGATTATCATACGGATATAAACACGACACCCAGTGCAATACTTCGAGATGTCTCTTGGCACAGCAGAGCAGCATTTTCAATAAAAGGATACATTTTAGTCCAGCCACTTTTTTATATACTTTTACAATTTCTCTGCAGTTCTAAAAAAAAAAAAAAAAAAACACCATTACCACAAATAAGTTACGTAGCTTCTTTTAAATTGGAGTGCAGGAGCTCTAGGTTACCCTAGCAATCAGCAGCAAACCACTTATATTTCTGTCGCGACACTCGCAAACAACACTGACATACACACTTTTGCCAGTACAACCTGAAATATATTAGTATTATAAACTTTTCATTAACTTCAGTAGGCTGTAAAACAAATGAATTGTAAATGGCTGATTTTTCCACAGAAACCTCTCGTGATGTGTCTAATTTGTATTCGTTTATTTGATGGTAAAGGGTGCAGTAGCACCTCATTGAAGTACACAAGATCCAGGGGGCGGAGTCGGATCCAGATCACAGGGGTGGAGTTGGGTAGGTTTAGGGCTGGGTTTAGGGATCAGGGGGTGGAGATGGGTGGATATGTATATGGTATATGTAAGGTGGGAGGAGCTGGATCTGGATCCGACTCCTCCCCGTGGATTTCATGTTCTGCACTGAGGACCATCTCAAAGGGTGAGAGACCTGGCTAGCTACATGATGTTTGTCAAAGAGCTAGGTGTGGCTTGGAAGCCATAGGTTCCCAGACTATATTTTAATAGTTTGTTTTCTGCAAAAGAAAACAAAAGTTATTAATTTTTGGACAAAAAGTAAACGTTTTGGAGTAAACGTTTGTTTTTGGGTGAACTACACCTTGAACATATTTAGTTTCTGAAGATTTACCTACACCACTGACAGTGAGATCTTCTCTATGCGAAACTACCAAGCCAACCCTTCCCCCATGACTGTCCACTGAATGATCCTTTTCATCCTACAGCCACGCCTGGCAGAGCACACAGGCCCGGGTCCTCAACATACAGATTTAGTAGACAGTAAAGGGGTCAAACATCTCAATGGAAAGAGCTAATGTCAATATAAAAGCCAATGAGGCAACCTAGGTTCTGGCACAGAACAGAGAACAAATTCTCTCCTTTTTAATTTTGTGGCTCCCCTCAATTTTAATTTCAAAAACCCAAACGCATGCATTGCTTCTGCAACTGCAGAGAACCATCAAATCATCAAGCTGAGCAAGTGACCTACATCAATGGAGGGCTTTGACAACGGATTCCACCCTGTACCCACCCCCACACTTCTGCCTTTCGGTACAGTACATCCCCACCCACAAATTGCAGGGTTAGCGCCCCACGTTGAGTTTGCGTGATACTCTAAGTCAGCGGCTCATGCTTTAGCGAGCTGAAAATACAGCTCCACACTAGCTCCAGATCCCCTTCTTCCTGCACAGAGAAATCGACACCCATACATAGTAAATGTATGAAAGAAAAATAGCTCAAACTAACTACACAACGATTCAGCAGTTCTTTCACCTTACACCCTCACGGGTGGGTGGAGAGGACACAGGGCAATGGGGGATGGTTGGGTAGGAACAGACTGGCTTTTATATGACGCTGCCAAAGCTAAATTAAATAACCATAAGTTCAGCAGAGTACGAAAGGTACTTATAGGAAGCTGAGGCCTAATACCAACTCTGTGGTGAGATAACTATGGCTGAGTTGACCTAATGTATGGTGAATTCTGAGTTGGTTTTTGGTTTTTATAGTTAAAGACTGTATGCTTTTCTTCATTTGAAAGAAAAATAAGAGAGCTGTATTCCCGTCAGTGCAGGCTGCTTCAGGAGAGATGGATGACTGCAAAAGGGCGGATAAGCGCATGATGAAACACCCAGGGGGCTTTATCACTTCAGCCAATCATATTTCAGTAAGAGAAAGATGCACCAAAGCATGGTTTCTACCATTCACACAGGAGGCTGACTGTAAAAACCTGACACAAAGAGACTTTATCTTCACTGAAATGAGAAATGCTAAGTGGACAGAACAAGTGTGTACAGACAACTTGTTCACTAGCTATCTTTTCATCCAAAGTTGCGAATTTAACTTCTGCGAAAAATGGGAATATCTCATAAAACGCAATAAACGGATTTCAGAGGAAGATGCCAACATAGTAGTCAAAGAAGCGTAAAGTTCGGCCCGCTGGTACGTCCAGTTTTGTCATCCAATCATGCAGTCACAATTTTTTTTATGCCCATCATGGAATTTATTCTATAAATGTGTTTCCAACGTAGTTTATGCCCGTGGTTTCTAATCGTATAACAATTTACCAAACTCTATAAACTGAATTTATGTGATTCTTGGCATTTCCATTCTGCATTTTTTTATGCAATATCCCAAAATGCACATAAAAATAGGTGGATGGAAACATAGCTGATGTCATGAAGAGTATCCACTATAAATAAAGGCAAACATTTTTCAAATCAAATAATTTAGTACAAGTTCTTAGAAATGTACTTTTGACAATCATGTTTGCTTAATATTGATTTAAAAAAAATGTATACCATTTAAGAAAAGTTTAAATTGCTAATATTATGCTCCTAAAATGCCATGTGGTGAAACATTTGGGAACACTTTACTTTAATTCAACCTTGTTACACGTTACATGTATGTAATAATAATAAGTTTTATTTATATAGTGCCTTTCCAGAGCTCACTTTACAGTAATACCATAGCAAGTATATTTAATTACTCTTAATCAGTATAATTACACTGTAACAGGGAACCATTAAAATAAAACTAGCAAGATCAGACATTTTACAACCTAAACTTATTTTCTAATATTTCTAAAGGCTAATTGACCCAATTATAACAAATTTTTTTAACTTCTCTTTGTCTCTTTGTTCTAATCTTCTCTCAAACACAAGTACACACATGAAACTCATGTGACCCCTGCTTAACATCATTCCCAATTAATGAGCATTGCGTGTATCCTGAATGACAAGTGGGTCAGCCAAGCCCAGGCACTCTTGGGCATCTAACATATATTCTGGTTACAAGGTATCAGGCCAGGGGTGTGGAACGGAAAATAGTTTTAGTCAGAGAGAGCAGATTCCTTGTTGTGAAGCAATCACCCTCACACTGTGCCCAGACCCACCCCAGCCATGGCACTGTGCCCAGCACAGGGCAAAAGTGCCAAGGTCCAGCCCATCCTCTAAAACCTTCCACCTGAACCACGGGCAGGATGACTGCACAGGATGTCAAGTCTGTAAATAACCCAGTGCAGAGGAAAGAAAAATGGCTGACGAGTCAGTTTAATTTTACACGTATTTGCTTTAAACGTGGGTGGAGGGTGTGCTTTAATGTGCACTTTAACCAATGGTCCGATCTATTGTTCAAATAAAAACACTGTTTTTATCCATACTCTGAATTCTGTATACTATGTCATCTATACACGATGCACACTACTGTATCACCTGGGACTCTTGAACACAATAGGATCACGTAAGGAACATTATGGTTCACCCTCCGAACAAAAAAGCTAACCAACTGTGAAATATGTGATTATGGGCTTTGTTTATGTGTATGTTAAAGAGGGGTGCTGCTGGGGATTGAGCCTAATGCGTACTAGCCACACAGAGGCAGCACGACCTTTTCTAATGACCCTATAATCACGTAATTCATAATAGTCAAGGCAAGTGGTGGACAATAGACCTACATCATTAAAATTATCATTGTCAAATTAGTTAAGGATAAGTGTGAGGATATCAGTTTGTAAAAAGCCAATCCCTGCCTTTGGTAGCACAATGTACTTGTAAGCATTCTTCTCCCAACAAAGCTGCTTTAGCCAATCTTGCTCATCAATTTGTGACCAATTCTGACCTCTTATTCTCTTTCGGTCTGAGGAGGAACCCCGCCTCCTCATATTCACAGGAGATCAGACAAAGCTGTCTGGTAACCTTAGACCCTCAACCTGCTGTGTTCCCCTTCTCTTCCCCAACCCACTCAGCAGAATGAGCAATTTGTGTACAGCATTTGCTCTCATCTTCTACGTCCCACCGCTCTCAATGCTGTGGAGGATTACAAAAAAACCTCTGAGGCCTTGGAGGTGATCTCATTTAATCTCCTTCGCACAGCACATCATGCAACAGTGTGATCTGAGGCATGCTATCAATATTCAAGACTCTCTCAAGTACTTAGTGGCTTGACGTGGTAACGTGCCCCTCCACTTCCTTGGAGATATTCCCAAGAGTACAAAGACTAGTAATTCAGGTCCTGAGTATCCCAATCAGAATAATGAGTCTCGAATCTGGGCCTAGATGACATTACAGAGTTGTACCAGCCAGGAAAAGATTAAATTATGGGGTGAGGGAGATTAACCAAGAACACAGGGGCCACATGTACCTATTCTGATCACGAGGATCTGTCAAGGGTTTGCCACTGAAAGCAATTTGTGAACCTAATGAACTTTTTCACTTAACCTCGACTTTCAAAACGCATCAGAAGAGAATGCTAACAAACACAATTAAGGTGAATTTGAACAGGATTCTATGGGAAAGTGACTTAATCGAATGCAAGCCCAAGGAATATTTCGAGTACAATTTCTGTAAAAGTTTTCTCCAACATTTTCAAGTAAATTGTGCATGGGACATTAAAATACTCACTGTTTAATAGTACAGCCACAAGACAAACAAAATAGATGGAAACCTGGAAAAAATACTTACTAATCTTACGTAAAGTTGCATACAGTTGGTTGAAAATTATGATTCAAACAGATTTATCCTCTAAAAATTGACCCCCATTGTAAGTACCTCAATGTTTTAGTTTGACTAGTTGAAGTTATATTTTGAAGTATTGAACCCAACATATTTCTTTAATGCTGAAAGGAAAATACACATTTTTGCATTGCATTAGATCTTTAAATGTGTAGAAACTGAATACTGTAGAGGTAAAGTACTAATCAAGTGGTTTCACTTTGAATGCCAGGTTTCACAGTCACATTCAGAATACTTTCAGAGGAACTACATGTACGAGAAAAGTCACATGCACTGAAAGGACACCATGTCTTTTTTTGCATACTGAACCGCCAGAATACGTCACAGTCATGGCCTTGGCTTTCTTCTCAAGCCATGTCACTTCCTCTTCCTGAACCGAAACCTGCAAGTTTCGTGAAAATCTTTTTTTGTCATTGCTCCCGGATGGCCCCACACCCGTTTCATCTGCATATACGCCTACCACAAGTCAACTGCACTTAAAATGCTATAAATTATCAGCTGCAAGAACATTGTGCACCATTACAGTTAACAACTCATCGAATGCAAACCAAGCATCTCTCTGAATCTGTCCATCTGTGATTATTAGGATGATTAATGAGCCCATCCTCATTCAGCCATATGCTGGTTGGAATATTTTCCTTTCTTTCTACCCTCTCCAACTTTTCATGTGTGTCCTCCTTTCTTGCCTTGAGACTCTGAACAGCCATAAAACATCTGTCAAATATTATGCTTGATGCTCTCCTAGGCCAAGCTCTAATCTTAACTTGACTATAACAGTGGAGATAAAAGTTCAGAATGCACCCAGACAACAGAAGCGGTGCTAGTACAGACTAAGCTGAAACCATCCTCTCGAAAGGTCACAAGAGGGTTATTTTACCAGACGTATTCAAGTAAGGGACACTCTGTAACCACAGAATTACCGAGGGCAAGAACTTACAATACATAGTCTTTAAAAAGAAAACAAAGCTACAAATATATCCTGAACCTAAAATTGTTGGTTTGGCGAACGTATGTGGTTTGAGTTAGCGAGATGGAAAGGGTCTTTTCAGTCCACAAACAAGTGCTTTACAAAGATATGTGAGCTAGTAACTAATTCCTGGGAAGGGACATACAACTTTTTCTTAAAAGACTCTGACATAGTTTTTTATTAATGCAATAATGTCTTCAAAAGTACAAAGTCAAAGAATGTTCCTTCCATTTAAGAACATTACAGTTTAAGCAACAGCATTCGTGGCAGCGCATTTCAAAGCATTAAGTTGAGCCCTTTGCAATATTTCAATGTTGTATAATCATGAGAGTACATCTGCTCCAGCTCTATCATAAAACGCCTTCTTTTTCCAGCAAGCTTGCACTTGTGATGGTTGGGCCCTCCCCCCCTTTCCCCAAGATTTACTCATTCAACCGTAGAGCACGAGAACACTGCAACAGTCTTGCAAACGAATGAAATATTTACACTTTATTACGAAGTTGCCATGACAGAAACATACAACAAAGAAACATATCAAGACCTGTTGCACTTGTCAAAAATTACTAATCGTTTTTATGAAAGCAGTTTGACTAGAGTGACTGCATCTCTGCGCATGAAGGAAAGCCCAAACTTTTATCCTACCGCCGTACTATATGACTCCATCGACCACATTGGGCTTTGAATAGAACGCTGGATGCAACCCTGTGCCCAATTCCTTCTGGATTAAAACAAATGATCCAAAGCAGGGTTCAACCCAGAACCAGCAGGGAATTCAGGGCGTTTGCTGAAGTCAAATGAGGTCTTTAGTACTTTTGGCTCCCCCAAGTTTGTTTTTATAAGTCTGTGTTCCCCCTTCAGTTCAAAAAGCAGCGTGTTGCTGGGAGAAAGATCCATTCTCTCTTTGCTCCATTGGTAGAGACTGATGGAAAATCCGCTGAGTACTTAAGAAAGGCTTCCATAACAGAGCAGCTTGGCTGAGCCTGAACTCGAATGACCCACATTCTCTGATTACCAAAACAAATGAGATGGAACACTCATTGTTTAACCGAATCATGGTCAGATCGCAGCCCGGTGACTACAGTGAAACCCAATCTAAAGTCTGGAACTCAGAGAATAACCCAACAGAAAGACAGGAAGTGAGGGAGGTCTTAAATGCACACCGTAAACAAAATCACCAATGATGAATTGTGCTGTTTATCTGCTCTAGATGACTTACGCTGACATGTCAACACAAAACTAGACATATAACCAACACCATACACTGGACCACAACTGGAGCTAGAGTTTTACAGAACAATATGCCTGAATGCAGGGTGGTATGTGGTGTGTTCTGACGTAAACATGTCATTATATATACTGTAAAAAGGCCAAACCTATTATCAAGCAAAGTAAAAACTAAAAGAAATGTGTACCGTGTAGATGACACAGTACTCCAAAGCTAAGTTAGAGTATTATATACAAGGCGTGTACTGAAAATCTGGTCAATCCACACTATATAATTATTTTAATGCATCTAAGTAATCGTGTAAACTATTAACACTCTTTTAATTAAGGTATGGTTTTGGAGGCAGTCTTGCCAGCCTCACAAGATATGATTTTTGTGGTGGCAGCAAATCCTGATAAGCATGCAAGATGAGATGCGCAACCAACATTTTCAACACATTTATTGTTGCTAGTACATCCTGCTTGTTTTTTTTATAACACCAGAACCACTATGGTTGATTATAGGTTCTGGATTAGTGAGAATGACTAGTTTTCAGTCAGTGGATTGCCAAAAAACAACTAGTTTGAAAATAAGTACACTATAAAAAAATATGTTAAAACATTTAAGGCAGCAACTTATTTTTTAGCAATGTGTCTCCTCCCCCAATATTCAGATAAGTGAGCAACCAACATGAGTTTAATTACACATTCTTAAATTTCTACATCTTGTAAATCTGTCAAAAAAATCAGTGCTAGTTGCTTTCAATTAAGACATCTCTCAAAATGTCACTGCCATTGTTTTGTCTCAAGATGCTAATCGGTCATTTTTTTTTTTCTATGGCACATTTATTAGCTTTGAACTAAAGTAATCCTGGCTTAATCTAAACCCTGTCTGTGAAACCAGGCTTCAAAGTTGAACCATCACACAATTGACACCAGATGATTGACAGAAACACATTGCTGTGTCTGAACATTCATCATTTTAAGTAACTAGGTTGTGTTTCTGGAAACCCAGACACAATTTACACATTTATGCGATTTATCTCTGATCTGAGGCCATAATGCCATTAGGTGTCAAGAACGTTGCAATTCAGCTCAGGGTTTCCTGTCATGAAGTCTATCTCTTGTCTGACAGCAACACATAAAATGATAGCGGCGTATTTGCACAACACGACGCGTGAAAACGTGGTACAGAACGTGTTATTACTCTCCTAAATGTATTTTCCATTCTAACGGTTAATTATAAAGGCTTGAGGTGTGCGCTGAGCCCCGAAGGCGGGCACTCTGTCTGCACGGCTCCGCGCTCGGCTGGTCGAGTCTGTTGCTGGCCAGATCAGCTGGCAGTCTGTCTGACGGGGGTGTGGCACATCACAACAAAGAGCTTAACAGTCAAACAAGCAACCGCAGAAGTCTCACCAACCCCCATCTTTTATTCAGTTTTCATTTTCAACCCCCTTGAATATAACTAACGGACTAACGCAAAGAAAAAAAAAACCCGAAGTATTACGCGAATCTGCTGTTTTTGGACCGTTGATTCTGTCTGGCACCGCGTGAGCTACAACCAGTGCACTTTTCGCAAACCACCACCTCCATCGACTCCTGAAACTATAGACTACAAGACTTTTATGAGTGATTACATCATGGGGTTCCTGGCTTCTTTGCTGCAGTGTTAGATTTAATTGCGTGCAGATTTTTTTATCCCAAGGTATTGAATATAGGCGTATGCACGAGCACATATGTAATAACGTAAATGCCTGGTTTGTTATGCTATAATGTCTTGTTGAATGTTTCTTTTACAGTATTCTTTAATAGTATTGTTGTTTTTGTATATTGTTTTCTTTGCTGTCACCGTTCTTATTGTGTGTTAATGCTTTGGGAATATTGTTCACAGAAAAAAATACAAATAAAGTGCTTTTTTAAACTCTAAACTGGTGGGCTTGTATGTATGTGTGTATGTTGAGGTGGCTCATATAGGCGAGGTTCTGGGGGGAGAATAACTGTTGCTGTTTACCATAGCTTCCTCATGGTGGGCGTGACGACATTTACGAGGCTACATCGAATAATATACTACACCCTTCGAACGGCAAGTTAGAGTAAATGCACATTTTATATAAGATACCACCGTATTCAGTGCGACAACAGTTGTCCCGTCAAGTAAAACTGAGCTTGTGCGGAACATAATGTGCCCAAATGTGTCGCGATGTTTACATTGGATCTGCGAAACGGCAATACACTTGGCAGGAATGGAAACTGACCTGTATGTGTCCTTACGTGGGCTTTGAGATGGGACGATTTGCCATAAACTTTTTCACAACCTGAATAGTGGCATTTGTGCTTTTTCTGAGGGGGTTCTTGTTCAATTCGCCCCCTAAATCGTTTGTTTCTTTGTTTAAGAGCAGGGTCGCCGGTGATGGTGGTAGGTGTGGCAGAGTTCCCATCATCTCGGGTCGGGGTTGCTGTTGGTGGCGTGCTCTCCTCTTTTACTTTTGCCTGCTCGGCAAAATTGGTGGGGGTCTGTTGATTAAAATCCGCCAGAATTCTCGCCACCACAAAAAGAGATGAGTTGTCTTTCAAAGGCTCCCTGGTCTCTTCTCCATTCCTCTGTGCAGACGCAGTTTCGGGCTTGATCTCTCTATTCCCTTTTGGACCGTGGACAATTGCTTGGCTGGACATTGACACAAGGCACTCTGCTGCGAAGTGATCCATTTCGTTTTAAGAGTAGAAATTCTTTATGACATTCAAACCCAATGACAGCAGCAGACCACTGAACTCAGTAGATCCCCTTTGTGTGGTGCTGAATAGGCAGCTCTCATAAGCAAACTCACTTTGCACTATCTTACCGGCTTTTCAGCAATACTGACATCCTGCATGTAAATCATGCGAGATCAAGCCGTGAGCACGCTTTCTTCCTTTAGAGAGAAGTTTCCGGTGAAGAGAGCACTGAAAACTTGTCTTGATTGAGTATCAAAACTCCCATCGTGGCTGTAGTCCTCACGACGATAAAGTGACAGTATGCTGTGTGCGCCGATTAGTGCTGATTGTATCCATGCTGGGGGCGTGTCGGCCGGTAGCGCTTGGCAACGTCATCCGAGCCACGCGCACTCATTGGATGACGACGTGTCCCGGAGTTCGCTACCTTACTTGCCCCCACCAAACTTTTACAAAGTATAAAAAGGAACTCCACTCAGGAAGGAGATCATTTTAAAGCATTGTATTTTAATCATAGCCTAATTTAAATTGTAAATTAATTGGTGGTTATCATATAGTGAAAATGGTCTAGAGTGTGAATGAAGCAAAGCAATAAAGATTTCCCCTCACCCATTCAAAGCATTTTGATCAAGATTAGCAATATAAAAAAGTAGGATTAGGGTCAACACTATATCAAATGATCCACTGAACTCAACCTCACTTAAGCCCACCCCAAGAATGGAAACAATATGGAATAGGCTACTGTAAAATATTTATAGAGTCGGCTCCCGTTCAAGTCAGACAGTCCAAGGGCCAAGTGACAAAACTTTTCTAAATAAATAGCGCATAGACACTGAATCCCAGACTGGAAAATATATTCATATTCCTGCATTACACAAGCAGACTGTGGGGGTGATGGAGATGGAGATCAGTGTTTCAAAAGTTACTTAATCTTTTATTTTATATGAAAGAAGGAGAGGAGAAAATAAATAAAGGGCTGAAGCCCAACACTTCAGCTCTAACGATGCACTGTTCTCCTGTGGGAAAGCTATGCACTCTCTTTCAGTCCTATTCACAGTACTTCTCTGGAAAGTTCTAAGTGTTCAATGAGTGCAAGGCTATATGGCATTCAGAGAGCCATCTGGTTGTATTACTTTACATATTCTTTCACCACCACAAGAACGGGCTGTTCTTGCATTTCATGCAGTGTTTCTGAAGCAAATAATCACGGCATACCGACAAGACGGCAGTTCAAATTTCACAAGATGGCTGCCTCACGTCTGAAATGGAAGAAAATGTCCCCTAAAAATCCCCTAATAATTGTAATTAATTATGTTTTGTGTTATTATTATTTTATATTAATTTTGCTTATTTTACATTGCATAATATTCTGCAAATTATATTCTGCACCTAAATGTGCATTGCATATTATAATGCATTTAAATTAGCATTTCTGGGATTCAGTAATAGGTGTAAGATAGACCTAACATTCTTGAGCAATGTTTCTCCAAGAACACACCACAGGATGACTCAATTTCACCACGCGAGTGAGATGACTCAGCCATTCTTCTATACTATCAAGAAATATTGTATTCCCCTGGGGCTCTGCATCATTGGGCTACTGATGATTGTTACACTTGTCCTCTCTAGTGTTTGAGATGTAATCCCATTGGACTTACAAACAGTTTGTAAGGGCAGCCTGACCATACGAACAGGTGGAACTGCCCAATCAAGGCCATGCTGTCCTAGAACACAAGGCCCATATAGCCGCGTGGGCTGATTAGACTGTTTCCTTGTATGGCACATGGGAAATTAAACTATATTGGGAAATTTAACTATTAAATATAAACTTATTTATTGTTTATATAGAACTTGACTTAATGAGGCTCTTTCTGTCTTTGTCAATATAGGTTAAATTTAAACATTTGTATTCCTCTGTGGAACACAAGAGAAAAAGTGGTTAGGACAGACAGAGAGACAGACAGATAGACAGACAGAGAGAGAGACAGATATACAAACAGACAAACATACAGATAGACAGACAGACAGACAGAGAGACAGACAGGCAGACAGAGAGAGACATACAAACAGACAGACAGACATAAAGATAGACAGACAGAGAGACAGACAGATAGATAGACAGACAGATAGAGAGAGAGACAGAGTGATAGATAGACAGATAGATAGATGGATAGACAGACAGACAGAGAAACAGATAGAGACAGACAGACAGACATACAAACAGACAGACATACAGACAAACAGAAAAACACAGATAGGTAGACAGACAGAGAGACAGACAGATAGATAGACAGACAGAGAGAGAGAGACATACAAACAGACAGACAAACAGATATAGACAGACATACAGACAGACAGATAGAGAGACAGACAGACAGACAGACAGATAGAGAGACAGACAGACAGACAGACAGATAGACAGACAGACAGACAGACAGACAGACAGACAAACAGACATACAAACAGACAGACAAACAGATAGATAGACAGACAGATAGACAGACAGAGACAGACAGACAGACAGACAGACAGACAGACAGACAGACAGACAGACAGATAGATAGATAGATAGATAGATAGATAGATAGATAGATAGATAGATAGATAGATAGATAGATAGATAGATAGATAGATAGATAGATAGATAGATAGATAGATAGATAGATAGATAGATAGATAGATAGATAGATAGATAGCCGTCAAAGCCCTGTCAGCTTTACCTAAGAAACTTGATATGTTTTGCGCAGTCATTATAGGTTGAAACTGATACTTTCCAGTCATGACTCATGTAGGTTGTGCATGTGATTCCTTTCCCTCACTAAAGAAGCAGAGAAGAACAATAATGTGGCACTGGCAGCTCTAACAGTGTCTATCATAATCACCACTTGACTGCACGCTTCCTAACAACGTGTCATCGTGATCTGAGAGTCTGATTGGCAAACACACCTCAAAGGACTGAAGGTCACATAATACAGTTCAGTTTGTCTCCTTTCTGTGGAAGCCATAAATTAGAAATGACCTGCACTCTCATCAAGGCCTGACTCTGATAACCAGGGCTTGATTGCTGCAGAGGATTTTGTGAGACCGTTTCTTTTTTCTTTTCTCTCGGTTATGTTTTTGTGTGTTTTTACATTGACCTTACTGTAGCATTTAAATGTCAATTCAGCAGCTCTGTCACGTGTGAAACTCAGAGGCTGTTTACTACTTGTGGTTAAGCTTTGTACTTTTGATCTAGAGTTGGGAAACGTATCATTTCCCATCATGCATGTAACAAGTCTTCCTGTTCGCCTTTAGACAGTGTCTTTATATGTTGATCTTGGACCAGCTTTGTCTCAGACCAATTCTGATTTTAACCATCAAAAGACAAACCACAGATCTGGTCTCAGATCAGCTCCCAAAGACAACTTCAACAACACCCCTCTGCAGACTTCAGCAGCACACGACATATAACAAATGTGCTTATACCCACAAAACAAACCTGATCGTGAGAATAACAACCTGCATGAACTTCCCGGATAACATCAACAGTGCTCTTGCATAATATACTGACTGGTCAATCATTTCACATGGTGAAATTTCCTCCCTTGTCCTTGGCATGGTTTCTGACCTCAGTGACTCCTGTGGATCACACTGTTCTGCACTGTCCCAAACACCCCAGAACAAACATCCCACAATATATTATGCTGTTTCTAGATAAACTATGAGAAAGTACAATGAGAAAAATGTATTATAGATGTTAAAGTGATAGTTCACTTAAAAATAAAAAATCATTAATGTCTCTGATATTTCCCCAAAACTCCAAACTGCAGTTCAGTGTCCAGAACTTGGCTTTGGTTTAGGTTGTTGTTCTGTCTATCTTAGCAATTAAGTAATTAAGTATTTGGAGCTATCGGAAGGAATTCTATTCAGGGGGTTGAATAACTTTGAGACTGCAAAAGTCATTAAAAGTTGCATTGTCAATTGAATTTGGGGAAGCCTCATTTGTTGTGTTGAGCTATTTCAATTAATTTTGTTTGATTTGTTCTTTGCAAAAAACTGGAAGTCTATACATTTTGCCTATAAACCAAATTTGCAATGGGGGTTGTATCATTTTGACTACATGGGGATTAGAATGAAATCTGCTGTGTTTTCAATGCTAACATTTTTATTCTTCAAATTCAATAACCAATGTATTTATGTTCATTAGCAAAAGTCAGTGACAGGCTAAGTTAAGCATAGATTGATTTTATTTGAGAGTTGCTTGCTGAGGCTAGCGGTAACCCACTCTGAAACAATTCTGCAGAGAAAGACTTTGTCGTTTCCACACAATAATGCTAAAAAGAACACATTGGAACAAACACACTTAAACTAAGTCTCCTACTGTAGATGCCAGTAAGGATCAGCTCTATCCATGAGGCATCAGTCAGTGGGCTGGTGGGACATGTCTATTCAACCGCACAGTTTGACCCCAGGCTCTGCATTAGCACGCCTTGATGATGGCATGTATAGAGGGCCTTTTTGCCAACCCCTTTTCAAATTCAGCAGTGATACAGTATGTAATCTACATGCACACTATGTGCACTATGCTCGTGTAACCTACATCACACAATGCCATGGCCTTAGGCCAATGGCATGTATGTAATGTACTTGAGGTAGAACTTTGAACATTGTTGTTCCTGTTCATTAGCAAAGGACTGGTGGCTTTTATTAAAAGACTTTTTTCCATAGTGGAGTTCCACAGTGACCACCCACTTTTTTTTAGCAGCCTTTGTTACAGCATTTTTCCCACTCATTTTCTTTATAGTGATTTCAAGTCGAGTAAAAGTGCAAGGTGTAATTATTCTTTGAGGGAATTAACTTTTAACCATTACATGCCAAAATGTTTCACTAATCATTATTACATATTCAAGTCTTTAGCGACCCGGATCTATACATCTATCTATCTAACACTGACTCCCATGATATTAAAGTAACAATTACAGAAGAATAAAATAAAGCATATTTTGTTATCTTTTTGAACTTGTAATGGTTCATTTTAAGCAAATGTTTTTATACCATCATCACTGTCCTCATTGGAGCTCAGTGTTAGTGAATGGTCATGGTCATAAAACATTTTTACGTTTTTACCCGCAAGCATTCTCGTGTGGACGGGACAAAACGGAGGACTTTAGAAACGATGACGCAGAGGCTCACGCTCGGCTCTATTGGGTGTCATCAGTCATGACGTGTCCTTCCCTGATTCGTCAACCACCCATCAGGTAGCTAACGTTACTTTCTAAGAAAAAAGTATAGCATATACGGTATACCCTACTGTTGCAGTCTATTGGGGCACAATCAATAATCACATCCATCCCACCCCAACTTTGTCATTCAGGATAAACTATGGAAATTGACAGAACATCGATATTCCAACATCCACACCTCACTGCAGATGTCAATAGGGTGAACATATGATGAGCCAAACAGGCCATGCCCTCTAGCAGCTAATAAGATAACTGATTAACAAAGCTCTCATTTAATGAGAACAGATCCTTCTGAGAACACAAAGAGGTCATGGCTGGATTTGATGCCACACTGAAAAACACCAAGATCATTGTTAAAACCAATAAATGCTATTCTGAACACAAACGATTTAGATCCGAATTTATTTAATACTGTCCTCATTCAATATCATTTCAAAAACAAAACAAAAATTGAATTGTTTTTATTGATTTTTTTTTTTTTCCGGGGGATTTGTGCTTGAAGGAAAAGTTCTCAGGGCAGTCAAACCGACCACAATAAAAACAAGGCTGAACACAAACATAAAATGACCACTGACTCTTTATAGAAACTTCAACGCCATAGTAAACATCTATATTTTTAATTATATTACTTGAGGTCAATGCAGTGGGTGTGCATTTCTGCTTTCAAACTTGATTTTTGTCAGCAAATCTTGTGAAACCAAAATGAAAATTGCAGCTGGTAGCACATGAATGTAATTTTCCAGTGCCTGTGGCTTTGCAGCTTATTCTTTTGGTGCTCAACAAGGACTGTGATATACAGTCTATAGGTATCCATGTGAAATGTGGATGCAATTATAGCTAACATGAGATATACCCACATACAAGAACACATTTTCACATTTTAACAAGCAAATCCAGTACATTGGCTTAACTAACAACATCACATGTTAACCTCACCCTTGTTGAGTAATGTATGGATTTTATTGCGTGCTTGAGGTATATGTATTATTGCATGTTCTCACATGCTGAGGTTGTAATGTATTTGTTATTATCGCCTTAAATGGAATTCATTAGTCACATCTGACACACGCTCTTTGCATTCACAATTGGACTTTGGAAACATAAACAATCGAGCACTGTACACAGAACCACTGTTATCGAGTTGCACAACATAGTGTGGATAAATCACAAGCAATAATGTGAATCATCTTAAACAAGAGCTCAGAGTAAGGGAATAAGCAGAGATGATTGTAACACTTTTTTTTGGTTTGTTGATCTATTCAGAAAATGTATAGCCTAAAGCTTTGAATTTTTGCCGAAAATATACAGGCAATTCAAGGTGCCACTTTATTTCGATAGTCCACTTTAGACATTCTACAGTCAACTAACTATAACTTTGCAGCTAACATCATACTGTCAGTAGACTATGTTACAGTTTGGTGTTAGGGTTCAGGTTAGAATAAGTTGACTTATAGTTGTCATGGGTGGTTGCGGGAAGGCAAACACAAACACAAAATGAAAGGTTTAATGGAAATTCTGGCAAAACAGGAAGCAACACACACTAACCAAGACGGTGAACAGACAAGGAGTGACTGAAAAGAAAGAACTTATAAAGGAACACAAACTAGGAAAAAAGCAACACGGCTGAACAGAATGAACTCATATTGAGGTGATCATGGTAACCAAGAAATGGCGGGAAAACAAACAAAGGAAGGCATGTGAAGTGAAAATAAGCTGAATGCCCATTATAACTGAAATAGAACAGAACAGACTGTGACAATAGTCAGTAGAATATATTGGGGAACCATCAAAATAAAGAGTTAGCAGATATTAAGCATACAGTCTACTAATACAATGACAGTACATGTAGTTCCTGAGTTACTTATAGTTAGAATGTCTAAAGTGAATGATCGAAATAAAGTGTTACCTAAAAATTATAACTATGGGTCAGATAGAATAAGACATGATGTCTTATTCACTGTAGATGTGCCAGCCGCGAAACCTTGACCGGCGTAGCAACAGTAACAAGGGAGGGCGGGGCTTATTCATTGAAAAAATCAGACTCAAAAAACGACATTCATGAAACAGTCATCTCATCACTCTGGATGGACAACTTTTATGATAGTGTTATGGTGTTTTGGGATAATTTGGAGTGACTATATTTTAACATACATCACTACTGGGAAAGGTCATGTTTGGCACAAGATAAGAGATGATTTTCATTTTGTGTTGAACTATTACTTTCATTTCAGAGGCATTTTAAAACTGATTTATAGATGCTATTAAAATAGATTTTGAATGCACCATCTATTAATACTTCAGTTCAAGTATCATAATGGTACCTACAATAAGATGTATCCTACCCCTCAGACCGAAAACAAAACCCTCCCCCGTTGAGTGCACATTCTTTGGTTGTTTTCATCGAAGTGCAGCGAGTCAACGGGTTCAAAAGTGGGCGAGGCTCAGAGGCTGCGTAGTCTTCAACTCTTTTCCCCCTCAAAACCCATGTGCTCTCTCACACGACCGACCAAACGTGTGTTAATCCAGCGAGAAAACTTAAATATCTCCTTTTTTCCCTTGCACACAGCCTTACCAAAAGCTGCATTGCTCAAGAAATACTGTTCGCTGTTTGTCCTCAAGTGACCTGCTGCAGAAGTGAGCACATCCCGTTCCTGTGATATTAATAGCTCCCTTGCGTCACCAAATTGTGCTAGACTGCTCTGTTAAACACGCGATGCTAGCCAAACGCGCAGCTTCGCATTCACACTCCAAACAAACATCGTTATAAAACAGATATCTATTGAGCATCAGATGACTGTCTAGGTCGGATGTGGGAACGTGTGCAAACGTCATACGTCGTGTATTGATTTCACCGGAGGGCTTAACGGGAAGTGGTTATGCTAATTTCACAAATTCAAGAGTATTAGCCTACTTAACAGTAATCTCTCAAGATCACGTGCGTTTGGAAATGCAATTTTAAATGAAAGTTGCTTAAACTTAAGTTAGTTTAGTCATGAAGTCTGTCAGGCAGAGAACAAACTGGAACATAGTTCATGAAATCAGAATGACTGCAGGCTATATACAGTAGGATACAATAAACCATATTTCTGTATCCATTAGTGGTTTTGTATTGACTAAATATGTTGTAGCCTACTGTACTGTTAGAATTGGCACAAAACATAATAGCAGTGTAGTGTCATCTTCATTGATCATCTTTGACTTTTTGATACACAACACACTTAAGTTTGGTTAGGTAATGTTAAGTGTATTTTCTAATGATGACTATAGCTTAGCTATATCACAGTACTGGAATATTTTTCATTTAGCACCTCTAAAGGCATTGCTATATTTTCTTTTTAATATATCATTGGTTGATTTTAGATGTTGAATTGTTCATGCTCATTTCATATATTTTTACATTTAGATTAGGCCACCTGCTGTTATCTAACACTCACTTAAAGTTAATCTAATACATTATCTAATACACACTTATAATCTAATACACTTTTAAACACAATCTTTATCAAATCACATTCTTTCACATTCATACTGTACATTATAATGGTGTGACGCATACATTCAACTTGTAGCATGTACATTTTTTTTTAAGTTTAAATATATGTTGGCAAAATAGTGTGACATTTTAATAACAGCCATTTGGTTTGCATTTCGGCCAGAGTTAAAATATTTCTTTCCAAATTCACACACGTAAGTATTCACATCTAATCTAATCTAGATAAACAATCTAATTCCAGTTTTCTTCATGCGTCATCTCAGGTGAAAGCCAATATTTAAATCCACACCTGATGCTTCGAAATCCCCATGTCAATAGATATGATTTTGTAAGCCTATTTTGTCATTGCTCTTGATCTTTGTAAACATACTGAATCTGCATGATTCACATCCACACCTGTTGTTTTCAGGAAACTCTTAAACCAGCATGCCACACGCAGTTTGCAACGGCTTAGTAACATGCCGTGCAGTCGCAGCGATGTATGTGTATCTGGTTACATTATTAGAGCAACCACTGATATCATTCATTAGCTTAATATAACAATGTGATTAAAAGCAAAGTGAAGCGGTGCGATCGGCTTCCACCAGCTTCTGCTGGAGTTTCACGCTCGGCCCCAGAGAAAGGGGATAGCAGACAGAGAGGAGGAGGGAGAAAGAGACAGACTGAAGAGGGAGGTGGATCTTTCAATTGCTGGGTTCAGTGTTGCAGTCTGTGGGGAGATGGGGGTGTTGATGCATAGAGACAAACCTGACCGAGCTCCCCTGTGTGTACTGAATGCAGACTAACCTATTCAGTCACAAACAACTCACCTAGATATTATTTTTTTATTTGACTTAATTTGATCTGTGTTACCTAATGGTGTTTTCTTTGTGTGTGTATGATCACCGTACATTTTACTGGATATTATTTTACAGTGTAATTCTGTTAGTCTTTTCAACTTTCTATAGTGTGTAAGGTTGTTAAATATGTGAAAACAAATACTAGTTGACCACAAAATCAAGAATTTAAATGTTTCAGGCGGTACAATGATAAGGCATGACAACAGACATTATGTTTTTACTTTTATTTACACTTTTAGTATTCATTTTAGTGTTTTATCTGTGAGAAAATTGAAATTTCATCTATGGAAATAACTAACTGGAAGCTTGTTTCCGCCAAAGAAAAAAAAAAACATTTTAAAAGATAATTGCTATTTTTTTCTCAGAGTTGGGAGATATAAAGTCAGAATTCTGTGGAAAAAAAGTTGCAATTGCGTGTTATAAAGTCCAATTCTAAGGGAAAAAAAGACAGATTTTTTACAACAGTTTACACCTCACAATTCTGACTTTATAACACGCAATTCTGACTTTATCTCTCCCAATTTTGTGTAAAAAAGTATTGGGAGATATAAACATGCATTCTGAGGAAAAAAGTCAGAATTGCACATTTATTTCTCACAATTCTGACTTTAAAAGACCCAACTGAGACTTTGTCACCACAATCCTGACTTTATAAAACACAGTTGTGACTTAATGTGATACAATTGTGACTTTTAAACCCACAATTGCGACTTTATATCACGCAATTCTGAAATAAAAAGAGATGTAAACTCAAAATTGTGAGAAAAAAGTTAGAATTTAGATATTGCTTTTTTATTTTTATTTTATTCTGTGGCGGAAACAAGCTTCCATAGCTAACTGTGCTACTGGCATGTACAAAATAAGTGGAGGAGATCCTCCAGTTTATCACAACCCCCCGTCTACTTAAAGACACATTGGTCCACTTCGAGCAAACCAGCAATTACAGGACCTGTGCATGAGACCAACATCCCTGGGTCTCAGTTCAGTCAGTTCAGTCAGAGCCTCACCCAGACATCAGGCACCATGCAAATTACAGCACAACCCCAAACACACCCACTTACAATTACCAGTGAGACAGCAGCCCCTACGGAAGGAGCACGTCCCACTGAAGCAGACCCAGACAGATAGTAGAACAGGACTGACGACTCAATGATGAACCATTTGAGTCAGAGGCCCTGCCTATAGGCCTCACATTTTATTACCCACAAGGGTGATTTGTACTGCCATTAGATACTCAGGATCGTATGTGCAATGTTTTGTCAAGTAAAACACAAACCTACACAGGCTGAATGTGTTGGATGAACAAGGAAGCCGTTGTATAATGATGTTTGAAACTATTGATCTCTGAAACTGCTGCTATCTCTTATAGAAGTGCAGTGCTAGTTATGTCAACTGTTTACTCAATACTGCTTAGATCGCTTTTTTGTTTTCAAAAAGACTTTCAGTTCCTGTCCTTACACATGAGTGATAGGAGATTGCGCTGCACAAGAAGTCTGTGAAAATACGATGAAATTACGATACTTGACTGTACTTAAATGAGCAGTTCACTTCTAAAAAAAACTTTTGCTGATAATTTACTCACCCCCATGTCATCCAAGATGTCCATGTCTTTCTTTCGTCAGGCGAAAAGAAATTAAGGTTTTTGATGAAAACATTCCAGGCTTTTTCTCCATATAAAGCACTTTAACCAAACGGTTCAAGGTCCAAAAGACAGTTTCAGTGCAAATCGCAAACTGTTCAAAGGGCTTTAAATGACTCTAGATGATGAATAAGGGTCTTACCAAGTGAAACGATCGCTCATTTGAAAAAAAAAATAACAACGTTTAAGTTTTATAAGCTCAAATGCTCGCCTTGCTCTGTTCTGTGATGCACGTTCATGACTCTCCTGTTCGAATTCGTTCATCAAAATGAACGAATCTTTTCCTGAGTCAACTCGTTCATTTCGTTCGTTGAGTGAACCAAATGACCCAAAAATATTTGTTCATTTTGATAAATGAGTTTGAACAGGAGAGTGACGAATGGGCATCACAGAACAGAGCAAGGCGACCATTTGAGCTTATACAATTTAAACTATGTATATACTGACAATTCACAACAAAATTACTAAAACTGACTAAAATAATAATGAAAAAAGAAATCTAATTAAAAATTGTACAATTTATACAAAAATATATCAATTATACTAAAATAACTCTGGCCAGAATTTTAAAATGGGTGCATCCCTATAGTTGGGTGTTCATTCAGATCACTAACCCCATAACATATTTTAGCTATATATATAATTTAGAATGAATACACAGTAATGAGAATATACAAAATGTTATTTGGAAATTCTTGTTCCCTTTATGCTGCATAGCAACTAAACACTTGGTAAATATTGGGCAAATGCTGTCACAGGGAATTCCTCTTTCTAAAATATGTTGCTGCTAGTTCTAGGTTATTCTAAAGAGCACAATGTTCAGGACATTATGAATGTAGGTCAAATATTTGGGAACAGGGAGGGCCTTTGGTCGTCCACATGAACGCAACAAAATTTCAAGGTGTTATTTTGTGTGAATATGCAGTATATATTTTAGATAATATGAATGAATGCTTTAGCCTTTAAATGAACCCTAAAGCTTGCAAGTATATTGGGTCTCCTTTCTCTAAAGATACCACATGGCACACACTAATCTCATTTAGCCTTTGCCCACAGTCAACTTGAGCAGGTATATTCTGTCCACTCTGCTGAAGCATAGCCAATTACAACATTTCCTTCCCATTTGCTGTGACCCCCCTCCCCACACACACCATCTGTTCTTCAGATAATACATCCACAGATAAGGTCCCATAAATACAAGGCAAGACAGCTATCATCAGCAAGATTAAACCGATGCTAATAGGCTGACTCCAATCCATGGCTTCAGTGAAATGTTATTTTTGAAATGGAGAATCAAGTCTAAGCATTTTTTAAGTCCCTCTTTGCACAGTGTTTTTCACTACAGGGTTACATTGGCCTTTGGTACCTCTGTATCTGATGAGTGAGTTTTACTCTGACTGGATATCGACTGAATTTTCCTGTTTCGGTTAGCTTCTGCTTCACAAGGTTTCGATTCCTATAGGCTACGTTTTTATTTGATTCCAGTTTTGCTTGCATATTGCAGAAATCCTCTCTCTGCTAACTATGTAAAATATAGGCGGAAGTGTTTTTTCTTAGACTACATCAAACCAGGAGCTCGTCTTTTTGAACTATTCATTTAAAGAATAGCCTCAAAAAAGTAATTGGTTTGGAATTAGCCTAAACTATAAGCATGAATCACTAAAAAGAATGAGTTCATGAGTCTTTTTCTTTTTGATGATTCGGACCAGACTGATCCTGCTGTTTGGTTTCGAGACACTTAAAATAATTGATTCATAATGAGAGTTGCTCATGAATTGTTAAGTCCACATCTCACATATGGTTTTTATTCTTTGTAAAGAGGTGTTGTGTGCTGTATGTTTGTGATTCACCAAAGTAAACCTGTTCATATAGGCAGCCCAAGAGGACCTCCCAATTGAAGTTTATTCCATACTATTCAAAATCTGCTGTAAATATGAAATAGAATTTTTAGCCCTATAATATGTCAAACTCAAACAAGAACTATTGCCACCAATGAAATGGGATGAATTCTTATCAGACCAAAGATCTTCTACGCACGTTCATTAGATTTTTTTTTTATGTCCCTCGTTTCTTATCGTTTCATCTCAACTGTTGCTTGACGAGTCGGTGCTGGTGCTCCAACGATAAACAACAATTGTCTTCAATGTCTTCTCCACCCAAAATGTTCTGTTGAGAACTAGATAATAACCCTCCTGCATCACTCCTGACAGCAGGCATATTTGTTTTGTGTCTCTGGCTTTCTAACGGACCCACAATTACGTGCGCTTTTTATGCAGTCACAATCTGTCCACATCAACTTTTAAAGTTCAATTGCAGGTCACATCTTTGTTGAAAACTATGGGACAAGCGCCGAAATATAAAATGTCTAGTAAACAAGTGTTTGAGTGAAATAAAGCACAAGACTACATTTCAGATTTGTTCTGTTAACATGCAGTGTAATCTGCAGAGTGGCGCTGAGGCTCGCCACAAATCACCCTGAATTCCTGCTGAGCTATGTGGTTTACATATTCAACACACTGACCCACATTCATCTCCTCCATTTAGCAAATAGGATACTTGGCGCAACTAGAAAAATCTTAATTGATGATTTGCGTGTGCCATATACAATGTTTCAAGGTATCATACTTCAACTGGATTACAGTTCTGTAATATTTATGGGACTTTGAGATGCCATGCTGAGAATGATTACGCTTCTGTAATCCAACGACAAAGCCTAATTTGGCTAGTGCTGAGTAGCTGACAACATCCTTCGGCTTAGGTGGAACAAATATTGACCATCCATGCTTGTTATACACAATAATCCCAGTCTACACTCATTAGCTAGGAGCTATCACCCTGTATCCCAAGACTGGCTACCCACTGAAGCTAAGCAGGGTTGAGCCTGGTCACTATCTGGATGGGAAACCTCCTGGAAAAAATAGGTTGCTGCTGGAAGAGATGTTAGTGAGGTGCTCAGTGCACTCCCTGTGGTCTGAGTGGGTCGTAATGCCCCAGTATAGTGACGGGGACGCTATACTGTCAAAAAGCACTATCCTTCTGATGAGACGTTAAACCGAGGCCGAACCCAGGTGGATGCTGCACATTGGTGGTGGTTGAGGAGATTCCCCTCTTCCATATGTAAAGCGCTTTGGGTCACACTTTATATTAGGTGTCCTTAACTAAAATGTACGTGCATCAAATACAATGTACTTATTGTGGTCATATTGTATTGTGGTCACTTTTTATTGAGGTGGGATACAGGTATGGTTAGGGACCGGTTTGGTGGTATGGGTTGGTTTTAAGGGTTGTGGGATAGCCTAAGAGAAGGGTAAGCTGTGTAATTATAGATATAGTAGTGCAAAAAAGGTTATTTTGATTATTAATATGTTCTTCATACTAATAAAAAATATCTGTTATAACCAAAAAGGTTTCTTCTATGGCATTACTGTGAAACCCTCCTTTTGTAATCTTTATTTTGAAGAGTGATAGTCAGTCTTTGTCTTGTGAGTCAGTCAAGTATTATCGAGACTGATACGATCTTTGGTGATTTATATTCTCTTGTTCATTTACATTATGACCATATAATGGAGAGTTTGTTACTGTAAAATCCATGTGATGGCCCGTGGTTTGAGATGGAGTTTGCCTCACAGTAATTTAGGTTAGTTATAGGATACTGTATGCTGTTTAATGTAAACATGTGCAATGTAGACATGTGTAGTAATGCCATATGCCTGTCTCGTGAGTCGGCAGACAGCAGACATGTCTATTTTCGTCTCTTGTTGTCTTGCAGTCTTGGAAATTACCCATACAGCAGATTTGTTGTTCCTCACAACATTCCGCTGGTGACACAAACATCACACAGTTCGCTCTGGTGCGAATGCAACAAGGTATAGTTCTAACAGAAATGGAAATTCTGTAATTTACTCACTTCCAAATCTGCATGACTTTCTAGAATCTTGTCGATTCTGGAAGAATATTGTGGCCAGTCTTTTTATATAATGGAAGTGAATATTCAATGTTTCAAGGTATCATCAATTGGATTACAGTTCTGTAATATTTATGGGACTTTGAGATGCCATGCTGAGAATGATCACGCTTCTGTAATCCAACACTCTTAAAAGAAAAGGTTCTATATAGAACCTTAAAAGGTTCTATCAGCGCTACGTATTTGGAACCCCTAAAACCTCTATACACTCTTAAAAAAAGGGTTCCTCTGGGTTCTACATAGAACCCTGTGGTTCCATACTTTGCCAATAGAACCTATTACCAAAAAAATGGTTCTATATAGAACCATTTTGGAGTTCCATATATGAAGCGGGGGATAGAACCATTTCTGGTTCTAAATAGAACCATTTATTCTAAGAGTGAACGACAAAGCCTAATTTGGCTAGTGCTGAGTAGCTGACAACATCCTTGGTGGAACAAATATTGACCATCCATGTTTGTTATACACAATAATCCCAGTCTACACTCATTAGCTAGGAGCCATCACCCTATAGCCCAAGACTGGCTGCCCACTGAAGCTAAGCAGGGTTGAGCCAGGTCACTATTGGATGGTAGAATGGATGGACGAATCTTTAATTGCTGGAAAAGAGCAACCAGTGCAGTCTTGTTTGACAGAAGACAGTAAGTCATACAGATTTGGAACAAAATAATACAGATTTGATGACAGAAGTTTCCCCCTTTTTTGGATAAGACCATTTGAGAGATCTTGAAATGGTAGTGTTCTCCTATTTTGTAAAGGCACATCAACTCCATCTGAACCTTGGAAGTTGACTTAGTTCTCATAAGAGGCCACTGCTGGAAGAAAACAGGGGCTTAACCTAAGCCTTCACTCTGAGGATAGAAGTCACTCTTTTTTCCGCTAGACAGATTGTTAAGTTAAATCGGACACAGTGCTGACAGGTGACAGGTCAAAGTGACTTAAATAATCTGACATTAGTTTTGTTTACTTAACTAACAGGATCGTACAAGTTACTTCCAGTTACAAATTTAAGGACACCAACAACTCACTGGCCATCAAATCCATCACAGCTCATCAATTCCAAGCTAGCGAGCAAGAGGAAGCCTCTTCAGGGGGATTTCCCCTCACTCATCCGAGTGTCCTGTTAGGGGTCATGACCTATTGTCCAACTTTGTTCTCTGAGTAGAAAGGGATTGGAACATACAATTACACGGCTCACTGTTCCCCACCACCCTTTCTAGTACTCGAAGAGAGGGGGATTCATGGAATGTGGTATCCCTCAGGGAGAGTTTCTAAGAAGTGTTTACCCAAAACGTGAGCCCTGTGTTGAAAACCGAGAGAGAGCAACAAAAAAAAGGAGGTAGGTTGGTCCTGAAGTGAAACATTGGGGTTGTTCCACCCATGAGGCCTCATGATTTCAGGGGCACATTCTCTCTTTCCCAAGACTCAGAGACAGACTATGCACTGGATTTCTCCTCTTCCACCAACCCCCATCCAATCTGGGGCATGACATGTACTGTAGACGGCTACACCTTAGAAGCAGCACAGAACGGACACCACCTATTCATATGTTTCCTGTCAATGCAGAACACCTGCTCTATTTGGATGGTTCAGCCCACTCGGCAAAGTTTGGGAATGGAGATCTGTTAAAATACCTACATAATATCTAGAGAATATGAGATCCCCCAAAAAAATCCCATAGACTGAAAATTAGGCCTAAGGATTAGGCCTAAGGAATAGAACATGATGGAGACCTGGAGGTGGTTGTTTTCTTCAGAAAATCTCAATTTCTAGCATCTGAGAAGTTGAACCAAAAGTAAATGATTTACATGGCAAGGTGTCATAGGTTTTATAAAGCTCTTTATTGCCAAATGTATATTTATGAATAATTTAAATGATAGTTATGTGCTGTCTTTGCCATGACATGCCAATCATATTGGACAAGACATTGGAAGGGACGTTGTGCTTTGAATATTCATCGACACAGAGTGTATCAGGAGAAAGTCTTTTAATAGAAGCAGGAAAACATCAGAATCAGCATGGAAACTGCACCACTCGAGTGTTTACCTAAAACATCCAGTGTAATTACAGTAGGTCTCTCATGAGAGTGATATGACACCTCTCCCTGTCTGTCTCTCGTGTTCGTTCCCTCCCACCCGCCCCAACCCACACAATTCCACACAGGAAACAAGCTGTAAACCTCATTACTGTTGTTGTTTTTTACTGCTTTGTTAGGGCTTGCTGAGAAGCAGTCAGTCAAGACGAACACTTTTTTGAACATCTGACACTAAAAAATGGTCCTCACACTAATAAGTACAAACACAATTATATGGAAAGACTGGTTTAATTTGGGTAAAATGGGTAATTATGACTTCGGGGATCGGCTTGTCGAGACTATTTTCTAAGATGGCTCCTGTCTGTATACACGAAGTGAACTGTCTTTAAAAGTATCTTCTTATTAAGTTCTCAATGCTTCATTTTGCATGAATGGACCCTCATTATGTTACTGTGTTAGTGTGGGGCTATTTTGACCCTTGTTAGTGGTATTAACTAGCGATTTATTTTTACTTATTCTATGTTATACACTAAACAGTTTTTAGAGATAAAACTTTTTACATTCGATTATCATGAAAACAAATCTCAGAGAACGATTGACTAGGTACCGATGTTTTATTAGACCAAAGGTTCATTTTGTGCCGGAGTTCTCCTTTAAGACTCCAATTGATGGAATATTATGGATAGCATCATGGGTAATGTAGTTTTTCACCACACACTCCGCTGTTAAACACGATTATATTAAAACTAAGTTGTAATAATGCAGGCAGGCTTCAAGTAAAGCAAATGCAATCCCGATCAACAACTTCATAGCTCACAGTAAGGCTGTCTTTAAGGTTTTTTAAGGTTTCATTAAAAATAAACTATGGATAAAATGAATGGAGGTTTTACTTCTGGATCTCAACTGTTTCATTCTATTCGTATAAAATTTACACATGTATTTTTTCGTGATGTTGTTTAAACGTTCACAAGATTTTCTTTCATTTTAACGCCTTGGGTAAATTTCAGAGTATTATAATGTCAAATTATGTAAATACGTTATAGGCACAAAACTCTAATTGAGCACTGATTGGTTCTTCCAGCTGTCCTACGTAACCATATATATTGTACCCTAGCCTGCAATCTCCCTGCTGTGCGATTTATGAAAACTTCTGTCCATCCCTCCTCTGGGCTACTATGAATGTTTTACCATTTTCTTGCCGCAGCTTCTTGCTTGTCCGCCAAAATCAAGCCTATATTCCGTGCCCCAAATACAGGTTGAAAAAATCCACTCCGAGGGTTGTTACGACTATAATGCATTTAATAAATGTGAAAAACGGCATGGATTATATTTAATGTAATTAAATAAATGTTAGCAGCCTCTTAATTCCAGGTCTCAAGAAAGCCAACTAGAGGCCACTGGCCTCAATTTCAACAAATGTGAGTGATGTCTACCTGAAGGTGAGGATGATTAGGAGAGGCACGTGCCTGTGATGGTCTCACACTCAAAGTATGCAGTGATGTGGTAATCAACGGGTGCGTCCCTCACTGCATGCGATACTGGGACTTTGTTATGACTGCCAGTAAAAAAGACCAATTGTGCACCTAAGTTCACAGTTTTTTTTTTCTAGTATGAGGAAATGAAAAGAAAAACAAAGTGAAATGTACAAGGTTAGTGATTCAAAGTCCATAGCAGTCTCTCCAGTGTGTCTGTTTTGACATATCGAGTAGGTTCTGCTGTACTTCATACAAGATTGACTAGTTGAGCTAGAGCCACAGGTTCAAATCCTCCAGTCTCAAAGCTCTGCTGGGAGAAATCGACATGCCGTGGCATGCCCTCATATGAGCCCTGTGTAAAGTTTTCCTTTCTCTCTGATGCTTGTCCAGCCTGTGTTTCCTTTTTGCAGGATGACATTAATTTTGAAAGACCCAAACTTTTCATCTCTTGTATAGCTTCTCTGAGATGATTCTCTCAGAACATGAGAGTCTGTGGTGTACGTGATTTACCATTACGTTATCACTTTACGCCTGCTGTGGCTGTTGTCTGTGCCCATGGTAACCAGGTGGGGCTGTCAGCTTCCAGGTATAGACACCTGCTGCATTATTCATCTCTGTAATGCGTAGCTGCCTGTAATCTGACTAGGCATGCGAACAAATATCTCTTTACGCTGGTAATATATTGTCTGTAAGGTTACTTTTCCACATTTACTTTGAACCCACTTCTTTTATCCTGTGACTTTGCTTTGTTTTTGACGTAAAGGAGGTTGAAATCTGGCCTTGTTATACATTTCTAAGACGTGTTTTCCATAGATTGCCACATATGGAACTAATTTAGGGGGGGTTTAACCTGCCGGCCAGCTGTTTACTATGTTTTCCCTTTTTTTTTTTTTTGGGAAACATGTCAGGGTAAAAACATTTGGAAATGAACAAGTAGAAAACAAAACAATGCATTAATGACAGCTGTTGATCTACAACACAATGAACTTTGTGTCTGTGTGTGTTTGTTTAGTCGGCTTGATGGTTCGAGTGACTGGTTGGATCAATTTTTCCCATGTGGACAGAGTGGTGATTCAGATTTTCTGAAAGGTTATTGTACCTACTGTAAATCTGAGTTTTTGGGTGAATCTGATGGGTCCATCTACAGACTTTGTACGTGACCCTCTGCAGTTTTGCCTTGACATTGACTCATGGACATGACCACCAGCAAGGTGCTTGTGATAACTGGTTCTGCAAAGATACCTGACATAATTGCTTGAAAAACATATGAGTCATTTTCAGACTGTTGCTTAACACAGAAAGTGTCTGTTGACAGGAGTACAACGGGAGGAGACGTTCAAACAGAACGCAAATTAGTATCTTGTAGCCTGGACTGTTGACCTAAAACTTGTCTCATATGCAAATCAGACAGCCAGTGCAAGTTCATGCCAGCAACTTCTAGTAGAATAAGTGAGATATGTGAGAAACAATGCTGTGTGAGCGCTATCTAGTGGTAAGAAATATATCACAACCCCAATGTAATGGGTACAGAGACAGTTAGAAACCTAATATATATATATATATATATATATATATATATATATATATATATTAGGGCTGGGCAACGATTAATCGCGATTAATCGCATCCAAAATAAAAGTTTGTGTTTACATAATTTATGTGTGCGTAGTGTGTATAATTATTTTGTATATATAAATACACACACATGCATGTATGTATTTAAGAATTATTAGCATGTATATACTTTATATATATTTATACATAATTAATATTATGTATAAATATAAATATTTGATATATTAAGAACACATTTTTCTTAAATATTTACATGCATGTGTGTGTATTTATATATACAAAATAATTATACACACTACGCACACATATATTATGTAAACACAAACTTTTATTTTGGATGCGATTAATCGCGATTAATCGTTGCCCAGCCCTAATATATATATATATATATATATATATATATATACATACACACACACAAAATCAAAAGAATTTTTATATTTAATATTTACAAAATGATTTTATTATACTTTACAGTGTCTGTCTGTTATTTCCACCTGTCTGTCTAGTACTGTTTCTAAAATAAGGCAATCTTGTACATTACCTTTATATAAAACTCATTCTGTATGTATATATATATATATATATATATATATACACACACACTGTTATATATATATATATATAACTCATATATATAACTGTATATAACTCATATATAACTCACTCCCTATATAACTCATTCTGGATGTGAAATTGGACTTGGATGTGTCCCTACCAGCACAAATGAAATGGTCATGTTATTAATCCTGCATTGTCAATTTATGCCTCTGGTCAATGTAAGTGTATGGAAATCCAGATAATGGGAATGGAAGATCATCTCATCATCATGGAAGATCATCATCAATGGAAGATCTCAGAGGAAGATCATGTGATTTGTCTTCATATGTTAAATCAAATAAATACTAGCATTCTAATATTTATTTTTTCAGGACGGGTCAAAGGTGTAGAGTAAATACATTTGCTGTTTCAAATTACAACCGCGAGCAGGGGCAACATGCATTTTTACATTTATCATGTTAAAAACTCATATAGTTTTGTTTTAGCAACTACATTCTCTATATGGGATGTATATACAATGTTTTTTGGAGAGCTCTGGTGAGCACAACAGGCTCAGGAGTTGTAGGGAATTAGAATGTGCGTCTGAGCCATCTGCGTCCATAAAGCTCATTTGTGTCTGCTTACGAAGAGAAATTATGCATTATCTGTTCTTAAAGCAATGGAGACACTTTGAGTATTGTTTCACGGAGGGAAGGCACTTCTGTTTGAGGAGAACTTTCATTGTTTAGTCCTCAATATAATCTGATGTGAAGTTCACAGGATTCAGCACAGGTAAGAGAATGACTGCTATAGCTCATCTTTAGGCAATTCAGATTTTATTGTTGTGAGATTATTGTAGGCCTATGTCCAAGATTCAATTAGCAAATGTACTCATCTGTGGCATTTAATCAAGTGTTGAAGGAATTAGTAGATGTTTTCATTTTAGCCTGTAAACATATCAGTGTTTGTCCTGGCTTGTTTTAAATCCCCTCGTGCATAAGGCCATTTTTTGGATTGATTTTCATATTAATTATGATATTGTCATTTTAGTAAGCCTCACAAATAATACAAAATCAAGCTATCAACAAATCACTGCTATTATGTAACATTAGAAACTTGTTTATTGCTAACAAGTTGACAGGTTCCAAATTTGACCTACATAATTCTGGCTTTTTATGCATTAGTTGAGGCATTTTATAAACTCATATTATACATGTATACTCATAAATATTCTAATATGCATTCTGATGTATATTTGTTCTGGGCAGCCACGATTGGTCAAAAGAAAAGGAGGAGCATTTTATAGTGAAGCGAGATTTAGGGTAATCGATAGACACAATGTATTATCAACATTATGTCTAACAATACAGGTTATTGTTTGTACATTAGTCATTAATATAAACTGTGTTATATGGACACTTTAAAAAGCCTGAACACTCATACAATAATAACAATAAGCACAAGGGGGCAGTATTCTATTTTACGTTTTCAAATGTTCACACTGCATCACAGAAAGGTTCCTCTCAATGTAATTTATTTGAAAGGTTTGTAAGGTGCGCATTTATTTCAGGTTTCATTTGATTGACTCTTATTTTTCTGTGCATGTATTTAGAAAATGAAATCAATTTCATATTTATTTATTTTAAATAATCCCTTGGTTGTAGATTGCTAGACTTTTGGACTATTTAGGATGGTTCACTTAACTTTAACACAAAAATAAATAAAATACCAGGACATTTGTGATAAGATCATCATGATCTAAGCAGGTAAATATTGTTATACGGTTTGCAAACCTTTCCATCCTCATAGACTTTCTCATCACTTAGTCATTCTGACATATCACAGGTAGTGTACCTGTTATCTTTCTCAAGTCTTCAGTCCAAGAGACATATCCTCACAAAGTTCTTCAAAACCTTTTTGGGCCACAGTGTCCCAAAGTAGATTTACCTTCAATAACCATTTATTAAATCTCTCCCCCATTAAAGTCGCAAGCTCCCAAGAGCTGGCTGCATTAATCCTGATTACAGGCTGTCAAGCGGAGGAAACGGGGTCTATGTGTCAAGCGTGTCATCGAGAGATGTTTTATCCTCATCTGCATCCTTCTGTCCTGTCAGTTAAGGGCGGGAGAACCCAAAGAGTGAACATCAGAAGATGAGCTTTTACACTGCTTTTTACACCGCTTTATAAACAGAGCAAAAGAGGGTCTTAGAGGGTCCGACACGGTCATGAGTCTTTGAGGTGCAGCGTGAACCGGACACATGGACAGGGGCGGCAGGAGACCCAGTGGAACCATCACACGGGCCTCCATCAAACGCACACCATCAGGGTCACAGAAGGTAAGAGTGTCCACTGGTTTTAGGGATGTTTAGGGCTATGATTTAATTATCTAGAGGTGATTGAAAAGAGTGAAAGTATGTTTTTCTTTATGAGTGAACTTTATGTACTGAACCAGGTATTCACAGCAATTCTTTTCATGACTTTGATGTAGAATCATTCTGCTTGTTAATATGTCTGTGCATATGCTTCTTAACTTGTTTTTGAATTGTTAGTGAGGCTTGGTAGACTATTATCACAATATATTCATAGTCAATTTGTACAGTTGCAGCAGTTTAGATCAAACCCTTCTTACGTCAAGACTGGTGTTCCACAGGGTTCGGTTTTGGGTCCTCTTTTATTTATTGATCTTCTACCCCTTGGTAATATTTTCGGAAATTTGGTATTCAGTTCCACTACTATGACAATAAACCCAATTTTACCTCTCATCTCAGATTGTATAGCTGAGATTAGAGAGATTTACATAAAATCTTGTTAAACTTAACAGCAGTAAAACTGAAATTCTTCTTGTTGGTTTAAAAACCAATTTGGCCAAATCGAAATTTTCCCCTTTGAATATTGATAATTTGCCAGTATCTATTTCTAAACAGGTTAAAAGTTTGGGCGTCATCTTTGACAGTACTTTATCAATCGAAGCACATATACTGTAAACAGTGTCATTCGCTTTGCATATTTCCACATACGTAGTATTAATTGACTTCATCCGGGTCGTTCACTAAAGAGCACTGCGCTTGTTCATGCTTTAGTCACTTCCCGTATTGATTACTGTAACACTCTCTTTTTATAATGGCCTGTCTTCAAAGCTTCTCTACAAACTCCAGCTAGTGGCGAATTCAACTGCTCGTATTATTTGCATTGCAACACTTGCATTGGCTCCCGATTAAATATTGTATTGATTTTAAAATCATTCTTCTTCCTTACAAGGAATTTTGCCCCTTTATATTTATCTGACCTTCTTCATATCAACACTCCTACTTTAAGATCATCTTTTGCACTCACTCTTGTTCTCCCTCAAACTCGCACAGCTTCTAAGGTTCCGAGCCTTTAGTCATGAAACTTATTTATGGAACTTTTTGCCACAGGATGCGTGAAACGATGAAAGTCTTCTTGTTTTTAAATCTTGCCTTAAGACCCATCTTTTTAGGCAGGGCTTTATGTGATTTCTTTGATGCTTCCAGTCTCTAATAATGATTATTTGTTGTTTAATGTTGATTGTTTTATTGTGTTTGTGAGGTGTCCTTGAGTGTCATGTAAGGTACCTATTAAAAAAGTATAATAATTATTTATAATATAATATCAAATTATATGCAAAGGGATATGTGAAAAAAAATATTTGTACATTTAAAAAACTGATTTCCCTCTTTAAAACTTATCTCTACAGTTGTACCACTAACCACGGCTGCTCCCATGAAGCTAAAAAGCGAATTTAACTTGTTGCTATGTTGCGAAACATGAAGTTAGAGATGGATACATTATATAAAACAGATTTGCATCTTTTAAATCTCTTACTAATCCAAATCCTAATCTTAACGATCACAAGAGAAACCAAAAGGGCACTAAGCCCGAACAAGCAACGCAACTTTCTCCAGCAAGCACCAGAATGAGCGGCACCTCTGTGGTTTGATGCTCCTCTGCTGCCTCTAATCCCCCATAATGCCAAGTATGAGCACCAGCATCTAGACAAGATTAAGCACTTTAACTCCCTACTTTCAAATGTCCAATTTCATGTGATTAACACCGAAAATATACCCTTCAGAAGGAATCGAATATATCTGTACAGAGGTAGACTCTCGTGCCAATGCCAAGAGGCACATTTTGGACTCATGTAAAACTACTCATGTAGGAGTGGTCAAAGTAAAATCTTCCAGTAGAGGGTAAATGAGTCAGAATACATAAATCGAATTTCTGTGAATGTTTATGAATGTGTGATTAGTGATTAAATGTAATATTTGTCTAGCAGTACAGTAAAGTACAGACTACAATAATTGGGAAAAGATGACAGCACCTGCAAATAGACAACAGAACGTTTTAAAGGGTGGTGTCCAGGGACATGGTTATTTAAACACTTCCTTTGACATTTGCATGCATCCTCCAAAAATTCAATATAATTTCTCTTTTCAGTCTGTCCCTTCCCCCCTAGCTTGACTACGTCAGACTTCGTACTTCCGTTCAATTTCAGTTCGCAGTTCTGTACTCAGTCTGAGACATCAACATGTCTCTCCATTTTCCTCCAGAAAACAGTTGGACAATCAACGAACAGAGGTTGGGCTGAGAGCCGTGACGTAGACGCTAAGCACTGAGTTTAAGATTGTATTTTAGGTTAGGGAAATCGAAAACGATCGCGGATATGGAGACACTTTTCGATTATGCCATGACAAACTCTATCTACGAAGCAAATCGACATAGCAGAGTTTGGTATTACCACGCTACTTCCGCCCCCCTCCCAGACAGAGAAAAACACTCACACAAACATAGTTGTCTAAAAAATGGGTCTTATGACTAAGAAATCTCAAGGCCTAATCAGTGACATGTTGGTCTCATGTGATGATGGCTAACTGGATTTTCGAATCCACAGAGACAATGAGTCTTTTTAGAGGCAGAGTAAGAGAGGAAAAGTACTGTTTTAAAAAGGTTAAGCATGTTAAACTTGCCCAGAGCTCTACAGACAATTGTCTTCAAACTTGGTATAACCTCAATAATCCTGCATTGAACCATCAGAGGAAATTACGGCAAACAAACAAAAAAACAGATAGTTTTTCATCTTAAAATAACGAAAAAAGTTCTTTGCGAGCAATATCTCAATCTCTAATGACTTATAAAGCACAATAAAAATGACCATTGTGTATAATATGTATAACAGTATGAAAGTAAAATGCAACAAACACATAAATGAACCTCTTATAAGCCTTCGCAAAGAGAGGTTTTGCGTTTTTCTTACTCTCCTTGAGATGCAAGAAATTTGGTGACATCCATGGTTTAATACCTGACAAAACAAAAAAGAAATTAAAGCACTCAAACTATGGCTGTCATTTTGTCATTACAGAACCTTGGGGAACCCCACAAATCCACAAAGACTGAGAAAGTTCTACTGTAGGATTCAAATAGGATTTAAAACTCACACAGTGTTCAACGATATGTGTCTTTCTCTTGCTAGATGCTCACAAATATACAAGATAGATAATTTTTTTTTACAAAGTTGTGAGTTGAACTATGAGCACAAATCAAATCCCACACTGCTCATTAGTTCTAAGGAATGGGTCACAGGACTGTTGCCCTCTCATGTGATCCTCAGTGTCTGGTTTTGAAGAAACTCAAACAATGCATGAAGTGTGTTAACAGGCTATGCTATATCAAATTTTAGAAAGTATGTATTTATTTACCATGTCTTTGGTGGTTTTGTCTTTACAATGTGAAAATGCAGACTTGATCACAAACTGTGGGAAAGCTTTGCATAAACTTTTAATCTGATTTCCCCTTTTCAGCTCTCACAAATCGCAGCTGCAATCCTATTTATGAACAAATGCCTTTTTAGTTAAGCAACAATGTGCGAGATGTCTGACTATGTGGAAAGACTCAATGGTGTTGATTGTTGCCAGGTTTGCTATATGCCTTGTTAATTTGAGCAAGAAAATCTGTTTTTTTCCGTCCAGAGAGCTTTTGTCCGCTTTCCGAAGAAAACTCTAACAAAGCTGATGAGCGCTCAGCAGATTTCAGTTTTAATTGCTGTGGATAATGAGTTTAAACAAGCCGAAATAAGTGCGTCATACTGGCTGAACTACTGCAGTGGCAAGAGCCTTTTGTCTTCAAGAGCTTTAATTACCAGTAGTCCACGTGCGTTTTGAGGACACTATCAGAATGCTGAAAGAGTCAGATGGAAATAACCCATTGAAAATCACTTTAAACCAATGATCTCAGCATTTCTGTTTGACCCATGAAGGGCTAAATGGACATCTTAATTTTGGGTATAATCTCCCCATGTTTGCAATGGTTGACCAAGCAACCCTGCTGAATAATATAATATATGTAACCATCTGCCTTCATGGCCAAATTGGTCAGACTGGTCTGTTTTGAGGGCATTTTAAGCTGGCCATGCTAGTATACCAGCTAAACACCAGCTTAACCAGGTTGGGAGACCAGCCAAAAGCACCTTTACAAATATTCTTTTATCAACTACTGATCGCTTCATAAAACCAAACCACTAGTTTATTTCACAAGAATTGGATCTTCTTAAATCAACAGATGACAACAGATGTTCCTCACTATGTTTGGTGGTTAAAGACTTCTCTTTTTTTGTATAAAAGATTCTTCCCTAAAAGAATAAAGTCAGTAGAGTCATCAATGCTTAGACGTGATTGTTAGTCCGTCAGAACCATTTTCCCTCCACAATATGGTTGGTGAAAATAGAGATTAACAATAATTAGTGTTGGATGACCTTGCCCCCAACTGGAGTCCTGTCATGTCTTAACTAGGCCTCTTTTCAAAAGAATGCCCAATTCTCTCAATTATGCAAATTGGGCTTGAAATCAAAGTGGTCGGAGGAGGGTGACACTTTCAAATGAAAGGCTTTGGTGAGTTCCCATTCCTGTCCATTTCTAGAGACAAACCTGACTCTCATCAACTTGTGAAGAGTGTTTGGGGTAGAAAAGCCATCGCAAAAGGTTTTCTGAGCTTAAGGAGTGTTTCGTGGGGGTTGTAAAGCTATCAAAGTAGATTTGTTGTGCTTTGCTCCAGTGAGGGATGAAAATACCCTGTGGGCAAGGAGAGAGGGGTCATGGGACTCCCAAAAGGATTACCTTGAACTGGAGTCATGGGACGTGCCCCGAACAAAGAGCCTGCTCACATGCTCATCATATGAACAGCCCCTCATAAAGTGATGAAGTTTCATGTCCTGTGGGATTCATTGAGCGCTGGTGCTCAGGGAAAGAGCACCCCTCGCCAGAAGAGCTCCAGGAGGGACACAGATGCAGAAAGTTTCCCGTTGGCACCTTCTTAACGTCGACTAGAGGCTCCTCAGGTAGGACCCCTGCTAGCTAACGCTAGGTGAACAGATGGAACCCATGGATCCATGGTCTACTGATGCGACTCGGAGGATGGGATAGGAATGATCAGAACTGGGTTTACAAGATCGTAGTATTGAAATATAAAACTTGAGAATAATTTACCAATATTTTCTTGTGTTTTCTCCCTGCAACAGCAATGAGCAATTTCCAAAAAAAACATTGTTGTTAACATGTAAATTTTCATTGCTTTACAGTTTTAATTGTCCAATGGAAAGTCATTTGGTGGGTTTCTAACATGTTTTTCTTATTTTGGCTACTGCCCTGTGACTGATTTTTCGGAGGAGATTTGCCTTGAGTTTTTGTCTTAATTAGGGCTGAACCAACAACAAAAGCCCAGACAGATATTGCTTTGAACCAAAGGTTATTTTTGTCCAGAGCAAGAGGACAATCACAAAGCTGGCATGGCCTTTTGCAAAAGCTAAAAATGTTGGTGGGTTTCCATGGCACTGAACAGAAAAAAAGAGATGAATATCTCTGGTCTGGAAAGGGGTTTGAACTCTAATTTGCTATGCACTAATAATTGCAAGCAAAACAGGCCACAGCCTAGACTCTCTGGATGGTCTTTCATTCAACTATATCTATAAACACTGACCACAAGCAAGTTGACTTACAGTATCATAACTATGGAAACTGAAAATGACCAGCATTATCTGTGTATATTACTAAAAGCACTTTCATCTGTGATAACGGTGAACAAATGCATTTCACAAGAAGTGCCCATAGTTATACATTTTTATGCATTTGCCATGTATTTTCTCTTCGACATTTTCTGTATATCTACACTTGCACGTACTGTACCGCTCATACTTTAGTAAGGATTATCATTGTAAAGAGGATTTACTCCATTCAAACTCAAGGGACTAAAAGCAGTTCTTACTGTAATTGATGTTGAAATATGAGGTCTGATGGTAAAAATGGATGGTACATTAAATACTGTATATGTGTAATGTTAAGGTTTGTGCTTGTATAATTGTTATACAAGTGTAAACTACTGTTTAATTTATTTTGATTTCATAATAATGTGAATTATGAAACGTTAAAACCTATATACGAAGACTCGTCCACTTTATTCACTGCCTTCTCTGCTTCTGAGGGTCAGAAAGGTTTCGTTTTATTTTATTATTTTATTTTAATAATCTGAATTGTGAAACATTAACGTATATTTTCAGATAATTTTACACCATATGTACTTTTTCTTCTCTGTTTCCTAGTGCCAGAGAGCTTGGATTGAGAGAACATTTCACAAAAGAGAATGCATCCATATATTTCCAGCCAAGGATCCAACCCGGTGAGCTAAAGAACACGCAAACTACATATTGTGCAAGACAAATTACCTCTATGACTCATTTTGTTTTGAGGCTTTTTAGACTCTTATGTAATGAGGGGTGATTGTGTGACATCATAAGCCCTTTTACAGATCACTGTGTGGGCATGCTTTAGGGCTGAATCTGAAGGGCTCGGTGTAGTTCAGTCCACCACACTTCCTGTAAGTGGAGGGATGCCAGGATGTGCGCTGATGCGTGTACCAACACCAACCACGGTTTAGACACAGCCCTGATAGATGGTCTAAATGCGTAGAAAGAATAGACAATACCCTCCAACCAAATTATTTCAATGATGAAATGTCAGCTAATTGAGCCACATCTTGTTGCATACAACAAAACAAACCTCCAACGTTACTTCTGCTGTGATTTTCCTTAGGTGCGCCTGTGGTTATCTACTGACTCAACACACGGCCACTGCAGTAGGCGCCGTCACCAACAAGCCATCAGAAGAAAACCATCTTGTGCAAGTGGACCCTCCTCAAGAAAAATGGTCTGTGGTCAGACACACCCAAACCACCCCTACTGACGCTTATGGCACCATTGAATTTCAAGGAGGAGGATTTGTCAACAAAGCCATGGTATCTATTCTGATCAGTATTGGGTGAATTCACTTACTAGTTGCGCTACTTTGCACTTGGTATTTCAATGGAAAACGTTTTCGTTAACTACCTGTGAGTGCATGGCAATAAACAAATTAACTCTCAATAAATTCCCCATTAGAGTTAAGTCTAAATAACCAACCAAACCACTTTTGTGGTTGTATAATTGCAGGAAAAGATGATAGAACCTCCTAACGTAGTTTGAAAATGAACAAGACTGCCTTTAATCTTAAAATGTAATCTTTCCTACAGTATATCCGGGTGTCGCATGATACTAAGCCGGACAGCTTGCTGCATCTCATGGTGAAGGAATGGCAGCTGGAGTTGCCCACGCTGCTCATATCAGTTCACGGTGGTCTCCAGAACTTTGACCTGCAGCCCAAACTCAAGCAAGTCTTTGGGAAAGGCCTGATCAAGGCTGCTGTGACTACTGGAGCATGGATCTTCACTGGTGGAGTAAGCACCGGTGGGTATTTATGGTCTACAACAGGGACAAGCAAACGTTGCAGAGGTTAGCTCCATCCCCTGTCAAACACACCTGAAAAATCTAACCAAAATCTTTCAGGATTACTAGACAAATCAAAGTAGGTGTGTTTAACAAGGGATAAAGATCTCAGCATGGCAGGATCCTGGTCTACCAAGTACGAATTCAATCCACACAGTTGAAATCATCCAACATTTGGATCCATCTCAATCTGGTTTTCTTAGGGATATGTGATTTGTTTGATATCAGATGTGCTCAAGAGAGTTTCCTTAGTTTGTTTTATGTTACTCTCACAATGCAGGAGTAATCCGGCACGTTGGAGATGCTTTGAAGGACCACTCTTCTAAATCCAGGTGGAAGGTCTGCGCTATAGGCATCGCTCCATGGGGAATCCTGGAGAGCAAAGAGGATTTAATTGGAAAAGATGTAAGCATGATCTATCGGTATATAATACAAATCATGATGGTGCTCATAAACGCGTTATGCTACGTCAACTTATAGTACAAGCTTCATACTTGTCTACTGACATCCGCAATGTTTTGTTCCTCTTCAGGTGAACAAACCGTACCAGGCCATCTCCAACCCTCTAAGCAAACTTGCCGTTCTCAATAACAGCCACTCGCACTTCATACTATCCGATAATGGCACATGTGGGAAATACGGGGCGGAGGTCAAACTACGCAGGCAGTTGGAGAAACACATTTCACTCCAGAAGATTAACACGCGTAAGTGCAGTAGCATCAGCGAATCTTATCTGCTTTTAGGTCTAATGTAGCTCTGATCTCCTAAGAGGGTGCATTTGAAAGGTCGCTAAGGGTTTGAATGACACAAGACATATCCGCCTGATTACCAGTGATGGGGTCAGGGACCAATGGAGATATGCTCCATGCCATTACAGGTTTGATCAAGGCTTTGCTGTCTGTGACCTGTGGGTTTCCCTTTGTCATCCTATGCCTGGAGCTTGTGATAAGGCAGGGACAGCAAAGGGAGGCTCAGCTGTCACCACTCACATCAACATCGGCAGACCCGGGAGCAGCAAATTAAAATGATTGTACTCGGCAAATTTCCGACTTTTAAATACCGCTCCTTTTGTTAATCACAAAAGGGCTTTTATATTTTTTTATGTGCATGCATTTGGAGTAATTGAAAATAAGATTTAAAAAAAAAACAACACCCAAAAGGCTCAAACATTCAGGCTAATGTTTTGTAATAGCATTATATTGATATGTGCACAATCCCTGTACTGAGAAAATCAAAACATTTAGGTAAGTGAATTGCTTTTTCTGTGTGTACGCATGTTAGGATTGGGCCAGGGTGTGCCAGTGGTGTGTCTGATTGTGGAGGGGGGTCCCAATGTCATCTCCATCGTACTGGAAAGCCTGCGTGAGGAACCACCTGTGCCTGTAGTGGTTTGTGATGGCAGTGGTCGAGCCTCTGATATTATTTCCTTCGCCCACAAATACTCCGAAATTGAAGGGTGAGTATTAATAATTATTAAACAGACCTCTGGAATACATTACTTGATTCTGATTTGGCAGTCGCAAAATTTCATAATTGTTTATTTATTTAATTGATGCATTGATGTAATCAAGATCAGACCACTTTCCCGATTGGCCTTTAGGGGTTTATGTGTATTTTCGAGCCCGATCTCATGAAAGTTCGTATCTATAGCACGAATGTCATTTCTAGTGCCATTTATACGCCAAAACTAGTTTTGGCGTGTATACGCTTTTTTCGTGTGCATATGATACACACTTTTTGGCGTATATAAGTACAAACTCCCCACCCCTCTCCCCCTAAACCTACCCAGGAGGTTTTCAGTGCGTAGCATATGCACGCAAAAACCATTTTTGGCATATAAATGCCACTAAAAATGACAATCGTGGTATAGATACGCACTTTCATGAGACTGTGTCGGTATTTTCAGACTGGTAAACGAGGACGCAAAAGAGCAACTGCTGGTCACCATCCAGAAAACCTTTAACTACAACAAAATGCAGTCGGGGCAGATTCTTTTAATGGTCATTGAATGCATGAAGAAGAGGGAGTTGGTAAGTATTTACAACGGCGTAAGATCATGTAACATATGTGGACCAATATTCATTAAAACAAAACCACATTCATTTTCATTTGATGAAAAAAAATCTGTTCTTAGGTGGTCTCTCAGTTTGGTCAGGCTTTCTGGTTTTAGATTGGCTTTTCAGCTCGTTCTAGAGAGACCAGTTTGGCCGGGCTGGGAGACCAGCTTTATATATTTTGTGCAAACTTTCATCAATAAACATTCCCATTCATTATTTATTTTGTCATGTGTTTTTATTCACGTGTCTGTCTCATTCATCTACATCTGCTCCCTAGCTGTATTAATCAGATACATCACATCATTACATCACATCCTTACTTGTAAAGACACTTATCAGAAGCGACTAATGTTTTGCTTCACATACTGTATGAGACCGTTGTGATTTAACAGATGACAAGCATGCAATCATAACATTATCTGGTAGAAAAGACATGCTTTCTGAGTCCATTAGCTAGAACGGACTTCACCAGTTTTACCTATACATTCACATACAGGGTGACCCAGTAAACTGTGAGCTTGGCTAATGGTAATATTTGTCCCGCTGCAGCTTTAACTGTGCTAAAGTGATGTGTTAAGTATTTAGTAATACTGCCTCAGGACAGGAGATAATCTGTAGCTCTATACATCTGGGCAAGGATCAGTGTAGGGCCACCTGTTCTTGCTTACTCTCATTCACCCTGTTCCTGAATACGAGGGGAGGGAGGGAGGATCCATTTCTCACTAATCCACACTGTACATCTCCTGCTTATTACAGTGATATCACATCATGTTGTGTGGCATTATATAGGCTAATGGCTACAGTGTTTTACATAAAATGAGATGCTAATGTATGTTAAGAGCTCAAGTCCATGTACATACATAAAACCTTTGGTTTATATGGATATTAGCAACATAAATGTACATAAAAATGACACTAAAAGCACACTATTAAAAGTGATCATCGATAGCTTAGCCGATGCTAGTATGAAAATGAGCATGCTAATGCATCCCCAAGCCATTTGTGTAAAAATGGATTACTTAAACAGAGATATTTAACATGAAATACATCCATTGTCAAAATATTAAGTGCTTAGGATTAGGTGTTGCAACCCATTGTAGCCATGAGATACTAATCTAACAGCAGACTCAACCATAAGTTTCTCATTAGCAATGAATGCTAACACTTGAAATAAGGCCACTCATTCACGTCAACATGATTACATGTAATATGACCGTGCATGTGACTGCAGCTCCGAGGTAATTGCATTTGATGCCAGAGATATTAAACAAGGAAAGCATTATTACTTAATTTGAGAGCTATGAAGTTATGCAGAGTTAATACTTAATTCTGATCAAATTAAGCCATACATTCATCCATGAACACAGATCTTCCATTAATTTTCATCACCGTAATTCTGAATGAACTCACATCCTTGCCCTACATAAAGGTATTAAAAAGTGTCAAATGTTAGTTTTGCTGCCTTGTTATGTGTAGATAACCGTCTTTCGAATGGGTGCTGAGGGACAAGACGACATTGAAATGGCTATCCTCACAGCATTACTGAAAGGTATTGTGAAAAAGCAGACCTTCAAAAATTTAAGCACAATTTTGGTCCATGGTTAGAAATGAGCACAAATGTGTTCATTCATTGTAATTCAGGAACAAATGCATCAGCTCCAGATCAGCTGAGCTTGGCTCTGGCTTGGAATAGAGTTGACATAGCACGCAACCAAATCTTTGTGTATGGGCACAACCTACCAGTGAGTGAAATATGTGACTTTTCAAAATATACAAGAAATGAGACAATTTTTTACCAGAGACTTTTCTTAAGTTGAAAAATGTGTTTTCATAGCCGGCGAGTGCCCTTGCTAGCATCTCCACCAGCACAGCACCAAAAGAAAAGCAGAAAGCAGCAAAGGACCGTAACAAAGGAAAGGCCAGAGGAAAAAAGGGCAAGGGCAAAGCCAAACCAGAACAACCAGAAGAAACTGACCCCAGAAAGTTAGAACTACTCAACTGGGTAAGACAGTGTGGAGTCTGCACCATCATTTACACCATCACTAAAGTATTTTGTATATAATATAATATAACCTATTTTTATATGAAGTCTTGCTGATTTTCCCTGTGAACATTAAGTATACACAACTTGAAATGAAGGATTTGTCAGACTGATTCAATACAGTAACTCCAGAGTTCTTGAGTCTTTTGGCTGCGACATTTGGAACAGGGTTTATAGTCCACCATTACCAAATTAGATAATCTCACATATACGACGTACTTAGCTTTATGTAGATCGTACATAAAGACATAGATCTTCCTCACTGTGAATTTTTGCTCACTGTTGCCCTCTTCAGGTGAACTCCCTCGAGCAGGCCATGATGGATGCTTTGGTTCTGGACAGAGTGGATTTCGTCAAGCTCCTGATAGAAAACGGTGTAAACATTCACCATTTTCTAACCATCCCTCGATTAGAGGAGTTATACAACACTGTAAGCACCGTAACCATTATCATTTCGGAGCTTATCACAAAGGGAGCACAATAGAGGATGAGAGCAATTCATTAATCCACTGAGGGGAAAAATACAAGCCCTGCTGTCATATTTTTTAATATTTCTCATATTATTACTCAATCATACGCAATCTCTTGGCTTCAGTGTGTGTTTTGTTTTTGTTTGCTTGTTTTTATCAGAAACTTGGTCCTGCCAACACTCTACATATTGTAGTAAGAGACGTTAAAAAGGTAAAGCTATCTGACTAATTTAATATTCTCATTAATATAACTCGACTGCTTATGTTTTTTGAAGAAAATATTCAAATATATAATATGTTGTGCATGTAGTTTCAGTACTTAATATGACAAATATCTCAGGCGAAATAACATGTTCTTTTAATTTTAAAGGGAAATCTCCCACCGGATTACCAAATCACATTGATAGACATTGGACTGGTAGTAGAGTACCTCATGGGCGGAGCCTATCGCTGTAACTACACAAGGAAAAACTTCAGAGCTCTTTACAACAATCTTTATGGACTGAAGAGGGTGAGACGTAGAGGTTAATGAAATCAGTAAATGTTCCAATCATGTACAAATAGTCTAAATAATGCAATGTCCCTTTATTTGTAGCCTAAAGCCTTGAAGCTGCTTGGAATGGAGGTACACGTCAAATATTTGGCCTTCTTTTAATTATATTCTCTGACAGATACTACAATATCTTTATTAATATAAATATCCTGCTCACCTCATTAGGATGATGAGCCCAGGTCAAAAGGCAAGAAGAAGCAAAAGAAGAAGAAAGAAGAGGAAGAGGACATTGACGTGGATGACCCAGAGGTCTGTCGCTTCCATTACCCGTTTCATGAGCTGATGGTCTGGGCAGTGCTCATGAAACGGCAGAAGATGTCTCTGTTTCTGTGGCAGAGGGGCGAGGAGGCTATGGCTAAAGCTTTGGTGGCCTGTAAGCTCCTCAAAGCTATGGCTCACGAGTCGTCTCAGAGTGAGATGGTGGATGACATATCTCAAGACCTCGATAACAACTCCAAGTGAGTTAATGCAAAGTCCCTTCAAGTAGGGTCAGCCCGTTCTCATCCCAAGGCGTCATATACGACGCTTTTGCCAAAGCGTAGACATCCAACGCACAGCGTCAATATGAGACGCAGATATATATGGGCCAGAAGGCGCCTCCTAGTGGTCTAACCCTAACCCAGACCTTACCCCAAACCTACCCATACTTTGTGCATGTTATATTGACGCTAAAGGGTGCCATGTGCGTTGGATGTCTACGCTTTGGCAAAAGCGTCGTATATGACGCCTTGGGATGAGAATGCGTTGGTAGGGATCACTACTATGTTGACAATGGGCATGCAAGTGCAACTGCTAAGTGTTATTTTTCCTAAACTGTTTTACAGTGTTACGGTGAATCAAAACAAGTGTATTTGTCACTTAAATACTGCAAAATTGTATTTCTACACTGTAAAGTTATTCTTCTGCCAATTTTAGGGAGTTTGGAACCTTGGCCTATGAGTTGCTGGATCAGTCCTACAAACATGATGAACAGCTAGCCATGAAACTGTTGACTTACGAGTTAAAGAACTGGAGTAACTCCACCTGTCTGAAGCTGGCAGTGGCTGCCAAGCACAGAGACTTCATAGCCCACACCTGCTGCCAGATGCTCCTCACTGACATGTGGATGGGCAGCCTGAGGATGGGTAAAAACCCAGGGCTGAAGGTGAGGAATTGTCTTTGAGACATGTCAATGATTGGCTGATGAACAGCTGGTTGGTTCCTGCTTTATCAGTAGCCAATGAGCTTGCTGCTCAACCTTCAAATACTTGGCCAGCTGTAGCAGTTGCAGCATGCTTTAAAAAACCCTCCACCTTCCCCAGCTCCACCTGTATAGATATGCTATGAGTAATTCATGTATGCTATAATATACAGCAACAGCATCATGTCTTACAAAAACTCACAAAAAACTCACAAAAACCCAGGGTATGGCATGACTCATTCTAGCCATACAACAACAACATTCCCAAGTTATCATATTAAATCTAAACAAAATGTGGACAAAAGTCCACCATACTAAAATAATGGGCAGAGTCCACAGATCATGCAGAGACTTAAAGGGATACTCTACGAGCCACAACGGATGCGACAAATCTATTTTATAAACCGTCTCTATTTCTTTGCCGTTGTGGCTGGAACAATATTCAAAGTATGACAATGATAATCTCAGAATCTGATTATGTGCTTTATTTAATGTAAAAATAATTTAATGTGAGTTTGAAAATCATAGACTTAGTTTACCGAAAGCAACAATGGATTGGCTAATTCACCTCAGATCTTCAAAATAAATGAAAGGAAACAAAAATGTTCAAACTGTCAACTCATAGTAAACAAACAAGCGTATTCTATGATTTTTAAAAAAGATAGTTTCAGTCACTCAGTATGTATTTTAATCATGCTAAAATGGTGTAAAATTTAAGAATGGATCGATGTTATTGCGAATGCAGTGAGTGTGCTTACAGAGAAAGCCTGGCCACACTGATTGTATGTGACAACATTTTTGATTGATTTAGTCATGTAAATAAAATATAAAATAAAATGTAAAATAAATATATGCACACCAAAATAATTATAAGTTTGATATAATATAAAGTATCATTTATAATTGGTATTAAGCTATTTCTTGATTTTAATATGTATTTTGCTTCTTTCAACTCTTCCAGGTGATACTCAACCTCATTTTCCCACCTTTTATTCTACTTTTGGATTTCCGTCTGGGTGATGACATGTCTCATCAAGTCACTGTGGATAATGAGGACAAGAACACCAAGGACCATGATAAATCCAGCCGGGTAAACTGCACCACACCTTATATTCAAACAACCCCCTCCTCTATGAGATCAGTGTAGTGTACATAACTGAAAGCACTTGACCTTGAGCTTAACCCATCAGTTATCCACACATGATGTAGATAGAAAGTAAAGGAAAACATTAGTTATAGAAAGCATATAGTGTGCAGATACTTTTACAATCTATTACAAACTGAGTAATTATGGTTAATGTCGGGGGTGGGGGGTGGCAGTCAGGGAACTCTAGATAAGAGGTTAATGCTGCATCAAACGGCTTCTTAATCTTATGTTTGGTCTGTTTAAAACAAATCCTGGATGATTTAGTGTTTTAGATTTTAGCAACTGCTGTTTCTATGAATCCTACATGTTGTGAAAATTCCTCATGTATATCTAGGATGGCAATGCAGATGCAGCCTCTAAGAAAGGAGATGAGGAGGAAGGCGATAAGAAAATGAGGCAGATTCCAATTGGGAGAAAAATCTTTGAGTTCTACAATGCCCCTTTCACCAAATTTTGGTTCAATACTGTGAGTAGAATATTCATCCATCCATTTTCCAAACCACTTGTACTAAGGTCACAAGAATGCTAATACTCAGAACAGATTGGGTAGTATGTTTTTAAATGCATAATAAATTATTTTATGGTTTCTTTAAAGGAATAAAATAAATGGTGTATATTTTTGTTATATTATTATGTAATCCATTGTCCCGATGCTAATTATGACACTGAATGTAGCTAACCCAATTTATTTAATATAACACGAGATGTTGCCCTGGGTCGGTCCTAAATAATAATAATAAAATAACGCTGGTGTTGGTTTATTTTTATGACAACTTAATTAAATAAACTTTGCAACAGCTTACTTTGGCAGTGGTAAATTATTACTTTACTTCAAATTATCCTATTAAGATGCTTTTTAATTCAGAGATTAAACCCACAAAGAATAATGTAAACTGCAGGGGGAAAACACAGAAATGTGAATGAAGTACTTATATACAATTTACTGTGAAAAATAAAATAATATGGAAATAAAATGTTCAATTAGGCTATTGTGATTAAATATGTTTCGTGTTTCAGGAGGAAACAGTTAAATAATATGCAGAGTATAATTGAAACAATTCCAATATGAATCCTCAATTCATTTACACCCAAATCAGATTAATAAAATTTCAATTTAGTTGAACCTTAACGATAAAAAAAATCAAGTGGGCCCAAACATTCATTCACACTGTCTCAAAAAATAAATCGTTGCAGGCCTGTGATGCAGCTTGAGCGTGGTGGCCAAAAACACAAAGGCCGTTTTACTTTTAAAGCAAACAATATGGTTAACGTTACTGTACGTGCTTTGTTGTACTCACGACCTGAGAAGATGTCCAGTCGCAAACGAAGGCTGCAAGTTCAATCAGCTACCAGTACAGATCCAGATTCCAGTGAAGAATCCTCGACGCCACAAATCAGAGAAAATGTAGAATATCTTTCCACACTGACGAGGAGATGATCCCCATAACATAACACAACCACAAAAACAACTGTCAGTTTCCTGTGTAAAATGTTATAATCAGTCCATGTAACTTATCAAATAAATCACAAACATAACGGGTGAATATAATATGTCCACAACTGTCACAAAATGTTTGCTAACATGCAAATCGCGATTAGCATTTCCTCAGTACTTATTGAATAGAGAGAGTATTAAACACAAAAACGGAAAATGTACCTTCAAACAATTAGACAAGCATCCCAGAAAAGCACAACGATTGGTCAATCATTATAACTGGGTGTACTTTCATATTTTTACAGGAACTAAGCGGATTGCGAGTTCCTTTCACTTTCACGTGTTTTGCTGCAAATTACAACGCATATCTCCCAAAGCCCACCCCTCATGAATAATAACCGTCGGAATTTACCCAATCAGAAAACAATAAAATAAAGACGCAGATATTTCAGTGCAAGCAAGTTATGGTGCCTAAAACCATGTAAATATTAGAAATTTAAAACCAAACTTATTAACCCCTTGTGGTCTGTATTTCTATATGCATATAAAATCCTATCTGGGCAACAATGTTTTTCTGAAATACAAAACTGCCTTGCATTGTGCAGATTTCCTACCTTGGCTATCTCATGCTGTACAACTACATTGTACTGGTGAAGATGGAGCGTTGGCCATGTTTACAAGAGTGGATCGTCATTTCATACATCATCACTTTAGGGCTAGAGAAAGTCAGACAGGTAAAGATGTGATATCTCTCCTTAAATCACCAGCTCTAGAAATCAAGTTAAATCAACTAAGATCAGTTTGTAGCCTATTACTGGTACTCTCTCTTCCAGATCTTGATGTCTGAACCAGGCAAGCTCAAGCAAAAGATAAACGTGTGGTTGGAGGAGTACTGGAACATCACAGATATGGTGGCCATCGCCACTTTCTTGTTCGGGGTATTACTTAGGCTACAAAATGAACCCTACATGGGCTACGGTCGTGTGATTTACTGCGTGGACATCATCTTCTGGTATATCCGCGTGCTGGACATATTCGGGGTCAACAAGTACCTAGGACCCTATGTCATGATGATAGGGAAAATGGTAATGTAATTCATTGTACTAGAGTTGTTATACGTTTAGACCTTGTACACTTGATTATCAACTATACCGACTTTTTTACTTGCAGATGATTGACATGCTGTATTTTGTGGTGATCATGTTGGTGGTCCTGATGAGTTTTGGTGTGGCACGACAGGCCATCCTCCACCCAGACGAGGAGCCCACATGGCGCTTGGCCCGCAACATCTTCTATATGCCTTATTGGATGATTTATGGAGAGGTGTTTGCAGATTCGATAGACCGTAAGACTAGAATTTATAGTAAGATTTTGTTTCCTGCCTCCAGGGTAGATAGATGAAAGTCTGATCCACCATTCTAACACCTCACTAATATCTTCATTACCTCTGTGATCTGGTTGTTTGTTGCAGTTTCCCCTATAACTTCATGCTTAGTGGCTTTCTTGTGGAGTTATGAACGTTTAGAGTTATTTCAAACTTGGAGACAGAAAAATGTTTTAGTCAAATTGTTGTTTTTTTCAGTATTTCGAGCTGTACAGACTGGAACAGTTTTCTAGTTGATTATCCTGCCTGTCTCTCGATTGATGTTGTGTTTGATTAATTCTTGGTGCACACATTGGTTTCCAATTGCACTAACTAACTTGTTCGTTTCTATTTTGCTCTTCTGGAATGGCCTGAAGTTTACGCCATGGAAATAAATCGTAAGCACAACGATGAACATTTGACACAATGACAAACACTGTTTTCATAATGACATTGGAATTGTTGTGAATGCAAATCAAATTCATTTCTGGTACTATAATGTAACAAGAAAGCTTTTTCTAAACAGCCCCCTGTGGAGAAAATTTATATGATGAGGATGGCAAAAAGCTTCCACCCTGCATCCCTGGAGCATGGCTGACTCCAGCCATCATGGCTTGTTATTTGTTAGTGGCCAACATCCTGCTTGTGAACTTGCTCATTGCCGTCTTCAAGTAAGAATGCTACCATTACAATGTTTTGATGACTTATTTGCATGTAAAAACAAACAGTTTAGGATAGGCTGCAATATAATGAATAAGTTGTGGCTATTTTACCAAAATGTCTTCATTGGTGTATCTTTAGTAACAGTTCCATGGATTTGATTTGATAGTTGTAATGTGTTTCCTCCCAATAAAGCAACACGTTCTTTGAGGTTAAGTCCATCTCCAACCAGGTGTGGAAATTTCAGAGATACCAGCTCATCATGACCTTCCATGACAGGCCAGTGCTACCTCCACCTCTAATTATATTTAGCCACCTCTACATCCTATTCCGCAAACTCTGCTGTCGCTGTAACAAGAAAAAGGAGGGAGAACTGGATGAGAAGGATAAAGGATTAAGTGAGTTTCATAAAATAATTAGACCAAGTTATAAAGGATCAAGATGCAAGAGGTCAAGTTGAACATGAGATAAATATTTGTTTGTATTCTGTTTTCATCATAAAGAGTTAATTCTTACCCCGGAAGAGCTGAAGATGCTGTATGAGTTTGAGGAGCAATGTGTGGAGGAATATTTCAGGGAGAGAGAAGACGAGCAACTTTCTTCAAATGATGAGCGTATTAGGGTTACAAATGAAAGGTAGTTGGAATACACTAATACAAATAAACTTCTTTTTTATGTGATCATCACATTAACATACTCTTCTTGTTCCTGCACAGGGTGGAGAACATGTCTATGCGCCTTGAGGAGGTGAATGAGAGGGAGAACACGATGAAGGCCTCCCTTCAGACAGTGGACCTTCGTTTGGCCCAGCTGGAAGACATTAATGGCCGAATGGTGAATGCCTTGGAAAGACTGGTGGGAATCGACCACTCTGAATTGACCCGGACACGCTCAACAGCCTCCTCTATTTGTGACCCCTCTTCTCTTCAACGTCACAGCAGCATCAACAGTGCTGATGGGTATAGCCTCTACCGCTATTACCTGGGTGTCGATGAACGTCCACCCGAGGAAAAAGAGGCAGATCAGAGTAAAACAATAAGCACTACAAACCTCAACACAAAGGAATATGGCCAGAATCTAGAGGTTGATATTCCAGGGACAAGAAGACGCCTTGGCTCATGTGTGGACATCCGAATCTTCCCTTGTGAGAAGGGTGTTGAGGGTGATGGGACAAAGGCAGAATCACCAAAATCTTTTGCTCCTGACAAGACTTCTTTGGATAGTGCCACACAGAAAGAAGTCTTGATGACTGAGAGAGTGAAACTTCAGGCGACTACCTCCTTCCCTCTAGAAAAGGTGAAAGCTTTCAGATACTATCCCACAGAAATACAAAGCACATCCCCATCCACTGTGCGAAAGTATAGAAGCACAATCTCGTTTGATCAAGCAAGTGAAAGGGAAGCAAATCAAGAAGGGAAAGGAATGGATGCGTCTCCAGCTACAAGACGTTGGAGTGCTGGTTATGAGTATAAGGTACACCCTAGTCTTTTTGGTCAGATTCCAAAGGTATCGCTGGTAAGACCCTTGGTAGACCAGATTGAAAAGTTTAGCAACAGTTTCAAGGTAGATCAACATTCTGACCAACCTGAGCAACAGGGGCTGAGAGTTTCTACAATAGACAGTAAAGAGGAGATGGGAATGCAAGAAGGAGAGAAGACACTGGACAGTTCGGATGGACCAATCAATCAGCTGATTATAGAAGATGGGATGACAAAGGGTGGAGAGCTACAGTCAACAGGGGCGACTGGTATAGAGCCATTGCTGGATGTAGATCAGGTAAACCAGGAAGAAAGAATTGACGAAGTGGACAAATGTCAGAAAGATACTCAGCAGAAGATGGCAAAGGATCCAGATGATCCTGAAGGAAGTCTGGGGAAGGAAAAAAGTTCAGAGAAGCAAGATGGAGGGCAAACAGAGGAGATAATTACAGGTGCCGTTTCCAGTGAATCTGAAGCCCAAGTTGATGGTAGCCGCCTGCCTCTGCCAGAGGACACAATGTTCCTCCCTGGAAGATCCAAGAGCTGGTCCACAAAACCTTGCAAGTCCTTAGGAAACAGTCTGAAAAGAGCCCATGGATCAAGCAGTGAAAGAGACCTTGCTGGAGCCTGTGGAGACTCTCCTGATGGTTCAGGGAAACCCACACAGAAGACAACAGATGATGTACATTCAAGCGAGCCGTAGACATACACAAAGGGGACTCTCTTATGGCGCTTTTCCACTACACAGTACCAGCTCGACTCGACTCGGCTCGCCTTTGTTTGTGTTAAAGTTGTACCTGTTCCTGCTTTCAGGTACTTTTTTGTACTACCTCCGGCAAGGTTCTGAGCGAGCTAAGGCGATACTAAAATGTCACGTGAAAACAATGCCGACTGCTGATTGGACAGCTGATTGGTCACCATTCACAGCGTAATCATTACACGCGCCAGATGGAGTATCCAGAATAACCAGACTTTCCTTTGTTTGGTAACCGAAGAGAGGATCCAGCGAGAGATTGATAGAGCAACGAGGAACGAAAGGCGTCGTTATGACGACTAGGTACTGTTTGGGGCGGTACTGTCTGCAATGGAAAACAGAACGAAAAGCGAGCCGAGCCGAGTCGAGCTGGTACTGGTAATGGAAAAGCGCCTTTAAAGGAGTCCAATAAGAAGATATGAGAACAATGCACACATTCAATTCCTTTTATGCACATATAACACTAGATTAGCAGAACTCAGGTGTCATAATCAAGTTAAATTGTTCATTAATTGTGTGCTTGCACTAAAAGTATTTTCATCATTATATATATTTAAGGTACAAAATACATTATATTACAATATGTAACCTTGCTCACTTTTCTAGTCCTCATCATGCTACTTATGTGTTATGATTTAGATGTTTTGGATTGGTAAACAGTACACCGCATTATACAGTATAATGACAATTAGTGTAAGGCTATGCAAACTGAACAAGTCAAAAGACAAAATGAGTCTACCTCAATGCAAAACGTTTGAAGTTAACAGGTTGTACTTGAGGTGCGTTCTGTTTATTGTTGTGATAAGACTGTGTAATAGCACCATCTAGTGTTCTATATGTATTGCTGACAAAATGACAAAAGTACAGCGGTGGAAAAAATAAGCTGAAAAGTATAAAGATATGTTTAAACAGCATTTACTTTGGTTATATGTATTATAAAAATCTACAATTAATAAAACCACACTTTAAATTCTTGTTCACATTTTCTTTTTTAAGGTTTTAACATGTTTAAATGAGCATATTAGCTTTTCAGGTAACTAGTTGCGTTATGTCTCCTGAAAAAGATCGATCATACAGTCACAAATATGAAAGAAAATACATGCATAACAATGGTCCCATCTGAATATCAGTGGTCATGATATATGCTACATTTGTCAAAGTGAAATAACAATCATCAAAACATTCTTTCAAAATACTATGGCAGTATCTGTCCAACTCAGATTAATGGAGACAGATCCAAGGCTTTAAGGTCCCTAATATCAGCACAAGTAGTCGGAAGTAATTCCCAAATAGGGACATTTTATTGCTGTAATCTGTACGACTTCTTCTGACACAGCCTTTAGTGCAGTTTCAATAGGAGACCAAAATGGCTCACGCATTTGAAACATAAGTGCTGATTTAACCAGTTGAATTCACCCTGGATCCTTTGACTAAAACAACTTACATTGACAGTCAAGCATGAAAATCACATAATACCACTTTTTGGCAACCCTATGTTTCTTTTAAGAGCCTATGGTGAAAAAAAAATGTAAACTGTAAATAAAAGTTGTTTGCACAGTATTAATATATCATGCACTGGACATTTTCAATCAAAAAATGAAAAAGAGCTACAAATGTGAGAAATATCAAATTGAAATACAAAAAAAGCTCAGTTTCCGTTAATGGACTTACATAAACATGCATCAGTGACTTTTCTTTTCCTATCATGTTACAAAACATTATAGCATTCATTTTAAATGCTAATTAAATAGTTAACGATCATCTTAATTAACAAACAAGAAAATCACATCATTTTCACAAATCAGTGCTGGGCTGATTTTGAACATAAACCCAATGCTTATATTATAACCCTATAGCTAACAGGCACAATTTTTCTTATTCGCTTAATACTGATGGTTCCCAGGTTCGACTGGCTGTGTCAGACACTCACTTCCAATGGGCGACTGTGATTTTGCCAAGTAAGACGTCTTCCCTTTGATACCCTATTCCTTTACCCATCATGCTCTGCAGCCATCATGTTCTATCTTTGCAACCTTCCACGAGTGGATTGATGTCCGTCTGTGCTATACATGGACATGTGCCTGTAAGAAGAGCTCATTGAAAACACACGTAAAGTGCTTTTAGCCCACTAGTGTTCCAAAAATGGCATTTTTACAGATCTTCTCTATAACATTTTTTGAACCAGTGCAAGAACAGTGTATACGCAGTATAAAAGACACTCAGGAACATATTACAACAAAACAAACTCGCTCACTACTTGATAAATATTGTACGCGATACATTTAAGCCTTCAGCAGCAAATGTTTTAAGCCAGCCAGTGCTGTGTCTATATAGAATATTTTACAAAAAACATATCAAAGCCAAACCACTCATATTTGATCCATTATCTTTTGACACGATCATCACGATTATCACCACACAACAAAGGAGACGTTTCCTATTTGTGACTCTAGCACAACCATGTAAATCTCTCAAAACGGCATCATTCCTCTGTTCCGTCTTGAATTTAAGGGCTTGGAAACACGAACCTTCTCGAGCCTGATGGTCCAGCTCTTTTGCAGGGGCTCGTGTGATATGTTATACCAACTGAGCTGCCGCAGAGACGCAGCAAGTGAACGGATCCACGCGCTGAAAATGAGTTACAGCAGAGCACACTTAAAGATGCTGTGCTTTTTGGGGCGCTTCTCTGAAATCTTCACCGGCCCCCCACCATCTGCTTGACCACCATCATTCTAGGCAATGGAAAGACAGACACGTTTTAATATTGCTTTGTAAAACCTATAAAACAAAAGAAATTAGGTTCATTTTTGCACTTAATTGCTGAACTGATATCAAACTAGATGCAGTAATAAAATAATGGACCTGTTTTTTGTACCCCATGATGTGGTATGATTCATTTGAACAGTTACATGTTTAAAATTATTTAAAGTCCCTCTGTAGTCAATAATGTTGTCCCTTAAAACTCATATTTAATCACCAAAATGACATATTTACGCGTTTTTTTCCAAGAAAAAAAATCTTAATGGCTTAAAATAGCTTGAATGTGACTTTACAGCCTTGCCTCATTTAGTATACGAAGTATTTTATATGAACAATAATTAATCTTCATGTTCATTTCTACATTTAGTAAATACATTATTTAAAATCTAAATATGTGCAAGTTAACATTTATTAATTGACTGTGACAATGTTTAACATGAACAAACGTGTGTTAGTACTAACATTAACAAAGATTAATGAATGCTTTAAAAATATATTATCAGTTCATGTTAGCTAATGCATAAACTAATGTTAACAACTGAGACCTTATTGTAAAGTGTTACCGTTTTTTGTTTTTTTCCAGTTTACAGTAGAGATTGCTTTAAAACGATTTACAATTATTTGAAAATTTTTTTAATAACTATAAGAAAATTAATCATAAATGATATCCAGTATAATGCATTTGTGTTTTGTCTTTGTTTTTGAATATTTGCAAATAAACACACCATTTTTCTGTTGAGTCGAGCCATAATGTCTCTGCCGAGGGTGAAAAAGGCCTCTTCGACATTTACACTGGTTTTTGCACTCGTTTCCAAAAACTTGATCCCATAATCAATTGCCAGCTGGAGAAAAAACAGGAAAAATTCCAACAGTTACTATACTAACAAATATCCAGGATCACAAAAACTAGCTCATTCCAAATAATATACCTAAAAATAGGTAGTATTACAATAATAACATTTTTAAATAAAATACAATATATATTTTAAATTAATTAATCATCTATTTGTGTGATCTCACTTTCTCTCCTCTCTCTTTGGACACCTGTCTCCTGTCGTTCATGTCACATTTGTTTCCGAGGATCATCTTCTCTACGTCAGATGATGCATGCTGAAATGAGTGATTGAGAAGTTCAGCAGTCAAAAGAAATGTAATTCTCTAACAAATGAAAAATTAGATTTGATATGAATTTACAGCATAGGTAACAAGCCTATTATCCAATGGCCTCCAATTAAAAAGACAAGCAGTGTACGGACCAATAAAAAATAAGGACCGGATCCGTTTTATAATGTAAACCATTTTACTTTATCAATTGAACATATGAAATGTCAGTTACCTCTTCGATGTTGCGGATCCAGTTTTTAATATTCTCAAATGACTTTTCACTGGTGATGTCATATACCAGCATAATGCCCTGAAAACAGAGCCGATCAAAACTTAAACATATATATGTGTGCACTGCAAATATATTCTTGTTTAGTATTTTTGTCTTGTTTTCCAGTACAAATATCTAATCATTCAAATCAAGATACATTTAATTAAATAACAAAATGACTTTAGATATTAAGGTTGTGTTCATACTTGGCAGGTTTGGTTTGATTAAAATGAAATCTAGTGTTTTTCAGTTCTTTTCCGGCACTTTGCAACAACACAACATTGTTTCTGCAGCGACTTTCGGCAGTCTGACCTTTTTTTTAGATATGTGTACTGGAAATTAAGACAAAAGTACTGAGTAAGAAATCATTTATTTTGCAGTGTAGTGTCTTACCATAGCGCCTCTGTAATACGCCGTGGTGATCGTCCTAAATCTTTCCTGCCCCGCAGTGTCCCTGTAAAACAACCAGACAGTCAAACGCAAATACACATCCTCACCTCATTCCTTGTTCACCTCGCTCAACCTCAACACTTTACATTGGTTTGTGGTGAATCCCACCCTGTTCTTTCCTAAATTTTGATTTAAACATCCAGTAGGATGTGCAGATAGAGGTCACAGATGTCCATGACACTATTGTTTACACGTCTCATCCTTTATTAGTCTGCAGGACAGGGTGTGTGTGAACATTTTGACTGTTAACAGGAAGAATAGCCACAGTGTATGATGTCATTTCCTTCTTACTTATCAAGTACTCTCAAGGACCATTATGATATCAGCACTTAAGGATCCCAAAAACCTTTGTATAGTGCCTGGATTTTAACTAGCATATTGCAGCTAGCACATGAACTGGTTAATTTAACTGTTTTCTATTTTGTTTAGACATATTTCCAGTTTTTTTTTTTAAAGAAGCTTGAAGGGCTTATCAAGTTTTAGAGCAGAAAAAGTCCAAATGTATGAGTGTTAGTGAAACCAAAAATAACAAACCATGATTAGCTACTTGCTAATCCTGATTAGCTACTTGCTAATCATACGCAAGTTAGTTGTAATAAAAAGAAAGTACACTTCATTGTAGTACTTGCAGATAATATAATATGAATTAAATAAAAGGCCACTTAAGTGTACTTTACACACTTATTTACTGTACACAATGTCACAGTCAAAGTTTTCCTTTAAATACATTTTAAATCCTTCTGTTTTGCTAACTATGCTAAAGCACACATATTTTAAATGTACAAAATTGAAACTACATCATTACAAATATGTAATTACAAATACAAGTTTCAATAGAAATGACATTAAAATGTTATTTAGTGCATTCAGCAGTACACGTTAACCATATATCAAAGACAACAGGAGTAATTATGAAATTACATATAAAGTGGGCCGAATAAGAATTGCATTTAATAAAAACTATACAACACAATTCATTTAATAGCAAATGACATGCAGTTAAGAGTCTGAAAACATATTCAGTTCGCATTTTAATATATTATTTTGAAGTATAGGCCTATATTCTTATAGCATAATTGTAATAAGTATTTATTTTAAAAGTGTGCTAAAGTGTACTTCTATTTTCACAAGCTGCATTGTCATATCCAATAAAATTGGAATATTTTTTGTGCACAAGATGAATAAAATGTAGATATGTGCTTTTAGGAGTAGACCACAATAGCATATAATGCCTCGAAGCTAACTGATTTAATGTTTAAAAGCAACACAACTCAAATTAAGTGTAGAATCTGTTCCCTATATATCTGTTTAGGGTGTGAGCTCTTTAAACAAATCAAGAGTTTACACAGCTGACATAACAGGATATATAAAATACAACTTGGCACTGCAATGACAAACGATATCTGCTCACCATATCTGCAACTTGATTTTCTTGCCGTTCAGCTCGATAGTTCTGATTTTGAAATCAATTCCTGACAACAGGGAAGAAGGAAAACATCGTCAGATCTTCAGTGACTGGCACCGCATGGAACCAATGGTACAATCAATGTTGCACTGCAGTGGTGAAGATATAATGAGTTATTTCCAGTTCCTGGGGTTAAACTGTCCACTTGTCCTGCTGGTTAGTGGAAAATTGCTTGGGAAAAAGTTGTGTAGTTTGCAACAAACCTAACATTTTATGTTGTTCCCTGAATCTCTGTGTATCTGACATCTTAAACCTATTGACGTTGTAGAAAGATTGTTTCCATTCATGAAGTAAATCAAGATTTCTAAGCTTATTTATGAAACAAATTCAACAGAAATTCAAAAAGATGCTTTACACTCAACAATAGTGAAACAGGAGGCTTTGTGATATGGTTTTCCTGTGGGAAAAAATGTCTAATGCTACAACAATGTAGTAGTTCAAGATTGTTCTTGTTTTACGCATAAACTTCATTAAATTTAGTTTGATTTCTCTGACAATCTTCATCTTATGTCATTTTGGCATATATGTATCTTGTTAGATATATATACACTGGAAAACAAGACCATATACTGACTAAAGGCCCATTCACCTTAAAAACCATTGAAGCCAACTATAACAATTCGCGTCGACATCAACGCAAAACGCACAATAGCGTTCGGTTTATTATAAACGCACACTGCACTTTTGTCATCTGATGCTTAAACGCTCGAGCTCTCTCGGGATGGATTCTGATTGGCTGTCAATGTTTTTATCGTTCATCAGCAGGAAAAGAATCGCGATTTTGTGGCGTTATTACTGGTGTAGACTCTGCTATTCTTTTAAATAAAACAATTTTAAAAACTATATCGTTATCATTACAGTTATCGTCCTTGGTGCGAACGGTCCTTAAGTAATTAGCTTTTTTGCCGTTTAGAGGTCAGAATTTTTAATAATCATATTTGGAGACTTGGGTGTTGCTTTACACCCATAACATCCAAACACAACTCAAACATTGTGAGTTCATTGGCATTTCAATCAATGAAAGTTTGTATATTGCATTTACATTCAATAATTTACCAAATGCTTAGCTACAATTAAAATAAGGGACATGACAAGCAATTTATCAAGCAATCAATATCACAACCCTGAGAGAAACACACATACACACAGAGAGAGAGAGAGAGAGAGTCACAGGAAGTGGAGGTGGACAGCTCAGAGAAGTGTGGGGAAGTATGCAGAGTGGCCACAACTGGGGTCATGGACGTCCTGGCACAAGAAAGCAGATGCCAGTCAAACGCTCCACTGCATTGGCGGAAGAATGCAGAGATGGGCTGAGTGAATATCACGAGAACATGATGGGGATTCAAACAGTACAGCTCTCTGTTCACGGTCAAGTCTATATGACCCCACACAAAGGAACCGTACTTTCCCCAGCACGCCGTCCTGACTTTGTCATTAAAATATTGTTTATGCAAAGTGGTCGTGATGATTTCTCACATCTAAAAAACTACTTTTTTTCAGGGAAATTGCTGTTTTGACTCAGAGAATGTGCTGGTTCTGCAGATAAATGGGATGTAAATACAAATGAAGTCTGAAAGAAAGTCGAGGCTCAGAGAGCCCATTGCAAGACAGCATTGCAAACAAAGGCAGAGGGGGGCGGTGACGTTTTAATCAGATGGAAAAACTGACAAAGGAAATGACTAAAGTCTCTGTGCAGGCAGACGAAAGACAACTGTGCAGCTTTCACACACACAATGCAAAAAGTATTTTGTCTAAAAAAATCCTTAAAGCAAGACACATGTGCATGGGAAGTTAAATTGTATAAGAAATGAACACCTGTTTTTTTTTAATCGTATATTAAACAAAATGTTATGTTAAAATGTTATGAAATGTATATTTGAGAAAAGCTGAATATTATTTTACAGCATCTTAGTTGTAACCCATGGTCATGGGTTATAACCTGAACAGTGAACACTACAGCAAAACATCTAACAGCAACTTACTAAGTGGCTTGAACCCATTAGCATGAACACAAAATGAACATATAACTCAATAATACAGTTTATGTTTCTCTTGTGTAGACTCCTGTATGAACCTGTAAGGCCATTAGTGAGCAGGGTTTGACAGGTTAAAAGTAGATACAGCTGTGGTCAGCAAAATATGACTCTCACACCTCAACCGACAGCATTGTTTCCAAAGTGTATCTGTATCATATATAGATAGATTCTACCTATTTATTAATCTAGATATCTATGATTATTTACCTACATATTTTATTAGTTAATACTAGTTTTTAATATTAATACTGATTTGTATAGAAATAAAAACAGACATACCAGTAATACAATAAAAAATATTAAACTATATAAAATTTAAAAATATTAAATATTAAACAATCTATATATATATATATAACAAAACATTATGAGAAATATATATTTTAATTTGTCTACATATGTAGCTAATCAAAGGCCTATGCATATGTAAAATCTAGATGTTTTAAACATAATCATATAATTAGCTGAAGAAAAAGACACATGTGCATTTCAAACCTACTTTATCAATGAAAATGAAACTAGAAACTTAATTATTACAGTTTTACTGTCTCTGAACACTATTGTCCTGCATATAACGGGGCACCGTCCAATACCTTCTACCCAGATCACCGGTGAACTGACCGATTGTGGAGATGAAGGTGGTGTTAAACGCGTCCTCGCTGAATCTGAACAGCAGACATGTCTTTCCCACTCCACTGTCTCCAATTAGCAAGAGTTTGAAAAGGTAATCGTAAGTCTTCGCCATTTACCAAGCCAGTATTTCCTTAATGAATGACAGTGCACAGTTTCCCTTGTTCATGGCATTGACACAAAAATCATACGGTCTCTCGAGCGAGGGCGGGGTCTCGTTGTGTGACGTCAAGGCGACGACACGTATGCGATTGGTCAATGTAGTTTCTAGGAGAACATGTTTTCTTTCAGGAGAACAGTGACTACCGGCTACCGGCAACTCTAGTAGCCCATACACACAATTATGTCTATATAGGAGCCCCCAAGGTACATCACGGGTGGTTATAGAGAAACCACTGCATTTATAACAAAAAATAATCAATCTATTGTAAGGCTTGTTAACACATTTTTTTTAAATTTTCATACCGATATTGAATACTAAGTAAGAAGGATTTTGTCTATCTGTCAATCTATCCCCCTGGTCTAAAAATGCTGCCATTTAACAGCCACTAGGGGGCGTAGACGACCAGATTAGAAAGATTGTACATAACAGATATAGTAAATAGTAGATGTTCGTCTACTCAGCGTTCGTAATTACGCTTCAATCAAAGAAGAACAAGTTAACTAAATAAATCTAACAATGACATGTGTTTTGTAGTGGAGAAATCTGCTAAGAATAAAGGAAGGAACTACATTTTAGGAGCTCTGAGAAATTGCAGGGTTGCCAGTACGGTAAATATCAACCCAGAGGGTCTATTTTTTTTTTTTTTTTTTTTTTCAATTGGAAATTATACAGCTGTTTCATTTACAGACAGACAGACAGACAGACAGACAGACAGACAGACAGACAGACAGACAGACAGACAGACAGACAGACAGACAGACAGATAGATAGATAGATAGATAGATAGATAGATAGATAGATAGATAGATAGATAGATAGATAGATAGATAGATAGATAGATAGATAGAAAAGGTCCCTATGATAAGGTCATTTACGCTGAGTCCAAAATTGAACCCTAACCTAACGAATACAAACCCATGTGAAAATGTCGGACTCAGTGTTCAAGAACCTTTAGACTGGAAGTTTTACAGGGACCAATGTATAAAGGAGTGTTTTATTGTTGAGCATGCCTGGGCATGTCTGATCAGATTTACTTTATGAAGCTGCGCGTGGCAACCCTGCAGTTACCCGAGCGAGGAGGAAAGCAGCAGATACACACTCACAACGCACACGAATGCGAAAATCAGCAGCTCCCGACAATGCCAGTAAGTGGATTTACTCAGCTAGACTACGAAACTTACATTTGACAGTTGTTACTATAGATTATATAGTGTGCCGTTTTAATAGTAATCCAGTAGTTGGTTATTTTAACCGTGCGATAAACATGGGAAAGTTTTTGATCTCACATGGCGCTGGTTGAGATAAGGCCTAATGTCTCACTTTACACGAGGAACATTTCAACTGTTACATAGCACCGACAAAAACGATAGATTGAATCAGATTGGTGTGTTATTCGTGTTTTTAAAAGTAAGTCATTATAGTTTTAAGACTGACAAAGAGGGAAGTGATCAATATGGCTGTTGAACAATGTTGTTTTTGTGTGCAGATGCATGATAGAAGCATGCCTAAAAATATATTGCAGATTTTCTAATTAAGAGATTAAAGTAACTGTCATAATGTTAAAGGAAATGTATATAGTAACATTGTGTGTGTGTGTGTGTTTATAGTGTGTGTGTGTGTGTGTGTATAAACAAATTTTGTAGTGTCCAAATTGATTACATCATAATCAGTTAATATTTAATAATAAAGTAATAATTAGTTAATAATAAAATATTAATATTTTATTGGCATATATAAGTATGTATATATAATATACTTATTTATTATTATTATTATTATTTTTTTTAATATTTATTCATATATTCTTATTGTAACAGCTGGCCAAAGATCTACTCAACCCGTCCTTTGATTTTGAACGAAGGCAGCATAAGAAGAAAAGGCTTGTGCAGAGTCCCAACTCATACTTCATGGATGTAAAATGTCCAGGTTTGAGATCTATTGAAGAAAATTTGTTTGCCTTGTGTGTAATATTTCACTTGTCGAAAATGTCATCTTTTCTGCTTATTTCCACGTAGGTTGTTATAAGATCACAACTGTGTTTAGTCATGCACAGACAGTTGTGTTGTGTGTTGGGTGTTCAACCGTTCTCTGCCAACCAACAGGAGGAAAAGCTAGGCTGACTGAGGGTGTGTATTTATTTACTGTATATGTCCAGGATCACTGTTGATTTCGTACTTTTGCATCAGAATTTACTGCATATAATATTATCTGGTGATATAGTATCTCGTATTGTAATATGATATCAAGCTACGTTTTCTTTTTCCAAATAGGTTGCTCTTTCAGAAGAAAGCAACACTGAGAAGGATGAAAAAGGAATGATGCTTTGAATACAAAGAAATTGTGCAACTTCTTAATGCCTTACTTTTTCATTGATTACAATGAATGAACTTTAAATGTGATTATAATTGATGCATGGCAGGTTCTTTCTACCATGTTATCGGTTCAGTGGTTCTAAATAAAGATTCTTCTGCATGACACAACTGCATCCTGCAATTTATTTCTGTGATGTTTTATGTTTAATTTCTCATCTTGAGCAATAATCAGCATGTTAACGTCATGTTATGTCATTTTTACCATCAACGCATTCAAAGTTGCTGAGGATATTGTTATCCTTGTTTTTAATAAAAGTTTGGGGTTGTAAGATTTTTAATATATTTTTTTATGAACTTATGTTTATTTGACCAAAATATATTAAAAACTGTAATATTGTCAAAATTTCCTTCAGAAATCATTCTAATATATGAAGCCTCTCAAAAATTGTAAAGTAAATGTTTCACCTTAGATTTTATGCTGTCTTCATCTTCATACCTAAATCGCTTCCATTCAGTTGCGATCATGTACAAGTAAACAAAGGAGGAAATGTTTTATTTGTGAAAAATATAACAAGGCAAGAAACTTTGACAAGTTAAACAGAGTTATATGGAGTCATATTCTTAGAAAATATACAAATACCGATTTTATTTTAACTGACAAAAAACTGCATCAGCTTGACCAAATCACATCTAACAGATAAACAAAAGTGAACATACACACATGAGATGAATAATTTACATGCAAAAATGAAGTACTATTAAACCCTACCTGGATATTTTATTCAAAATAATTTCTTTGCCTATTAATACTTATCTGTGGTAGATGCTGCAAAACATTCCTGGTTCCTCATCAGATGCTTCAGAATTAAGAATTCCAATGGTGACGAGAAGATGGTCCATTTTGTAAGGCTTTGGTAGGGGGAAATCTTTGCTGTATAACTAGATTTAACCACCCTACTATTCAGTGTAGACTTGAAGTCATATTTCAAAAAGTATTGCACAAATGTTCCTATGACATTTATTGAGTCTGGCACTGGACACCACCTTGCCTGGGCCCTTCATCTTCATCGTAGGCTTCACCGCCATAGTTTCTCTTTTGTGTATCATAATCTACTTCACAGAGGTCAACCTCCTCCATATCATCTGTCACCATGACGTGATCTCTGGCGGGAAGCAACCTCTCCAGGTCAGGCCGCATGTGCTCAGGTAGCCAGTGATTATCTGGGAATTCAATCTGAGGGAACAGAAATGTTTATGTGAGATGTGACACAAAACATCCCAACACAAGATAAAGATAACCATTATTTGAAAAAAAAAAAGAACATTTTGTTAATTCTGTCCCATGTTTTAGTTCAATCAAACTCATTCCCCTGTTTTGGGGGCGCTGTTTTCAACTAAAAATGCAACATGACATCATGACTTTTGCGTAAACATACACGCCACTTTCAAGTCAAATGGCGTGTTATCTATACGCATTTTTTGCTATCCATTGCTATTCATTGCTATTTTAAATGAATTGCTATCACAATTCATTTAAAAAAAATCTTCATTTGTGTTTCAAAGATCTTGCAGAGGAATGTGAAATTCACAAGTCTTGCATGTTTTGAACGACATGAGGCAGAGTAATTAATGGATTTTTTTTTTTTTTACATTTTTCTGCGAACAAACTCTTCAATTTTTGACCACAATTTAACTAAAATGAGGGAACAAATTAGTAAATCATGACCACAATTTATTAAAATTTGAAAATTAAATCTTAATTTGTGGCCACAATATATATATATATATATATATATATATATATATATATATATGTATATTTTCCGCAAGTCATGTGTAGAGCTCTATACTTTCACACATTTTTCATTTATTTTTTAACAAATATCAGAACATTATTTATTTTTAAACTAAAAACATAACAGGGTAACGACTTACCTCAAACTTTATGATGAGAAGACCTTTCTCACAAGGGTCTCTGTACAGAGGCATGCCCTCGTTATAAATACATTTTAGGTCATTAGGTTTTATTACTTGACCTAAAATAAAAGACAATAAAAATACAAACTGAATCAAAATTAAAATAATTAATTTAAACATGTATTTACTATTAATTGAAATAATCACACAAATGAATAGTACATGGGAATATATGCAGTTTTAATTAAAATGTTTTATTCACTAAATATTTTTTTAAAAATAAAATTTTCGACACAATTAAATGGTATAAAATGGTAAATACCTGGAGATGAATGGACGAGCAGTGATCTGTTATCTAATGTGCGTATTGTTTTTTTAAACCCACAGAGCGCCTCCACCAGCTTGATCTTCATCGTCATGGTGAGGTTGTCTTCGTGCCTTTGGAAGACAGGGTGTTCTTTCAAATCCAGTATGATTATAACATCACCAGGCTCCAGTCCAGGCTCTTGATCGCCTTCTCCGTGGAATGTGATTTTCTGGCCATCCTTCATACCTGTGAAAAAGATCATTTTTCGTAAACTTCTGGGACACTTGCTCCAAATAATTGAAACAGAAAGTGTTGAATACCTTTGTCAATGTGAACTTCAAGAATCTTCTTCTTGCGCTCTATTTTGTGTCCATTGCAGTTTTTGCAGCGGTCCTTGGAGTTGAACTTCTCTCCTTGTCCTTGGCAGTCTGAGCACATGCTCTGAGTCTGCTGGATCATTCCAGGTCCAATCTGTTGCACATGGACCTGAACCCCTCTTCCTTTGCAAGTTGAGCATTTTTCAATTGTGCCTTTTTTGCCTCCATAACCTGCAACCATTCACATGATAAATCAACATTAAGTCTTTAAGAATAATATTAATATAACAAGTTTCCCAATAAAGGTGCACAAATTAAATAATAAACTCTTCTTACCGTCACATTTCTCACAGATCACATTTTTCTGAAGACCAAGTTTCCTCGTTGAGCCTTTGTACAATTCCTCCAGTGTGACCCCAAGTTGGTGAACCACATTTTTACCTGAATAAGGGGAAAACAACAACATACAAGCAATGAAGAGATATTACTAAACTTAAACTTTGAAGAACATAAAATGTATGCAAGACCCCACTAAACCTTTTGTTTAGACTTTTAATGGGGGAACATAATTGTAAATATGTCTCACCTCTCCTTTCTCTCTGCATTCTGCCTCCACCACCAAAGAACATGTTGAAAATGTCCATGGGAGACTCTCCTCCTGCCATACCTCCCTCCTTGATGGCTTGTTCGCCACCTTGGTCATACAAATCCCGCTTTTTGGGATCTGACAGGACATCATAGGCTTGTGATATGAGTTTGAACTGGAGAATAGAAAACATCCTAAAATTACTAATTCTAATAATGCATGAACAAACACATCCCAGGAGAAACACTTCTCATCCTTGATCAGTGTCCAGTGTCCATCTTTACTAAATTAACTTTTGGTAACACTTTAATATGGGGTCCAATTTTCACCTTAAACTTGTTGCTTATCATGCATTTTACTAGGTTAATGGCTGACTGTTTATTATAAATGCCTTATTCTGATTGACTATATACATCCCTTAAAGGATTAGATCATAGAAGAACAAAAATCTGTTATTAATTGGCTTTATGCACAGCTGTATTGTTTCCTGTCTGCCATTATTGGACAAACTTGATTAATTCAGGTGTGTCTGATTATTGTTGCTGTGACTACTGAGGTCAGCCACACCTGAATTAATCAATTTGTCCAATAATGGCAGACAGGAAACAAGGACCTGGCTGAAGTTCAGGAAGTAGTGGAGCTGTGCATAAAGCCAATTGATCGCCCTTGTGTCGTTCCCAACCCCGTAAGACCTTCATTTACCTTCAGAACACAAATTAAGATTTTGACGAAATCCTAGAGCTCTCTGATTCCTCCTTAATTACCACTTTCAAGGACCAGAGAGACATTTGGAAAGACAAAAGTATTTCTGCTTTTCAATAAGCGCCGCCTACTGTCAGGGAGTGAATTTACACGTTCACTCTGTGCATTGCCAGTGAAAACTGCTTGGGTATGAACACAAAGATGCAAACGTCTCTCAGACATTGGTTATGCTCATCTTTGCTCACTCCTTTTAGGTTATCTTTAGTAAAAAAATCTTTTTATCTTTTTTTCCACAAAGCACACACAACAGACCTGAGCTAGAAGCGATACCACCTGTTTTACAGAATACAGAAATTAAGTTTTAATTTAATGACCCCTATTAATAATTTTTGTGTGAATTTACCCTTTAATCCAACCAAATTTCTACCCAATACCAAAACTTAAAAACTACCATACTAACAAGTTATTCAAATGTACTTAGTTATTAATAAGTACATTAGATCAGGGACCTGTTTTTTTCTGCTTTATTCGGAACAAAAAGAAAAATACAAAGCATTGACTACTGGTATCAATAAATGTGGATAGATCCCATAGAAATGCAATCCTTCGCTGACATGAGTGTTCGGGACACTTCCAGAAAGTTCCTCTCGCTTCTGTCGCGGTCATTGACAAGGCAACGTGAAACACTACACTGTATCTACATTTGGCTCAGCCTCTCCACTTACTTTCTCTCCTTCATTCGGGTTCTTATCCGGGTGATATTTCAATGCCAGTTTGCGATATGCCTTTTTGATCTCGTCCAGCGATGCTTTGGGACTCACGCCGAGCAGGTCGTAGAAACCGGTTTCTCGAACCATCTTTGATAGTAATCAACGAACTACAGCATAGAAAATAATATCAACGGTCAGCTCACTTCGAAAGCATATTACAAGCTATGCGTATGACATCGTATTAAGCTTTAAATTATGTTTAATCATGCCACGAGCCTTATGATTGTTAAATAAATAAATGAATAAATAAACATTAGAGCACTGAGTGGTCACCCACTGTTAGTTCTTGGGAGAAAGCTAACGCACAACATTCCTCAAACATTCCTCGAATTAATCTCAGAGAACACTTCAACTAAACCCTCGCGCTTGCAGCCTACTTGTGAATGTTATACGTATTACTTACACAAATAAAAGAAGAGGAAAAGCCGGTTCGCTGTGTCTCCGGATATGTACGTCTCTCTGTGACTGTTACTATACCATGTGAACGCAGCGCGCGCTGTCGCTCTTATATAAACGGTGGCGCTCCAGAACCTTCTCGAGCTCGCGCACCGGAACCTTCTATGCGAAGAATATATAGAAAGCATGGGATGGGTTGAAAGAAGGGCAGGCCGATTCCCATGCACTAAAGTGTATGAATGTTATGCTACCAAGTATATATCTATGCTTCCAAGCAGCCTATATGCTACCAAAAATAGAATATTTAATTTGCATGATCGATTCTTTTCGAGCAGGTTTTCAAACTGGACACCGGGGACGGCGAGGGGGCACAAGGAAGTCCGTGGAAATGTTTAGAGAAAAACAGTGTAAACAAAATGTATTTTTTTTAAAGGCCTATAAAATAATACATAATAAAATTAAAAAGATTAATTAATATATACATACAAAAATGATTAAAATACTAATCTAGTATAAATAAATTAATAAAATACAAAATATTCGTTTAAAATAAACACATAAATAATACACCTTGCAGTTGCCATCTATAGTAGGTAGAAGAATAAGAAGAAACTTGGGTCCCTGACTGTGCCCTATACCCCCACACGCTATTTTTTTGCATTGCAAATTTGCAAGCAGTCTGTTCATTATCAAAATAAAATATAGCTTGCGCTTGCAGTCAAACAAACATATGAAAACGTTAAATTGCTCGGTGTAACTAGTCCGTACAATCCGTGGCGTTCAGCGTGAGCTAAGTACTAGCCTACATTAAATAATATAATTGTGTATTCTGGCAAACGCCCAGCAGAGGTCGCTAGTTAACTATCTAAAATGTTCTGCGAGCTACTAAATGATTATGATGGGATATTGTAATCGGATTATACGTTTAATATGCAAAATTATCGATTGCTGGGCATTAACAACAAAACGAGTAATAGTGTATTTATTTAGCTGGGCCTATTGTATTTTTTTATTGAAAATGATAAAAAAGTTTTAATAGAATTGTTTGTGCTTTGTATATAGCCTAAACACACACAACACACACACACACACACACACACACACACACACACACACACACACACACACACACACGCACACACACACACACACACACACACACACACACACACACACACACACACACACACACACACACACACACACACACACACACACACACACAAAGGGGCTTTAAAGGGCTTTAAACGACACCAGACGACGATATTCAACAACAAGTGTTGCAGTGCAGCAAGTGAACCACTATACAGGTAAAGACACTTTCCTTTCATGGGAGAAAACACTAATACTAAAATCAACGTTAACCTACTATTTACTTTTTCTGCTTATGGTATACGAATATCATATAGGCTAGCATGAATTTTGCATATCTTGTCTATACTTTGCATATATTTTGTTGTTTTTTTCCAGACATCGCAAAATAAATTGTCATTTCCACAACCGAACAAAAACATGTGTTTTCAATCAAATATATTGAAATATTTGTATTTATAAATATATGGGGTTACTACGGAGGCGTAGCCTATTGAAAAAAGTGATTTTTTTTCAAATCACTTGAAAAAAAATCTATTCTGTTTTTCTAAATTAACGAGTTAATTGTTAATGAGAAAAAACAATTTTGCTCTGTTTTTCTGAATAAATGAGTTAATTTTTCTTGAGAAAAAAAGTTTTTGCTCTGTTTTTCTAAATTAACGAGTTAATTTTTTAAGGATTTTTTGCTCTGTTTTTCTGAATTAATGAGTTAAATTTTCATGAGAAAAAAGTTTTTGCTCTGTTTTTCTGAATTAACGAGTTAATTTTTCATGGAATTTTTTTTGCTCTGTTTTTCTGAATTTAGCCTACGAGTTAATTCATAAAAACAAAGCAAAAACTTTTTTTCTCATGAAAAATTAACTCATTAATTCAGAAAAACAGAGCAAAAACTATGATCTCTCTAGTTTAGTGGATAAACTTGAGGTATAATTCGTCTTGTGTAAGTCTATCTTTGGTCTCATTAAACTAGTTTGTTCTATGGCAAAAAAAATCGTTTTTGAAGTTTCATATCTTTACATCTCAACATTTTTTTATATTATCTTCACTATATGAATTATGAACAATAAAATAAAATGACATAACCCTGTCTCTGTTTGATAAATGTCAATAAAAATCAATGTTTCATATTTTTAAAATGAAAACAACAAGATCGCGTTGCCTGAACCACATGGCTCATTAGGGTAATATGTTGATTTTTATTATTATTTTTTTTTTTAATGAAAAGAGGCAGAGTTGTAGCAAATTTCGTTTTATTGTTGCCTAAAATAAAGAGATAACCGGAGTAGCCAGAGCGTGCTGAGTGACAGTGTGACACGATCAAGTACGCTCTGTTCCATTTGCAGAAGAACAGGACTTGCGTCCTCTCGTCCTCGGGAGTTCGTTCTCCTGAGTCGAAATTGGCAAGTCTTACCTACCAAGGACACAAGTCCGAAGTTTGCGTATTGGTATTGAGAAACGGCTTATGTGCCAGTGGTTCACTCACAGATAAACAAGTGAACCCAATGTTCAACATGTTTAAAATATGCCAAATTGAAAAGAAATACATACTAGATTTAATTGATTTGGATATTATTCATTCTTTCTGTTTGAATTTAAAATCACCCAATTTTTATCCAAGGTTCACTCGGAGTCAATTTCTGTGTAGGATCCAACATCATGTGATGTTTCGTACAACAATAATTAAACATCTCAAATTAAAACATTCTCATGACATTATATGTAAATTTTGTGTTTATACACTCTATTTTTAGTACTAGGCAAACAAACTTTGCTTTTAAAGCACATACAATGTCCTTAACAAGCCAGTCTTTATCACTTCCATGGACACAAATGTGGAAAAGATGGTTGTGGAAATGACATTTTTCCCCCTTTCCCTCTAATATCCCATGTTTAACTAGCCTTTTAGTGCTAGTTTTAGAGTTAGCATTGAAATTGTTGAAATTGATGAAATTGTAAAAAATCCTGAAATTTTCTGAAAATGAAATCAGTCCAGCTGCCGGTTCGTTTACAAAGAGCATCAAGCTGGTCATTTTGCAGGGATGCCATGCCAGTTTTAAAGCAACCTAATGTGCCCTCTTACTTGTGACTGTTACTTAGCAAAGAAAAGAGATGTTTCTGTGACTGATGGTAACTAGTTTCTCACACATTTTGCCAACAAAGCTGTAGGGGCTTTAGGACTTAGTAACCAAAACCTATCATTCTGGGGGCTTTACAATGCTGTTGAGCAGTTGTGCCATGTGCTTCATGGGTACGGCAGCAACAGCTGTGTCTGTCCGCATGGAGTCCACTGCTATCTAACGGGCCAGCGCTCTGCATTTCAGCTAGACTGTTCACCTTTAGGGCCCATGACAAACGTTTTGGAGCAGGATGTTGGCGAAGGATTGTGTAAGTAGAGTAACGCTTATTTTGTTTATCATATTCAGAGTTTGGATATCAGGATTATGTTCTGACCATTCATTCATATCATCACATTTTTAGTCATTGAACTGTGATTATCTCCTATTCAATGCAGCAGAGAAACAGAGCATTGAGGAGGTTCTGGCAGGTGTGGAATTGGCACCAGCCCAATCCCTATGGACTGCAGAAGCCAGTGGATCAGTTCAGCTGAGAATAGATGAACTTTGCCCAGAACAGCCCATCACTGTATATCAGATGTTTACCAACACAGTTCAGAAGTATGGGAAGCTGACTGCTTTGGCAACCAAAAGAGGAAACGAATGGGAAAAAGTGACCTTTTCAGAATATTTCCACCTCAGTCGAATGGCCGCCAAAAGCTTTCTAAAGGTGATTCTGAAAGGTTTTTTAAACACCAATTTCATGTTTTATTTGGACAGCTCATTCAAATTTACAGATTAGATTTTATACAGTGATATTTGACAATTTTCCTAGCTTGGTCTGGAGCGGTTCCACAGTATAGCCATCCTGGGATTTAACTCTGCAGAGTGGTTTATCGCTGCTATTGGAACCGTGTTTGCAGGGTGAGAAACACCTTGTTTACATCATGCCTAAAATTTCATACTTGTAAGTTTTGGTGTTGCTAAACCCAAATTGTATAAACTCTTGAACTGTAAGTATGTTTATATGTGCATAATCAAGGTACAGCTGTTTTTTTTCTTTTGCGTAGTCAAACTAAAGTGTTGATTTCTCTGTCCAAGTATACATGACACAATGCTTAAATCAAATATTTAAATAATACATAAATACATGCTGTGCATCACCTTTTGTCTTTTCTGTCATGGACACAATTCCCAAACTGTTTCCCGATTATACAATTGTATACAAGCTACATTGTCATCATAGGTCTGATAGTCCAAATTCACAAAAAAACAGCTAACTAAAGTGTTTACATGGCATTTTAAAAAGTAATGATTTTAAAATTATAGAGTTTTTGGCTGCATCTGAAAGCTAAAAAATGCTGCCTTAAGAGGATGCATTCCAAGGTAAGAAGGCATCAAGGACCAATGAGATTAAATTTCGTGTTTGAGCTTCCACAAGAACCAATGAGGTTTAAGCTTTCGGATGCAGCCTTAGTTTGATTGATATTTAAAACTGCATGTTAATGTACGTCTTGTGAAACATGGAACAAGATAATAATGACCTTTGGTAGTCTTGTCCATATAAAGCATGAAAAGCCCATTTACACATTGGCCAAGCTCTTACAGGGGCCTATACATATCAAATTCAAACTGAAGTGAATTAACTAAATAGCATTGTTAGGGCTAGAATCCCAGGCCTCACATCTATATTTTCTGTTTATGCTAGGGGCATAATGGCAGGGATCTATACCACAAACTCACCGGATGCCTGCCTCTATGTCGCAAATGACTCAAGAGCCAATGTCATTGTTGTGGAGAATCAAAAGCAGCTGGATAAGATTTTACAGGTAAAATTTGATGTACTTTATTTTCTCAACCGGGAGCTTCTCACAATCAATGAACAAACGAATTAATACTCCTGTTTTATTGTTAGGTAAAGGATAAGATGCTACACTTAAAAGCCATAGTGCAGTATTCTGGATCTTTGAAGGAGAAGTTGCCCAATCTCTATTCGGTGAGTGTTGGATAAAAACACAGTCCTGTCTGAGTTTACTTTTTTTTTTGTTTTAAACAAAGACTTACGGTGACTGCTTGTCTTTGGACAGTGGGAAGAGTTCATGGCACTAGGACTGGAAATCTCTGATCAAGAACTAGATGAAGTCATCAGTGACCAGAAAGCCAATCAGTGCTGCGTACTTATTTACACATCTGGAACAACCGGACCACCCAAAGGAGTGATGTTAAGCCATGACAACGTATGCAGCTATGACAAAAAGTTACATTCACAATATAGTGGCAATGTTGTGTTGTAGATCACTGACAATTTTGAATTCTGGACTCGGATAGATCACATGGACAGCCCATGGATCCAGGGTTGGAGATATGCAGCCAGCTGAAATCAGGCAAGAGTCTCTGGTCAGCTACCTTCCTCTCAGCCATATTGCTGGCCAAATCTTTGATCTCTGGACAGGGATCCAGTGGGGGGAGCAGGTTTTCTTTGCTCAGCCAGATGCTCTAAAGGTAATTGCTCAAAAACAGGACTCTTTAGATTGGGGTGTCCTGGAGGGCCACCTTCCTGCAGAGTTTAGATGCAGTACGCCTACCCTGAAGTTTCTATTCATATTGGACACTCTACTGGAAGGTGGAACTGTTGCTTTAAATCCTGTAACTGGCGTTGTAATTTAGACCATCTCATTCAAGTCTAGACCAAGACCTGAGTAATTTGAGTTCAGGGGCCGGTTGGATAAACTGCTTAGATTAGTCTCGAAAGTTTACCAAAGACTGGTAAAAAGGTAGATCTGTCCAATTTGAATCAGAAAAGTAACACTGATTACCTCTTGACTAATTTTTAGTTGGACAAATTAGTTGTCAAGACAGTCTTAACATTGTGGCTAAGCTTATGCAACTGGCCTCAAGTCAAGACAGACACCTGGAGAGGGTTGAGTCCAAGTGAAGGCCGCATCCAAGTGAAAATATGGTCTTGGACTTGACCACTGCCACACTGTCAATTAATGCATTGTCTATTCTGCAATGCTCACTTGTTTTATCTTCCCTTCTAGGGGAGTTTGGTAGACACCCTTCGAGAGGTAAACCCCACGTCCCACTTGGGCGTTCCTCGTGTTTGGGAGAAAATTATGGAAAAGATCAAAAAAGACATATTACAGTGTGGATACATGAAAAGGAAACTGGTGACATGGGCCATGTCTGTTAGTCTGGAGGCTAATCAAAGGCTTACCAAGTACATATATCTTTTTAAAGTACTGTCTGTATGTTACATTCATGTTATTTGGACCTTTACTGTATGTTTGTATGGTCATTGTCTTCAAATCAGGGATGAGGAGAAGTCATTCCTCTTCACTCTTGCGGACAGCTTGGTCTTACAAAAGCTTCGTGCCGAGCAGGGCTTCTCTAATTGTGTGAAATTCTTTTCGGGAGGTGCGCCTGTTGGAAGCGAAACACTTCAGTTCTTCCTCGGTCTCAACATTCGTCTGTATGAAGCTTACGGGATGAGTGAAAGCTCAGGACCCCACTTTATGTCTGGACCCAAAGTGTTCCGCTTTTCAAGGCAAGCCTTCTTACCTCAATTTACAGGTTGAATAATTTTAACTTGAAGGTCATTAATCAAGTTCACTGTGTAACATGTCCTTCAACTCTTCTAGCTGTGGTAAGGTGGTTCCAGGCTGCAGATACAAACTAGAAAACATAGATGCTGACGGAATTGGAGAAGTGTGTTTTTGGGGAAGGAATGTCTTCATGGGCTTCCTCAATCGTGAGCAAACAACAAAGGAGGCTTTGGATGAAGATGGATGGCTGCACTCTGGAGACTTGGGAAAGGTAGATGAAGATGGCTTTCTTTACATTGTCGGAAGACTAAAAGGTAAACGATGCTATTTTAAACCCTACACATTTTTTACCAGCTTTGATGGTACTCTATAATTCAATTTCGGTTAACTTTAAAAGGCATTTCCATTCAATCTCTTTCCTTTCAGAGCTCATTATCACTGCCGGAGGAGAAAACGTTGCACCACTTCCCATAGAGGATGCAGTGAAACAGCAGTTGCCGATCATCAGCAATGCTATGCTAATCGGAGACAAAATGAAATTTCTGTCCATGCTGCTAACGCTAAAGGTAAACTACGCTTTAAAATAAAGTTCTGGCTTCAACAACTCTTAAACGGATACTCCACTTTTTTTGGAAATAGGCTCATTTTATAACTCCCCCAGAGTTGTAAGAGTTTTACATTTTTTAATCCGTTCAGCCGATCTCCGGTTCTGGCGGTAATGTTACCACTTTTAGCATAGCTTAGCATACATCATTGAAGTGCACAAGACCATTAGCAGTTGTCAAAATAAAATGACCAAAGTGTTTCAATATTTTTCCTATTTAAAACTTGACTCCTACAGTTAAAACTTGACTTCTATAGTTACATCGCATACTAATACAGACGAAAAATGTAAAGTTGAAATTTTCTAGGCTGATATGCAGGGAACTATACTCTCATTCCAGCGTCCCAACATTTTCCGTCTGTCTTATTGCACGGTGTAACTAAGAATCAAGTTTTAAAAAGGAAAAATATCAAACACTTTAGTATTTTTGGGGGGTGAAATGCTAATGGTCTTGTGCACTTCAATGATGTATGCTAAGCTATGCTAAAATTGGTTCCGCCAGAACCGGAGATAGGCTGAATGCATTCAAAAAAGGTAAAACTCAACAGTTTAGCTCTGGGGGAGTTGTAAAATGAGTGTATTTCCAAAAAAGTGGAGTATCCCTTTAAATCATTTAGGTTATTCTGTTCTTCCTTTCCTTGGATAGTGCACAATCAATCCAGAGACCACAGAGCCAACGGACAGTCTCAGCTTGGAGGCTGTGGAATACTGTCAGCGACTTGGTAGCCGAGCGACAAAAGTGTCAGACATCATTGGAGGAAAAGACAAGCTAGTGTACCAGTCCATTGAAGAGGGTATTGCACTGGTCAATTCAAAAGCAACCTCAAACGCACAACGCATACAAAAGTGGACCATATTAGGGAAAGATTTCTCAATTGTTGGAGGAGAACTAGGTGAGAGCAGAAATACCTAGCTATAGATGTCCATTGCTTGTTTTTATAAACTGGATGGAGAAATGTATCTGGATCTCAACTTGTATTGAACCTGCAAGACTGTTCATTCCAAAAGATAACAGAATATATTTCTTTTTTCAGGCCCTACAATGAAACTATGTCGCCCAGTGGTGATGCAGAAGTATCACAGTGAAATACAGAGTTTTTACAGAGAATAGAAGACACCCAGACTGGCCGTATCTCTATCAAAGATACTGTTGCTTTTTGCCAAGACAGAACGCAGGAACATACTTTTTTTAATTTAACAACATAATTTACTCCTATTTTTAATGACTATTTTAAACATACTGTTAATTGTCTAACAGTGTTAGTTTGTTCTGATTCCATTTAATATTCCTGTATGTTTTGATCAGATCTTAAAAACAGAACTTGCTCGCTTTGTGCATATACTGACTGAATATGGAAATGCTCTCTTTTTTATGCAGTATAAAAGTGCTCTGTAAAAATTAAGACATAGGCTGATTTGCCCATAAAAAATAGATGTTATATTCTGACCACAGTCATGTCATGATGGTACACTCATTTCACAATTGACACAGCAAAGGTCAACAGCTGTTTGAACTATATTAATTGTTAACCATAGCGCAAAGTTCCTAGCTGATGTAAAAGCTCAAACTAAAAACACAACACACTTTAAAGAGAAAAAAAACATACAGTATGTATTTCAGCCCCTAATACTTGGACAAGAGTATTCCTGTCATGTGACAGAAAGGCAAGTGGTCAGTATCTAACCAGAGAAAATGTCCAGTCAATAAATACGGTTTATCTTAGATTATGTAGTTCCTTTTTGACAGATTAAAACAGCTCACAAATACAGTCACCGTAGAACAAGAATTTAAGACAGTGCTTTGCGGTTCTGGAGAAACAAAAATGCAGACACTTAGTAGAATTGTGCGCAGATATCAGAATGATACGAAGATTGATTTCATGTTTTTTTTAACTCTCAGTTCATTTAGAAAAACCTCAATCCATGTCCTTAACTCTTCGGCAGATGTCGTCGGTGAACTCTGAGCACTTGGAGTTTCCGCCAAGGTCTTTAGTCAGAAGCTGGAGAAGATAAAAACAGGTCACAGATGTAAGCATCAAGATCTGTCTATAGACTCTAAAGATCACTAATAACTGATACTCCTACCTTTTTGTCCCGTATGGTGTCGTAGCAGGAGGTCTCAATCTTTTTAGCGTAACCGTGCAGTCCCATGTGACGCAGCATCATGACGGCACTCAGCAAAAGAGCGGTCGGGTTTGCCAGATCTTTGCCTGCGATATCAGGGGCAGTTCCGTGTACCTAATAACACACACGAAAAAACAAGAATTATTATAAATGGAATGATACTAATTTATCACTCCAGTCCAGTGTAACGCCATTGCAGCACCCAACACATACCGATTCAAATATGGCAACACCATTGGCTCCGATGTTCCCGCTTGGAGTGACTCCAAGGCCTCCAATCAATCCAGCACACAGATCGCTGAAAGACAAAGCAAAGGTTGGTAAAAGTTGCAGTCTAAAGATAATCATATCATGTTTAATATTATTATATGATGCTTTACACCAACTCACCTCAAGATGTCACCATATAGATTAGGCATTACCAGCACATCAAATTGAGAGGGATCTTGCACCATCTAATGAATAATCACAATGCAAAGATCTTAATGATTTGATGAAAATAGAGAGACTACTGGCCAGTGTTGTGTGTGATGTATAACCAAGTAATTAATTACTTTTCCCTTCTGAAATATAATTAGTTAGATATAACTATATAAAAGAGCAGTTTCATGTCTATCCTTGTATTGTTCAACTGGTCAAGGTTGGTACAGGATTTAGAAAGTAATTAGTAATAAGCAATGCAGTACTTTTATTAGAGAGTCCGTTTTACGCATCATTATTTTCAATAAACCAAATTATAGATGCATCGTAAGATTTAAGATGAACTGCGGTGCAAGTGCGTGCCGAACGGTATGGTTCGATTTTATTTTACTGAGAGCATTACACGTTGTTGTAATTTACATCCCCAAAATATATATAAATACATATATATAAAAAATAAATTAATACATTTAAATATATATATATATATATATATATATATATATATATATTTATTTATGCACACATATACAGTGTGTATATATATATATATATATATTTATATATATAATAAAAAAAAGCACATCAAAAGCATTTCAGAGTTGCAAGATGTGTAGAAAAGGCCTAGTGGAAGAAGTTGTCTTGTATACATACATTGAGACAGACTGTATCCAGATACATCTCTGTGAATTTCACATCCTTGAAATTCTCAGCAACCTCTCTGCACTTCCGCAGAAACAGACCGTCAGACATTCGCCTAGAAGACATCACTGAATTAAGCATCTTTATATATTACAACTATTTTACATCAAATTAGACATTTGTTACCAGTAAAAAACAAAAACTCCTGTTATATAGTAATTTGTCAGCTACAAAGTGACATTTCTAGTCAAGGTGAAACTCACATGATGTTGGCTTTGTGAACTGCCGTGACGCTGGCTCTTTGGTTATTTCGGGCGTACTCAAATGCATACTCAGCGATGCGTCTGCTGGCATCCTCTGTGATCAGTTTAATACTCTGCACAACTCCATCCACAATCTGATTCAGGTGAAAATAAAGCACATTTAATATTGTGGTAACCAGTTTAAATAGACAAAACCAAGTTTAGGTTTTAAAAAACCAGAGTCAGGTTAGTTCATACAAAGGGGCAAGATATGATGACCGTTAAACGAACTATTGGTGTACTACTGTACGAAGATTTTTTTGCAAAAAGTTTCATTCGATGGACTTACTGTTCAAATGTTTGGGGTTGGTGCTTTTTATGTTTTTGAAAGAAGTCTCTAGTGCTCAAGTCTGCATTTAATTGACCAAAAATACAGTAAAACCGTACAATATTTAAATTTCAAAATAACAGTTTTCTATTTTGAATATATTTTTAAAATGCAATTTATTCCTATAAAATCTGAATTTTCAGCATCCTTCCTCCAGTCTTATGTCACATGATCTTTCAGAAATCATTCTAATATGCTATTACTCCTCAAGAAACATTTCTTATTATCACCAATGATAGCTCCCCCATAATGAAAATTAAGGTTTTGTGCGAAACAAATATACAGCAAATGACGCTTGGGATCATTCAGGGATATTTTTGGGTCTTCTTTTAAAAAGCTTGAAGCTGCTCACCATTCACTGCCAATATATGAATGAGTTTGTTTGTTTCTTTTTTTCCCCTCTCCTTTTGTGGTCCATAAAAGAAAGAAGGGCATATGGCATTAGAAACAACACCAGGGTGAGCACATGATGACAATTTTCATTTTAGGGTGAACTATCCCTTTAATATTTTAGTTCATTTATTTACTAAAATTTACATTTATTTTATAATTAATCAATCATGTACTGTTCCTTTTGATCGATTTAATTTTAATTCATCCTCACAAAATAAATCTATTTATTTCATCCAAAAGAAAAATTGTACTGACCCCAAACTCTTGAATGGTAGTGTTTAAACTTTGAATAGCGTGAACAGACAATAGGGAAGATGAATGAAATGTGACGACCTGAAGGTCATTTCACGTAACGCTTTGACACACTATGGAGTGGGACCAGAGACGACTGATTTATAGACCTACCTAAAGAATACACAGCACTGAAATATGAGATTTGCCCACTGAATTCCCGCTAGCACTGCGTGAAAAACTGGTTAAGATAGCATTAGATGACAATAGCATGACCTTTGACATTTGTGCAGGGAGCCTAGAAGGTCAAATGTCATCCTATTGTTGTTTACTAGGCCTAAAGAACTAAAGGGGTATAAATGTATATACAGTTGCACTTGCAGGAAAAAGTACATGAACCCCATATCCTGATGTCAACCTGACTGAGTTTTTTTTTTTTCTTCATTCCAATGAGTTTCAAAAACGTGTTGGGTGTGAACCAGTCTTAACTACTTCTAGATTCTGATGTGTGCATTCAATGGACACTTTACTATCCCATGAGGTCACGGGGGAGGATTTGTGAATGGCAGTGAAGCAATGCAATTGACACCGTAGGTCACATGACATGGCTGACTTACAACTACTGTATATAGAACGTACTTCAACGATCATGAAGCGAGTTTCAAAACCAAATGTAGTACCTACTATATAGTATGCAAATTCGGAAAAACCTAATATCTATTGGCGGGACTTAAAAAGGTCAGATCCAAATCTGACGTTCAATTAATACATAAATCCATGTAAAATGTCTAAGTATTCACATACTTTTTCCTGCAACTGCAAATCTCTGCAGCAGAAACCAAAAGAATAAGAACAACTAGCTCCGGTTTGGTTGACTTAACGATTAAATAGGTGGAAATGCATACGGGCACACATACATACCACGTGTTCAATCCCACTGTACTCTCCTTCTGTGTTTTCTCTGATGGTGACCAGATCCACATCGGTGTAAGGCGTCTTATAGCCCTCGATGGACACACAAGGACGCACATTGGCATACAGGTCGAAGGTCTTCCTAAGCAGCAGGTTCATGGACGGGTGTCCGGCAGCAATTGGCGTTTTCAGGGGGCCTGAAATATAATCGAAATCGACTGTGTGAGTTTTGTTGACGCTATAATGATTCGACTGATGTGCGTGAGTCGACAAGTTTACCTTTTAAGCCAATTTTGTTTTTGTCCATCGACTCTTTAGCCTCAGAAGGGATCATCCATTTGCCTCCAGGACCTTGGATGGCAGTGACGTTTCTCTCTTCCCACTGAATAGGGGCCTGATTGAGAAAAAAAGGTGACAATGTAGCTTTAAAGTTGGCATGAAACTAAAATTGACATCATTTTCTCCAGAGCTGCTGTACATATATATATAAATGGACTTATAACTAAAATGAACTATCACTGAACGTACTTAAGCTGGACAATGACACTATTTTATTCAAGAGCTGCTATACAGCCAAAACAAACTTTGTTGCATTATTTCCCTGTTCTCACTATACAATCTGTATGGTAAAAAGCCTTATATAAATAAAGGCTTGATTTGACTTGACTAGCTGCAAGAGGGAGGAAAGGTATTTTGGTTAAAGATAACAAGGGCCCATGAAAAAAAATAAAATATGATGTGCACAGATTAATCATTTAAAATAAATCCTACAATATTCCATTGAGAAGAAAAATCCATTTTCCATTTTGAATTCATGGTGACTTTAAATGCAACTGGGCAAATATTTACACAAATGTGCTGAATTCTCTTCGAAGACTGAAAGGAGGGCACAAAAGGGGTTAAAAGTATAATAGTCGCTCAATGCACTTGTTGCAACTTGCAGCCAAAGCTGAATTCCCGAAGAGTAAAACAACAGATCCGTACCTTTGCTGCTTCAAATATCTTCATTACCGCAGTGGAGATCTCTGGGCCGATTCCATCTCCGGGAATTAACGTTACAGTTTGAATCTGTCAAAATAAAGTTGTATTATCTGTCAAAATAAAGCTTGTATCACAAGCTTCTACATCTATTTGAGGATTTCTCTACAGAAGTACTAAAGTTCATCAAGTTTGAACTGCACGCTCCTAGAACTAATGTCTCCAGAACAACTTTTAATAAGTCAAATAATTTTGCAGCATATGTTTTGCTCTAGTGCCAAAAAGCCAACGCCTTTGTGTGTAACTTGCACAACTACATATTTTCTGCAGGCTGTAAAATTAAAGTTTGAGATTTCTTTTATGATTCATGCTTAATACACCAAAGCCGAACATTAAGCTTTTCCAAGCACTTGCCTTTTGGATATGTAAAACTGACCATTTACCATCCCTTTTATTATATTGATGATTATTTAGAACATTGTCAAAGTTTTTACTTGTCAAAGTGTGCATGTTTCTATCCATAAGGTCATTCATTTAAATTTCTGATATCAAATTCCATTTTCCTAATAGTTTTAACAAATAAAAAGTATTGATGTACTTAAATTCCATTACGTTTTGAAATTCTGTTCATGTTAAAGAAAAGTGAGCATGTACCAAACTGGACCACAAACTATATTCATATGCATCATTCCCAGCTAAGAAAAATACGTTCTAAGAATGTTTTGGTAACGTTCCAAAATATAAACGTTATTTATGAATATAAAAACATAAATTTTTAGAAAATGCTTTAAAGCGTTTTTTTTTCCCCCTCGGTTCCGTGAGCGTTAGAGAAACATTCCATTATTATTCTTCAAACATTATTGAAATGTTAATTTTAAATGTTCTCCTAATATTCTTAAATACGTAGTAGTAAAACGTTACAGGAAAAAGACAATGTATGAATGAAGCTTGACTAACATTTTGAGAACATTATAAAAGATGAGATAACTTTGACAGAATGTTCGATTAACGTTACTTGAAGAAGATTTTGACTTCCCTCCAAATTATGAAAGTCTACCTACAGCTATTTGATTACCAATATTCTACAAAATATATTTCTTTGTGTTCAGCAGAAAAAAAAAAATAATAAAATAAAAAATAAAAAAATCATACAGGTTTTGGAGGGTGAGTAAAAGATGCCAAAATTTTCATTCTTGAGTGAACTATAGGCCCTATCCCTTTAATATCATTAGAATTACCATGGTGCATGTAAAAAATAAAATAAAAACATGGTACATCTTAAAAAATACTATAGATTTGTTAGTGTTGTGCATATAGTTGTGTCATCACAAATGATGGTTCAGCAGTGAAAGTTAAATTCAACTTACCCCTCTTGAGAAGGTTCTGGGCTGTGGGGCCTGAGTCTTTATGGCTCCTATTACACGGGACACCTGCAGAGGCGATTTCAAAGGTACAAACAGATCAATAAACAGATCACTAGAAAATCATTTAAGATTTCAAGATTAATTTAATAGGACTGCTGCCGTTGATCTTCACTGCAGCTCACAGTAGCTTTAGCAGTTAATTAGACTGAGCCAGACTTAATCTGATCCCATTAACTCCACATGCAAACTTTAAGTGTTTCGTTGAACCGAAAATGCAGCAAGTCCAATTAAGGCGACAAGCATGTAGGAGGTGAATTACACCAGGGACCATCCTGAAGCCAAAAGATTAAACCAATGCAAATCTCTGCCCATTATTTTGTGTAATATCACTTATCCCTGAGGGGTGTAGTTTCACAAATCTGCATGGTTAACACTTCAAGTATGAACATTCAGTTTAAATCAGCCTAAAACTTTAACGCTACTGGTCACTGATGATAACACACAAATCACAAAAGCAACCCCCTCAAAAAAGACAGCATATCTGATTGGGACATTACTAGGAATTATTTTTATGTATTTATTTGAGAAAGCAGTGTACTGTGAGAGTGCTGCCATAAAACAGTGAACCAAAAGGTTTTTGGACATTTCCCAAAAAATCAAAACAAAACCAAAATGATTTTTAATTTACTCAACAATTAATGAATGTCATTTCATTTGGAGGGACAGAAATCTCTTAGCTTTTATTAAAAATATCTTTATTTGTGTTTTAAAGATGGACAAAATTCACAAAAGTGTTTGGTAAACATGAGGGTAAGTAATTGATGACAGAGTTTTCATTTTTGGCTGATCTACCCCCCTTACAAAATACAAATATTGTTCATTATAAACAATAGCCTACAGAGATTCAAAATTAAGACAATAGTAGCCTAAGTTTTTGCCAGCTCATTTGACTTCTTAGTTAGTTAAGTAAAGTTGTTAGTTTTGAGAAATGTTAGTAGTAGTAGTAGTATGATCTGATGCCAGAATGTGTTTCATTATTTGATTTTTTTCATATTTAAATATGTGGCTTAAGTTTGAACACATTTTAGAGCCATGTGTGGAAATAATGATTCATTATATGATGATTTATAGAGCCAATGTCTCCCACCATATGCACAGCACAGCTTTTTTTATATTTCATCTTTCTAATATCAATAATAGCCTGAATCTAAACTACATTAGGAGCCATAATCGTAACACCAGTCTTTCTGAAGGACACTAAACGGTTCTTCTGCATGTTTGTCATGTATCATCGATTATATCCATGATTGTACGTTCTAGAAGAACTATAACATTAACTTAATAAGGGAAACTCATAAATCAAGTCGTGACATCAGTCAGCTCTTGTTACTGGATTCATGAAGCCAACATACATGTCGAGGTGACCTTCATCCACTAGCTGGTGGTTTGTTAGTTAGTTGGCGTTAATGGGTCTCCTTGCTGATGTAAATCAGCTAAGCTCATTTATAAACAATCTCACAGTGACTATTTTAGTGTCCACGTCAGATTTGCCATCTTCAATTACTATAATAACCCACTGCAAGCTAACGCGTTAAAGCTAACTGACTGAACTGAGATGCGCGTCTTACTTCCGGAGTCCCGCCTGCGTCACTTATCCGCACGCCGCATCTCTCGAGAAGTTTTAGGAGCTGAAAAGGCAAGAATGTCGTTTTAAATTACCACAACCTGGCCTTGCTGTCTTACTAGCTGAGTTTATTTACTCTTGGGGCTATTGCACACAGTAATGTGAGGATGGAGGATGACTGCAGTCAGTGGTGTTGAATGAACATCTGTGGCGATTGACTCGGGCGTGATTTCTAAACGTATCGACTTTTCTTAAGTTCTCTTATATTCATCACTCATATGTGTTAAACGACTCGTATATAAGTTGAATGGGAGCGGTTAAATGTGTTAAACGTGTAAGTGCTTGTGTGAAGGGCATGCAGTACAGGGCCGCTGTGGCATCTCTAATGCAACGCAACGTTTTTTAAGCGTGCGGGAAGTATATACTTGCATTCGTAGTACACAGTCATATTAGGCAGACACGGACTGCTATAATCTGAGGTTTGTCATATAATAGAGTCCTTACCGTTGACCTCCATGCGTTTCCAGCCATCCTGTGCTAATCGTGATCTTGCGACTACTAACTCAATGCAGCTATCCGGTGTCTCATCCTCCTCTAGGAGTATCTCGGGTTGCCAGATTTTACCTAGACTGAAAGCTTTACCCTGCGGCAGGGATTTAATGCCACCACGGATCGCAAAAAATGATCATCCTGGTTCGAGAGCCATATATTCGTAGCTATATATTTTCATGCATAAATATATATATTTTTTATTTAGTTTAGTATTATGTTTTTCTACTCATCATGCATTGTTTGTTTTTTAATCATTTTTTTATTCAAATGAATTAATTTAATTTGTGAGTTTATACATATTTTTTATTATTTATTAAACACAGACCACCTATCAGTCCCTTAAAGAAGCAGTTCACTTAAAAAAAAAAAACTTTTGCTGATAATTTACTCACCCCCATGTCATCCAAGATGTCCATGTCTTTCTTTCTTCAGTCGAAAAGAAATTAAGGTTTTTGATTAAAAAAAAAAACTTCCAAATTTTTCCAAAAAACTTCCAAAAATTCCAGGATTTTCTCCATATAATGGACTTCATTGGGAACCAAACCGTTCAAGGTGCAAATGAGAGTTTCAGTGCAAACTGTTCAAAGGGCTTTAAACAACACCAGATGATGAATAAGGGTCTTATTAAGCAAAACGATCGGTCATTTGAAAAAAAAAATAATTTGTTCATTTCGTTCGTTAAATGAACCAAATGACATGAAAAAAGATTTGTTAAACGCGCTCAAACAGGAGAGTCACAAACGCGCATCACAGAATAGAGCAAGGCGACCATTTGATAAAACTTATAAAACTTAAACTTTGTTGTTATTTTTCTTTTTAAATGAGTGAACGTTTCTCTCCTTATTCATCGTCTGGAATCATCAAGCCCTTTGAACAGTTTGCAGTTTGCACTGAAACTGTATTTTGGACCTTGAACCGTTTGGTTCCCATTGATGTGCATTATATGGAGAAAAATTCTGGAATGTTTTCATCAAAAACCTTAACTTCTTTTCAACTGATGAAAGAATGTGAAGTATGAGAATGTGAAATATAATGTGTAAGATTATATTTTATGAATTTTGATATTAATTTACATATCCTCCCAACAATTGCAGGGGTGAAAATTCGATTTTTAAATTTGACTGCAAATGGGGCTTTAGATAAACCTGGCAACCTTATGTACAGCCCGCTGATCTGCATGCAGCAGCTGTAAAGATGAGAACTCTGACATGCAGAACGTACATACTTTTGCTGCACTCCCCCTACTGCACTGGATGTCACGGTACATTTTTCTGATTTTTTCCAACTTTTTCTTTTTTTTTTTTGCAACGTGACTTTTCTCCCCTCAAAAACTTTTTAGTGAGTGGATAATTAACCTTAGGATAGAAAAAAAAATCTTGAGGTATATCTTGTATATAGACCGATGTATGTATGTATAGACCACAAGATGGAGATGTTTTCTTGAATGTATTCACAATCACAACCATATTTTATACCTTATTCGTACAAAACTAACGGCATAGTTCAATCAAAAACAAACATTCTGGCATCATGAGGTCATTCTGCACTTTGTATTACATATTACATATTAACGACTCCGTTTGGAACAACATGTGTGTGAGTAAATTATGACAGAATGTTTGTTTTTGAGTAAAAATTCACTTTAACCATTTAAATACCTAAAATTAACTAAAATTAACGTTTTATCTGAAAGCATCTTCTTAGGCACATTTATTAAAGCTACTTAATGTCCTATTTTAATGATTTCCGTCTCCTGGCTTAATCAAAGGTTGTAGATATTTTTTAATATTTTATTTTTGAAATGGACTTTGGCATACTCAGCCCTGTCTGTGAAACCAGGCCTGATTCTTTTTAATAGTCAGCTTATTTACATTACTTGTAAGATGAATAAAAAATAGACACATGGATATTTGGCATGAATGTTCTGTAGTTCATCCAACAAAATGTAAATACAAAGATGCAGAAGCTGATCATATGTCATCCAATAAAGATAACAAAAAGCTGCTTGAGCAAAGAAAAAGAAATACCTTATGAAAACAAGTAACGTACAAAAAATTGTCCACATTAGGCATAGAATAAAAAGGCAAAAAGCATTCTCTAAAAATTGTAAACAAGAAGAGCAACATGGGATAGCATCAGAAGTGGTTAATAAACAATACTAATGGTACATTATCATTTGGAAATATAGAAATAGCAGCATTTTAAGCATAATTTAAAGCATAATGTTAAATACAGCATTGTTTTAGGAGTGCAAAGAGGAATTGTATTGATTCTGAACATCCTGAGACAGTGATCAAATTGGATTAGGGGTAACTACAATATCAGTCTCTCTAAACCAGTGGATCTCAACCTTTTGACTTCAAGACAACCTATTGTCCCCAACAATACTTGAAGGCCCTCCTCACTCTCAGTGTAATGAAATATAGAGCTTTAAAGCTTATAATAACTAGAAAGATGTACACTGATGAGCCAATACATTATGACCAGTCACAGCTCTTAAGATCATCTCTTAACAAGGCCACATATCAAGTTATAGATAGGTTAGATGGTAAGCAAACAAGGCGGAAGTACATGTTAAATTTAAACATTGTTGAAGACCATGTACACCCCTTCATTACAATGATGTTCCTTGACATCCTCTTCCAGCAGGATAAAGCCCCATGTCACGCTGCACACATTGTTAGGAAAGTTTTGAGGAACATGATGAAGAGTTCAAGGTGTTGCCCTGGCCTCCAAATTCCCCTGATACCTGTGGAATCTGTTGAAATAACCATTTTGATCCTACAGGACTTGAAGGGTCTTGGTTCTGGTCTTGGTGCCAGATACCACAGGACATCTTCAGGGGTCTTGTAAAGTCCAATGCCCTATGGGTCAGTACAGTTTTGGCATTAGATAGGTCATGTTTTGGCTCATCGGTGTATCTTCGACATAATAATAACCAAATACAAAGACATTTCTTGATTTTGTTGTTGTTATAGCTTAATTTCAAGTCATCTGAGCCCCTCTTGGAAGTTCATTGCAGCACCCTGATTGAGAACCACTGCTTCGAACGGTGGAAAATCAGAAAGAACTCAAGAGTAGTTACAAAAACTAAACCCTCACACTGCAGGCAACACGGAGCATTTTGGATTTCTGGCACCGGTGATGCATCAAGCTTATGGACATTTCAAAACACATAGAAAAAGCTGTGGAAAACGGATGCATTCTTATGGACACATAATTAGATGGTGATATTCCCAGATTCAAACGGCATACTGCTTTGGTTGGTTCTTGAGGTTGAAGGTCCGTTCGTTTTGTGAGATCACATGTGCTGCTCGACTATTCAGGAGCCTGCATTCATGAAGAACATCTGTTGAGACGGTTAAGCATATTAAATCAATGCTTTGGAAGTGTGACTGCTGTTATGTTTTCGAAAATGACTACATGAGTTTAGCCCATACCACTGAACTGTTTATAGGCTTCATCAACAATGGCATTGTTCGATCTCTTTATCTCCCAAAAACCATCATCCACCCAAGGTTTGGTCTCTGGCACCTCAGGCAGTTGGCCGTTTTTATACATGCCTGCTACAAATTAAAGAGAAAATTATAGAACATTTAGATATATAGGCAGAGTCTCGTTAATGAAAAGAAAAATCTTTATTTTTTTTAAAGTAATGAAGTAAAATTTGATTACAATGCCCCTATTATGCATTTTTGAAAATGAAATTTCATGTAGTGTGTAACAGCTCAAAATGAACGAAAACATACTGCAAAGTTTTAAATCTGTAAGTTCACCATATATAAAGTCATGTCTTTCAAACGTAAGAGTCGACTCCGAGTCAATGAAATAAGTTATAAGTCGTTTCGCTGTGACTTCAAGACGAAACATTAGTGTTTGCATGTTCGCTAAATATTAGGGCTGTCAAAGCCAAAACAAAAGTTTTTGTTTACATAATATATTTGGGTGCACTGTGTATAATTATTTTGTATATATATAAAAACACACATGCATGTATATTTAAGAAAAACATATTATTTATATATAAAATATTTGTATTTATATATAATATAAATTACATATAAATCTATATACAGCATATACATAAAAATATTTCTTAAATATACAAGCATGTGTGTGTATTTATATATCTGAAATAATTATACACTGTGCCCCCACATATATTATGTAAACACAAACTTTTATTTTGGATGCGATTAATCGCGATTAATCGTTTTGACAGCCCTATTAAATATAAATTAATTCCTTTGGGGGGAAAATTTGTACTGACCCCAAACTTTTGAACAGTATATTTTTAGCACTGTCAAAGTTCACTTGCATTAATTAATCAAATGTTTGACCCCCAAAATGTTGTGTGCCTCATTTTAATGACATTTTTTCTATTAAAATCTTAAATAACAGGATTTAAATTCCAGTGAGTACCTTTAATTGTTTCATCAATGTCTTTGCATAGTTGATATAAGTCACTTCCACGTCCCACCACCCTTTCACCTTAAATAACATGTTAAAAGAGAATATGATGACATTTCTAGACTGAGTACAAAATTTTCTGAAAAAGATATAGCAAAATAAAATGAAAAACTCACCATCCAGCACTTTCAAGTTTGAAAACATTTCAAGAATAATAGTCCGGTATGACGAACTCTTGCAGACTGCAGCGAAATAAATAAGAATGAAGAAATGTTTTGAGAGCCAAAAAGTTTATTAAATTAAAGCCAAAAAACCCCCTGCTAACCTGGATTGGTGTAATTATAGGTGTTGTCCTTCAGTCTGATGCTCTCCAGCTTTCTTAAAGACTTGAGTGCATGAACATTTTCAACACTGTAGGTGCAAATCAAGGTGTCATATATAAGGTGGATGGGCAAGCAGATGCATAGCTAAAAAAAGAGGCAACTTACCTCTGTATCACATTACCAGCAACATTCAAACTCTGTAAACTTTCACAGCTGGAAAGGGGTTCTGAGAAGAGAAAACAGTTTTATAAACTAAACTTTTCTATTTTTATAATCAGATTAAAGCTGCTCTTTAAAACAATTATCATGTATTAATCCCTTTTTTATTGCCAATGAGAAAAACATTGCAAATAACAGCTTGTAACGCAACATTAAAAAAACGAGACATAAACGGACCTTCTCAGACTTCCTAGGTTGTCTATGAAAGCCTGTGGACTTTTATGTAAAAAAAAACAACTCAAACATATCCACATTGCTATGATCAGAGGCTTTCCTGACTGTCATTTTTGTTGTGTTTATTTTTTATTGAGAGGAAAGCTGCACATATTTACATATTCATCTAAACATCGCTCTTATTAGAATAAGTTGCTGGCTACATTTGCTGACAAAAAGGCTTTCTGAAATCTACTGATAGCCTCTTTAAGGTTGAAATAGTCATTACCTAAATTTGAGATTCTATTAGCTGACAAGTTTAGAACGAGAAGTCTTCGTAGAGGTGAAAGAGGACCCAGATTTGTGATGTTATTTCCAGAGAGGTCCAGCCTCTCCAGGTTTACACACTCTCCTATACATCCAAGATCATAAATTCCTGGCAAAAGCAAAACATATATTTTTTTTATGTGCAACTAACTGTGAGAATGTATTCAGCCAAGACACTACAATGTTGTCTTACCTAAATTCCTCAGTTTAAGAAACAAAATGGACTCCAAATCGAACTCCCCAGTGCGGGATTTCAGAAGCACGGTGGTGATCTTTGCACATTCTGTATCTGGAATATAAGGAGAAAATGTGTGATTGTATAGCATATTTTTTTTTATAGTCCTAACAGTATTAAAGCTCTTCGTGGTGTGTTCAGTATTTTCTGTGGGGAGATTATAAATGTGGCTCTATTCAAAAGATTCAGGGTGATTACAGTTTTAATCTCCTTTTATGTGTCGCTTTTCTTTAACTCTCAAAGACTGGATTACAGCCGCAGCTCCCTCTGGGTTTAATGTAACGTCCTGCAAATAGTCATTTTTTTATGCTGACATTTTTATCATTCTATTATAACAACATCTTTGTGTCCTTATATTTAATTTATCATTTCTTCTTGATGTTTTGTTTTATTGCTTCTTTATTATATATATATATATATATATATATATATATATATATAAATGTAATAATAATAGCAAAAAATATTCTAATTTTATTCATATAGACAGATAGACAGACGGAAACACACACACAAAAGCACATAAGAAAATAATTAGGCGTACTAAATTGAAAATGAAAACGGGAAATCTGAAAAATAACGCTAATTCAAAATATTGATAAAAACTCTGTATAGCCTATAAATATGCAACACTTGGGATGGTTATGGGATTGGTTTCCTGTAATCCGGTACTCTAAAAAAAGGTGCAAAATCACATAAATATAATAATAATCTCACTTAACCTAACTGAATTGCCTTGGATATAACATCTATACTAATCCATTTAAAGTCGACCATGGCAACACACAGCACCCACATGAAAAAAATAATAATTTTGTGAGCCAAAATATAATAACTGAAACTATGTGGATTCAATAAAAGTTGTCACAAACCAACAACTGGTTTAATTAACAGAGGCAAAGCATGTGTTGAACCATATTCAGTGCATATACGGTGCAACAAGCGAGTAATTCTCTAAATGAGACTCCATGCTGTTTTACTCAAATTATAACGCAAGGCTGCATTCATTATGATGCCAGACCAATGAAATCTCCCGCAAAAAATATCCAATAAAACACATGTAATTGTAGTTCCAGAAGGATCTTTGTGAACCAGCACCACAGTGTGTGGACAGCTACCGCTGCTAGCAAGCGCTAAGGTTTAAAACACCGTTAATAATTAGCTAACGTTAACGTTACTCACCATTGTCCTTTTCCCTCTTAGAGTCCATTATCGCTGAGATTTATGCAGTCATTCGCAGATTACAGCATGGGATAGATGTTTTGGTAATAAATGCTGGTGGGCATTTACAGTGTGCAGTGCTCACGGGCAGATCTGAGCAGGTGTGACTGTTAGCTATCTCCGGTTAGCCCGAGCCTCTCTGTAATGTCTGCCCTATATAGCGATGAGGATTTTAATGCGGGGATTGTTTTCCCTCCTGCTCTACGGCTCCGATGTTTTTCTTTATTTCAAACGCTCTCTTGGTTTAATTAACGCGCGGGATGAATTATTTATTTAAAGTTCACACACCAGCCGGAAGTTGCCCTTTCAGCGTTTTTGTGTAGCCTACTTACAATGGTTACTAGGATATTGTCATGGAAACTGGGAATGGAATGCAGAAATTAGATTTTTTTCCTGTTGTGTAACGTAAAGTTTTGTTTTATAAATGGAATAAGTATAAAGAAAGATTTGCTAGCTTTAGGGAAACTTTTTTTGATAGTTTTTTTTATATAAATTACACTGTTTATTTTGTGACTTCCAAAAACTCCAATGTTTATTTTGTGACAAAATAAAGGAGTTTATTTTGTGACTTTACAAGTGACTTCCACGAAGATTTTGCGCAAACGGATCTTTAAAGTTCTCCGCACACACTCTTGGATATTGGTCAAAATCGAGTGTTTATTTGTGATAATCTTAGCCCTATTGTTCAACCTGTAGTATGAATGAGATGTGACGAATTGCTTTGTTCCTTTTTTGGATAAAAGTGTCTTCTAGGCAACATATGTAGCCTAATGAATGTTATAATAGGCTAATGATGATAATTATTATTATTATATTATTATTTGCGGACAGGGACCTAAAACACACTCCGTCTTCTAAGTCAGGTGACTGTTAATGCGCAAAATCCGTTTCCATTGCAGTTTTGCGAAAAAATCCTTTTTCGAATAGCCTGAAAAACCTCCTCATGTGAGCGTATCTATTGTGTGTGTGTCTTAAGATTTGTTTTGTATTTATTAGTAATTATTGTACATATAGGGATACATTCAGGTTGATTGGGACATTTTTTGCTATTGAGATGAATGGGATGACTATTGAGATAACTACATTTATTACTAGGCTAAATAAAATGTGCCTAATAAAATAGTAATTCATGAATCGAATAGAATAGAATAGAATTAATGTACACCACTGGGCGTTCCATGATGCCCCCTGGTGGTAAAAAGGTGTTAGTTGATTCAAGAATCAGTTTCACTGAGAATTCCGTCATAGTGAGAGCGAACAGCGACAGGACGAGTACATACTGCGCGCACCAGGCAGGGACGGTACTGGTCAAACAAGTGTAACGTTTCTTGAGCTGTTTAAGTATTTATGGAGAGTGTCGCCTTTTCCACCAACAGGCATAGGCTACTTAAAGAAGGACTGAAATTTCATGCTGGCTCCCAATTTTCTCGGCTGGCCAAACCGTGGACATAAATGCCTAGAACAGAGAAGACCAATGTGATGCATCTGCACGAGAGGAAAATCACTCGACTAAGATGGGTAATAAGCAAACGATATTTACTGATGAACAGCTAGACGCCTATCAGGTAAGAGACTATAGTCTTTATCGTTCTTTGCAGATCACATAACTTGTATATAACAGGAGCAAAATCAAGTTTTGTGTAAAAGAATGTTTTGAAAGTAATTATTTCTTTAAATAAAAAGAGCCAAAATAAAAATAATAATAAAAAGACCCAAAAATATCAAGAAAGATTTTTTTCTTCATTTTACTTTTCATCTATTTCATTATATATATATATATATATATATATATATATATATATGTGTGTGTGTGTGTGTGTGTGTGTGTGTGTGTGTGTGTGTGTGTGTGTGTGTGTGTGTGAAATGTAAATAAAAATAAATAAATTCAAAGTAAGAAAATAACATATGCTGACAAACAGTTTATTCCCAGAGATAGTCTATATGATTTTATATGAGGCTTCACCTTGTTCTTAGTTTATTGTCTGCGGCATACAAGACACTTTATTGTCTTTCGCAGTGAGCAGACTGTAGGATTTAACAAGGAAATGATGAGTTTGGCATAGCTGTTGTTGAGCTTTTTTTAAACTATAAACAAATTAAAATGTCAGTATTTAGTTCGGTAAATCTTTATGATGTTCTTAAAACAAAATGGTCAGCACACAGAAGTAAGCCGTATATCCATATATCATGTATTATTTGCTCTTTTTGTGATACTCAAGGTCTGAGCATTGAGGCATATCCGAAGACATCTGCTCATATTGTTCCAAAGCTCTTATCCTCCTCGTGCGCGAACATGTGAGAAGAGAAGATGCTTTTGTCTTCGGTAACATTAGTCTGAAACATCATAGTCTACTCCTTCAAGAAGGACTCATGGACGTTTAAATATTAATCTAATTCTGATTGGTAAACTGTTGGACTTTCTTTAAAGTCCTATTTTTTTATTATAGCAGTGTGATGATACATGATTAACAACAAGTGGATTTATATACAAATAATCTTGGCATTGATATGTGATTTTAACTGGTTCACTGAGTCAGATATTAAGGGCATTTGAATAGTAAGCATCTGAGTTTCCCATCTGCCAATCATCAAAGTGCATCAAGGAGATCAATGGCTGTTAGCAACAATGGCCGCCGCTCCTTGTGCTCTTTAATCACTGGGTTGAACGTACCTGGATCAGTGGAGCTTGCCCATTTGGCTGATAGACTCATTCCTCAGAGCAGCCAAGTCTTATCAAGTCATTCCATCATGCTGTAAAAGTGAATCAGGCTAGTGGGGGAGAATATTGCAGAACATTTGCTTGCATTGGAAAAACTTATCCATGTCTTTATGAAGAAAACCGTTTGGCTTTTTTTCTTCTTAAGTGAAACACTAAAGGAGATGTTTTGTAAATGGTGACGAAATTTTCGAAACGGATTATTGAACCGAAACGGTACGGGCGCCAAGGTTCGGTGCATGAATTTACACGGCGAATACACAGTATAAAAGTAAATAAACTCGCGGGCAAATTAATTAATGAAATGCGGAACTAGTAGGGTAATGTTACTTAAGATGTGCGAATGCTATGTGTTTACTGATGTATACGCACTCAGTTTGACAGTAACCATTATGCGTTGTTCATTATAAACGTGGGATTACGAATTATATTGAGAACGTCATACATAGAAAACATTCTGCAATGTAACACTCTGAGTTTAAATCTTAGCCGCATTCATTGTGAAGTGTGCAAGCGATTTGCAAAGATTAATATAAAGGTTAATAAAACTTTACACTCACTTCTTCTGGAGGTGCAGCAGGGACATAATTAAATAATTGGTACCGATTCTTTTTTTTCAGGAGCAGCTTTATACTGATCCTCGTTTATAAAGCAGTCTGGTGAGAAAAGATCTGCAAATCGCGCAAACATGAAAGCATTGACGTTTCTCGTGGGAAATATTCCCTTCAAAAACATTTTTAGGATTTAGGAACATCAAAATGACTGTTTGCTATTACACCCAAGAACAAAACACCATAATCGCTTCGATGCCATCCAGTGTATCAACAATGACGGACTATGATGACAGCTCGCTCAGGGCGGGTCTATGTTGAAACTATGCTGTCAATCAAAACTTGTGGGAGGGGCACCACGCACCCTGTGACGTCACACGGTCGAACAGCTCGATTTGAAGGAGATTAAAACAAAAACATTATATGATGGATGTGTCCAGGCACTGCCAACACGCATTTCAGTACAATCAACTTGGAAAAAGTGCATGTACCATTAAATGGCCCCTTTTAAGAAGTTATGAAGAAGCCATTTCTTTGTTAGATATGTGGGCTACGTCTATGGTAATAATTTTACACCGGGTCGTCCATCCTCTTCGCTAATAACTCGCAGCTGCGGCCTTACCTCACATCTCACAGATTCAAGCCTCAATATTTCAAATTAACGAGCAATTAACAGTACTCAAAGGCTTATACGCGTAAATCATGAAACGGTTCTTCAAGCTGCTCTGTTGATTTGGAGGATGGTTGTTTTTTTTTAGCATAACGCTGGCTGGGTGTACGGGTAAACATCATAAAGGAGAGCTTAATCATTAGCTAATAAATCTGTCGGCTCAGGTCAGCATGGCTACAAAGAGTACAGCGAGGGAAGAAAAAGGATACACAGACCTGGGAACAGTCTCACAATTGGTTTTTAGGCAAATTGTGTATACCGCCATTCCCTGCGGCCTCATTTCATATGTATGTGTCTTTTTGACGGGTAACACTTATCATACATAGTGAAACCTAAGAGGCTTTGTGTGCTAATACAAAAGGTGTTGAAAAAGCCGACAAGGAGCTCAGGTGTTGATCCACGTGCAGTCATGCAGTGCGAATGCAAAACTGTTGCTTAACATGTTAGATTCACGGTTCACGTGCTTCGACTCGTCGACACTTTATTTTCTGTGCTTTTCCTTTATCTTTATCATTTCAAACAGGACAAGTCTCTGTACACTAGTTTTGGGTCATTAACAATTGTTTTTAATGAATACTTTTATTCAGCAAGAATGCATTAAATTGGCAGTAAAGACATTTGTTACAATGCTATTCATCAACGAGTCCTGAAATGCGTCACGTTTTCTACTAAATTATTAAGCGGCACAGATATTTTCAATATTTTGTTAACATGGAATGTTTATTGAGAAGCAAATCAGCATATTACAATGTTTTCTGAAGGAAAATTGAAGGACGGTGAAGACTGGGTAATGATGCTGGAAATTCAGCTAAAAGAAAACGGTTATTTTTAATTGTCTTTTTTTTTTACAATATTACTGTTTCACTGTATTTTTGAACAAATAAGTGTAAGAGACTTTCAAAAACAAAAATGTACCTATCACTAAAATAGATTAACATAGGTCTCAGTCATTTAGAAATTCTCTCTGCAGAATGGAATCATTCTGCATGCTCTTTGGCTGATGTTTAAGGAGGGCGGGGTTTTGGTGAGAGAGGGTGTGGCCTAATTCTGTGGCTATGTCTTGGGAAATTTAGCAAAGCGATAATAATAGGCTCGGGGTTTAAGCCAGATGTTGTTACTATTCTTTTTTTTTTGTATTGTGATATGCAGTTATACATTGTGTTTTCAGAGAATTTATAATCTTTCTTTTTTCATCTTAGGACTGCACCTTCTTCACCCGCAAAGAGATTCTTCGGTGAGTATAGGCTTCTTTTTTTTGGCATATCCTGTGCTTATTTTGGATTACAATTCAATATAATTCTGTGGAATATAGCAGGGGTACAGTATGAATCTGAATCATGATCAATACAAGCAGAAATTTTAAGTAAACTATCCTTTGCTGCTATTGTGTGTTTTACCAGCTCGTTCACTTGCACTGCATTCCACTTGCTCTTATTAACCATGTCTTAGATCTATATATCACTCTCAGCCCATTCATTCAACGGATATTTCCACTGTCAGCAGTTCAGCTCCAGTGATATTCATCCATGCTCATTCATACAGACCAGTCTGCATTTAACAATCCGCTGGCTTCATTAGTATTCCATTCACAGGCTGTGCACCGTTTGTTTGACTGAAATTCATACGGTTGCTCAGATGAGACCTGAGATCTAATAAAGAGAACCTGACCATTATAAAGGCTCTGTTTATGGGAGCTGCCCATTATGTGAGCAGCTATTTATGCAAATTTTAGAGCCACTGAGCCCTGAACTTTAATCTAAAGTGAGCTCACTTTCTTTCTGCTGTCTACCTAAGCAGCTTCCTTGGACAGAACCACATAAATTACTGATTTGATAAGCTCTATGTGTTTCCAACAAATATTGGGTAATGTAGTCAAATTTTAATTGGATAGTCTTTTTTAACGCTATTTTTCAGTATAGCGCTAGTCACATGAAATGCACGAAAGATGTCCCATGATTGGTCCCATGATTGATTTCAACTGTTTGAAATTAGCATGTTGCTAAGCTAATCATGTGATACCCGAACAAGCATAAAAATAGAATTATCGGGTAAAGTAGTAGATCTTTTTTGTCGCTGTATTTATCAGTATTTAATAAAAAAAATTCTCGACTCGGTAGCAATTTTGTGTGTCGCTAAAATTCCCATGGAGATTATTTAAACTGAATTTGTCATTAGCAAGTCCATTCGCTAACAGTACTATCAAGTATTGGGTAAATAATCATTTTTTAACCAGATTGAACTTTTTTGTCGCTATACTTTTAGTCAACATGTCCTTATAGTGAGGGCCAGAAAATCTAGCCACCTCACTGGGCAAGATTTGTCTCACGGTTTATTTAAACTGTTTGACATTAGCATGTAGCTAAGCTAACAATGTAATACTCTAACAAGCATTAAAAAAACTTTTTTTCTCAACCTAGGCATTTGGACGTAGTCTTAGCTAATGCTGAGTTACCTATACATTAAAATAGTACATTTTTAAGGAGATTGTACTTTTTAGTGATACTTTTCAGTATTGAATAAAATATCTATCATATAGCTAGCTATATATTTAGTCAATGTGTCTTAAGTCAGATGGCCAAGAAAATCTAGCCATGCCACTCTGGACAACATACATCTCACGATTGATTTCAGCTGTTTGACATGACATTAGCATGTAGCTAAGCTAACAATATGTTACTCTGTAGTAATTTTTTAAATTAGATTGAACTTGTTATCACAAATTTTCAGGACTTGGGTAAAATGTAGTTATATAGCCAACTTTTCTCCTCTAAGAAATCATTTTTGGAAAGCATTCTTTGAATTGGAAGCCAATGTTCTTAAGCAAGAAACATTTGTCCTGGTAAACAGAGAGTGAGATTACATGCCAGTCAATGGAGATTTATAGTCTCACTCTGTCTGCAAGAATGTGATTTCTTTCTTGCTTTTTTGTGGCTCTATCAGAATCTCTCCCTGACTGGGCATGCAGCAAGCAGCAAACCATGTAATTGTCTTTATAGCCACAAATATGACGCCATTGCCCCGGTTGTAAGGCATTGGTATATACATATATAACGCTGTACTTTTGGCCCAAAGCAGCGGTGTTCGATGTAGCTGTACTAATCGGCTTTCAATCAGAAAGGTCTGTTGGTTTTAATCAGCATGAGCTCCAAGCCAAAACTAGAGTTCATCACTCAATTTCTCTGTCAGCCTCAATTAGACCATGTGGCTGCCCTCCAAAAACTAGCTGGTAAGTTCTGTTGGTTTTATGAATAATAAAAAAAAAGTGTAAGCCATATTAAGTTCAAATGTGAAAGGGTTTATGTTGAGAGACTGTGTATATTGTATACTACGTCTATCCAATTGTAGGAAAATGTTCATGTACTAGAACATGTATGAATACCCAAACCCACACCTAAACTGTATGAAAAAGTATGAATGAGATTGTACAAAATCTCAAAAATCACCGGTAAAATAGCTACAAATTGTCATGAAAGTGTGCTGAAATGCCCATAAACACTAACAATAACTCTTTCTTATTGTTTTGAGAACGAAAAATTGTAACAAACGTTGTGTTCGTAAGATGCTTCTAGAATGGTTTTCCACTGGTTGAAACTGAGACTTTTTGGGTAAACGCTGTTACCTGTGTTTCTCTCACGGCGTAGGATCGCTTTTCAACCCTTACGAAAGACCTGGAACCCAATCTCTTGATAAGGCACAGACTTGCAAAGTGTCACATCAGGTCTGGTTCATTCCTTTGTATATTCCTATTCGAGATAACATAAAGAAATAAAGTTGTTATTCGACCTGGCTGTCCATTCCCTCTGTGCATTAGGTATAAATAAAACAAATTGCATGCGCTCTGGTCTAATAGGATTGACATATTGCTCTCGGGTTTCAGGATATGCTGTTAATCGCTGTCGTTTGAAGATCAAGTGTCTACTTTAAGAAATTAAAAGCAGATACAGGAGAAAGAGGCACAGTGTCAGTTTACAGTCAAATGACCCAATTACGGTAATACAGAAGCCCAACAAACAGACTCTGATTGGCTGAGCTGTAGCTAGTGTACTTCCCCTAGTCTGACTCATGGGGAACATTTCCATGTTCGTTTCTGTGTAGGAAATGCAGTAGATACCTGTCTACTTTGCTTTGTTGTTCTCTTAGTGACTCAGCTTTTCGAATTTATGGAGCTGGTACGAAAGAATCAGTGTTTTTATGTAAATTACTTACCATGACATATTGATTATGGGAAATATGATTGATCTTTAATCATCAGCAACTCAATGCCACTTGTACCGGCCACAATGTATTAGTAGTTTAGATGTTCAAAGCTTTCATTACCCAATGGATTTGACCTTCTATTCCAATATTGCCATCTTTCACCAAACAAAATCAGGTTACACAAAATGCATCGCTCTTACTTCAACTGAGAGTGTATTATGTTCAATCCAATGCCCTTTTCTGGCCATTATGTGTGATTGATAGTTTGGTTGATGTTTGCCCTGGTGTGTAAAGCTTGAATGGATAATATGACATGATTCAGGATGCTGCACTGCATCATGTACTCATGATTTACTGCTGTTTTCTTGGCCATGTCCGTCCGAGTCCCTGCTTGGGGACGTAGTGACAGTTAAATTAGATTTTATTATGTTTCTGTTAGACATTTATGTGGATGTTCTTCTATAATGCGGTCTTTAAAAATGTGCACATTGCTCTGATTGGTCAGATGGCCCAGTGTGTTGTGATTGGTCTACTCTACTCTGATTGGTCAGATGGCCCAGTCTGTTGTGATTTGTCTACTTTGCTCTGATTGGTTATATGGCCCAGTCTGGTGTGATTGGTCTACTCTGCTCTGATTGGTCAGAGGGCCCAGTGTGTTGTGATTGGTCTACTCTGCTCAATTTGGTCATATGGCCCAGTCTGTTGTGATTGGTCTACTTTATTATTTATTTATTTACCAAAAACTTTACCAAAATGTTGCGTGTAACATTGTACTGCGTCGCATCTTAATTTAAAATAAAGTATTTATTAGTATCTAATTGTTTATATAATGCTTACTGCTAAAAAATAATAGGTTACAAAACATTCAAAAACAGCTCATGTTTAATTTGACCTCTTTAGACTGATGATCATCATTTTCTGAAAGTTAAACCCATCATTTGTGAGATCATTAGCATAAGAAATGTGAAATAAGTCTCAATTTAAGAGTTTCAGACTAATGGTACCCTATTAATGGAAATTTATTTAAAATATACCATCCAGAATTCCTTCTCCAAAGTCATTTTTCTGAGATCACATGAGCAGCTGGTGAAGATTTTCATGTTGATCTGTACTGGTTGGGATTAATTGTGTTTTTGTGGCTGTTATACCATTTAATGAGAGAGACAGTAATGAAAGGCGTTAGTTATCATAATGAAACCCATCCTACAGTCCCCTGGTGACTCATCATGGCTCATGGACTTTCCTGTGACCGTGAAAAAGCCTCACCATGGTGTGTAGGTTCCCTTAGCAAAGAAACATATTCCTGTCATAACAATATATCACTGTGTCTTTATCACTTTCACACATAGTTGAATTGTTCACAAGTTGTTGCCTTTCTAAACTGCAATCAGAGAAACCACAATGAAATTTCTCGATAAAAAATGCGGCGTATCTGTAAAGACTTCTCATGTGTGTGTTTTATGTGGTGGGTTAAAAAAAACGATGTGTTTATTAAGTGGGCTAAAGTGTAACATAGAGGCTGCCTCCATGAAAGGGGTTAATGAGATGTTTAATGCATTACTCTCTAATGGCCATTATAGGCTCAGCTTATTCTTCAGCAATGAACCATTACTGGCTTTTATCTCATGTCCCCAGAGTGCTTTGTAACACTCTGCTTTCACTACCCATTCGCTGGGTGCTGTAATGCACCAGGATGCCTTGAATAAATGGCAACATATTCCACATAAAAAATTAGCTTGATGTTGTTTAATACCTGGAGCTCTGGATAATAATACCATGCTAGAGCTACTGCTGCTAAAGTCAAATAAAATATTGATGCAGTCTCATGTTTGTCTCTCTGACAGTGCATACCTTGTTATGAACCAGATTTTTGGTGTTAATTTGAATAGTGCTTGCTTGTGCAACAGCTAGGGTGTTGTGAGTGGTTGCTAGGGCTTTGCCATGCAGTTAACAATGTGTTCTAAGTACTTTAGAGTGTTGCTATGCAGTTGCCAATGTGTTCTGAGTGTGTTCTATGTGTTCTGAGTGTGTTCTCAGTGTTCAATGTGTTCTAAAATGTTGTTATGGATTTGCCAAGATGTTACGAGTGTGTTACTGTGTGTTTGCCAAGATGTGCTGAGTGTGTTAGAGTGTTGCTATGGGGTTTCCAAGGTGTTCAGAGTGTGTTAGAGTGTTGCTGGGGTTGCCAAGGTGTTCTTTCTGAGTGTGTTAGAGTGTTGCTATGTGGTTGCCAAGATGTGCTGAGTGTGTTAGAGTGTTGCTATGGGGTTGCCAATGTGTTCTGAGTGTGTTTGAGTGTTGCTGGGGTTGCTAAGGTGTTCTTTCTGAGGTTTTAGAGTGTTGCTATGGAGTTGCCAAGGTGTTCTGAGTGTGTTAGAGTGGGATTGCCAAGGTGTTCTTTCTAAGTGCGTTTGAGTGTTGCAATGGGGTTGCCAAGATGTGCTGAGTGTGTTAGAGTGTTGCTATGGGGTTGCTAAGGTGTTCTGAGTATGTTAGAGTGTTGCTATGGGGTTGCCAAGGTGTTCTGAGTGTGTTAGAGTGTTTCTGGGGTTGTCAAGGTGTTCGAAGTGTGTTAGAGTGTTGCTATGTGGTTGCCAAGATGTGCTGAGTGTGTTAGAGTGTTGCTATGGAGTTGCCAAGGTGTTCTGAGTGTGTTAGAGTGTTGCTATGGGGTTGCCAAGGTGTTCTGAGTGCGTTTTGTGTTTTCAAAACACCTTGCAAATCAACCCTAATTTGCATAAGGACTTTTACTTCCGAGGGCTCTTTTTTTCATTTCTCAAGCTGTGATCCGGTGCTTCATAAGTAGTTCCAGTTCTTACATAAGATGTGTCAGCCCATCTTGATTCATGTGGATGGACCGTGCCTCTGCAATGACACTGAGATTGGTTTTGATAACAGGGCCAGTGGAGCACGAGAAACAAAATGGACAATCACTGGCAAACCTAATAGAGTCTTGTACTTTATCACCTTCATAAAACACTCAGTTTCTCCTGTTCTCCGCACAGACCGGCACAATCCGCCACACTGTTATGCAAGGTTAGCGTAGGGTTATCGGCAATCGTTGTGAATTGGCTTGTATTTCCTTGCATCCTGATTGGATGCCTGTGGAGGAACATGAGATTAGATTTGTCTCTGTTCTTGTAACTACGGCTGGGACAAGATACAGTCTGTAATATCATCAATACTAGAAATATGTCCACACCCTCTGCTAATAGCAAAGCATTTGTCTGATAACATATCATATGTCATAATATAAATATAATGTGCCGCAGAGCAGTTATTGTAATGCATGCGTTTATTATTGACTTCTACAAGCTGGAACAATTACTAATCACACGTTTAATCACTTCATTGGAGTTTACTTCTACAAAGTAGTGTTTCATATTAAGTATAATATTATATAATAACATTTCCTGTTATTTATTGGTGTTGGGAAACACTAATCTAAAGTGTCATATTAGTGAGTCACAAAACAATTTTTTTACGGTTATGATTGGAGATGTGCTTCTGTGAGGAGTGGATTTTGCTGCTGTATCAGCTTCCTTTTTTGTTAGTTTATTATTCATTGTTTTGTATTGTTTTTTACTTTATTCTTGCTTACTTTGATTTTTTCTGTATATTTTAGTTATTTTATTCTACTTAGTTTTTTTGTTTTTGCTTTGATTTCGTTTTGCTTTTTGTTTTGCTCCGTAATCAACAAACAAATACAATGAAAACAGATTGTTTTGTTTTTATGACATTTACAGGCCTATTGGTGCAGAATGTTAATTGTTTATTTTATTGTTGCCTACTCACCTCAGCTTTCTATCGTCCTGTGTTCTTGCTGTCCTATCATATGTTTGTTTTTTACTGCAAAGGCCTATTACAGTGTTCGCTTCCCTGTGTCTTGTTGCCATGCTCAGAATGAGTCATCAGTTCACCGTTGGCTGGCAAGTCTCCAGATCTTTCTGTCAGGAATAAACAGACAAAACAGCCTTGACAAATATGCCTGCTTATTCAAGAGCACTGCTAATTCTTCTTACACTGAGTGCATAATTATGATGGGTTAGTGTGATTAACAATTGATTTTTACAGTATTTGTGAAATGCATGTAGTTTTATGCATTGTGGTCATTTATTTTAAATATAAACCACCGCTGTTGGAGAATAAATGTCTATTGCTGCAGTGTACTGCGCAAAAGCAAATAAAAAGAATAATATTTGTTAAGTTTGTTCGTTTGTTGCCTTTTTATTTGTTTTATTTTATTTTAGCTGTCAATGAATCAACAAAGAAACAAAACAATTAATTAGATTTCGTTTTGTTTTGTTTTTTGTATTGTTTTGTCACAGCCAAACAAAAATATAAACATTTTCCTGTGTTGCTCTTTGTTTTTCTTTTACTTTTCTTTTCATTTTCTTTTTGTTTGATCAACGAGATTAAAACGAGAAGCTGTTTCACTCAGAATATTATTTGTCAGAATAGGAAAGGAAAGACTATTTCAACTTGTTTCACCCTGACTTTAATCTGATATTTTAATTTATATATATATATATATATATATATATATATATATATATTGTCTTGTATCCTCTTTCTCAGTAAATTAGTGGTCTTCTAGTACATTTTAAATAGGCCATTTTGTTCTTTCTCATTTTTGCAGTAGTTGTGAATAAAACTAATGAGGTCTGATTCAAAGGATGAGGTAAAAGGCCAGAGCAACAGTAATTGACCCCAGTAACCAGTTTCCACATTTTCTGCATTGCAGCTTGCATGGAAGATACCACGAGCTGGCTCCACATTTGGTTCCAATGGACTACACCAATGACCCTGATGTTAAAATCCCTTTAGCTCTCATAGTCAACATGCCGGAACTGAAGGTAATTCTAACAGTTCACCACTTTGCCAGTTACTACTTTTGTAATGCAGCATCACATCGACTTGGTCCAGCTGCATTCAGAGAGTTCATTTCGTATAACTGCACTGGAATGTTTTACTAGTTGTATCACTTGTCTGTGTTAACTACATAGAAATAAACATCCAGTTCGCATACAACAGCAAGGGGTACAGAAATATACCCATCCCCTTGTTTAGGCAACAGAATACTTGTCCAATGACCTTCTCTGCACTTTTAGTTTATATCAAATATAATAGACACTTGTTTTTTTTATAGGGCAAAATTGGTTTTTAATGACAATACTGGCTGGGTTGTTTATTTGACGGCACAAGCGGTGAGAGCGAGGGATATTACACCACTATGCTTGTGAAAGTTAACACTCCATGAGATGGTGCCGTTTCAGCAAATTATGTTATATCGTTTAAGATTTCCCATGGTTGTAAAGACACATAGGTTTAATCTGACTAAAGATTTAAGGGATTGTTTATTGTATTAGCCAAAAAGAGCATTAGCTTTATGCTAGCATTAAAGTCATAACAATGTTACTTTATAGAGGAAGTGCTTTATTAGGACCATTCATAAGCTTGTTATTGTAAAACTCATTCAGATCTTTAAAAAAGACAAGGGCTGATGGATAAAATCAAAGTTTATCCTGTACTTTTTTAACCTTGTAAAGCCAGCTGTATCATATGATAATCAATGTTGTAAGGCCTCTAATTATTAACTTGATCAAAACTATCTTCTACATACATTCTACGTTTATACTTTTTTTCAGTATAATTATAAAAACACCCCCCTACAAGTCTTGATATATTTATGTCTTTTTGCGGCAAAATCTTTTCTGATGTTGGTAATATTATTAACATTTACTGGACTGATGCAACTTGGGCTTGCTTGATTTATCCACACATCATTTGTTTATTTTGTTATTTTTTGAAAAATCATCTTAAAATATGAGAATCAGATTTGATATCAGGCTTTTGGGGATTTTTTATCATCAATGGTTTGCAATTAATAGGTTTTCCTTCCACAAATAAAACTACAGTACAGAGCTTCGATAAAACTAACCATTTACAACCAGGTGTACCATATATTACAGTCAACAAAAACACACTTACAAACTTATAGATTCGAGTTTAAATGTTTTGTCTAAATATTCTGTCATTTTATATAAAGGTATTATATAAAAAATCAGTCAAGAAATTCATTACTATAGTCACTTCGCGGATTCTCTTAGCCCTCAGTCAGTCAAAATTTGTCAGATGTTACAGCTCCAGAATAAGCCCCATTATGTCCCCCATGTTGGAACATAATTTTACTGCCCTTTAAAGCTGTCAGGTGGATGAAGGAGCGATAAACCCAACGCTAGGAGGTGGACGATACTGATGGAGACCATTCAAGCTGGGATTGATGGGACAACGACAGCTTCCAGTCTCCAGAGATCCTCTCAACCTTTATAAACATAAATCCCAATCCCCATTCAGTCTGATAATTAGCTTTTTCAAGCAACTTCTTGAAAAAGAAGTCTGTCTACACTGCCAGGAAGAAATAAGACGAGGAAAATGCGAGGCAAGATGAATGTAGAGCTGCTGTTTGTCTGATTGAACACCCTGACATCATTCCAAAAATTTTAAAGTCTAGTTCTACCCATTTACAGGATTTTGAGTGCTATAAACAGAGGTGAAAAGTTTAGGTTGATCCTACTCTGCTGTGTTCATGCTACTGTTCCCAGAGCTGTTGAGTCAGCTAGTAGCAGGGCGTAAAAATTCCTTTAGGCCACTAGCCAGTAAGAAATATATGAGCACCAGTTTGGGGAGTCAGCCATTCTACATTTTGCACATGACTCACTCAGCAAAACTCCCACTGCTGCACACATGCTTATGTACAGCCATAGATTACTAGGCCTAGAAGCAATCTGTAGATGTTTTCCACTTTTCTTCCACTGATTTTAAGGGGAAATCTGTTAATTGATTGTTTGTAAAACATTAAAGAATAATATGGTATTGCATGGTTTCCATTGTATTTACATAGTGATACCATGACCTTTTTTTGTAATGTTTTACTTAAAAATTCTAGTCTATACAATACAAATTACAGGTTTCTATAAGAATAGTCTATTTAGATCTATATGAAGAGAGAGGGAGAGTTATTGTTAACTAATTCTAATACTATTAAAAATGGTTTTCAGTAATTGAAATAAAGCTGAAATTAAATAAAATATATAAATCTTAGACAAAAAAAGATTAGAAATGTTGCAACTGAAATAAGTTTAAATCGATGTAGTAAATGACCAAAACTGGGGTGAAAATAAATGGAAGTTAAATAGAAAAATAAACAAAATAAATTGCAAAAGCACTCAATAAAATTACTAAAAAAAAGAAAAAGCCATTTTACAATATCTATAATAATGTATAAATAATTATAAAATTACACTGATATGCAGCCTCTCTAGTCCTTTTTTAAAGTGTATCCTAATTAACTTAGTAGATTTCTCTGATGGAGCAAAGCTGTGGAGAGATATGGATCTTTAGTAAGCTTTTTTTATTCAGTGAACACATAACATAAGAGTAATTTTTTTCAATTTCTTTTTTCTAGGAGAATCCATTCAGGAATCGGATTGTGGAATCGTTCTCCGAAGATGGCGAGGGGAACCTCAGCTTCAACGACTTTGTGGACATGTTTTCGGTTCTCAGCGAAATGGCTCCGAGAGAACTGAAAGCCATTTATGCTTTTAAAATATATGGTAAATGTTATTTTTCATTACCTTATGTACAGTCCGCTAGAACAAACATGTATAGTTATTTATAATGTGAATGTAACAACACTGTAAAAAAATATCGTTGGTTTAACTTAAAAATTAAGTAACCTGGCTGCCTTAATTTTAAGTTCATTGAAATGGAAAAAATTGAGTTAATACAATAAAGGAGATTGGTTTAATCATCAGGAACCCAAATTTTATGTTGTCTGAACTACATAAATTATTTAAGATGATTTGACTAAAGAAAAAATGTTACAAATTACAAGTTACAATGTTACAAGTTACAAATCATGAAAATATTTTTTTACTAGTGAATGCACAGTTTTAGAGGTTGTAATAAACATTTATATTGCAACATTCATAAACAATGTAGCAACTTCAGAACATTAGCTCATTTGTAGTTAATTCTTATCATATTTTGTTCTTAGACTTCAATGTGGATAATTACATCTGCAAGGAGGACTTAGAACAGACTCTAAACAGGTTAACAAAGGAGGAGTTAACACCGGAGGAGGTTGTTCTGGTGTGTGAGAAGGCCATAGAGGAGGCCGACCTGGATGGAGACAGCAAGCTCTCCTTTGCTGACTTTGAGAACATGATCTCGAGGGCTCCTGACTTTTTAAGGTAAGAATATTGGTAAATAGACCTGTTTCCTCAGATGTATGCTAACCAGAGTTTGATTTTGCTGCTGTATTGTACTGTATTGATGGTGGAGAAGGCGGGCAATATTCTCATTATTTATATATATATATATATATATATATATATATATATATATATAGGGAGTTAATGTACTCACATCGGACATACTTTGTCATTATGAGTGTAAAGGCAGTTAGGCCGTGTGTCCACCAAAGCGTTTTTCCACGCGCCTGGCGTATGTTTTCACTTGTTTCCAATGGGAGCGCTGCGTTTTTTAAACGCCATGAGCGTGACGAGGCGCTGAGCGTTTTTTTCACGCTGAAGCGCCGAGCGCCCGGCGTTTTTTACTGGTCGCCGAGAGTTGAAGAATGTTCAACTTTGGAAAAAACGCAGCGCTCATCACTGTCAGTTCTTGCCCAGCCGTCCAATCACAGTGGAGGAGGGGCGGGACTAAACCACACCGACCAACAGTCACAACGTTTAAACTGCTGCGGATATTCTGTATCATAGCAACGAAACGCCTCAACGGAAAAAACGCTGCGCTGCCAAAACGCTCTCAAGCGCCCAAAGAACGGCGTCTTCAGCAGAGCGTGTAGCGTTTTCAGCTGGCAAAAAACGCGTTGGTGGACATACGGCCTTATGCTAGTTGCTAACGTCATGGTTAGCACTCTGCTCTGTAGGCACACTGCTATAATTTGGCTGCAGTACTCTCAAATATGCTTTATCGGGCAAGAGTTCCTCTGCTTGGCTTTTGTAGGCCTTTTTGGACTGCACAGCTGTGCCTCAGAGACCACATGATTGAGAGGGACAGGAACGTTTTGTACCATTATTTGGAGACCTGAAGGCCAAAAAAATGTTGAATTGCTTTCAGCAGCTGTCATTCAATGAGGGAATTACTTTCTTGAACACTCATAGAAAGTTAATGCTTTAGCATACCACTGACTTTACGTTTTTGTTACTTAAAGGAGAACTCCGGCGCAAAATGAACCTTTGGTCTAATAAAACATTGGTCAATCGTGAAAACAAACCTCAGAGTCAATCGTTCTCTGAGGTTTGTTTTCACGATAATCGAATGTAGAGTTTTATCTCTAAAAACTGTTTAGTTTATAACACTAGGAATGGGGGCATTTACTAAGTAAAAATAAACACTAACACGGTAACATAATGAGGGTCCATACATGCAAAATAAAGCATTGAGACCTTTGTAAGTAGAATAGTTTTATTTATTGTAATAATATTTCACAATATTACTGATTTTGCTAAATATATGCAGCCTTAATTTGTTAAGTTAAGAAACTTTTTTCAAATGCATAAACTTACTGACCCCAGACTTTTGTATGGTAGTATATCCTTTTTCTAATAATATATTAATCAATAAATACAAGTAATTAATAAATAAATAAGTTGAACGAGTACCTGATCATGCACATTATTTTAGTAAATCGGGGGCAAAAACAATAAATGCAGCATGTACAAACAAAACTTTGTGAATTCTTCCTTTACTGTTTTAAACGTTCTTTCAAATGACATTAAAGGGTGACATGAGGTAAAATTGTCCATTTAAGAGAATGGCACAGCACTTCCCCCAAGTGAAGTAGGCACAGGTGGTTAATGTCTATTGTTAAAGATCTATGACAAAGGTTTGGAACTCTTTCTGCCATTCGATCTGTTGGAATTGCAAATTAATTTGAACATTTCATTTTCAAAAGCCATCTGCTTGAATACTTTTTAAGAACTTCATGCTCAATTGTCATCGGTTACCAGTGAGACGGCAAAATTGCCTCGAATGTTTAAGGCTGTAAAACGCAAATCCTAATATATATATCCAGCCCTCGTCACTCTTTTGGAGATAAATGATGCTTTAGGGGCACGAAAGGGGATCTTTGACCTCTAATCTAATATGCTATTTGTCTCTTTGTTGTCTTTCTGTACCTCAGCACCTTCCATATACGAATCTAAAATGGCTTCAACGGAAGATACCAATGCTGACGTTCCTTGAACAGACAAGTCCACATCGAAGGATAAATGTCAACCGTTTTCCTTTGGTTTTTGCACCGGAAGCACACTAGATGGGATTACTGACAAATGCATGGCTGTTTTTTTCAGAAAACATTGGATCAGAAATTCCTTGGGTTTTCAGAGAGACAAAATGGAAAGGTGAGGCCTTTTGTGGGTTTGACCCACGCACCTGCTCCTGGAGTAAAACTAATGCGGGTGTAAACCGCTTTTATGGGCTTCTACCAATGTCCGTGGCACATTGGACAACATTTTGACTCACTCTTCCGTGTCTAAAGACTCTTATGCGGGATCAAATAAATCATGGGACAGTTTTCAGGAAGGAAAAAACAAACTGGACAAGAGAGTGAGAGAGAGAGAGGGCTAAAAGCACATTACAGGCGTCAGCACCACTGAGACAGTGTTTTCTACAGCTATGCAATCTTTCTCCATTAAATGCATGAATTAGATTACGTTCCCCACCTTTTCCCATTCCCTAATGTTTCTACAGCTTAGCCATTTCACAATCTAATTGCTTATAGTACTGGAGCATGACGACAATCATATCTAAATGTTCTCCAGTTGAACGAAGGGCTCTGTCATCATATATTCTCCTATTGTCTTCTTCTGACATTCGCTCTCCATGTATTTGTTTCGCCTGCAAATCCCTCTATCCCTTCTGTCCTAACTTGAGGTGTTAGTTTCAAACTGTCTCTTTTCTTTGACTTTTTTTCAGTATTTGATGTGATAGAGGGCATTTGACTTCAATTTTAATAAAGTTTTTCTCTCAATTGCTGACTGAGTGCATTTGTTTATGATGCTCTACAGAGTTAATGGCAAATTATGTATTATTTAAAGGGATAGTTCACCCAAAAGTGCAAATTCTGCCATCATTTACTCGCCCTGTACTGTATTCAGTCCTCTGTGGGACACAAAAAGAGAAATTTTAAAGAATCTTCATGCTGCTCTTTTCCAAAAAGGACAAAAAAGCCCCACAAAAATACCGTAAAATATAGTCCATGTGACTTGTGATCTATATTTCAAGTGTTTCGAAGATTTTTCTCTCTTTGTCTCCTTTCTGTACCGTAGCACCTTCCATATACAAACCTAAAATGGCTTTAACTGCTTAAGAGTTGACACTTTTGGTTAATTTATTAAAATATATTTGTACTGTACATTATGTCACATATTCAAAGCTAATTTTAAATACCCAAACAACACAGTCCTGTTTTTTCCATTGTCCTTCTCTAGTTCAAGGCCTATGCTGCTGCAAACCAACCAGTCTTAACAATAAAGATGGGCCGACAATGATTCTTCAGCCTATCTGTGGTATTCCACTTTAATGACTTTTAAAGCTGAATGAGATCGTTAGGAGCAGCGCTGCCTCAGCATTCGTATGATTATACACAGCGCACTTTGAGCCCGGTAAATCTCTATCCAGAGATGCACTGAGCTGTCCTTGGCCATGTTAGTTCAGCTGATGATTTACTGGGTCAACCGCTTCCTGTCCTCTTAACAGCGTCCAACATTGATTCAAACGCATGTTACCGTTTTTGCAAGGAGATTGTTTAGGTGTAAATATGTACTGTGATGACGGTGTATGTGATCTTGCAGATCTTGTCACGTTGCGTGATAGTGGACTGAGTCATAATGGTTATATGGTTGCTTTGGCATTTTGGGAGCCTGCTATGGCATTGCTATGTGGTTGCTAGGCTGTTTTGTGTGGTTGCTAGGTCAAAGTCAAAAGAGATCCACCCCATCCCTAGATAGAGAATTAAATATTTTATATATATATAATTTTTTTTCAGTCACATAAGAAAAAAATCATGCTTTGGTATTTCACATTAAATAAGTAATTAATATGACAATCGTCGTAATTGTTTTATTGGTCATATCTATACATTTTTCTCAAATTTGAACTTTTTGTCTCATTGTCAATATTAATGGAAAATCTATTTTTTTTTATTATATTTCAATTTCGACTTTGTCATCATTGATTTTTTTTGTCATAATCATAATTTATCCTGTCGTGTTATTATGTAATAATTTCAACATTTTATTTCATAGTAATTAATTTTTATCTCATAAAAATGGCTTTATTTATAATTCGTAATAATGACTTGTTGCAATTGTCAATTTGATCTTAATGAAATCAAATTGATCTTAATTGCCTTTTTGTCTCATAATTTTTGGTCATGATGTGATAAAAAGTAAATGAGGACAAAGTTTGTCATTATTATGACTTTATCTAATTATAATGTTTCTTTGTCATAAATTTCTCTTTTTATCCCTTCACCATAAACTATTTTATCATCCACTGAAGGGAAAAGTTTAATATGAGCTCTCATTTAATAGAAAAATTATCTTAAAGGGAAAATTCATCCAAAAATTTCAATCATTTCTGCAACCTCATGTGTCTAAACCATATGAAGCACAAAAGATCATTTGAAAACCATCTCAATGAATCTCAATGGAGTAGAATGAATGTTAGTGGTTTTGGACACTCACTTTCATTGAATGGACAAAAAAATTGAGACAACTACATGAGGGTGAATAAATAATGACAGAATTTTCATTTTGGGGTGAACTATCCCTTTAAATTCCAACCCATTATCTGAAATGGTTAAAGTTTCTCACATAGTTTTTGTGTCGATACACATACCAGAAACAAATAGAACAGACTTTAAAATAAATAAAAATGCACTTGGGCTTTTGTTAATTGCCCAAAAGATCCCATTTGCAGGGCTTATGTAACCACGTAAATGGTTCTCAGACATAAAACAAGGCATGCCTGGATGGATTGTTGAGGAACCGTTTTAGCGATATCACGGCGGTGTGCGGTCATTAGGGATAAGGCCGCCTGCGCTAATATGCAGTTAATTCCTCATCCCGTTACCTTCAACTCCCTTTATGAGGACTGTATTAAAAACTCCAGTGGGATGTAAGTGCTGATGATGCGCCTTCGTTAATTGCGCCTTTCACCCTGAGCATCTGCTGATTTAGATGTGCTTCTGTTCCAGTCTGATACAGACACTCCAGCTGACGGTAATGTAGGCATTAGAGCATTGATTCTTCTGGACGCCGAGCATAAAACAGGACGTCAGCGACTCACACATGCAAGGTGGTTTGTGCACACACCCTGTGTGCTGGCCTTGGCTGCCCTCTAATCTTATTAGCTCGGTGATGTTTGCCATCCCAAGAGTTTCAAAACCATCCATTTATGTGTGTTTTTAGGAGCCAGTTCGATAACAAGGGCAGGATATATCAGTATTACTGGATGTGTTCAAGTAATGGCTTTTTGTCAGGCATGCTAATCTCCTGATCAATAACTGTAAACAAGGAGACGTGATACGTGTGTTTGAATCCACAAACACAACATTCTAGGTTATACACAATGATCTGCATCCCATTTTTTTACCTTTTCATTAATCTGTTAGAATTCCAAGTCTCTTCCACTGTAGCCATGATGTGTATGCTAACGCGATTTAGCATAGCATGTGTTTCTGGATCAGTGGTTGTATCCGAAATCTATAGGAGTGAATGAAAACAAACTCAGAAAAGTGCTTGTATAAACCTTAATTAAACAATAATTTATACCCAGCTAACAAAAACACGTCCCCAGAACGTCCCCTGAACGTCTTCATATGGGGTTCTTTAAACGTTCTTAGGACGTCGCAGGGGACGTTCGCGGGACGTTAACAGGACGTCGCGGGGGACGTTTCGCGGAGCGTTCATATGACGTCGCGGGGGACGTTTGCGGGACGTTCAGCAAACATTCGGGGACTTTATTGTCGTGTAATATATACGCTATTGAGCTAGTTTCAGCCGTGTAAATGACGTCATCGATTAACAGTTATAAAACGTAACGTTTTTAGCTCACTTCCAAGTAAAATATTTAGGCTACAAAAATATCAAAACCTCTCATCAACACATAAAATGTGATTAAAAGCCCAAACATTAATGAACAAAAGCTCAAGCTATAAAGTTAGCCTAACGTTAACTTCTGAAAACGGTAGTGATGCTAATGGACTTTTTCTAAGATGCTAACCGATTTCTATAAAGTAAATATTAAACAGAAGCGTGTCAGTTACAATTAAGAGAAGTGTCAAGAACAGTCGTGTGTATTATTTGTGTGATTTTAGAGACTAAACTCACCTGAAAGCAGTGAAAACAGGGAGACTCGGAGTTTTGCTGTCTGCACTGGTGACCAGAGCCCAGAGCCGTTAAATATGACGCTCCGTTTCCATGGCAACTCAACTTCACGCGCATGCCGGTTAAAACGCATCAAACATAAACTAGAAAACCTACTTGAATAAAAATATCATTATTAAAGCATGAATCTAAAATTTATTTTGGAGTTATGACCCGTTCCTAGGTGCAAATTATCATGCCGGGACAATGGCACTTTTAATTCAGATTTTTTTATTATTGTTTTTGCGAACACTCAAGCCTCATATCATATTTCATTTGAACATGTGCTAAAAATGCTCATAGGCAGTATTTTTTTATACCACCAACACTTCTTATGATTTTATGGTTTATTTGCACTAGATATGTCAAAAATGCGGACCTGACCAAATGCGGACCTAATAAGACGTTCGCAACGTCCGGAGGACGTCCCCTAGCCTGTTTGCTGGGTAAAAATGTTATCACTGTACATCTGTAAGTTGCCACTAGCAGGGCATCTACTGCCAAGACGCAGGAAATCATTCAACCCTCATGTTGCATTATGGGTATTCATTGAGTGTAAATTGGGCATTGCTGCCGTGCATTGTGGAACTTGAATGAGTGTGATTTAGGACATATGCTTGTTTACTTGTTTAAATTTTAGGATTGGTTCTGCTGTATCTGAAATCTCTTTCTGCATGAGTATAGTTAATGCATTTGATGAGGAATTAACTTGCAACCATTAAAAAGTATGTTGTATATATAGTGCATTTGTGTACTGTAGCCTATTCTACAATAATAATGTTGCCTAGAGTAGGGAAGTATTCATATTCCTATGCAAGGAACATTTAAGTGGTTGGCTTAGCCACATTAGTCCCTGCTGGTAGATGCCATTCATTATACACAGAGTGTGTGTCATATACAGAGAAGGATACATTTTGTATGCCATCTCTTGCCTTTTCTTAAATCTGCCTGAAGTTACACTCTCTATGCAACAAGTCTCTTATTTACGATTCCGGCTCCCCACAAAAACCAGATCAGTCATTGCTGGCAGCTTTATTGTCCCCTTTTACATGGAGATCTTGTCCAACACCATTTGGTCCCTTGAGTTTGTGCTTAAGCGCGCAAATCACAGTCTTGCTTTTCCAGGGAGTCAGAAAGGCCACTATAAATTTCGTCTAGACATAAATCACATGTGGAGGATATCACTTCTACTTTCTGTATGGGGTGAGGAAGTTTGTTTGTAATGTGCTTATTTTCTAGGAAACAATGATTAATGATGCAGTTGTGCAATATTGTGTAGTTATAGTTATGCATGATTACGGTGATCAATAGTCCTATATTTTAAATCCATATAGCCTACAGTTAAGTAGACAGTTTGTCTTTTTTATTAAACACTCTGCATGAGCCAATTGAAGCAGAACATTAGTTCTTTGGTTGTCGTGGTTGTTTTTTATGTTGCCCAAGCTTATTGTTCTACTGGACGTACAACAGCTAGCAGTGTTGTAGCAGTGAACCAGAGTCTGAAAACACAGATTAGATGGTAGCTGTGTTCTGGATCATGATAAATGAATTCTAGCTGGTCTTAGCTGATCATAGTTGGTTGTTAATAGCTTAGCAAGCATCATTGATGAATAAATGGATGGCTAAGGCAGTTTACATTTAATGTGACTCACCTCTGTCATGAGAATTAGCTGATGGCTAATATCTTAATATGCAACAATATAAGCTAAATCAGTAAGCTAGTTGCTAATAGCTTAATAAACAGCATTAATCAATATAGCCTAAGCTAAATCAGTTTGCTGGTTGCCAATAGCTTAAATAGCAGCATTATAGTAGTTAGTTGGTTTGGTAGCCTGACAAATAAATAGAAAGCTAAAACGGTTTACAGATAAACTCACCTTTAGCATACGCATCATTAGCATATGGCTAATAGCTTAATAAGCAGCATTAATGAATATCTGTAAGCTGGTTATTATAGCTTAGCAAGCACCTGATAAATAAAACAGTTTAGAGATAGCCTAATCTGACTGTCATAATGAATATTAGCTGGTTGTTAGCTATTTATTAACAAATAGGCTAATTAAATCCATTAGCTGGTTGATTGTTAATAGCTAGCAAACACAGTTAATGAATAAATAGAAATAAATCATTTTACAGATAATAGGACCTCTGTCACATTATATTTGTATAGTAAGTACTCAAGATGCATAATTATGTTTGTTAACTGCTATAGGCCTACACGGTGATAACATATTTCATAGATCATTTATACTGAAAATTATGACTTCCCTACCTGTAAATATGAACTTTTCAGGAGGACTTGAATGCACCATAAGCATAATTCATGTATCGGATTTCTGGTGTCCTAAATAATTCCCCCGAATAGATGTGTTTCAAAAGGATCACATCCAAATGTATTATAGATTTTAGATTTGCTTGATCTTAATGTTCAAAGTGCTTCTACTGGAAATCTCTCATTTGACTCTATTAATACGCAGTGAAAAGCCATGAATGAGAACACACACGATGACATCTTGTCTTTCTGTGGTTCCAGCAGTCGTACTAAGTCTCGTAAAAGCACATGTGCACCTGCACAGATGGTATCAGTTATTGGCAAGTAAGGTAATTTAGAAGACTGTAAACTTTAACAGCTTCCAATTCCCACTCTGTGTATTAATAATTATAGGCTCATGGTCAATAAAGTGGGGACGAGACAAGAATTGTTGTGCAGGCCTACTAGTTGTGCACCCAGCCAATAACCCCATTAAAAAAAAAAAAAACGTAAAGTGAGGCTTCAAAGCTGACTTTTCAAAATATATCAATATTTTATTATATCATATAGACCTACATAAATGAACATATTCTCTTCTTTTCAAATGAGTCATACTCTCACATCCCTAACTGAATTGCAATAATATCATATATGAGTCAACAGTAAAATGAATTAGAGCAGCGAATATTTCAGTTGAGACATGTAGGTGTAATGACATTTGTCTAGTCTACCCCATCTACACGGCTCACGGCTGATGATTTTTTTCTTTATTTACATAAGCGTGGTACAACTACTTTACCTTCCACACTCTGAATGTACACTTGGATATGTGCCTAATAACATGTTGGAACAACATGATGGTGAGAAATTAATGACAGAATTGTTGTTTTTGGGTGAACCATCTCTTTTAAATTTGGCCGACTAAGCCTTCTTCTCTTCTTCTAATGATATCTGCTAATAGTTTTTAAAAATATATACTTTTCAAGTGCACATTCAATACAATAAAGCACACCTCTTTTTCACAAGGGCCATCATGAGGTACAACAATCACATGACTAACAAGAATGAAATCAAGACAAAGACACGTATATGTTTATTAAGTTAATAAATATTATTTTGACATTTCACGAATGCACATACAGAAATATAGTGAAAAATAAAGCTGAACTATTCTAGTATTCAATAATTAGAAATAGCTTGGGTGGATGAAAGTCAACAACTGTTCACTGTTAGTGTAATTATGATGTTTGTCTGAGGTTGAAGTTATTTTTTCCAGTATTCCGGGGACAACCATTTCCATTTATCAGCCTACAAGAAACAACAGGTATGTTATTACAATCATTATGAGATAAGCTTCCACAATCATCTCTAAATATTACATTCAACTTAAAATCTTAATGAATATGCTTATAGCAAAATCACTCACCTTAATGGCCCGGGCAGAAATGATCTGCTTGGGTTTCAAGTCTGTTAGCGTCTCGTAGGTATTAGTGTGTGATTTCTCCTCTGCTCTCGCTGTAGGTTGCGAGTCGGGAATCTGCTCGTACGTGTCGTCAACCAGGAAGTGATTTGGAACGGGTTCAAGAGGCACCTCGGCATACGTAGCATCGTTTTCCAGCGCGCTGACCTTTGACATTCTCACCCCCGCCATGTTTTGGTTGCCAGGTGTTCCGGCTAATTGATACAGTGATGAATTGCATAGTACATCCAGGCTGTTGCTAAGACCGGGCAACATGTTGGTGGTGGGACTGTTGAGCGGTTGTATGTGGGAAGAGATTTGCGGTTGGCTTCTTCTATTGAAGAGTCCTTCTTCTTCACGGTCGTCATCCAGGAACGGTAGGGATTGACTTCTGCAGTTCGGCACTACGAGCTCGGAGTAAATGGTTCCTTGGTTTGTGGCGGGGATTTTGTGTTGTCTCTGGGCTCTGAGTTCCCTTCTAGCTGTAAGTGAAATGTCTTTGCCCTCGATTGGCGTTCTGACTCTTCCTTTGGACTTCTGGAGGTCTACCGTCGTGTACAGAACGCTTTCTGTGCTGGTCTTTACATCCAAGGAGGCGGTTTTCAGAGGAGGGCATTTTCTTGGCACTGGAGGTACTGCCTGTGGAAGGAAATCATAATTATCCAGATATGAAGCCACAGTAAGATGCTTAAGCACTTTAAAGGGGTCATGAACTGGCTTTTTTAATTTTATTATATTGTTGTCTGAGGTCAACTTATGACGTTCGCTTGGTTTTTGCTTTCAAAAACATCAAAATGAATAAGTAATAGGCTATTTTGTACCCTAGTTTTGAGCCTATAGCTCAAAAACGCTCGGTTTTTATGGGCGTCTCGCACTGAAGACTTGGAAGTAAACGCCCACTGCTGTGAGTGGATAACAGTTTTGCGTATTATAATGAGTTTCAACTCACACGGTTACACTTTATGGTAACACTTTATTTTACAGTGTCCTTGTTATATGTACATATGTTACATAGTAAATTATGCGTAATACATGCTACTAATCCTCAACCAAACCCTAATACTATAGAAAGTGCATGTTGATATTTAATATTACTCATTACTTATTTGTATAATTACATTTTAACAGGGACACCTTAAATAGTGTAACCCACTTTATTTTAAGGTGTCACTGTTTCAGTGTACTTAGACATTTAAGTACTGAGTAACAATACAATGTTTACTATAGGATCAGGGTTTGATTTAGGGTTAGTTGTGTGCTATTGCTATAGTATCTACATGTAACGTGTAACAAGCACGCTGTAAAATACAGTGTTACCAAAACACATTTTGCTACTATTGAGGTGGGATACGGGAACGGTTAGGGACGGGTTAGGTGGTTAAGTAGTTTTAAGGGTAGGTTAAGGTGCAAAGAAGAGTCAACAGTGTAATTACAGGTAATAAATACGCCTGTAATTTCATGCAAGTAATTTCTAAATATAAGTGCAATGTAAAAACATGTATTTTTGTAATGATTAATTATATGGTATTACATAATAAAGACGCTTCATATAAAGTTGGACCACATTTACACACAATTATAATCAGTAAATGAAGTGTGCATGATTTTTTTTTTTTTTTTTTTTTTTTTTTTACAATTTAATAAATACAACAAGGTAACCAATCAACTCATTAATAAACATAAATGAATGAAAATGAATTGCATGAATGAAGTGAAGAAAAACACTTTAAATTGAATTCAAATGATTAAATGGCATATGTGACATACCGGTGTGTTTCTGTTGCCCTTGGGCGGCAAGGCGGGAGGTTGTATTGAGTCGTGTTTTTTACGCTGATAATCCCAAATATCCTTCACAGCATTAACACTCAGTCCTGGCTTTTCCCTCACGTCAAAGTTAATTACATCATACAGCTCGCTTGTGGAAGACTGCAACACAAAACAAAAAAAATAAAAAATGTTTAGAAAAGCAATAGCACATGCTTGCCTTGTATATATATATATATATATATATATATATATATATATATATATATATATCATTCAAGCATTGGGTTAATTAAGTTTTTTTTGTAATAGTTTTTAAAAAATTCACCAGGGCTACATTTATTTGATCAAAAATACAGTAAAAACAGAAATACTGTGAAAAATTATTTCAATTTAAAATATCTGTTTGCTATTTGAATATATTGAAAAATTTGCTCAAGAAAACATTAGTTTTTTGGGGGGATTTTGATTAAAAAAATAGGATTCTTTGATTAATAGAAAGTTCAAAAGAACAGTGTTAATGTGAAGTAGAATTACAAACGTCTTTACTGTCACTTTTGATCAATATAATGCATCCTTGCTGAATAAATGTATTAATTTCTTAATAAAAAAAAAATCATCTCATCTTACTAAAACCAAACCCTTTGAACACTAATATGTAAAATAAAAAGTATTTTCTTAGAATATATAATATTATAAATTTGTATAGGCTATACAGTACAAACTCACCTCAAAACACGAGAGTGTCAGATATTCTCCAAATGGTTCAATGGGGCTGGACTTGTAATATTCAATGAGGCTAGTCAGAGTGTCGTGCATCTCTGTGTCGCCCGTCACAATAAAACGCCCATCTTTATTCTGATTGATGACAAAGTGCCGACATCGATCGCGACCTCTGAAAAACAATTATTTGCATCATTAAAAATAAATTCAGTACATTTAAGAACAAATATATTAACTGAAAACATTCTGATACTTTACGAGTTGACATCACAAGCTAATTAACCCCAGAAAATGCAGGAACGCAAACCAAAAGTTTTAAATGTGTGCATTTTTAATGTTTCAAGGAAATGCAAACATCTGGCAATTAGCGGAGTCATTTTAGATGAAAAGTGCAATGATGGTCCACCAATGAAATTTCCAGCCCTTATTTTGTTTCTAAATTCACTTACCTATATGAAAGAATGTATCCAGTGGCTTTATCACTGAGCCGAATGAGGAAACAGCCCAGTTCCTTGTCTTTCAGATGCTCCTCTGCATCCCTGTGAAACACGACACCACCACAAATTATGATAGAGTTCCAACTTTGAATAATGCTTGCATAACAGTATGAGATTATGCAACTGAAAAATCCAAATGTAATGGTTCCAAAACTAAACGTTCCAAAAGGATTTTTCGCTGCAATGCCATTGAAGAACCATTTTTGGTTCCAAAGAACCTTTCAGTGAACAGCTCTTAAAGTGATAGTTCACCCAGAAATGAAAATTCTGTCATTTACTCGCCCTCATGTTGTTCCAAACCTGTATGAGTTCATTCTTCTGTTGAACATAAAACAAGATATTTTGAAGAATATTGGTAATCAACAGGAATAAAAAAAAAATAATAATAAATACTATTGCTGCGGTCAACTGTGTGGTTGCCGACATTCTTCAAAATATATCTTCTCTTGTGTTCAACATAAGAATGAAATTCGTTCATGTGTGGAACAACTTGAGGGTGAGTAAGCGATGAGCAAATTTTCCTTTTTAGGTGATCTATCCCTCTTTCTATAAAGAACCTTTTGTGGAATGGAAAGATTCCACGAATGTTAAAAGTTCTTCATGGAACAATCGATGACAATAAAGATCTTTTCTTTTCAGAGAGAAGGTTTGACTCAGTAACACCCTATAATGTTTGATTTGCCAACACTAGTTAACTACTTTAGTTAATATGAACTAACAAACACAAATACTTCTATAGCATGTATTAATATTATATTTTTAAGATCTAAAGTTGTATTTGTTAACATTAGTTAATGAACTAACATAGACATAAACATTTTGGTAACACTTTAAGGTGAAGTAGTTATGTAACATGTACCTACTATATAGTAATAACAACAAATTATGCATAATTACAAGTAACAAACCTTAAATCAAGACCTAACCCTAACATTAACCCTATAGTAAGTACATGTAGTTTAATAAGTAGTTCATTTATATTACTCTACTTAACTATATAATTACATTTTAACAATGACACCTTAAAATAAAGGGTTACACTTTATTTTAAGGTGTCATTGTAACTTTAGAATATTAACACATGTACTTACTATAGGGTTAGGATTAGGGTTTGGTTGAGGCTTAGTTGCATGTAATTATGCATAATTTACTGTAATTACTACGGTAAGTACATGTAACGTGTAACTACGTCAGTGTTACCTTTAAATAAAGTGTCTCTAACATTTTTATCAACTAAGTTAAATTAAAGGGGATACTTCACTTTTTTGGGTAATAGGCTCATTTTACAACTCCCCCAGAATTAAACGCTTGGGTTTTACCGTTTTCAAACCCATTCAGCCGATTTTCTGATATTTAGAAGAATATCAGTAACCAGACAGTTTCTGCTCCCATTGACTTCCATAGTAGGAAAAAAATATACTATGGAAGTCAATGGGACCAGAAACTGTCTGTATGGATTGGAAAACAGTAAAAAGCCAAGCGTTTAACACGTAAAATGAGCCTATTTCCAAAAAAAAGTGAAGTGTCCCTTTAAAATATACTCATCATTGTCTGTTCATGTTAGTAATGCATTAAGTAATTTTAACAAGTGTAACCCTGTATTTTTAGACTGAAATGAACAAGCTTTTTTCTTAGAAGAATTAGTATGTTATGCTAGAATAAAGCCGTTGTATCACACTTAAAAACATCCGTTGCCTGTTGTAAAAGTTTGTTTCTCAGAAACATTTCTTACTTTCTGCTGATAAATCCTTGGAACCATTCGGGAAAGTTGCCGTTGTGGAGAATTAAAGGCGCCTGGGTCTCTGTAAACCACTTCAGGGCCAGTTCCCTCAGTTTGCTCTCAGTGTTCTCCAGGACGTCTCCTTCAGGCTGGCTGTGGTCCATCCTCACACGGTCCTGTGTCAATATAGAAAGGCAGATGAGACGGCTCTAAACCCTGCAGGTCCACACCAACAGTCTCATTTGCCTATTTTCCCAGCAATGTCATAAAACGCCTGTGGCAGTTTCAACGGAGCCATTGTTCTTGTTTATCATGGCAGAGCAGAGTCAGCTCGGCATGGTTGCATTTGACCACACAAGGCACATTTCTCAGTGAAAGCGAAACAGACGGAGGTCATGTAAATTTCCCATAAGCTTGCCAGCCCACCTTTACTGTAATGTTATGATCTCGGAAGCCACAAATTAGATCACTTTACAAGTGATACTGCTGTGTAAAAGAGATGACCTGTGTGAGCTTGAGAGGAAATGACACCATCCATCCACTAAAAATCAGCTTGACTGTTTGATTCCATTACTGTGACATTCAGGTGTGACGTGTGCCATGGCGTGTCACGTACCTTTAGGCGAAACACCAGGCAGGAGTGGAACCTGTGAGGTTTGGGCCTCCTCTGGTCCATCGGATGTGTTCTTGTGAGGTAGTTAAGATGTGTTTTAGAGCTGTACTGTCTTTTGGAGTATCCGCTGCTCCATACAGATCCTATGAATATATAAATGTAAAATCATCAGTTCACTTCACTGTAGGCCTACTTTCATCGAAGACTTCCATAGAAAACTGTTTGTTATAGGTTCCTTTGTTCTCTCTTTATTTGATTTATAGATTTTTCCTGTTCAAAAATTAAATTAACTAATTAAATGTTTGCAAATTACTTAAAAGAAAGGGACTCAATAACAGGAGGTTTATTTATTTATCTATCTAACAAAGCGACTTGTTGGGTTCCTTTTTTTCATTCTTTCTTTTTTACTATTGATTGGTTGTTCAAGTTATTGATTTTTTTTTGTTAAAAACTTCCATAAATACTGAATCAATCACCAAAATTCCATAAATACTCTCTTTTTTGTCTTTTATTTTATTGTCTTGTCTTATTTATTTATTTATTTTTAGTTATGTTATTTAAGTTAAAATTATGTTTATGAACAAAAAAATATATATTTTTAAATCCTAAAATTTGATGTACTTCAAATTAAGTTTAACTTTTTCAGTAATTGCGCAGTAACTTTCACACTACCACACAATTTATTGCCATATTCATCAGCAAAATTTGAACAAATATTACAAATATATCATACTTAAATAATTATAGAATAGGAGATTAATTAATAGAAATTAATAGATTAGGGCTATTTTTATTTCACAGTGCCCATGTTACACGTTACAAGTGGTTACTTTCGTAATAAATTTAAATTATGCACAATTGCAAAGTACCAAACATCCTAACCTTATAATTAGTTAATTTATTACGTAGAAGTATGCTACTTCAATGTAGCTATAATTAAATACGTTGAGACACGGATATCTTAAAATAAAATGTATAACCAACATAATAATGATGATTGTAGATTAATATTCCTTCAAACCACCGTTAAATCTTGGACATTGCCAGAGACGTACCTGTTGGTGCTCGTGGAAGCGTGCTGTATGATTTGAGGGTCATGTTGCTCAAGATTAAAACTGTCCTCAGTCTCTCACACGCCTGAGACACTTCTGAAGAACATTATGAAGGTGTGTTGACTGTTATACATCGCTGACATTCACCTCACACATTGTTCCACACAGGGTTTGGAAAAACAGAGTGTTATACAGAGGGTAAGACGCTCAGCTAACGGATGAATGACAGCGCGAGGGAGGAAGGAAAAAACACAAACATTCTTATAGATCACAGCGAACAGTTTCCTGAAGAGAAATGGAACGCGCAGAGGAAAGAAATGTGGTCTCACTGTGCGCGCGCGCACACGCACACACACACACACAGACACACACACTCTCCTTCTCTCTCTCTCTTTCTGATTGTATCGGTGGGTTTTGTACTTGCAGGAAGTCATGAACCTGTCTATGGTAATGTCTATGGCTATGTAAACCCAATTTGAAAACACAAGTGTGATACTTGACATGCCTATGTATAATTTACAGAATATATAATAGCTGTAATGTACAATATAATGTTAAACCTTGAAATCTGTTTTGTGAAAATTAGGGTCCCCAAACGCATCATGTTAGTTAAGAGGTTGTGGCAACCCGTCACAGAATCCTTAACTGACTCATCAAGGTTAAAGTGTGTGTACTGTATTTTTTGTGGTTTTTGCCCAGGGCTGGTCTGATCGGTTCTCCCCACCCCTCACACGTGGGACAACAGCCTCCTCAGAAACAGTGTGTGTGTGTCACGCTGGTGGACAGGGTTTTCCTGAGACCTTCCATCAGTGTCTCAGCATTACTGTACTCTATATCAGCTGTTTGATCTAGGGACCTGTACTTGTTCCTTAATTGGTGTTGGTGAATCACTTGCATGCTATGGTACAACCACATACAAAAAACATGGTATGAGATTGTTCACTTCATTTCAACCCCAGTTTTATTTATTTCATGAGGCACAAAAAGAAAAGGCCTTTCGTTTTCAGCTGACGGTATACACCCACATTCTTCCTAACTTCCTATAATGTTAAAAAGTGAAATTGTATTTGTATATCTGATCAGTACAAACAGTAGTGTTGTGAAATATTGTTACAATTGAAATTAACTGTTTTCTATGATAATATATTTTAAATGTCATTTATTCCTACGGCAAATCATCACTCCAGTATTCAGTGTCACTTGATCCTTCAGAAATCATTCTAATATGCTGATTTGCTTCTTATTATTTGAAATAGATATCATTTGTATATGTATATATATATAACCAGTTGACCAGTTCATCATTCATTGTTAAAGTAATCAACTGTATTCAGTAATCACACTGAATGAGGGACACAAATGACACACGTTTTGTCGAATGACCCAATTGGCCCTTAAAGATTTGAGGCCAGAAGTTTAAACCGAAGGTAAAAGGAAAAAAAGACACTTATCAGTGAGATGCTGTGAAGGAATATAATGACATTTAGAAAGGTCAGACATCTGTTTACAGCGGAGGATGTCAGAGTGACAGTTATGTCTGTTTGCTGCAGATCCTTGTGCCTTCTTTAAAAATTATGATAACGGCCATAAGAATAAAAGAAAAGAAAAACAAACAAAAAAACAAGCTAAAAGTTTTTTTTTTTTTTTGGACTCAGTTTTAATTATGGATTTTATCAAAAAGAAAAGAAATACAAATAACATTGCAAGTAAGAAACTGCGGTAAAATTTTGCTATAATGTCACATTTTTTTCACACTAACAATAAAAACTGTGGTATAGCCTAATAAACAATTAACATTTAAACGCATACTGTCTGTCGTTCAGAGATCCATCCGTGTAAGATATAGATCCGGGTCTCAAAAGACCTGAATATGTAATGATTGGCAAAACATTCATGCTTTTAAGGGTTAAACGTAAAGATGAATAAATGTATTACTTTGTTAGTGTTTAATTAACTGGACCTTATTGCAAAGTGTTACCATAATTGTTATTAAACAGAAGCCATTGTATGCAATATATATATATATATATATATTCTTTAAATATGGTTTTCTATTGGTGTTTTCCAGCTCTGAATAAAGCAGTTAGTAACGTGACTTGTTTCGTTGGTTTCAACAGATGTCATAGAGCGGCTTGTGGTGCAGGAAACCAAAGTGTTTCCCTCTCACTTTTCATCTCAAACAAATTGTTAGAGCAGCAGCCATGGCAACCACAGATATTTTTGGGGGCATGGAAACGGTTTAACAAACAAAAGTTAACGTTTCGACATTCTACCAAGCAGAACGTCAGATTCAGAGATAATGGAAGTCCTGTTTATAAGTATGTCAGACTTTTTGCCAAAGGTCAAAAGCATTAAATGGTTTCTGTCACATGAGATGAGAGCAGAATCATATAGGCTTGTCCTCTCATCTCATCTCTCTGAGGATCACTTTCATTCCCTGGGTAGGATCAGTCTCCTCTAATGTAATTCGTCTGTATTATTCATGTTTCTAGTTATCCCAGTAGACGGGATGATGTTCAGCATGTAAAACAAGCATATCCGATAATTTATGAACATATTTTATAATCTATTTTTCTAGTTTATTGATGCCAGAGGGAATATCAAATATGAAGCAATCCTCAAATATGTTAATTAGTATGTATGGCATATATGTAGCTTATGTCATATGTACATAGCTATTTTGTGATAATACTTCTCAAAGCTTGGAAAAGGAAGCATATATTATTAATCTTTTGATTATTTTAGGTAAATTTCATACTCATCGGTGTAAATTTACTAATCAGAAACCTTTTTTTTCTGTGCTATTGAAAGAATTAGAGAATTATAGGCCTATGGTTTCCACAGTACAAATAAAAAAGCTGTTAAAACCATTTATTTGTTGAATACTTTTCAGATTTTGTGAAATGTCAAAGCCTTTTATTATTTGTTTGGTCAATTTTGTATTGTTTTCAGTCAATTTTTGTATTGTGTATTTGTGTATCTTTAACCCTGACATTTTTATTTATGTACCTTTTTTGTATTTTTCATTTATTTATTTATTGTTCATGTTCTGTAATTGTTGTTCATGCAATAAAAAAACTTCTGAAAGCATGCATGCTTAGTGCTGATGTTTATCTGTTTTTTTGTTGTTTATATATATATAACAATAAGCATATACAGTGAAAATATAAAATAATTTATATATTTAAAAATATTCCTACATAGGCTATATAAAATAAATTGTCACAGCCCTGTCTCATTTCATTTGTGAGACCAAAGAATATGGCGGCGCTTGAAGGATTGCCGTGGTCTCTGGTCGTACGATATGTATGATGTCATTGACATTTTAAAAGGCTTTTTAAAGCAAATAAGTGACGCTATAAAATCTAACACCCAGTAATGTGTAATTTCTTTGCAAAATAACATTCAAATTACAAGACAAAAAATGATATCCTGAGAAAAGTAGATTTTGAGGGTATAGCTCCATAGACCTCCATTAATTCTGCACTCGTCATGTGAGCTCCCTCATATGGAACCAGATTGGAACTGCAACCAGTTCAGACTCGCAGACATATTAACTAATGTTTACCTGTCATCCCAAAAAAGCAGCCACCTCATTGGTCTAGCCGGAAGCACGTGATGATTCTTCCGCGAAGCCTCATCACTGATGATCAAAATATGACTACGCAAGGAAAGAACTATTGCCGACTTTAAACAGTAATAAAAAATAAACTGCAGGATTACAAATGGAGAACTTTTATTTTCTCGTCCAGAAACACTAGATAATTTTATTACAACTAAAACAATTTAGTGCCCCATATATGGGAACGGGATTAAACGTAAAACGTCTTCACCTTATGGCCTAAGGGGCGCAGACATATTAACTAATGTTTACCTGTCATCCCAAAAAAGCAGCCACCTCATTGGTCTAGCCGGAAGCACGTGATGATTCTTCCGCGAAGCCTCATCACTGATGATCAAAATATGACTACGCAAGGAAAGAACTATTGCCGACTTTAAACAGTAATAAAAAATAAACTGCAGGATTACAAATGGAGAACTTTTATTTTCTCGTCCAGAAACACTAGATAATTTTATTACAACTAAAACAATTTAGTGCCCCATATATGGGAACGGGATTAAACGTAAAACGTCTTCACCTTATGGCCTAAGGGGCGCAGACATATTAACTAATGTTTACCTGTCATCCCAAAAAAGCAGCCACCTCATTGGTCTAGCCGGAAGCACGTGATGATTCTTCCGCGAAGCCTCATCACTGATGATCAAAATATGACTACGCAAGGAAAGAACTATTGCCGACTTTAAACAGTAATAAAAAATAAACTGCAGGATTACAAATGGAGAACTTTTATTTTCTCGTCCAGAAACACTAGATAATTTTATTACAACTAAAACAATTTAGTGCCCCATATATGGGAACGGGATTAAACGTAAAACGTCTTCACCTTATGGCCTAAGGGGCGCAGACATATTAACTAATGTTTACCTGTCATCCCAAAAAAGCAGCCACCTCATTGGTCTAGCCGGAAGCACGTGATGATTCTTCCGCGAAGCCTCATCACTGATGATCAAAATATGACTACGCAAGGAAAGAACTATTGCCGACTTTAAACAGTAATAAAAAATAAACTGCAGGATTACAAATGGAGAACTTTTATTTTCTCGTCCAGAAACACTAGATAATTTTATTACAACTAAAACAATTTAGTGCCCCATATATGGGAACGGGATTAAACGTAAAACGTCTTCACCTTATGGCCTAAGGGGCGCAGACATATTAACTAATGTTTACCTGTCATCCCAAAAAAGCAGCCACCTCATTGGTCTAGCCGGAAGCACGTGATGATTCTTCCGCGAAGCCTCATCACTGATGATCAAAATATGACTACGCAAGGAAAGAACTATTGCCGACTTTAAACAGTAATAAAAAATAAACTGCAGGATTACAAATGGAGAACTTTTATTTTCTCGTCCAGAAACACTAGATAATTCTATTACAACTAAAACAATTTAGTGCCCCATATATGGGAACGGGATTAAACGTAAAACGTCTTCACTTTATGGCCTAAGGGGCGCAGACATATTAACTAATGTTTACCTGTCATCCCAAAAAAGCAGCCACCTCATTGGTCTAGCCGGAAGCACGTGATGATTCTTCCGCGAAGCCTCATCACTGATGATCAAAATATGACTACGCAAGGAAAGAACTATTGCCGACTTTAAACAGTAATAAAAAATAAACTGCAGGATTACAAATGGAGAACTTTTATTTTCTCGTCCAGAAACACTAGATAATTTTATTACAACTAAAACAATTTAGTGCCCCATATATGGGAACGGGATTAAACGTAAAACGTCTTCACCTTATGGCCTAAGGGGCGCAGACATATTAACTAATGTTTACCTGTCATCCCAAAAAAGCAGCCACCTCATTGGTCTAGCCGGAAGCACGTGATGATTCTTCCGCGAAGCCTCATCACTGATGATCAAAATATGACTACGCAAGGAAAGAACTATTGCCGACTTTAAACAGTAATAAAAAATAAACTGCAGGATTACAAATGGAGAACTTTTATTTTCTCGTCCAGAAACACTAGATAATTTTATTACAACTAAAACAATTTAGTGCCCCATATATGGGAACGGGATTAAACGTAAAACGTCTTCACCTTATGGCCTAGACAGCTTGTGCAGCAAAACTACACGTCCCATCATCCTCTGCGGCAGCAGCACGAGAATGGAAGTCATGTGACGTCATGCGGATGGAAACTTGTGTCCGCTATCGCTGATAGAGACGAAAGTCCAGAGAAAGATGCATGAAGAGGATGACAGCGCTGCCAATCCCAGCAGGAACTCTCGGATCCTGGCGACCAAGTCGCTCGATGTACCCGAATGCGATGCTCCGAAGGACCAGCCATCCAAATTATGCGGCTACCTGAATAAACTGACAGTGAAAGGGCCCCTGAGAAGCTTCAAAACGCGCTGGTTTGTGTACGACCCCAGGAAATGTTATTTGTATTACTTTAAGACTCCTCAAGACGCCCTTCCACTGGGACACATTGAGATCGCGGATGCCTGTTTCAGATATGATGTAGAGGTCGACGAGGGGCTTTTTGAGATCCACACCGAGGGGAAGGAGTTCCTACTGAAGGTATGTAGATAGGCTACGTCTGCCTAATATGCCAACAGTTATCCATATAAACAAGATTAAAAGCACTGAATTTCTTCCCTTCTTTATGAAAAACTAATTTCTTGATTAACTTTACGGTGTGAAGTGACTGTGAGAAAGCTCTAGTGCAACAAGTGGTTACTGACCATCCTTAAAGTGACATACTACAGTAAAACAGAATTATACATAATTCAATATTTTTTTAATAATATATTAAAGTGAAAAATATTTATATATTTATAAATAACCTATAAATAAACAATGCATTCATGATAAAACCAGAATTATGCATAATTCAATATTTTCCCTTTTAGAGTATATTAATGTGAAAAATATTTATATAATTAACCTATAAATAAACAATGCATTCATGATATCCTTATATTTATGTTACTGTAGGCAGAAGGGAATATTTCTAAATACAAAGCACACTGGCTCAGTCATTCAGCTGTTGTTAGGATACAATATAACATGCTGGACTCATCATCTAAGCCTCTTTCCTCATGACTGGAGAATGTAGGACTATAACACAAGATTAATTGTGGACTGTGCTGTCTTTGCAAGCTCTGCAACTGTTTGGTCTTCTCTCTGGATGTGGAACATGGGTTATCAATATGTGTAACAGCTTTCTTAACTATGTAATTGTTCATAACACTCACTTTGCTTTAGGCCATGACACGACAGTGTAGCAATTTCTTATCAGCATCAAGGTTGAAGGAAATATCTTCGAACGGATCTGAGCTGGCACGGGTCCCAGCATGCCTGTGCTGGATGAAGACGAGCAGTGTTTACTGCAAAACATTGCATAATGTAACATTGTGGAGTCAATGACATTATGCAAATATTTAGTTCTGTTGACAAATCTATTCAAAGCTATATTTGAAATACAATGCATGCATGTACATTTATTGTCTTGAATGCAAGTTTTTATGATATGCATGCCTTAGTCTCGGAATTCAAATGAATTTTGAACACTTAAATGCATGAAAAAGCAACGTTAATTAAGAAATACCATGTGGTGCGACACGTATTTATGAATTCATATTTCATGATATGTGTAAACTATCTTTTTCAAACTGAAAAATATATTGAAAAACATTTTTGGAAATTGTATTCAAGATTTAAGGAAAATGTTACACCATACAGCATTTTTATATGCATTAAATTGAAAAAAAAAATCAAAAATGGTATTAACGATTTTCAAACCCACACGAATCCAACATTTCTAAGAACTAAAATGATTTTCTTTATTGTGGGCACTAATTGACCATTTATTCGTGTATTTTTCTGTTATTAAATGTGTTTTGATTCTCACAGTTAAAGAGCAACTTCATCAACAAACTGGAACTGAGAACGAAACAAGTGCGATTATTCTCAAAGGGGACACACCTGACCCTGTTCCTCCGAGGACTGCTGTTATACCACAAAACGACAAGCAAAAATAGAGCCTTGGTTTCACACTGCTTTTTTTTTGCCCTTTCTGCATGCAGGCACCCAACAGGCAGGTGATGCATTACTGGCTGCAGCAGTTACAGCAGAAACGATGGGAGTTCTGTAACATGTCTGGTCACAGAGACAGCTGGTGCTCCCCCTCCCCCTTCCATCCACATACGGGCCTGGTGGCCAAAGATGCAGGTGAGATCAAATGGAGAAGTGAACAGGCCGTGACGAATACACAAGAAATATAAAAATAAGTTTTTGATCATGTCTATTCTTAAAGGGATAGTTCACTTTGAAATCATTTTTGATATGTTTTAGCTCCCCTCAATGGCATCCAAGATGTAGGTGTCTTTGTTTCCACAGTATTTCCACAGTATCACAGTATATCAAACCGTTCTTGTCTGTCAGTCATATAATGGTGGTCTATGGTCACCACCTCAAAGAGCATGCACAAAGAAGTCCAAATTAAACATGATTTAATGACTCGTAAATGTAAGTACACATTGATGGCCTAAGACACGAAACGAGCGGTTGTCCTCGAACTCTTGAGACAAGTCTTGATTCCTATTGGTTGTCGCTCGCGAAAATCGCTTCTCATTTGCATAAAGTTAAAATTTCTCAGATTTTTTTAACATTCTGTCACCAATGGTCACTGTCGCTCGTGTCGCCAGAAGTCGCCAGCGCTCCATTGAAATGAATGGGATCATGTTGCTAGCGGTGTGGACGGGGCTTTGTGTTGAATTTTCTATGTCAACCTGTAGTTTGCTTGCTACTGATCATGTGAGGTGAGTCAAAAGCTCATACTGTAAATGCACATGACTCCTCAGTCCGTGTGACACTGTTTTACATGTTTTCCAGAATGTTATCAAGAAGTGGAATGTTATTGTGTGTCCGTGAGTACATATTAGGAATGGTTATTGCAACACATTTCATGATTCAACGCAATTTCAATTCTCAAACTTTGAAACGATTCAGATGGATATACTGTATATCAGATGGCAAGTACTTGTTTTTCTCAAGGGAAAAAAAAATCTTTCTCAAGTAATTCTGTACTATAACCCTGTCAGTTGGTCCATTACTAATAATAAAGGTTAAAAATAAAACTGATTTGTATACCAACAATTAAGTTTTAATTATATTTTTTCTAATCCAATTCGTTGTTGGATATAAACATCACCTGTAAACATTTAAAGGTATTATCATAATGAATATGATAATAAAGTGGATATATTTAGCACATATATAAAACATATTGAAAATAATTTATAAAATAACAAATAATTAAATGTAAATAGAATTGTTTTTGGTTTAAGACTCTTAAGTTTTGTTATAATTAAAATAATTTTTTTTTTTTTAAATTTTAAAATAATACATTTTATAATTAAAACAGATAATGATAAAGAAATAAACGGTTGAAGTATTTATTGATTTTTTTTTTATTTCCCTTTTCTTTTAATGAGGGACTATAAAGGGTTTAGACAGTTTTGTGGTTTCTCCCCCGAGACTCTCTGTAGCATTTAGCATTATTTCTGAAGTCGAAAAGGCAGAACCAAAACAAAAAGCGATTGCGCTTCCTCCTTATTAGTATCGCATTTGCAAGTCATTAGCAATTCATTTTTAATGACCAGAAAAAAATGCTCCTGTGAATTTCTCTCTGCATAAGTCATTAAAGTCAATTGATCAGCAAAGTTGACTGATAATGTCTTTTTTTTTCACATGCACATGCAAAATGATAAAGTAGAGCTCATAGTCTTGGGATCACAATAACTTTTGTTACCCAGTCAATGGTTACAGCTATATATAGAATTGTAAATGTGCTTTACACTTGCTAAAATGTTGATATTCGTCAGCAACTTTATTATTGCACCATGGAGCCAAAGACTTGATTTGTAGTACAGGAGTTTCTTATACTTCCTGACTGTATTTTCATACATAAAGATCTTAAGTGTATAAAAGACTTTATACAACAAACTTTGTAGGGTCTGTTTTAACAGAATAGCAATTTTGCCAAAGTTCTGTCATATGCTCTGTAGTATTTATTTACATTACAGTATATAAATGTTTGCTTAAATGCATATTCTGGCAAAATATAACTACATAATATGTTGGAATAAAAGTAACAAAGGTAACAGGGTTGACAATTTTCCACTTTATTTAGACATTACTAAAATTGTGCATGGCACTACAAGATACTTATAATATCTAATATCTGCTGTACAAAATTGCATCATTTATGGTTAAAGTAAATGTTTGCACATCAGGGACACTAAAGTCGTCAACTACTTATTTCTCTGTTGTGCAAATTGACTGATGTGTGTCAATAATGACACACTTGGATTGATGAATGACACTAAGAAGAGCACCAGACTATGACGCATATGAACTGATGACTCAAACCGTGACTGTGTTGTTGTAGAAGCAATGCTCAACGAGAAGCCCAACGAGAGCATGGAAAGTGTCCGGAATGACTTTGCTTTGGAGATGGACAATGATGGGCTGGTCGGGCTCCAGTCATCACGTCACCCTGTGGCACAACCCACCGCAGCTCTCAACTCCCTCCGACACTGGGGCTCTGGGCTCAGGTAAGTCTGGGAGAATGGACTTGAATGAATTATTGAAGATTAAAAACTCAAAACTCTGGACAAACAGAATTTGTTTGGATTTGATATTGTGAATATTTCTCCATGCAAAATTGTATCAAAACAACATTTAATCTTGTTTTGCATGCAGTATAGCATACAGTCATACATTTATATTTGTTTTTTAATAGCCATCAGTTCGCTTCAGATTATTATATTTTTTTAAATCTGCTTTCTATTTTTTTAATATTAATATAGTATTAATTCACATAACTATTTGAATATCAATCTGGTTACTAAACCATTGTACAACACATCCCATTTAGTTAATTTTTTATATATTTATTTATTTATCAGGGACAATACACAAAATACATTAATCTTTCAAAAAGATGTGGTAACGCTTCCTTTTACAGTCCAGTTACCCATGTAAATACTATGTAGATGTTTTGTGCCAGAGTTAGCCGAAGCTAATTTTCATTCACAGTCCCTGGGCAGGTGCAAAGGATTTTTAAAACAATACAATACAAAAAATCTATCAATAGTAATAATAATGGCAAGTAGGCTACATATAATACTAGTCCAACAATGGTCATATAAAAACAATCAGATGTTCAAGATGAGAGAACTAATCAAATGTGTTTCAACCACAATTTGGGGAATCGTGGTTGAAACGGAAGAATTTTCCACTTTTAATGGTCTTTTTTGTATGCAATTCTAATTATAAATTGATAAGTTATATGTACATCTGCATCTTAATTTAGAATTGTTCAAATTTAACTTCTTTGACGACTCCTGCCATGTTTGATCTCTTCCTCAAACTTTCCAAAAGACTTTGGATCTGTTTAGATGACGCAATCCTGAAGCCGGCCAAAAGACTGAATCTGGATTCCAGCGCTGATTAAACAAACTAAACTAAACTTCAGCAGCTCTGTGTTAGATTTTAAGAGGCTGGGAATAGAATACTTTGACCCCTTTTGCAAATAAAAGAAGTCATGTGAGATTGGTTTAACATGCTGATAGCAAGATAAATGTACCTCAAGTTATCTCAAGGTTTGGAATTAACCTTTGCAATGTAACTCAAATGAACATTTGACATTAGCATGTGATTGAGTTATTACGTTTACAGATGGCATGAATGTAGCTCCTCCTTACTACATTTCCTTTACCGTCTATCAGAAATAGCATGTCTCACCTGCGGCCCGGCCGAGGAGGAGAGAACAGACGCAGTGTGTTTTACACAGCCAGCAGTGAGGACTGGGAAATGGTGGATCCTCCAACCAAGGACGCACCGGATCAAAAATCCCCAGCAGACGGCCAACGTCGGGAGAGCCCATCTCATTTTAACCGATGTAAGATCATAATTCAGAGATTTAACTTCATTAAACACAGATTTGAAACTCACTCTTGACTGTCCACAGACTCCATTGGCTCAGCGTTCACGTTTGATTTCCGCAACCCCTCGAGGATGAAACGGCCCTTTCACGTGGGCTCTGGCAAAGTTAACCGCAGCGCCGAGAGCTCGCCGGTTGAGTGTAATGGGAACAAGACCTCCGAACTGCAGCTCTGCATTCAGAACCAGCAGGAAGAGATCAACCGGTTGCAGGAGCAAGAGAACAACCTCAGGGAGGAACTCGCCAGTCAGAAGGTACAATTTGACCATGTTTTATTTATATGGTGTCCTCGTTGGGCAGCTTTAGCATCAAATGTTAGTTTGTAATCCCATTCTAAATATAGTATTTGCTTGTGAAATGGCAACCTGTAAAATGTGTCTTATTTCTGGTCTTTTTTGCCCTCCGTGTTGTAGTTTCCTCATTCCTTGTAATGATTATACTTGGGGATTTCCCTTGTGCAAGTTGATGTTAGCACAGGATCTGATGTTTCTTTATTAATACCCACCAGAAAGGTTTGGTGCAGTAAAGGCTTGCTACTCCAGTCATAATTTTTTGTGTGCTTTTCTATAAAGGTGTTAGCGGATCTAAAACAAGGGCCTTGAGAACCACAAAATGGGTACTGTTGTTATGTTTTCCCCTTTAGAATTCCCCTTTGGCCCGTAGATGTGCATTTAACACATTAACAACTCTAAATAAGGATTCTGTGTAACATATATAAACAACAATTTGTGGTTATTCATTATTACAACATTACTGATAACATTTTATTAACCTTTTTAGGATTTGCATATTCAGAATAAAAATGTTTTCAATTATTTGGTGAGTTAGGTGTGAAACCAGAGAGGGACACACCTGGCTGTTTTTGAGCGATTGTTTTTTTTTTTTTGTTTTTTTTTGCCATTTCAACATGTAGAATCGGCGTCAGGCTGTCGGTGAAAGAGAACTCTGATTGGCTGTTCAGTTTAGCAAACGAGTCAGTGCACTAAAATTAGAGCAAAATTGATGAAAGCGAGCAAAGAAGTTAAAGGAGTAGTTCACTTTTAAAAAAAACTTTTGCTGATAATTTACTCACGCTCATGTCATCCAAGATGTCCATGTCATTCTTTCTTCAGCCGAAAAAAAATTAAGGTTTTTGATGAAAACATTCCAGGATTTTTCTCCATATAATGGACTTCAATGGGAACCAAATGGTCCAAAAGACAGTTTCAGTGCAAACTGTTCAAAGGGCTTTAAACGATTCTAGACGATGAATAAGGGTCTTATCAAGCGAAACAATCGCTTATTTAAAAAAAAAAAACAACAAAGTGAACATCAAAATGAACAATTTTTTGAGTCATTTGGTTCATTCAACGAACATAATGAACGAATTGACTCGGAAAAAGATTTGTTCATTTTGATGAACGAGTTTGAACAGGAGAGTCACAAACGTGCGTCACAGAACAGAACAAGGCGAGTATTTGAGCTTATAAAATTTAAACTTTGTTATTTTTTTTTTAAATGAGCGATCGTTTCGCTTGATAAGACCCTTATTTATCGTCTGGAATTGTTTAAAGCCCTTTGAACAGTTTGCACTGAAACTGTCTTTTGGACCTTGAACCATTTGGTTCCCATTGAAGTCCATTATATGGAGAAAATCCTGGAATGTTTTCATCAAAAACCTTAATTTCTTTTCGACTGAAGAAAGAATGACATGGACATCTTGGATGACATGGGGGTGAGTAAACTATCAGCAAAAGTGTTTTTTAAAAGTGAACTACTCCTTTAAGACGGCACAGAAAGAAAGGCTGTTCTAATTTGACGTAATCTTACCTGAGCATTCCAATGCATGAATATTTTCATAATAACATGAGCGGAGTGAAATAAAGAACGTGAACAGCATGATTGATTTTCAAAACGGTTAGCAAGCGCTGCTTTATGGTTTCTTACGGGTTGTTACAACATGAGAGTGAGTAATTACTGACAAAATTTTCATTTTTGGGTGAACTAACCCTTTAATGAGACTGCTAATGACTTGAAATGGTGTTGTGTTTTATTAACAACTAAAAAAGCCAAACCAAAACTTGTTCCAGCCAACCAACCGATCACTGGGTCTTTCTTTCTAAAGACTCAATGACTAATTTTGTTCATTTTAATTAAACGGTGTACCTGTATTTCAATTTGGTGTCAAATTTAAGGTTCAAATGGAGGTCTACATTTACTGGTTCAAATGCAAGGGTAGCCTGTTATTGTCTAGTTCAGGTGTGTTTGATTAGAGTTGGCGCACAACGGCAATATGGTTGCCTTCCAGCAGCTAGACTACCCCAGTTCTAATGGATTACAGTAAACTTTGACCTCAGGACGTTAAAGAGTAATCAGTGATCCCCATTTTGAGTGATCAGATCAGTTGGTGTGTCTGAGTTGTGTAAGTAGTTGATGGTTCTTTGTGCTCTGCTGAACTACATTAGAGTCTTATATACACTCTTATATGTATTCTCTTCTACCAGGAGTTGGTTTGTCTTCTCCAACAAACACTACGTAGCTCCCAATGCGACTGGCGTTCCAAAGTGCCTTCTGGGAACATGGAGCCGCACAGTCATAACGAAGAAGAGACTGAGGTGCACAAAGCCCTGACAGAGCGGGACAGCCAGATCAAAGATCTCTGTGGTCATATGGAGAGGCTAGCCTTGGAGAAGGAGAGTCTTCAACAGGAGTTGAAAGGTTTGAAGATCAAAATCGGGGAGATCAATGAACAGCTGGGCATGCTCATGGAGACCATTCAGGCCAAGGACGAAGTCATCATGAAACTTTCCCAGCAGAGTGACGAAGGAGGAACCCAGTCAGCTGAATGCAACTCACCCAGTGCAACTAGGGAACAACAAGAGTTGGACAGCTTGAAGGTAGTACAAGAACACTTACATGTACTTCCCAATCGGTCAGTAGATCTGAATGTGTCTGTGAGATTATTAATAGTTTAGGGTGAAATATGTCTGACATTGGTGACGGTTACATGCAAGATTAAGGGATAGAGTTCAAGTCAAGTGTTTTATCACAAGACAAAGGCGTCATTTTTCAAGTCTCAGATCCTTTTTGGTATTAGTTGGCTGTATATTGCAGGTTAGTTTCATGATAGTTGTGGTGTATGGTGTCATGGTTAACTAATTAGTATATTCATGGTAGGGATTGGAATTGTTGGGTGTAAAATAATGTAAAATAATGTTCAGATTTAGTCCTTTAACCCTAAAACCGTATTCTGGACAAATGTGGGCAAATAGTTTTGATTTATTTTTTTAAAAATACTTCCCTTGATCTGAGCAGTACAAAACTTGGCTACTTTTCCTAAGTTTGCCTCCTGAACACACACAAATTATTTTTGACTCAATTCTACAATGTTAAGTGGGTGAAAAAAAAAAACTCCTTAATCTTGTATTTGGGTCAAAAATGGGAAAAACTGTAATTTAGAGCATTCTAAAATAAGCCAAAATAAGACACCTGGTGACAGCAAAGTCACTTCATCTTTAGGTTTAGCACTTATTCGAATGATATTTTAATGTACTTAAAAAACAAAAAAACAAAACCAAAAAACCCCCCATAAAAATAAGCATAATTTACATAGAAAATATGGTACTTTTTGAAGTAAATAAATTCAAAAATACCCCCAAAATAAAAAAAACACTCCATAAATGGATAGACAAAACTTTATCGAAGACAGTGATATAATAGTTATAATATATAAAAATTAGGATCACACCTGAGTCCTCTATGCCCACATTTGTCTACAATTACAGTATTAAGGGCTATAAAGTAAATACAGTTTGAGGGTTAATACTTTTAGTAGCTTGTACACACCTGTAAAAGTTCTGATTATTGTTAGTGTCTTACATACAACTTGTTGGTTTTTCAAACTTTTCCAGGACAGTCTTCATGGCTACAAATCCCAAAATAAATTCTTGAACAAAGAAATTCTCGAGTTGACAGTCTTACGAAGAAATGCTGAATCCAGAGAGAAACTGCTAGAGGCAAAGGTCTGTGACTTTAGATACTCAATGCACACAGCCATCCTGGATGTTTTATTGTACAGATAAAGAGGAATCACTTTTTGTTATTTGGGCTTTTTTTCCTCGTTTGGGGTGTGTTCTACAGTACAACAGTTTGGAGGCCAAGATGTGTCAGGTGGAGAGCAAGTACCTGGTTCTTCTACAGGAAGTGAAGACTCCTGTGTGCTCCTCCTCGGAGAAGACCCATAGTGGAGAGGTCATCACCCGCTTACTAGAAGATGCGCTACAGGTGGAGAGCGCAGACCAGCAGGAGCACACTATCCTCAAACCCAACGCTGTCAGGTATACCCACCCTACTTGATAATGAAGTCACAAACATGAAAAGGTTGGCCGTCCTTGTTTAGGTCAGCATAAATTCAGTATATTTAGTAAGTTGGCAAAGAATAGACCTTATTCAGAGCAGCGCCATGACAAAAGAAAAGCTGGCTATAAAAAGCTGTACTCCTAGATACACAGCTCACGTTGTATGGAGTTTTTTGTCTACTTAAATTCCTTGGAAAGATATTTTTGCAGTTTTTTTGGTCAGAAGAACTATCCAAATACACATTATATAACAGCACAACCCACTTTAAAGATGTATGTCATTCCTGTTAAAAATCAAAGATGGTGCTGTTGTGAATAAGGTCTATTGTTATTTATTTCATAGTCATAGCAGAGGTCATTTATATATTGCAGTCTTAAAGGTACAGTAGTAAAAAAAATGTCAGTTTAGTGGTAAGGGGCCAAGAGAAGGTATAGAAATGATCAAGTAAGTAACCTTGAATAAGATTACAAGAGGATGTATGGGGAAATGATGGAAATGAATGCAATCTTAAACTGGTTACAGACACAAACAGTAGAACTAGTTCTGTCACCGTATGATTTGAGTTTAGTTTACTTTCATTTTTGTGCTGCCACACTTCTAAGGAATCCCATCTTCAAACAAGTTTGGTCTTGTTAGTGTTTTTCAAATGCTACTTGTCTACAGGAACAGGATGTTTTCTTGCTTCCACTAAACATGTTATGCTATTTTTAAATGGATATATCCTACAAATGCTTGATTTCAAATAGTTGTTGGTTTCAACAAGTTAATCTCTACTAGTTTACTTATGTAATCGGGCTTTGTTACGTTGAAAATTGTTGCCTACTGTGTCACAAATTGTACATATAACCAGTGATAATGTTACCTTTCTCATGTAGTGAATATGACATTTTTGGCTTCAAAACTGTCCCGGAGGAGGAAGATGAGGAGGAAAAGCTTGAAGCGAAAAAGAGAGCGCTGGACTTGAAGTCTCTCTCCCTGACAGACCAGGAGACATCAGTCAGAGTGAAGTGGGACAACTACCTGGCCATCACCATGAACAGAGAGATGGTTCGATCTCCAGAGCTGAAGGCGCTGATGCGAAACGGGGTGCCCCATATCCACCGTTCCAAGGTGTGGATCTGGTGCGTGAGCTACCATGTGAAGAAGATCCGTGACAACCAGCCGAAGGACTATTACCAAAACCTTCTGTGCACGGCGAACGATAAACCCAACCCGGCCTGCAAGCAAATAGAGCTCGATCTTCTGCGGACGCTCCCAAACAACAAGCACTATGCCTCCCCTGACTCAGATGGCATCCAGAAACTCAGGAACGTGCTACTGGCTTTTTCTTGGAGGAATCCAGATATCGGCTACTGCCAAGGCCTCAACAGGTAGCAGATCCAAATGATTCCAGCAGCTCTTGAATTCATTTCTGGGGTGTTTTTATGTCTAAAGCGAAATCAACTTCATAATAGTCCCCTTGAAATGAAATTTTAAATTTCATACTTTTGGTATGAATACAGTATGTTGGCCTTAAAAATAAAAATTCTGTCATAAATTACTCAGCCTCATGTCAAGACTTTCATTCATCTTCAGAATACAAATTAAAATATTTTTGATGAAATTTGAGAGCTTTCTGTCCCTCCATTGACAGCTGCACAACAATTTTTACGCTTCAAAAACTTCATAAGTCAAATTCGTGTTACGCATCACTTTTGAGCTTTAGCAAGAACCAATGAGGTTCATTCTCATGTTACGCATCACAATTGAGCTTTAGCAAGAACCAATGAGGTTCATTCCCATGTTACACATCACGTTTGAGCTTCAGCAAGAACCAATGAGGTTCATTCTCATGTTACACATCACAATTGAGCTTTAGCAAGAACCAATGAGGTTCATTCCCATGTTACGCATCACGTTTGAGCTTCAGCAAGAACCAATGAGATTCATTCTCGTCTTACGCATCACAATTGAGCTTCAGCAGGAACCAATGAGGTTCATTCCCATGTTACGCATCACGTTTGAGCTTCAGCAAGAACCAATGAGGTTCATTCCCATGTTACGCATCACGTTTGAGCTTCAGCAAGAACCAATGAGGTTCATTCTCATGTTACGCAGCACTTTTGAACTTCAGCAAGAACCAATGAGGTTCATTCTCGTGTTACGCAGCACGTTTGAGCTTTACCTGCTCAAGCAGGTTCAGTTGAGCTTCTTTTTATGTTTGCTGATCAGTGTTTATATGTGAATTTGGCCTAAATTCAATCTATTCATCATTTAAAGCTATCGAGTCTCATCAGAAAACTTGGACTAAACCTCTCAGTTTATATGGATTAGTTTTATGATCTCTTTATGAAATTTACGAAGCGTCAAAGTGGTAGTTGTATAGATGTCTATGGAGGGATGTATATAACATCAACACATTGAATAATGCTGTGCGTTTCAAGGCACTTAAGTAGGCCTTTAAATGATTTCTGATTTTAATTTTTTTCAGGCTGGCAGCAATTGCTCTTCTGTATTTGGACCAAGAAGATGCTTTCTGGTGTCTCGTGGCCATTGTGGAGGTTTTCATGCCACGTGACTATTACACTAAAACACTGCTAGGCTCACAGGTACCTTTTCAAGATTATTCATTCACTCAGACGACAAAAACTCGGGGCTTTAAGCATGTCTTGGTTTGCTGGATATCATGACTCATGAGCAGCAGGCTAACAGAACGTCTCTTTTATATTCTATCATCTGTCACAGTGACTTTTTAGGTTCCTTTCCATCGTCAAAACATTACCACATTTTGAACTTATACAACATGAATACTCTCATGTTTTACCACATGATCATATTTGAAGTGATTACCAATTGCTTTTCAGTTGAAACCATATTATTGGCACGCTTCTAGTTCTGGCTTGTCATTGCTGAGTGACTGCAGCAGGGTCCAAAATATAACATTTTAAGTGACTTAAATAGATTTTGTATTCTTTTTCTCATGAATTTATATTTTTGTCCTGTTACAAAATGGTTTGGGATTGTTAACCGGTTCTATTGTGTTTTGTTTTTGATGTAGGTAGATCAGCGTGTGTTTAAGGACCTGATGTACGAGAAGTTACCCAGGCTTCATGCTCATTTTGAGCACTATAAGGTAGACTTCTCTCTCATCACCTTCAACTGGTTCCTGGTTGTGTTTGTGGACAGTGTGGTCAGTGACATCCTCTTCAAGATCTGGGACGCTTTTCTCTATGAGGGACCCAAGGTATGGTGGATTAATGTCCCTTGTTTATTTAAGAACAACAGCAAATGATGTGAAACATTTACTAACAAACCTAAAATGAGCATTGTAAATCCTCAAATGAATGTATGATACTTAATAATGCAGATGATAATACTAATACTCATGTTTTCTTTTTAATTTCCATAATGAGTCTGTTTGTTTCAGGGTGACCGTAGTTCTCCATTATTGCTGACGAACTTTGATGTTTCTTTTTACCTTGGCAGATAATATTCCGATTTGCTCTTGCGCTCTTCAAGTACAAAGAAGAGGAATTTCTAAAGCTCCAGGATCCCATGACCATTTTCAAGTACCTTCGGTACTTCACACGTACCATCTTGGATGCAAGGTGCGTGCAATCATGAAAATACAATAATTGCTCAACTTTGTTTTTATTATTTGGATTATTTGTCAAAATGGTGACTTTATAGTAACTAAATGTAGTGACTATATGTTTATACTGTACATTTATTATTATATTACTTTTAAAAAGGGGAAAATAAATATTTTTACTGATTAAATATTTGCGTTAAAGGGATAGTTCACTTTGAAATTAATTGTAGCTTACCTCAAGGACATCCAAGATGTTGATGTCTTTGTTTCCACAGTATTTTTAATTTTGATATTTTTAGGTCAAACCGTTCGTGTTTATCAGTCATATAATGGAGGTCTATGGTCACCACCTCAAAGAGCAAGCACAGAGAAGTCCAAATTAAACATGATTCAATGACTCGTAAATGTAAGTACACATTGATGTTCTAACCGGTTTGTGTGAGAAAACGAACAGTATTTATATCGTTTTTACCTCTTTTAACCACAGTAAGACTTACAGATTGGCAGAACTTTACAAGAGTTATAAACAATATAAATACTGTTCGTTTTCTCACACAAACCGCTCATTTCGTGTCTTACGCCATCAATGTGTACTTACATTTATGAGTTATTAAATCATGTTTAATTTGGACTTCTCTGTGCATGCTCTTTGAGGTGGTGACCATAGACCTCCATTATATGACTGACAGACAGAGTGAACTATCCTTTTAAAGAGCAGTTGAACAGGTGTACCTAATAAAGTGGCCGGTGAGTGTGGTATGTATGTATACACACTTGTTCAGCACCATGATTATTTGTGTTTCTCGCAGGAAGTTGATGAGCATGGCCTTTGTGGACATGAACCCATTCCCACTGAGGCAGATCCAGAACCGCCGCACATTCCACCTGGAGAAGGTCCGCCTGGAGCTGACCGAGCTTGAGGCCATCCGTCAGACCTTCCTGCGGGACAGAGACACCACCCTGGACGGCCGCACACTCATCAGTGACGATGACGAGGACAGCTGAGGGAACAAAAGCATAAGCCAATCACAATGTGTCTTATATCTTTCAATGTGTTTCATTCAACAAACTGTGACTTCGAGAGACCAAAGAACAGTATTCCTTTTGATTAATCAAAAATGGATGCCTTTTTTTCATTGTCTTTTAATTGTTTGACCAATATTCCATCCATTTGTACACATGGACCAAAATCAGTATTAAAGTACTTGCATTTAGATTAGTAATTATTGTGCGGGTGAGGATTGGACACAATTCTAATACACTTATATTATGCTGGACATATTAACAGACACCAATACTTTTTCTTTAAGTCGCACGACTCGCACTTATTAAAGCGTTTCTTTTGTTTACATACTATCGGTAATAATATCAACACATATTATATTGCATGATGATTTGATTTAAATCAAATTTAGGTTTACAAGACTTGCCCTTTTTATTAAACATTCATAGAACTATGTTTCCTAAACATATGCCGAATGGTTATTTGAATAACTTCCACTTAATTCAGTGACCAATCAAGGCGAGGAAAAGCACACATATGTTGTAAAAACAGCATTTCACAATTTTCCTGTCTGCTCACGACATGATTGCCAAACCCTGCCATGTCACAGAATGACATTTTAACATGTGATAGAAGCACAATGCACATTCGCTGCTTCCTAATTGGTACATTTATTGTTTAGATTTGTTTCACACATGTTTCTATGCTCTTCCATTTGAAATATTCTAACAATAAATGTATATTGTTACACTTACAATGTTAGTCTAAAATCCACAGAAAGCTGCTTAAAATGAAGATAAAATATGGAAAATGTAAACAAGTTGGGGTTTTTTGTCATGGGTTCCACCCTTGTGTTCATTTTCTGTCGTTACTGAAATTCTCCTAATATCGAAAATGCAATAACAATCTATAAGGGCCTGAATAATGAGGGAATGTATATCTGAATTCATTTCTTAACTTTCCATGCACAATTTGGCTTTGAGGTCATCAATTGCACACATGTATGCTTGGAAAAGCTACTTCCTTTTACATATCAGTGCATGTACATCTACTAAGTGCAGATAATACACATTTTATACATTTGATGAACAAAGATGTAATACGTTGGTGTTTGAGAGCTGGTCTCTCAGATTGACCATGTTTTTTTGCAGGTAGGAAGTAGTTTTTTCATCCACAGTGCCATAATGAAGAAAATGTATTCTTTGTGAGTTACAGTCTAATCCCTCATTTACATAAATACTCTTTTTATATAGAGAAATTTTACCCATTCCATGGATTTTTACACATCCATATTATTACCCATGTTATTTAGCCATCAAATATGTTTCTGAGGTGTGTCTTCTGTGAGTAAGCTATGGTTTCAAACTGTCTTTGTTGCTGTTTCTCAATGTAATGTGTTGAGCAGACCTTTGATACAAAATGATTGAATTCTTTGAAAAGTTACTGAAACTTGCGTCATTATAATCCTCCATTTTTTTATTTTTTACTTATGCATGATTTCCCAATAAATGACTGTTGCATACAGTTGTTTTGTGTAGTTTTTATATACAGTACATCTTTATAGCCAGTCTCAGTAGCTACGCTCTCCATGAACAATATCAATTACAAATGTCTTCCTCACTGCTGCAATTAGTTTTACCAACTTTTACCAACTAAACTTAAGTCGCGCACGAACACATACTTTTTTTTAAGTAGAAACACATTTCTTATTCTAATGTTGGATTTTTAGTTGTGATAATCAAAGTCATTTTTTACAGTGTAGGCCTAAATGATACATAGTTTGACAGGAAATATTGCATAAGCACAACAATAAAGTTCCTGTTTTGAAGTGGTTATGTACTAAAATACAAAAATATTGCAGCATCTAAAATATATGTATGTACTAAAACATACTTTTCATTTTTTGTTTTCAAGTAAAAAATGCGATGTTGGGGAAAAGAATATGCTGCACCTTGCTATTATGTCCAGCAGGTGGCGATAATAGTTCAAACATAATAGAGCAAAGTGCATCTGCATAAAATCATGCTTGTCCAGCGGGTGGCATATTAGAGCAAGCACAAGCAATAAAGACAGTAGTAGACTAAATTTTTTATTTAGTCTGTCTGACTCCAACATTCACAGCGTGTTCTAATAAATCATTCATAGATTTATTTACGAACCGGGTTTTACCGAATCAACGAATGACTCACTCGCGAATCAGACATAATATGCTATTGCTTATCATAGTTAAAATAATTTACCTAGCCTAGGCTATTGGTATTTATTAAAACTATACTGCAGAACATTTGTATGACTGATCAAATTCTTGGTTAACTCAAAATATTCTGTATTCTGTTTTATTCATCTGCCTATTTTAAGCATTCATGGCACGCAGTTTAATTAAAATGAAGTCCAATTACTCAAATAAGTTGGAGGAAGCCATTTAAAGCGTAATTTGCTATGTGTGTATATGTGTGTGTGTGTGTGTGTGTGTGTGTGTGTGTATGTATATATATATATATATATATATATATATATATATATATATATATATATATATATATATATATATGTATATATATATATATATATACTGGATGAGTTCACTTTCACTTTCACTTGTTCACTTTCTAACTTCATCAATATATATATATATATATATATATATATATATATATATATATATATATATATATATATATATATATATATATATATATTGATGAAGTTAGAAAGTGAATTTAGAAAGATGTATAATAAATGACTCATGCAAGCGGATGTGTTTGAACCGGTTCAACTGATTCACTCAAAAGATTTGCCAATCTGACATTACCGCTGTGCTCAACAGGTGGCGCGTGAGCGAGCTCGAGATTGACAACATAAGCGCGTGCACTCATCCACTCTCCAATTCAACAGCGCGACTCGCGCAAGACGAGCTCGAACCGGGGAATATGCTTCAAATGTCAGCGGAACACAGTAATATAAGAGTTATTTCTTAAAAAACGGTAAGACATCCTTTTTATGATTAATTTACAATATCAAATATCAATGCCTTCTTGTAGTTCAGCGTGTCTTGTAAAACTTGAGAACAATGAAATAGGAGGAGATAATATTGTGTGAATGACTGTCATGGTTATTATTTAACCAGCAAACAGTGAACTTTTCTAACGTTCCGGCAAAGTTCTGAACACGCGTTCTTCCAGTAAGCTTTCATTTTCTCAAAACAGCAGGAAACATGTTATTTAACGTTACAGATCGTTCATTGAAGGTTTTCTGTTCCGTTTTTAACTGTCTCTGTTTGTTTCAGAGAACATTTAAAAGCAACATTCCCAAGATGTTTGCAAAATGAAGTGTGTACAGGCAAAAATATATTTAAAACGTTTGTAAAACTGGTCATATTGACAATTCAGAGGACATTAAGGAATAATGTTTTCATTAGAAAACGTCCTTATGTTTGTTATCGAGTAAGCATCCCTTTAGAGTAACGTTAAACAAGTAAAACAGTAGGATGTGTTTTCTGTACATCTGTGAGGTGAATATTTATCATAATATCATTATCAAAGGACTTATATTATTTACTTTTATAACAATGAAACTGTTTGTCAGCCTGTCAGAACACTATAATGCTGCCCGGCATTCCCATTTCTTTTCCACAGCACTCTCAATTTCACCTGATATTTCTCATGCCACTGAACCCTCATTTTCCTCTAAAGAAAGTAATTTGATCACTTTTAACGAGTTGATATGTACGTCAACGTTGGCATTTCATCCTTCATGAAGCTAAACTTGAGGTGCCAAGGGTTTTGTTATATTATCACATTGCCTTATACGTTCAGCAAGGAAAATCTCATGTTCTCTTCAACCTTCTTGCAAGTGAAAGAATGCAGTGCAGCATGCTGGGACATGTGCTTATGTGAGTGTCTGTTAATTGCAGAGTTGCGCCCTACAAATCGACAGAACTTCCCTGGGATTGTGACAGATTTGGCCTGCTGTCCCCTTGTTTACTGACACAAACATCATCATCAATGAGGACATTAGGAATGGCTGTGTTCAAGCAACAAAAAGTGGAGGATTTCTACGATATTGGGGCAGAGCTTGGAAGGTAAGTGATGTGATCGGTTTGCCTGAGGATGTCTTGTAATTGCTTCTAGCTTTGGTTTGTTGTTAACTAGCCAGTGAGCAAAATGCAGGTCATGTTCAAATCTAGTGAGCTAGAATTTGGGAAAAGAAACATTTTACCTTATAACTGACAAGCCTGAATTTTCACATCTCTGGACAGTGCATCCGAAGTATTATATCAATTAAATATTATTAAAGGGTGTTCACCCCATAATTTAAATTCATCATCAATTACTCACTCTCATTTTGTTTTAAATTGTTTGCTATTTTCTCTTCTGGAATACAAAAGAAGATATTTTTAAGAACTGTTTTTGTTCAGACAATGATGGGTCAATGGGGTTGTCAGTGTTGTTTTGGGCCCTATTGTCTTTCATTTGTGTGGGCAAACAAAACAGAAAGACATTTTCAGATTGTTTTTCTGTCAATAATCTTAAAGTTGACATGAAACAGAAGTTGCAATGATATTATCTTCCCTATGTGACGTATATCCAGGCATGTGCACAGGTAGGGCTCAACCAGAGCCCTTTTTTGCTCATACAATCCAAAGTGCCTCCTTTTTTTGGTGGTGGTGTGTTTCTTTCTTCCAAAAAAAAAAAACAAACATAGTCACATCTGTCTGTCTGTTTTACAAATATTTAGCCAACGGGTTCTTAAAAAGAGCATGTGTAAATCATGTTCGATCCTCAAACTGTCAGTAAAACTGATAACTCCGCCCCCTTTATCGTGACCGAATGAACTGAAGCACTACAGATGGCAGCTGAACGAAGTTTTGCAAGGGTACATCTTGTTGTTTGAATAAGTACTAACACTATGTCTGTAAAGGCCAACCTGATCTCACGACCAAATTCGACGAATGATTAAAAAGTGGCTAATTCGTAACAATTCATACGACCTCACTCGTACGAATTAGTACGATTTTGTTTAATCGTACATATTTTACAAATTGGCCAACTCATATGAATTCGTACGAATGACCTACCCCTTACCCCGCCCCTGAACCTACCCATCACGTGAGTTTAGACAAATCGTACGAATGAGGTCGTAAGTACGAATTAGACACTTTTTAATCATTCGTCGAATTCGTACGAATTGGTCGTGAGATAGAAAAGTAGAAAAGGCTCATATTTTATTTATTTGATGTCTGACTGAGACATGGCGAATGCTAGCGAGGTCTAGCATTTGCAATCTAGTCATAGCCAATACATGGCCTTACACTTATAGCCTGTGCATATAGTAGCATTTCAACTTTTATAAAATTAGATAAAGCGGTAGTCATGTGATCAGAGATATGAAGAGATGTTTGTGGAGTATACTACAATACTCCATTAAAAAATGTCCATTTTTATTTCATTGTGACTTAAACTGTTTTAGTTTGTACAATAGAAAAGTCAATGGGGTCCAATGTTGTTGTTTTTTTGGACCCCATTGACTTTCAGTGTACGCACAAACAGAATACAAAGACATGTATTTATTTTGCGTTTTTTGGAAGAACAATCATTTTATATTCTTTATATTATAGAAAAACAGAACAAAATCGTGAGGGCCTTTCAACCTCCTTTCCCTTGGCACCAGTTCTCATTCTTGAGTCATGTTTTGTTCTCTCTTACAAAGCACACTCCTCATAAAATCTGCCCTAACAGGCAAGCCAAACACTGATTAATGCAAAAAAACCGGTTATAATAACAGCATTTCTACCATTTCAGCAAAAGGAAGTTGCAAATCCATCCGAGACAGGAAGTGCTAAACAGCGTGAACATTCAGGAAAGGTGTAGTCTCACACCCAGGTGACTACCGGGTCTCGCCCCTGGCAATAGGTTGCAGGTGAACGTCAGTCACCCATTTCTCTGTCAATGGTTTCTCTTATCATAACTTGAAACTATAAAACTGTTCTCAGGGAAGCTTGGAAAGGCGTCCTCCCGTAATTCGGAAAGGTTGTTCCCTTTTGTCATAGAGGCCTCTAGTTGAGGTACTATGGGTAGAAAGACAGATGTTGGTTATTGTTTGCAATATGTAACAGCTCAGCCATCTGTTTGGGTGGCTTTGTGTCCTGCTCAGTTTCTATGACACACCCTGGATTAAATGAGATACCTGACCTCCCCTGCAGGACTGTAACTGAGAACAGGATTGATAGTGCTGTACGTTTACATGGAGTGAGTTACTTTAAATTAGTGAAGGGACAGTTTTGTGGGGTTTTTTATTCGATTTTTAGGCTACCCTTTTCTAAAGAACTCGGATTTGATATCAACAGTTCGAAGTTTGCGTGTTGCTTATCTAACAATGTAATTCTCTTAATAAGCTTAAAAATAAATAGCATACTTTACTGACCTAAATACCCTTTCACACCAAGAACGATAACTATAAAAATAGCTACAAATTTTGAAAAAAATAGATAAAAAAGATAGATAGATAAAAAATAGATAAAAATAATGAATCTACACCAATGGACAATAGTGTTCAGTTAAAATAAGCATTGTGGATGGATTCTGATTAGCCGTCAATGTTTTTTTCCGTTTATCAGCTGGAAGTGAAAGTAGGATGTAATATGATGAGTGGGTCTGTGGGATTTTTTTTTTACGTCCGTTTATCCTCCTTGATATTTATGTTAAAATAGTTTCAAATCAGTCACTTGTCTGGTTCTGTGACTTTAGGATGCTGTATTAAAAGGCAGTTGCATGCCTATGTAGCCCGTAGACACATGTTAGCTTTAGGGTTAGCTTTATTACCACCTGTACTTAGTGTACATTAAATAGCCTAAATATGAGCCAATAGTCTTTTTTTTTTACAGCAGAGAAGATACAATAATACAACATTTTGTAGTGATACAGCAAAACTTACAAAAGCTAAAGGTTGTTAGCTTGTTAGCAATCTGCATTAATAACAATCAGGGCCTATCCTAGAAAATGTTAGTTCTCTTTGCAATATTTTTGTTTTCTTAGTTCAAAATGATACATCCATTCCCAAAGACATGTCATGGAGGGTCAGTTGTGTTTGAGGTGGAAATACAACTCACGCACACAGACACGTATCTTGCGCGTGAAAGAGGAAATGGCTTGTATGTGGTTTCACAGAGCTAATGTGTGATGATCTGTAACACACTGATAGCTGTAAACATATCTATTAGAAGAGGACAGCGAGAGAGAGACTAAAGGGGAAAATAAAGACACTTTTAACGCAAAGAGTTGTTCACACTCACAAACTCCCACCAGCCGTCGTGTTCCGAGTGGGTTTGGAGGAGACTGGCTGTCACACCACCGCATGAATCACCTGCTTCAAAGGCTGACGATGTGGGACAAATGAGACCCTTTTAGACAACCATGTTGTTCCTTTGAGGTGGGAGCTTGTTGCTGACAGGGGCTTTATTCAGAGATGATAGGAATCTCCGTAATGGACAGATGACAGTGTAGTGCTGGGAATATTTGTCTCAGTCATTGGACATGTTTGTTACATCGAATTTAATTTAAAAAGAGGTCAAATTAGAACATTTTTGTAGCGTTGTTGGCATGTATTGAGACCATGTTAACAAAATGACACGGTCTAAAAGGAATAGTTCACCCAAAATAAATATTTACTCATCATTTACTCACCCTCATGTCATTCCAAAGCAAACCCATATTACTTTCATTTATTTTCCGAACACAAATGAAGATATTTTTAATGAAAGTTTACTCAGTCAAAACTCTGACGCTTCAAAACATAAAGATATCGTGAAATAAATTCATATGAACTGAAGTGGTTCAATCCAAGAGACTATACCACTTTATATGATGTACAGATTTAATTTAGGCTTTTATTCACGTATAAACTTTGATCAGCACTCAAGAATGGTCAACAGAAGCACAAGCATGCTTGTTTGATGCGTGAGAACCAATAAGGTTTGTTTGTATGGTTGAGCTTCCGCTTTCCATATTTGTCTGCTGATCAATGTTTATATGTGAATAAAACCTAGATTTATGTTCATCACATTCAATAATAATAATTATTATTTAAAAATCGATTATTAATGTCTAGATTGTACATTAAGTTACCCAATTATTTTAAATATGATGTTTCGTCCACATTTCCAAAATCAAACATTATGAAAAATATTTGGTCTTGGTATTTTTTTAGACAGTGGAACCAGTTCTGAAAAATAACCGGTTGTCAATTCTCAACCCTTTGCATCCTTGCTATTACTCATGTATTTTAGCGGGGTGAAATTTATTGTATAATCCCAGATTAAAAATAGTACAAATCACCGTCATGTTTTACAGAGTAATGCAGCTCTCATAATTTATGTCTGAAAACTTCTAATATTTATATGAATATTTAAATTAAATGAATTACTAAAAACTACACAAATTTGACCTTATAATGCTGTTATACTCACTATTCCAAAGGTTTACGTCCACTGAAAATAGGACGTGGATTTGACATTTGAAAGCCACATAATGACCTCATTCATGAAGCCACAGTTTACCTAAGAATGGCTTTATAAGTGATTTTAAATTAAATAAATGAAATGATATAATGTGTCTAATGGTTAGATTTTGATTCATGTAATCCAGTCAGAATATATTGTGTTGTAATGGTGCAGATACCAGTTCCAGCTAGTTTGTTAGCCTACAGGTAATATAGAGGAAGAGTAACACATAAACATAGTGATTGTGTTACATTGCTTAACCTTTTTTTTTAATTCAGCAGGCTTTGGCAAATCTGTCTCATAAGCAAATCTATATTTGGTTAAAGCATTCGTTTATAAATATGACAGGTATTGAGCTCAGACGGATGATGCTGGACAGCATGTAACAATTTTAAATTTAGCTAGACTTGTTTTGCTAGAAAAAAAGCCATCTTCCCCTTCACTGTCTTGAGGTTAAGTAATAAAAGGAAGTGATGAAAGCCATTGAAGAAAGACGAAGAGAATAGGTGCAGTTTTCATTATCTGTTTGGTAATGTCCTGTGCATTTTTGACAGGTCTTTGCTACAATACTATAGATTCCATGTTAAAAATATATGTATCCTTTTTGAGAGATTATGCAAATCATCTCCATAGCAACAGACTATACGCTCAACATTTGATTTGTGAGTTTTTCCCCCCATAACAGCTTACAAACCATATGTTTCTGGGCTGTATTTTTACTGGCTGCATAGTTATCTGTGAGTCATTATATGCTCTATATACAGGGCTGTCGTCATGAGCACAACCAGGTGACAAGAGTTAATGTCAATAATGTCCCTACCAACGAATCTGTTGTCCCAGGCCCCCATTAATTAAATTTTTATATAAATAGAGTATCATCTCATACATTTCTGCCATGTTAGAGTGATTTATGAGTCATAGAGTGAAGACTGCAGTGACTAATACTATAAGAAATCGTGCTGCACACTTTATATCACACTAGTCAAGACATTTTTTTGCTCATATTGCAGCAAGTCGTGGTAGGAGACTATATAATTTAACACATGAACAGAAACAAAGCTATTATAAAGCAATTAGATAACTAAAGGTTGATTGTTCAAGTGATGAAACGATTGAAATCACTGTTTTCTATTTGAATATACTCTTAAATGTAATTTATTCCTGTGATGCGAAGCTGAATTTTCAGCATCCTTACTCTTCCGTCACATGATGATACTTCAGAAATCATGATGATTTGGTACTCAAGAAACATTTATTTTTATGTTTTTAACAATATTTTAAGAATGACTATGAATAATTTAAGCAGAAATTGTAGTACCGTACTTCTGTTACCCAAAGTTTGCATCAAATATTGTCTATTTCCATTATAAAGCTCTGATTTAGAAGAATCCAGTTTTTTCTTAGCTCAAGGCCGGACATGAAGGTGTCTGACTACTGAAGTGAATGACGTGCTATGGATCTCTACACTGAGTTGACCTACAGTCCTGATCAGGGCTATCTGGGTAAAATTGGCTATTTTAGGCAAGCTAAAACAGGCTCCCAGTTCAATTATAGTGAATATTTGTGTATGTCAAATTAAGTTTGATAAAAAAAAGCTATAGCAAAGGAGTTGGAAGAAATGGGATCTGTCGAAACATCAACGCACATTCTTTGCATTCTTCCCCCCACTGCTCTTTTGCCTCATGCCGCACAAACAAGATGCTTTGATGAAGAATCTGTTACTGTTTTTTCGACAAAAATCAGAAAAAAAAAATCTGTCCAAAGTGTTGAAAAGGGAGTATTCGGCAGCTGTGAAGGGAAGGAGTTGAAAAGCTGTTATGATAGAATAGATTGTGTGGGAGGGTTGACAGGCTGTGTTCACTTCGAGAGGAACTCGCTGGCAGGATTTAAAAGAAATGACAAACATGATGCAATAATAGTTTATTGTTTTTACATGTAATTAATACTTCCGGTCCCGTATGCTGATTCTTTAAAGAAATATGCACTTATTCCCTTGTGATGGAATAAAAACACACACTCTGTTGTTTTAAACGTTCTGAGCCCGATAAAGAATGCATTAACATCTGTTCCATCCTTTCGTCAAAGCAGAGGACCCAGTTTTTCATATATACACACATGGATACAATGAAACTCAGTCTTATAATGTCCCCTCAGGCCATCATGGACATGCATTTGAATGTTGCACTGGCGCCATTGGGTCAAGTGAGGCCCTCTGGCTAATAACCAGCAGCTGTTGGGAGTGGAAAGTCCACTGAGACCTCCAGCCGTCAAAAACACAAGCGGGCTTTGAACAGAGACTAGTGGAACGCCTGATTGTGCTATGGGATGCCGAACCCCTCCCTCAGCTTTTCTGCAAATTGCACCTCCAACAAAGGATTTAACACAGCATTTATCGTCTGTACGAGGCTTTTTGGATGTCAGGATTAGTTTGTGAAGTGTTTGTTTGGTTTGAAAGAATGAGGTAGTCCATATCAGGAAGTGTTTAAGATACAGTACCGTTATCCACGTTACCATTTTAATTTCCATGCTATTGTAAATTTTGTTTGAGGGTTCAGAAGTTGAACATTGGATTCGTTTTTTTTTTTTTTCAATTGAGCAATATTTCTTTTTTTAATCTGTTTACATGCACAAGAATTTCAATATTAATCTGAAATTGTCCTATTCCCAGCATTCTGTAAATACATTTACAGCCAAAACCAGATTAAGCCAATACTCCAGTTTTTAGAAATCTTCATAAAACAGCTGGAATATTCCTGTATTGATCAGATTTTTGGGTCTTAAACACCTTATTCAGAATATTATCCACCGTTATATTACCATGAATATTCAAGAATAAAGTAATACTTTTATCCAGAATATGTACCTTAATCAGAAAATGATGTGCTTTGAACCGCTTCCTGCATCGTCATGTGTTGTGACTTGAAAGCTAAGCGGCTATAAATGACATTATTGTGGCCTGTAGAGGTGAAATATGCCTCTAATGTGATAAATGGAAAGAAAACTTGAGATGCTGAGTTGTTATGGTCTAGGTTTGCATTTTCCTGTGGCTCTGGGAGAGACCGGCCATCCCACGGGATTCACATTCCTGTTGGGTCTGTTTTGGTTTTCCACGGCTGTGATGTGTGTGTATGTGTATGAGGGAAACCACTTATCGTATAGGCCCCCTCTGAGCTCTCTGCGGACAGCGCGACCCTTTTTCCAGGCGGAGGCCTCACAGTGTTTGGCGTCCTTGTATTTCAGTGGGTTATAGGTTGTTAAACAAACATAGTTATCGATGTGGCCAATAGTCCCCACTGATTTAGCAATCAAACCTATTCGATTATTTGCCAAAGGCACTGAAGTGTAATTCAATTCTTCTCTTGATTTAATTACATGAACAGGAAACTGCATAAGACACAGTGAGAAAAATGTCCTCTTTTTTAAATCAGTGTTTCTTGTCCCAGCGTACACATCTCTCTGTCTTTATTATGTCCGTGATTTTGCAATAAAACAAACTGAATGGTGAGGTGAACTCCCTTTGTCCTTCAGCCTGCGTGCTTTCTGGAAACAAAGAAACTGGAGAAAAAGGTTTATCCAGTGTTCATTTTTTTTAAAAATGTGACCTGTTCTTGTGAGGTTTAATGAGATTCCCCAAAATGTATTTATTTATTTATAGTTTATTTGGTAGGGACAGATACAGTGAACATAGATTATCTTCTCGAAGCAATCCCATGTCAGTACCATAGTGTTTATAGCCAATGCTAATTCCCTGGAAAGGCTTTTTATATGAAATATTACAATAGATGGATAAATTAAAAAATAAACAATAAACACAAACAGTGAATACATTAAAAGGTCCGGCACAAATGTGACACATTTCTTGGGATGACATCAAATTTGTAGCCCCCCAATCAATACCAGCAGGTAGAAGAGGAGAAGATTGGCATCTAAAAGAGACACACATGTACTATGTACACAGCCTATCACAGCCTTTATAGAACCTCTCAGTGTGTCTTTTCTCATGAAACACTGGAACACAGGAAGTAACTGGTTGCAATCATGGTCTAATCATCTACTCGCTGTGCGTAATCGGCTCAGCCTATTCTCACAGCGCGTTTGAAACTTGATGCATGAACAGGAACAGCTGGTGACAAACAGAACTTTAGTCTGCAGCATCATATTTTTATATACTGTACTTCCAATGTGAGATCGGAGAAAAGGGAACAGGAACACAGAAGTACTTAGAAGAAAGACAGACAGAGTTGTTTACATTGTGTTCTTGTCTGTCTATCTATCTATCTATCTATCTATCTATCTATCTATCTATCTATCTATCTATCTATCTATCTATCTATCTATCTATCTATCTATCTATCTATCTATCTATCTATCTATCTATCTATCTATCTATCTATTTGTCTGTCTGTCTGTCTGTCTGTCTGTCTGTCTGTCTGTCTGTCTGTCTCTCTCTCTCTCTCTATATATATATATACTGTGGAAGACATTCCTGCAGATGACATGTTTAGAAACCTTGCGAAACATCCCGCACATTTCACAGAGAAGACATCATCCCTCGTTATTCTTTCCTCCCTCATCCTGTTGTCAATTTCCCCCTAATCCTTCATCTCTGCTCTGTCCTTCTGTGGCGGTACAGGCCGTCTGTCACAAGCACCAGAGGAGTCGGACAGTATTTCCCGGTCACAGCTGGTCACAAATGAGCCAGGCCAAATGTACATCTAAAGACGTGAGGCATGATGTCAAGAATCCGCTGAGTCAGTTTAGATGCAGTCCGTCTAGATCTGTGGTGTGATACGCTAGATATAATCGTGACTCAGAGACGCTTCCTAAATCTGCTCACGTCATGTGCTGTGCCCTTCCATGTGCATCAGGAGTCCATTTCTGTTTTCAGATTAATCAACTTATTTGAGTATGTCTGCGGGATGTGAAAAATCGAACACTTTTATTTCAGAAGAGAAATAAAGGGTCTGTTTTCTATTATACAACATTCTTTAAAAACTACTTTCTTCCTGGCTGTTTCTAAATCTGGAATCATTATCACAGTTAGTATTGGTGCATCCTTAATTTCTCCTTTAATTGATCTTTTCTGCCCGCAGTCCACACAAACCAATAGATAACATGAGCAGCAGACATATTTCAGCTGTCAGGACTGGGGAGATATCGTTTGAAATGTTCAAAGCTTGTGTGAGGAAGCAAAAGCGTATTTGACACAGAAGCGGTGGGTGGGTGGCATTCCTCTTCTCTGTCTCTTTCTTTTCTCTGAGAGCGTTTTCCTCCCACACCGTGACCCCAGTTGGCGCGCGCTTCCCTAAAGCAGGATTTCCTCTTAGGCTCTTGCTATGCAAGAAGCGTTCTGAGACTCTATAGAGAGCATATCCTTGCAGACATATCTGAGCATTAAGGATCCAACGCATAACTGAATTTTCAGTACAACAGCGCAAACCCAGTGGGTTTCACAGGCTAAGAGCAAAGAATACTGAATGTGGGCGGTCATATGTTAATGTACTTGTGATGTTAGTAACTCTTGCAAAAGAGTCTCTGTTATTACACTGGAAAATGTGGTGCTATATGTTGCATGTGATGCAGCTAAATAGAGTTAGATTATTATTAGACCAGCACTAATTTGGCTCCAGTTGAGTATTTTTTGTTGTTTCTAATTCCGCTGCCAGTGTCATTTCAAGCGTTTCAGTTTACATTTAAGGAAATTAAGCATATTCCCAGGAATGTCTCAGTGGCATGTGGTCGACTTTTGCAGTGGAGGTAAAAGTTTGGTTGTTTTAGACCAGTATAAATTCATGTTCAAGTTTGAAGGCATACAAAACAGCATTTTAACTTAGAATAATAATTATAAGTTAAAATGCTAATAATAAACCAATATTATTATATGTTTATGTTTATATTAACATATTAAAATTTCTTTAATATGTTGCATTTGAATTTGATGTTGATTCAGATATACCAGAAGGTCACACATTAGTGCCAAAAGTTGGTTTCATCCAAAAAAAATTTACTTCCCTATTTGACAAAAGAAATATGTCTGGATTACATTCATACTACAGACATTCATACTATAACATACTATTTTAGTGGTCATGAAGTAATCACTTGTTACATTATTTATACTGTATATATATATATATATATATATATATATACAGTATATATATACATATATATATATGGATGCAGCCTTAGTCTGATTTTTTTCGTGAACGTTTGACCTTTTTGATTTGCATTCGGTTAAATCATGTGATCAGCCAATCATGATGATGTGGAAGCACCAACTCCCAATTTCATGCAATGTTGCCAGTTTATCAACTTTGTCGCTAGATTAGCAACCTTTCACGCCCCTTTAGCAATTTTTTTTCTTCCGAAAAATAGGGACTAGCAATAAATCTAGTGACTTTTTGGGCTGCTGGCTGACATTTAGTCAGTCACTATATCATACCCGTTCCGTTGTCTGTCAGAAAATATGTAAAGGAGAACAGCTTTATCAGACATTTGACTATATATTAAAATAGGTGAGCACGGAGGAGAGAAAACAAATGTTAAGTGCCGACAGTTGACATTACGTCATCTAGTGACATTTAACGACTTTTTGAGCTAATTTGCATTGAAAATAGTTGGCAACACTGATAAATCCAAGGGAGAAAATAATTAAGTGCTGCCTTTTACTGAAACTAAATCTGCTGGTGTGGGTACAGTGTCACTTTAGAGAAATGAGTGGATTATACATTGTTCCAGTTTTTTTTCGTGATTTATTAATTTTAAAATTAATTTGTTAATTTTGTTTTAATCTTGTGCTGTTGAGTACTTTCTTAACCCCCTTTTTTTAAAAGAAAAATTTTAATGTTTCAATCCCCTGGAATGTTTTAATCCTAAAAAAACTGACAGATCTAATGTGGCAGGATTTGTGCTAGGAGTTTGACGTGAAGTGATTACTCAGATCATTCATCATCTGGCTTATTATGCAGAAGAACTAAATGCTCTCTCTCTCTCCCTTTCTTTTACCCAGTGGGCAGTTTGCTATTGTGAAGCGCTGTAAGGAGAAGAGTACTGGTGTGGAATACGCTGCAAAGTTCATAAAAAAGCGTCAGAGTCGGGCGAGCCGGAGAGGTGTTCGGCGAGAGGATATCGAGAGAGAAGTGGACATCCTCCAGGATCTCCAACACCCCAACATCATCTCGCTGCATGACGTTTACGAGAATCGCACTGACGTGGTGCTCATCCTGGAGCTGTAAGTGAGAACACGTCCTCCCACGATGTTTGTGAAGAGCTACAATTACCCACCAGCACAGCCGTCCTCACTGTAAAGCTCTTCCATATTGGGGCCATATTCAAAACCCTTTTATCGTTTTTTTATTAAACTTTGGCTGAAGACCCAAGTTTGGTTTGAAGGTGAAAAATGTACCAAGCACAGTGTTCTCTCACCATTCCTGATTTCTAACACACTCACAGTGTTCGGCATGGTCTTGTGGCTCTCAGAGCAGAAACAAAAGCTGATGCTCTCCGTATGTTTTTTCCGTCATCACCGGGTACGTTCATATGTAAATATTTTGTCCATTAGATCGAAAGATCTGGAAAAAACCCATTTACCCGCTCATTGAGAAATCAGGGCAGAAGTGGTTGAAACTAGATTGAAACACCAGGTGTAAACTCGTATGTGTTTCTTCTACTTGTGATGTAAATGACCCAATTGCAACTTAAAATGCAGGTGTGAACAGGGCCTAAGTTGCATCCGAAAGATTTGGCAGCTGACTTGTTGCCTCATTATCCTTTGACTTTGCAGGCAGTAACTCACGAAACTGATTCCAGACCGACTTTTAAGGCAGCATAACGATATAATATAGCAAGCAAATAATATAAAAAGCCAATATTTAATTGCTACAATACTTATGTCTCATTAGAAATGACATCAAAAGTGGAAAACATTGAAAAACTGATCACCAACAGCAACTTTCAGATGCTATATTTATTTTGTAGCTCAACTGTACATTAACAATGATGGTATATCAAAGGCAGTGAAGATACATCTATGCTGCCCTCAGAAATCTATCAGATGAAGGTATTTCAATAGACAGGATGTGGTACAATCATCGATTATGACGTGCATTGAGCGTTCAGACACATCCTTAGTTTTACATGACCAATTTCATCATTTCTCTGATTCTTAGAATTCAGAAGGGTGTTTTGTTACTTCACACTCAAGATTTCTGAATGTAAATGAAAAACCCAGCAAAATATTAGCTGAATTTAAATGCCATTTGTGTCTAACAAACAGGGTTGTACTTTCAAATGAATTGATTTCAAGTGCCTGTCCTCAAATGACATTCCTCTTTAGTTGACTAATGCCTGCCGCTCTCGTCCAAGAGCTCATAATTTGTCTTACTCACTTATTTAACTTTAGTCTCTTTAGGCTTTCTCGAAAGAACGCTTACCATCTAGTCGTGAGCTATAACAGCTGCTTCAAGTACCATTTTAATCAACAAAGACTTGATTCATTGAGTCATGAATCAGTAAATTAGTGGGCAATAACATTGGCTGCTTGATGTAGTTTGCATCCCATTCGACATATTCTACACAGTACAGTATGAGACATTTGGACTGGTGTGTCCCAAATCATTGTGTATTTAAAATATTATGCCAAAGGTGCAAAGATGGCGTAGTACTGTATGTATTTCCATTGGATTTTCAACTGTGCATCAGTTTGGCTTATATGTTTGGATAATATTTTATGCTTTTTTGTCTAATATTACCCATGACCCCTTGCGCTATGGAAGAAGAGCAATATAAACTACCATCCTACCCATTTTTAAATGAACATGTGAACATTAAATTTAAGTTATAAGGGATTTAAATATGTATATAAAATATATCTACACAATCGTTTGATGTAGAACTTGTATATTATATATTAGTTAATATATATATATATATATATATATATATATATAGAGAGAGAGAGAGAGAGAGAGAGACAGATAACTTGCATACATAATCAAACCAAAATGTGACACCTTTAACATTTCTTACATCATCGCAGTTTATTCACTATAGTTTAGAAAATGGTAATAAAATATGACAAGTATTGACTAGAGTTATCAAATCAGTTGATATTTCACTGGTTTTGGTTGAAGAACCACTTTAGGTCAACCAATTACCTAGCAATGCTTAATTTTGTTTACTATGTGGTGTAAAAAAGTCACAATTAAAGAAAAAAAAAAAAACACTTAAGCCAAACATAGTCAGGTCAAAGTTTCTGAATAATAATAATTTTTATTTAAAAACATTTACCAGTAGTCCACTGTATGAAGAATTTTGGGGTATAATATGTCACAATTCATATTATACCATCACTTACATAAATTAACTATAGTGTTTAAAAAATTTAATTAAAATAAAATTAATTATCTGCTGGAATATTTGGTTTGACTGTATGCAAAATAACTTTATATATACAAAATCACAAAGTTGTATACAAAATCACTTATATGTATATTGGTAAAAGGCTATGTCCCAAAACTGGCAAACTGTTATTTACATACTCAAATACAGTATATTAACATTGCCAGTAAGCACTGTTGACTGTTCCCTTACGTCATTTTAAAAATAACTATTTACCACACTACGTATCTCCTGGTCTAGAGGCCAGTGTGTTTGTCATTCTCTGAATGTGTAGGGGAAGCTGTAGTAAATGTCAGAGCTCTAGGGTTTCTGGGAGGCCCGGCTCAGGTTTTCACTGCCTTGGATATGTGCATGGGAGCGTGGAAGCTCAATTAGGACTAATTGTGGCCTGAATCCAATCTGAGCGGTTGTTGAATGGACTGTCTGTGACAGTCAGCTACTCTGCATTTTTAGTGAAGAGCATCGTTCTGGGTGCACTGATCAGACCTTGTAGTGTTCAAAGTCATCTAAGCTGAGATACTACCATATTAAAATGTCTGTGAGTGTATGGGAAAGAGATTTCTGCAGAGCTATGATAAAGTGGTTTGATGTTAGTGATAAAAAGGGCTGTGCTCTGCTGTGGTTAACTGTCACAGAGGAAGTTTACCAGTCTAGTATTTTATTTAGATGAACTTCTCTGTATGTGTGAGATAAACTGTACTTGGTGTTTTAAGTCAAGTCATGTTTTTTTTTTTGTATAGCGCCTTTTACAATATTGTTTCAAAGTAGCTTTACACAGTGATAACAGGATAATAACGCAAACAAGTTTGTTTCGGCTGTACATCAGATCTAGAAGAAAATAGCGTCATAGTCCAGTTTAAGTTAGTTCAGTGATAGTTATTTTTTGTTGGTTATTAATTTAGTATATACATTTATATATATACATATAGCCACTCTGGAGAAAACAGTGATGTCATAGCTTATGACAGCTTAGCACAGCCCCTTTTCATATGATGGTGTCAATGCAGTCAGATCAATAATATTGTTGAATATTTAGTGTCCCCAACCATGGATGGATGGATGGATGGATGGACGGACGGACGGACGGACGGACGGAAAGACAGATGGACGGACAGTCAGCTTCTTATGTTTGCCGGGCTTATTTGAGGATGCAACTTTGAATGTCTGTCACTCTGGTTAGCATGATATGTAACCCACTTCTAACCACCTGACTCTTTTTTTCCTCAGTGTTTCAGGAGGTGAGCTCTTCGACTTCTTGGCTCAGAAAGAGTCGCTGAGTGAAGAGGAAGCCACAGAATTCATCAAACAGATTCTCAATGGAGTTCAGTACCTGCACTCCAAGAAAATTTCACATTTTGACCTGAAGGTACAAAACAAGTTTTGTCCCCGGCGATCTTAAGTCGGTTGTATAGTTTCCTATAAATGGCTTGGTTGTGGAGGCGAGGAATAGCTATAATGGTTGCCATGGCAACAGTATAGCTCTTCCTCAAGCAGAGGTGAATTGGCCTTTACTGAAAACAATCGGGTCTGTTGCATGGCAACACCTGAAACTTTGCATGACAAAATAGCTATTCTCTTTTCTCAGACCTGCTATTGTACTGTTTCTTGGGAATGCACACATGACCCCATTTCTGTCAACTGTCTGGAAATTCCTTCCTTTCACCATTTTAGCTTATAAACTACTTCCTCTGCTAATGACAGCTCTAACTAATCACTGTGGCATACATCATCCCATCATGGACCGAGAGCGTACTTGTGTTTGAACCCCATTCACGTGTGTTCCGCGTCCAGCCTGGCCCAGATCCAGACATTCTAACACAGCAAGGTTATCAGCGGCACTTCATGAGACATGTCACCCACGCTGTTCCCCGCGATAATCTCCATCCTGTTTTTCTAAGTGCTACGTCTCCACAGTCACCAGCACATGCTTAAACTCTACAAGGGCAGACCGAGACACTCAAAAGATATTAAGATGGCGTAGATGGCGCTCCAGTAGATGGCGCTTTTAGCAAATTAGACTATCCTGGTTACTCTGGGACGCAAATGCTACGTAACTTTACGTTCCGACACCCACTTGTCCTGCTTGTTCCGCACTTTCACCCGTCCCACACATCGCATATTGAGATAATGTCCCGCATTTTCATAAGTCTGTTGGTTTTTAAGGGGATACTCCACTTTTTTTTTGGAAATAGGCTCATTTTACCACCCCCACCCCCCCGGCCAGAGTTAAAGAGTTGAGTTTTACCGTTTTCAAATCCATTCAGACAATTTTCTGATATTTATAAGAATATCAGTAACCAGACAGTTTCTGGTCTCATTAACTTCCATAGTATTTTTTTTTCCTACTATGGAAGTCAATGAGACCAGAAACTGTCTGGTTACTGATATTCTTATAAATATCAGAAAATCGTCTGAATGGATTTGAAAACGGTAAAACTCACCTCTTTTTTTTTTTTTGAAAGTGTTATTTTAGCTAATACCTAAAATCAGATCATTCGGAAGTAGCCAGAGACTAATTAGGTCACTGTATGTTAGCTTAGCTTAGCATAAATCCCAAAGAGTTTGTACATCCTAAACATGGCACAATTCCTGAGGGAACATAGTGTACGTCCACCTCCGCACTTGAAGTCAGCTGGATGCCTCTTTTCACCTCTTGGGTGCGTAGATGTATTAATACGGGAACAACAGGTGTTGAGTCCCACGCAGCGTCCCTCAGAATTACATGAAACATTCAGCCACTTCATCAGCATGCAAACTGCTGAGGTGGAGGTTAATGCTGATTAGCCGTACACACACGACAAATACCATTTTTGGGCTTGAAAATGGAAAGCTTGTGTAACTCCTCTGTTGTGAATGATACAAAAACATGGTGCACTAAACTAGCCTGTATTTTCTGCCTGGCTTAGAAAGGTTAGCAAGACTCGTCTTCAACATTAGCCATTAGGTTATAATGTGCTCTGTGAACTCAAGATGTTCCAGTTTCACTTCTTTTTCAATTAAAACGTTAAAGACAAAATGTTTCCCACTTGATTTTAAAATTGAGATATTTTTTCTTCCTTATTGATCATGTAAAATTATAATATAGTAAAACAAACTGAATAATGAATGACAGGGTCAGCATTGAACGGTCAGACAGTGACACCCATAATGTCAATGGAAACATAGCTGCCAATATATTGAAGTTTTTGTCTTTGTTTGGGTGACTGTTATTGGTTTTAATGGCTAATTTAATTGTTTTTCAGCCTGAGAACATCATGCTGCTGGATAACAATGTCCAACTGCCACGGATCAAGCTTATCGACTTTGGTTTGGCGCATAGGATCAAAGACGGAGTAGAGTTCAAAAACATTTTTGGGACTCCAGAATTTGTTGGTAAGTTCGAAAGTTCATGATGTAAAATGCTAGGTGAGTGATTCATTGTCTTGGATGACACAGATGCGTCTGAAATTCTCTACCATCTTTGGACATCTTACATTGTTGTTTTGAATCAAATGTGGCTAATGCCTCTAACCTGGTTTATTTTCAGCTCCAGAGATAGTCAACTATGAGCAGCTGGGATTAGAGGCTGACATGTGGTGAGAACTTTTTTAGCAGATCACGCTTTGTACTTAACAAACAGCAAGCGCCAAAGCTCGGCTATGGCTTAACCATGTGCTCTCTTCCGTCCCTCTGTTTCCTCCAGGACCATCGGAGTCATCACATACATCCTGTGAGTATGAATGGAAGAATGACATCTAGACATTCCACAGAATGACAGACAGATTCCATGGAGTTCCATAGAATTAACAGGTCACGTGCTGAACAGATGTATTGATGAACCACATCAATGAATAATGAATGAGAGGTTCTCATAATGGACCTTTCACATATCAAACCATCATCAAACAATCATGTTACACCCATGCCCATGTGAATTGTCATATTTTCACAAGCTCATATTGATTGAGAATGATGGAAACAAATATATCGATATACCAGAAAAGTGAATAATGAATGAGAGGTTTAGCTACACCCAAACTGTTCCACCCATCACCATTGTGAACATAATTACAGCACTTAACAGCTGCCTGATGCGTAAACTCCTGCATGTGCTTGGATTACACTTTCAGTCGGATCACTTTCAGGAATTAATTAACAGGAATTTTCGAATGTGCTTGTACATAGGTCAAGCATTTGTCTTTCTTTTTCAGATTAAGCGGGGCTTCGCCATTCCTGGGCGACTCCAAACAGGAAACTCTTGCAAACATATCTGCTGTTAACTATGAATTTGATGAGGAGTTCTTCGGCAACACAAGTGAACTGGCCAAAAGCTTCATCAGAGAGCTGCTGGTGAAAGACACGAGGTGAGAGTTCAAATCACGATTCAGCCATAAAGAGAAACAATTTATAGTAAAGGTTTCAGTGTGAGGGCTTTTTTGGAAAATTGATCTCTCTCTTTTTTTAGAAGGGCTGTCAATCAAACTTTTTGTGATTAAATCTAATATTTTTGTAGTTTGTCTTTGAATATATTTATGCAACAGTGTTTTTACCAGTCTCTCAAGTAAAAAAAGAAAAGAATAAAGAATCTATATAACATGCGTAAACACGCTAATTTTGACACCTTAGTTGTCATTAATAGCATTTAGAAGTAACGCGTTTAGTAAGTTTGAGCTTGTAATTTTCGTTACTGTCAGGTTAATGTTAAATTTGGCCTAATGATGTATTATATTCTGTGGTGGCTGCCTACAGATCTTGTGTTTATTACGGCTAAATAGACTTGCTACGAGTCAAAGTGACCTTCTTTTTGAGCCATTTTGTACAGTCGGTCTCCAGCCCTACACATAATTTAGGCCATACACTGGACCTTGTTTTGTCTTGTGGTTTCTCTGTACATATCTGTGAAGTATTGGATGCTGGCACTTCTGATCATGTTTGAGCCTGTTATTTCATATGATCCGCCTATCCTTTCTCAGTATGTACAGTACATTACTTTTGTGCCTTTCATGCTACTACTGCTGTTGAATTCTTATTCACCAAACAACTGGTTGAAACTTTCAACTCCACTTGAAATGACTTGAGTGTGTCGTTAGCTTTACAGTGGTTTGCCTCATACTTAAAGATGAAGTTGAAAAAAAAAGTTGATATTTACCTTCTCTGTAAATATCGGGTCATTTACTTCACCCTCTGCGCCTTTCCATTGTGTTGTTCCACAGGGATCTATTCTTGACCCTCTTTTGTTTTCCCTCTACATGCGTCCTTAGGCTCAATATTTCAGAAACATAACATAAATTATCATTGTTACATTGACCACATCCAACCAAACCAGGAAATAACTTTTCATTGGATCATCTCTTTGCATGCCTCAATGAAGTCAAGATGACAAAAAACTCAGTGCAACTGAATGAAAACAAATCCGAAGTTCTTTTACTAGGTCCTGCTGCTACCAACAACTCCATTAAAACAGTTAGGTTCCTTAACTAACAACCTACACAATCAGGGAAAAAATCTTGGAGTCTGTTTTGATCCTCTTCTTCAATTTGACAAGCATGTAGTTGTTCTTTCAACTCATAATTGTAGCATAAGTGAACCACTTTCTTTCTAGTAAAGACCTGGACTTTGATTTGAATTTTGATTCATGCTCATGCACCAATTTCCTCTCGATTGGATTACTATAACTCTCTGTACGTTGGCCTACCTCAATCTACACGGTCTCGGTCACAGATGGTTCAAAATTCAGCAGCCAGATAGTTAACAGGAACCAAGAAAAGGGATCATGTCTCCCCTGTGCTTGCCTCATTGCATTGGCCACCAATGAAATTTAGAGCCGACTTAAAGATCCTTCTTTTCACACACAAGGCACGGTGACGGCACAAATCGGCCCCGGATTATATTTGTGATCTTATTATAGGCTATACACAGCCTCTAGGTCACTAAGATCTTGTGATCAGTTACTTTTATCGTTTCCACATTCTCGTTGTAAAACAAAGGCTCTTTAGTTACCTCAAAGCTCTGGACCAGTCTACCTTTGAACATCAGAGCCTCTCCATCACTGGATGCTTTTAAATGCAGTTTAAGACTTACTTTTATTCTCTAGCGTTCGAGAGATGCTATGTACAGTATGTATACTGATAGATTGATTTTGATTTTCTCCATTTCTGTCTTTTTTCTACTCCTTTTCTCTCTTGAATTCAGATTTACTTTTATTGTATTGTAAAGCACTATTACGTTTTCTACTAAGACTTTACTTCTTTTCTTTTTTTCTCTCTTTAAGTTGTTCTTTTGCATTTACCTTCAGTTTTCTTTGTTTTCTTTGCAGAAAGAGGCTTAAGATACAAGATGCACTCAACCACCCATGGATTAAGGTAACAACTTGCATAATGTCTGAAACATGCACAATTGAAAGCATATTTACTCTTGTGCTGCAAATGTGAAATGTGAACTTCCTACTGGCATTATCACATATACGAGTGTTGAACTTTGCTCTGCTGTTTAGAGTGAACTGACCGGGGTTGTGTGCACATCATTAACAACGATACATATGACAAATGTACTGTAAACATGCTATATCACACATGCCACGCTTTGCATTGTGCAATTGAAGTGATAGTTCAACTAATAATGAGCATTCTCACACTCATGCTGTTCCAAACCAGTTTGGCTTACTTTTTTCTGCATTCGAATTCAGAAGAATCTTTGTTTTGTCCATATAATAAAAGTTTTTGTACATACAATATAAGTCAGTGATCCTTTAAAAAATATGGAACGACATGAGGGTGAGTAAATGATGCCGACTTTCATTTTTGGGAGAACTATCCAGGTTTCCTGGTATTACCTTGTTGGCCAACTACTAGATGCACTAATGCATGCAAGTGTTCATCATGGAAGCAATTGCATGTTGATGAGTTCTTCTAATCAATGATTGGACTGTAGAAACGACTCAATCCAGTGTGTGCCATGCTGTTCTCCTCATCCTAACACCACCATCCCTTTGATCCAAGATCCTTCTTCCTGCCTGGGTCTGCTACGTGAGTTGACTGCTTTGACTCCCCGGTGAAAAAGCGAACCAATTTCTTACACATTCTCCCTCCTAATTTCTCTATGCGAAGACCCACGAACTGCCAGAGGACAGCAGCGCCAGCTCAGAGGCGCAAGAGGACGTGGAATCCCAGCTGAAGACCAAACGCCTGAAAGAGTACACCATTCAATCCCACTCCAGCATGCCACCCAACAACACCTATGTCAACTTTGAGCGTTTCGCCAACGTTCTGGAGGACATCACATTGGTGGAAATGGGTCTCGAAAATGTGGCTCAGAAGCGTGAATCCCTTCAGGACGACATTGAGGCTCTTCTTTCCATCTACGGCAAGAAGGAAACTTGGTATAAAGAGGAAAGTGAGACCATCCGGCAGGAGATCTCGCAGGTGCGCTATGAGTTCCGCAAAGTGGAGGCGTTGAAGAAAGGCCTCCAGGAGGACTTGAGGACAACAGATGCCAACTTAGCCACCATTGACAGAAGATACCTGACTAGAGAAGAGCACCTGAGCTGCCTCAGACAGGAGCTGAACGCAGAACTACGCTGGTTGCAGGAGGTTATGGGTTCACTAAATGGAGAGGCAGGGAACTTGGTTTCTAACTCAGCACTGAACAATGAGGTGAACAAGGCCCTGAAGGAGCTGTTGAGCAAGGCCTGTGGGGGCGAAATATGTCCTCGAGCACAACCCGACATCTCTGAGTCTAGCTAAAAGAGATTAGACTGCAGTTGTTATACACTGGGATTTGGAGAGTTGCAGGATGTGTAATCAGTGGCGTAGATGGTGGAGTCGCAACCACTGTGAAAGAAATGTAAAGAATGTGAAAGAAAAAGTTTGTCCCCACGCATGTTGGGCAATAGTAATATTTTAAAGATCAAATTTTGTCATGATTTACTCTCCCTCATGTTGTCCCAATTCCAAACCAGTATGACTTTCTTGGGTGGAACACAAAAGAAGATATTTTGTGAAATTTTGTTTGAGTTTTTTGGTCCATACAATGAAAGTCACTGGTTACCAAAAATGCTTGGCTACCATCTTTCTGCAAAATATATATTTTACGTATTCCACAGAAGAAAGAAAGTCATACAGATTTTAAATGACATGAAGGTATTAGTAAATTATGACAGAATATACATTTTTGGGTGACCTATTTAATATTCATGAGCTAGGCTAATACGGTTTAAAACATCTGGACTATTCTGGATGGCATGTGTTGTCTACTTTATGAAATTCCTAACCTGTCCTGCACTTTTTGGAATATAATTATATTTCAAGTGTTTAGTTTTTGTGAAACAAAAAGTACTTTAAGACCAAGCAAAATAAGGTTTGGCAGTGAAATGGATGAATGTACAAGGATCAAGTTCCCAGTTCTAATAATGCACCAAATATTGTCACCTTATTATTATTATTATTATTTATGAGCCAGGCTTGACAAGGTTTATATCACAAGACTTAAACTAACAATTAAAGATCATTATCTCAACAAAACATTAGTTTTTCATGCAAAACACTCTATTTTAAAGTCAGTTTTGCATAAATGTTGCTGTTTATTTGTAACTTGCTTGAGATTATATATATAAAATATTTAAGTTATACATATGTTGGTACTACAGCATTCAAGAACATACTTTTGAATTGAACATATTCCCCAATATGATTGTTTTTGTCAGTATTAAAGTTTTTTTTTATTATTATTTATGGTCCAATACTGATCATTCATCCATAAAACAATTGTTTCCTTTTTTTTAAAGGCAAGAGCCAACAGTTGAGATGATGTCAGCCTTTATGATTTCATTCCTTTTGTCATCTTTATGCATGGGTTGTTTTTCCTGTTGTTTACAGGGGCCATACATTTGACTTTGTCCCCAAAATCTTTACTTGCTTTGTTTTATAAGTAGTTTTAAGTTCTCTAATTTATTTGTAAATGCACCTATTTGAAGTACTTGCCGAAACGTTACATTCTCCTTGCCAGTTTTCATTTTACATTTAAACTGACTTTTCTTTCTTGCACATGTAATTTATTGTATTTTCCTGTTACTTTCTACTTTAATTTAATTTAAAAAGCCATGGTTGTAATATTTGATGTCCTTTGATTTGTGTATGAATGTCAGCATTTGGATGTTTTCTTTAGCATGTAATTTCTTTCTACACTGAATAAAGCACTGGAATGATGATTAAATACCTCACACTGAGCATTAGTCCTGCAGCTGGCCATGGTGCATTGTGGGATAGAGAGAGATGAAGTGTATTCAGTCCCTCAGGGGTGTGTATTTCTTGGAACTTGTGCAGTCATGTGCAATTGCTAAGGTATCACTTTTACCATTGCTCAAATTTTGGGCTCAAACTCAAATAGTGAACTTCTGTAATACTGCTTGTGCTACAGACATAAGTGATACCCCAAATTGCGTGGAGAGGCTGCCTGACTTAAGATGTTTGATAAAACCAATGAAATCCAAAGACTTACAGCATATTGAATGGTAACGGCAATGATTGTCTTTCCTTTAGCCTATAAATCCGCGACAAGCCCTGGTTCGAAGACAATCTGTGGTGAACCTTGAGAACTTCCGGAGACAATATATTCGGAGGAGATGGCAGGTAGAAGTTTTACATACTTTTAGAAATCAGTTGGATTGAATTGAAAGTTTAAAAGAACAACATTTATTTGGATTAGAAACTCATTTGTAACATCATAAATGTCTTTACTGAAGTACTTCACTGACCCCAAACTTTTGAACTATAGTGTTTCGTCTAAAATGTAATTAAATTTTCTCCCTGTTCTCCAATAGCTTTCTTTCAGAATCGTGGCCCTCTGCAACCACTTGACACGCATGATGAAGAAAGGTCACCCCAAACCACAGGTATCGCATGAGCTTGGCTCAATTATACCCGTTAAACATTTCCAATAAAGATAATTGTCTGGTTCCAGTAGCTCCAGCAGTCTCCAGGTAATAACATGGCCTGTTAAATCACAAGAGCAACTCTCTAGTGTCTTTGATCCCAAGATCACATACTCTGTCACGATGGTATCTGTCGAAATACCGTTTTACGAATGCATATTCTCTTTGTCGGGATTTACAGGACAAACCCAAGATGGGCTACGTAGGGCGCACGGTGGCCATGTTCGAAAGAGAGTGTGAGAGCGATCAAGAGGAGGAGGTGAGACTGAGGAAACCCCGAACCAGGAAGAGAAGTAGCACCTCCTGAATCTCCTTTGCTGCTCCTATGACCGACAACAATACAAGCGTCTCGGCCGCACTCAGCTTACGAGGTGAACCGGCAGCGCATGGGCCTTTTCCAAATGCACACAGGTTGGATTGTTTTTAGAAAGGGTTTGTATTTGGTTTGATTTCACAGAGATTTGTCACCACATCTATAAACATGATGCGACAAGAGCAGTCGTGGCAAATATAGAATAAATGTGTATAAATGTATTAATGTACATAATAGGATAGGGAAGACTTTACTGGATGTATTACAAGTTTGTAGGTAAAGTTTACTTGTAAAATGTCTAAATACATATTAGAGATGTTGAACGTCACACATGCCACTTTGAGCCTGGTCTGTCTTAATATGTGCCACAACATTTCTGCATTCCTTTATTGTCATTTCAATGGTGCATGATTGGTATAGCCAGCTTCATTTATTCTGTATGAAATTTGTTGATTTTATGTTATTTTTTATCATTTTACTGTGCTATTGGTCGCAAGGTGTGCTCACATTTACCATTATTTTGCATATTTTTGTGGGAAATTGCAAATTAGGAATTTCGCATTTTTGTGAAACATCTCCCCAGATTTCAGTGCGTTCACGAATTTCCCTCAATGACCAACAGAAAACTTCTTGAACGTGATTTCCGTGTGGGATGTGCTTCATATATCGCTACACCAATGACAATATTCACAATTTATTTTGCATTCAAATCTTGAAAATTAGTATTTGATGAAGCACGTCAGTCTCAAATGGACTTGTTTTGAAGTCAGTTTAAAATAGTGTCGTACTCAATGTTTTAGCTATTAAGTATCTTAAATTTCGGCCAATTATCAAGCCTGGGTCGAGATTGACTTGTAAAGCTCTTAAGACAATAGTGATGTTTCAGATGCCATTTTGATTTCAAAAACCTGTTTATTGATATCAGGGCTGATTTTTTGGTGCATGGGAAAGTCCACCCCTCTCTCGGGGAAAGACAATTAGGAATCAGCAAGGCTGTTGGATTGTGAAATGAAACTATCATTTGCTCTGTTTCCATCCATCATTTTGGGATACTGCATAAATAATGTCAAGATGTGCATAAATTCTAAAAATGCACATTAAAGACTTACTTAAGCACTTTTTCCCAGACAGCATCATAGTGTGGGCCCATCTGGTATTGTGAAATCCACACATAACAGATATTGGCCGGATCTGGCCAGACACTATATTGCTGTCTGGGTTAAAACAGATATGTTTTTATATTTGAGTTGAGAAGACATGCGCATAAACTACGATGAAAACACATAAATCATAAAGACTTTGCCTCAACGGTGGATCTGATTGGATAACTGGACCATTTTCATTACACGGCATCTCAAATGTTGGTTTACCTATTCTGAAATGCCAAAGTCTGTCATTAAAATGGCTTGGTTTAATTCCTTCCCAGAAACATCTCACATGATTGCTTTGCCAAACACCAGGCAACTTCTAGCTCTGACCCTTCTATTACAGATATTTTGCGCCAATTTCCCAGGAAGTGACAATTTTGTTCTCTTGAGCACATGGGATGGTAATCGTGCTTTTTTCGCAGATGTTGATAATGCGATATTCCAATTTTGTGCACGAGGTAAATTCGCAACTTTGGATGGAAACAGCTATTGAGACATTATGGTACTTGAGATATTTCAGGACTGCGCCACCTATTGGTCAGATGTTATCAAAATGATAAAAATGAGACATGTTTTCATATATTTTGAACCTAAAATTGTGGTTACGCCATTGTCTGGCTCTTTGGCTTCAAAGGTTTTTGGAAAATTGAAAAATTTACTTTTTAATAGTACAGTAACTAGATTAAAGTTACACATAATATGTAAATGATTGTATCATAGTGCCTTGAGGCTGAATGTGATTGTAGGACTGAAAGTGCCCTGTGCTCTACATACAACACCATCAGGAAGAGGTTGTAGTATCTCATTGTTCCCAGGAATGTGTTCTATACAATGGGCTTATAAATCTCAATGTCATTTTCTAAGTAGGCTCAAAAGTTCCAATTAATTTCTTTAAAACAATTGTAAGAAATACAGTTGTTCACACTGCTAGAGTATTAAACCTTAATTGATTTTAAACCACTTTGCAGTGCGTATTTATACATTACAATTCAAATTCTTTTGTTTACGTGTATAAACATGACTATGTTCAGTGCATGTTAATGTACACCTGTATCGCATCACTTCCTGTGCATCAAGTCACATGATTGGTGGTGTTCGAGGACTAAACAGTATTGTTTACCAGTATAAATGCCAGATTTTCCTCTAAGTGGAAAATATTCGTAAAATGTGCCTCAAAAAAGATCTCGCTTATATCCATTTATTTTATATTCTTGATATGACTCTGTACTTGTGTTGTTCACAACCAATGTGAAATGAAAAAAAGTTTACTAAGAATAAAAAAATGCCCCTTTTGTACAAATAGGAGAAGTAATAAATGATTAATATATTTATTAAAGTGCTTGTTTGATTATTTTCGATTCACTAGTAAGGTCAGAAAATTGAAGAAGAATTTGCATCATGGGATGCTTACTGACAGGGTTCACGGATGCTTTTATATCTGCTCATCCTCCAAAACAATTTAAAAATGAATAGATAAATAAATAAGATTAAAAATTGTATTATTAACTAATCTTATTAAGTTATTATTATTAGTAGTATGACCAATGAATAGCTTTTCAGTAACTAATAGTCTATTATGTAGATATAGTGCATATATTTATTTACTGTATGAATAATTTATGATAACATACTGTATAATTTATAATAATAATAACTGTTACTAGCAATAATAATAATGATGATAATAATAGCTAAAATATTAAATGTTTGATTCATAAATTGTACATTTTTAATAATAATAATTGTCGAATTTAATAGTTTGTAAATATGAATAACATGATGTTCATATAATATATTATAATTAATAATAATAAATAATAATGATATCTTAAATATTAAATGCTTGATTCATAAATTTCAAATGTCTGAATAATAATAAAAAGAATTGCATTTATGTACAAAAATTCTTATAGGAACTATGTATGTACGTTTTCAAACATTTCAGCCTTTATATTAAGATTTTTCAGGTCATGTAACACATAAATTCATAGTCAGTACAGAGTGAACTGACTGCTTTGGGCTTGTGTTATTCTGTAATCCAACTTTTGTGTCACAATCAGTCTGTGTGTGAGAAAGTTTGCCCTCTTGTCCAGGCAGTCAGGCCGTTTCACAACAGCAGTGTTGTTTGGGCTCAATTTAGCTGAACGCAGTTGTGGTGAAAACTTGACCTGAACTAAATAAACTGTCATTAGAGAAGTAGGCCAGTGGCAATTTGAAAAGTATCAGGTGGAAGAAGCGAACCAGTTTTTTTTTATTTTTTATCTCAACTCTAAATCAATCTGGCCAGAGCAAAGTGTAGCCTACTCTCTGAAACCAAAGGGTCTTGAGTTTAACTTGTGTGTGTGTGTTCATTTTAATTTCACTAATTTCTCCATAACAATGAGCTGAATTTTACCAAGTGTGTCAGTTTGTTCCATTCCAGACCATTGCCCTACATATTTCAGTAATCTTTCCTTATCCCATCTAATTTGTATTATTATCCAATGTATTATTATGTACAGCCAATGTCTTATTCAATGAGATTAGAGTTGTCACAATGTCATTAATGGGGACCTGTTATGCAAAATTCACCTTTTTGAACTTAAATGTGTGTCAGGGGTGTGTACACAACCATAATCATTAAAATCCACCCGCTCCTCTTTATTAATCCCCAAAAATCATAAGCAGTGTCATTTGCAGATTGTAGCTTTTCTAACATGTGTACAGCTGCTGATGGACTCTGCCTTGTTAAGATTTTCTTACTTACTTCCTTACTTTCCTTTAATTTATCAGATTCCAGAAACTCATATTTTTTTCTGAGAAAACAGAAACTCTATGGTAGCTTAATGCTTCAGATATCTAGCTTATCTTATCTTCTGCTTCCAATGTATTTTGAACCATCATAGCATCATTAAAGCAACTATTAACCAGCCTCAGATCAGTTTTTGCAGGTGCCAGTGATATCTGTCTGTTACTGTTAAAACAGAAGATGAATAGCAGTTGCTGGAATTTAGTAAGGTTAAACTGTGGGTGGATCGTGAATATTAGCTTGTGTGGAATTGTTTCCCCACAATTTGTTTTAGAAAATTCATGAAATGATGTTAGTGACGATCATCATTGTCTCCACAAACATCGGCACACAACAGAAGTTATGATAATTGTAATGACAGTGCCATCTACTGGTTAGACATTGTATCTACCATATATATATATATATATATATATATATATATATATATATATATATATATATATATATATATATGCCGAAATTATTATTATTGTCGGTGTTGTTGTTGGATATATCCTATTGTCCTTGGGTGCAAACTTTCACTGCATTTTTTCCCCAAAATAGTTGTTGTTGTTGTTTTTTTTCTTTTCTGAACACTGCAATGTATACTTATTAGGCTATATCCTTATAACTATTCTATTTATTATAAATATTTGCATTTATGCATATATTAATTTTGACACAGAATGTTTGATATTTAGCTCCATCTATTGGTTGTCCCCGTCAATGGGTTTGACTAAAGTTTATATATATATAACATTTATGCCTATTTATCTGTTTTCTTTTTAATATAAATTTGAATCTATATAATATAAGATATTATCTGAAAGACAGCCAGTAGTGTGATAATGTGTCATAATTGTATGACAAGTAAGAAACAATTTTATGCTAGGCTACATTTGTGCTAAAAACATTCTAAAGTCATAAAATGATAACAGGCTGCATTTGCTCATTTTAGGGGAAAAAAGTTGTTTTTTTCCTTAGGAAAAAAAAGTAAAAAAAAAAAAAAAAACTGAAACCTTTACAAATGTCTCCCTCTGTCGGCCAAAAAGTGGACGTGCTTAAGGTTTCCCGCCGTTATCAAAATTCAACGTAAACTTTGCAGCTCACGACTCACGAGACACGCGAGTTTCTACCAGGTTTCTACAAGGATTCGCCATGAAAGACGTGTTCAACTCTTAAAATGTCATTAATGTCGTGTGTACCAGCAGTATTTCTACACAGGTAATTTAAAATTGACAAGATTTAATATTAACAGCACAAAAACAATGTCCATTTAGCTTTTTTTCTTCGGCGAGTGTTGCCCACAGGAAAACAAACGGGTTTAATAAGATGCCTCACACTTTATCCATAGTCCAGATAATATAATTACTTATACTTTGATTATTTTGTGATGTACTTCTAGAACGTTGACATTTTAAAGAATATAGAGCCTAACAGGTGATAATTTAAGACAATAACTAAATGAAATGAGGGTTTATATAGCTAGGCCTACGAACGTGAGGAGCAGCCTAACGTTATGGGATCTCTGGAAAACTCTTTGTGATCCAGATCCTATTGGACTGCACTGTAAACTCTTACCATCTGGACGTGGGCAGCATGCTAGTAAAACAAATGTTACATTTGGATTGCATGGAAATCCCACATACTGAACAGGCAGTTCCGGCAAATGCTAAATGACCCAGTTTTACGATGTTAGTAATTAGCGATTCCAATTAAATAGACAATGTATGTATTGTATGATATGTCATAAGGTAATCAGATTTAAAATAGGCCATATTTTTTTTTTGCCTTGAAGACTATGTGTGATTTCCCCCATCACATTCTTGTTGATTGATGATAATGGGAAAAGGGTGGTGGTAATTGTCTTTAAGTGTGTTGTTAAAGGCAAAGAATATTCACTTTTAAAGCTTCACCAAAAATTAATAATAATATTAGCTAAAATAAAAAAGGAGGACCTCGATAACCAACTAATTGGTAGTTGACTGGCCCATTCATTTTACATATGAAATATTGGGTTTGACATCTTCATCTAAATTTGACTCATTAGATTGAAATTGACATCAGAATTGGATTTGTAGATGGTTGAGTGCTGCGGAATTATATGAAGATAAGGAGCTGCTCATCATTAATCATTCATAACATCCTTTCTCTCTCTTTCTCTCTCTCTCTCTGTGTGTGTGTGAAATCATTAGGTTGGATTCAGGTCAGATGACGACATTGAGGAGATGAGTTTCTGGAGGGCCCTCTCCATTATTCATTCAGGTCTCGTATACCCTAATTTTAGATGCTTAATGGACATGTCCGCTCAGGTCACTCATAACGTGTCACATATGGGGTAAATGTTACTCTTTATGACAAGTCTGGGATCAGTTTTGTTTGCCTTATACTTGTCATAGAGGGATTTAGATAAGCCAATAAATAAATAAATTAGCCCCAAAACATAGCTACTGCCTAAAATACCAAAGCCAGTTTAATTGATAAATGATCTCTGGACAGGTCAGTCTCAGGAACTGCTGTCTTCCTTTCCTACACTGCAAAAAATGCTTTTCTCACTCAGTATTTTATTGTTGTTTCCAGTCCAAAAATCTCAAAATTATCTGCCAGTGGGGTCAGAAAAATGATCTTTGTTCAAATGGAAACAAGATTATTTATCTTACCCCATTGGCAGTTAATGTTACTTGTTTTAAGCAAAAACTCACTCTGTTTTGATTTTTTCCCCCCGAAAACAAGACATAATATCTTATGGCATTTTACTACTTTAGTAAATTTTTAGATATTTGGACTGCAAACGAGACAACAATACTAAGTAAGAAAATATTTTTTTTTTGCAGTGTAATCGCATTAGGTTAAATGATTGATCCAGCTGGAAAGGCGATTGATTGGTTTCTCAATAGAATTGATTCAGGGTTCTTGCTCTGGCAGAAATGGGGCGGAAAGCTTATCTAGGGCATTCGATCTCTGGGGGACCATTAGGCCTTTTGCCTTTTTCTGGGTTAAAGGCATGACTGAAAATCTTAAGCCACAGTGCTGAAGATACCAAAACACGCCCTATAAATTGGATATTGGATTTGCTTCCAAAAGTGCACTATTGTTTTGTAATGATACACACTGAGACTATGAAGATGAACCCAATTGCAGAAGTTTATTTCAGTGTAGAGGCAGATATGTGGTAAGTAGAACAGGGTAAGTACACAGGCTTTTAAAATAAACAGGATAACAGAATATGGAGCATTCACAACATGCTGTAGGTACATGCGAGATGTGCAGGGTACATAACAGATGTGGGCCGGATCTGGGGCGAGAATATGTTACTGTCTGGGTGACTTGATAGTATCGGCTAGAATTGTAATATTAGTGTATCCCAAAGTATATTTTATGTTTCTGTGACTTGTTTATCCCTGATGCCATAACTATAAGTAACCCATTTATAATCAAATCTGCTGGGAAACAATAGCACAAACACACACAGTTGTTTTTTTTCCAACCAGACTTTCAGACACGCAGCTTCAGTCCAATCAGGATATTCCCACGAGGAAGAAAGAGCTAAATTGGTATAAATAACTATGAGTCAGCATTCTCGACCCAGTCCTGTCCTCACCGAGGCTTCTTTAGGAGATGACTTTGTGTCTTTGTGCTCTTTCTAAAGACCTGAGACTGATTTCATTGAGAATGATTTGTTTGTTGTGTGCTCTGTTAATTGGCCTCTGGTGACGTTCGGTACTTTCAACACATTAAACTTGCATAAAAAAGTCCCTTGACTTTATAATTAAAAATCTTAAAAGTCATAAAAATACTTATAAAAATCAACTTTTATCTACTTATTTACCTGGATTCTAAATTTGATTTGAAAAGATACAAGTCTCAAACACGCAACGATTAATTATGTCAAGTCAAATTATTTTCAAAGGAGGGTTTGAGCCATTTAAAATTAGTCTGCATTTGATAGACCTTCTGTCTTTAAAGAGACATTTTCCCCTTTTGAAACTCTTGTGCCAATATTTTCATTTTCTTTGCACTTCAATAGATTCTTCTTTGGATCAGAGCCCATTATTAACACACTGACATACAGGTTTTTTACTGTTAAACTCCTTTTTATAACGCAAAAACAATGAAGCCATTAGAACGTTGATTTCCCCTAAAGTATAAATACTGTGTATCTGTGGCTCTCAAACACCACTTTTTGTTTTAATATCCCAATTAGCCCAACAAAGCAACACAATTCTCTGCTGGTCTCTCTTCTCTTGTCTCCTTTCCACATGGCTTTTATTCTCTCTCTTCAGGCTATTCACTGAAACAAGACACAGGTGTTCGTCAGTTGCACTTGACCCAATTACGCCACCCGCACCTGACTCCCAATCTTCTCTCCTATTAGACTCTACTAGGCCACACCCCCCTTGCCACAATAACCAATGTTCAGCCAATGACAGATGTGAACGCATTATAACTTTATTATAGGCTAAGCCTAAACTTCTGTCCACCTATTATAAATTTATACCAGGAACTGAAAAAATGTATTTTTCTGACAAAATATTAACCTACATGCTCTTTGACGTGGACCCCCTAAACCTGCATTATATGACTGACAGACAACACCGGTTTGACCGAAATATATCAAAATTGAAAATACTGTGAAACAAAGACACCTACATCTTGGATGCCCTTGAGGTAAGCTAAAACATATCAAAAAATAATTTCAAAGTGAACTATCTCTTTAAGTTTACTGACATTTCCTTTAACCCCATAACAAAACACAATGCGAAGCCTCAAACACCTGTGCAAAATCTATATGGAAAATCAAGCCTTTTTTAAATGTTAAATTTAACAATCAGCTTTGTAACTCGCTAAATAAATAAATAATCACATTGATTTTTCTTTTCTTTTAGGGGTTAAAAGAATGCCAAGTAAACTGTGCAGATGAAAAAAAAAATATAGGGAGAAAAATGTTCTGATTGCTTGGAGTGATCATGCAATGGCAGTGGTTATTTTTGTAATCTGATGGTTCAGTTATTTAGGGCCCCTCTGTGACAAATGAGATCATTATTTCTGGTGGGGATGAATTACCTATTGAATTACTTAACAAGTTAATGAGCAATTTTCTAAGTGCGTGGGCATGATGCATCTCGCCCCACAGATATGGAGACATTATTACGTGAAGAAAGGCTGACGTTCAGAAAGAACAAAGTGTTTCATTAGGTATTTTCTTTTGTAAAATGACATTCAAAGCACGCTTTAGTATAATCGGAACTGAATTACAAATCTCAATTTCAATTACAGGGTCACTTATACTGTCCAAAATCGATCTATCTTGTAATTCTGTATCACAGTAATGCTGGAATTTCAATGTAAAAAAAGTGAAAGTTTCTCAGTCCTGCCAACTAATAGCTGCCGAAATGTATTCACTGCGTTATGAACAACACAATAGCAGTAAATCTTTACTAGCTTGCACATGGATAAACCATCATACTGCTTCTTTTTCATCATCTTTCTTTGATGTGGATTGATATACGAGCTTTGGGCTTGTCCTCCTGTGGCATGAAACCCAAAAGAGTCTTGACTTTAGGTCCTGTGGTCTTTCTGCAGTCAGAGTATCAATTTTAATGTTACTTTTGGCTCAGACTCGATGTTAAATGATGACTTCCACATATTCTTATGAATGAGTAGAGCTTTTCCCATCTAGCCTGCTGAAATATAAATGCAACTTTAGTTACGTAAATAGTTAAGTGGAAAAGGCCAATGAGCCGCGGTGTTGTTAAAAACCTAAAAATCTATTTTAAGACCCTAAACAAATAACAAGGCACAAAAGACAAGTGAATTTGCCTCGTTTTGCTTTTGATTTCTCTGGATTCCAGAGAATGTGCATATTTTGATTTCTATCATAAAGCCTGTTCACACCAAGAATGATAACTAAAAAGATAACTACGTCCACATTAACGCAAGATAAAATTCTGTTTATTACAACAAGCACACATTGTTGGGTGGATTCTGAATGACTGTCAATTCTTTTATGGTTCGTCGCTCTGAAAGTGATTCTGAGGATATCGTTTGTGATGTGGACTCTGCTGTTCTCATCAAAATAAAACTATTATTAAAACTTTATTGTTATATATAGTTATCATCCCTGGTGTGAATAGGACTTGACATTATATCTGTATTTTGGACTTTAAATGTGCGGCCGGCGACCTTTACTGAAGTTCCATCTATTCATTGTTGTTCCTTTTGCAACATGAATATCAAATGAGCAATTACACCGACAGTCCTTCTGAGAATGGACCCTGTTTTTCTTTCCTCCAACCATGAAGTCAACAATCAAGAATCATTATTCACCCTCAAGCCATCCTAAGTGTATTTGACTTGACTTTCTTCTTTCAGACGAATACAATCAGCGTTATATTAAAAGTGGATTGCAACCCACAGGAGCCATTTTGGAGTTTGTTTACGGTGGATGGATGCACGATTTTGAGCATCAATCTGTTGGTTGCTAACCACTGCCATTATAAAGCTTGGAAGACCTAGGATATTTTGTAATATAACTCAGATTGAATTTGTCTGAAAGTCATATACACCTAAGATGGCTTGAGGGTGATTAAATCATGGACTAATTTTTATTTTAAAGTGAACTACTCCTTTAATTCACCATGCTCGATTTGTGCATACCTCTGAAATGAATATCATTTGAGCATTAAAGTTTCCCCTTTTTTACTTAGTTTGGACGAAATGTAGATAGAAGTGGCTAAAGAGAATGAGACCACATCCCTTACATGACAGAAAATGAATTAATTTTGGCTGGACCAGACCTCCTCACCTCCCACTGGGCTGGACAGCTTGTGACCACTGAGCCTAACAGTCAAACAGTAGTGGCCTTTTACAGTTTTGATCCAGTTTAATTACCAAGACCTTAGCTTTTTTCAGTAAGTATTTGATACCAGTCCACCCAAATCTCCTAGGAGTACAAATGGTAAACCCTCAAGAACTGGGGGTGTGTGCCCGTTTAATTCATTTCAGTGTTTCATTAAAATCATGAAATTAATCTTACCCTGGTGGAGCAAAGTCTTTCGCACTCAGCATGCACAAAACTCCCCATAAAGCTTGCGGGACAATATTTGTCCTCAGATTTTTACCTTTTCACACTGAGACACCCACGGTTGCCAACTTAATTGGGACTTTGGCTGGAGTTAGACTATATTAGGTGTTGACTAAGGTCCACACTAAGAGCCATTCATTATTTTGTCAGATCAGATTTGTCACTGTTTTATGTATTAAAAAAGTTTAAAGAAATCTAAAAATATAAATACTTTTAAGAGCGAATTAAGTCAATGTAATGTTAGGGAAAGCATGAAACTTTCACATATTTAATAGCACATAACAGTGTTATTAAATTATTCGTGATATTAAACATCAACTTTATTAACAGATTAACAACTCTAAATCATGTAAAATGTAAAAATATTTAAAAGTAAGCACCCTTATACTGAATGTTATGTACACAATATTGATGTCAGTAATATCAGCCGGTATATTGTGCATCCCTATTACTCATGTTTATACTTGCATTTGACTTCGTTTCAAATCTCTGAAGATGAAATACACAGCTTATTCTGCCATTGAACAAGCAACACACTCATTTAGTCTATATAAGAGGTAATATTAGTAGTAAATAACAGTAGCTGTTATAAGTCATCTGAATAGTGTCTCAAGGTCGAGTTTCAGTTAATGCCACGAGGAAGTGACTTTTGTTGTGGTTGGACAGATGTATCCTCATAAGATGTTATTCACATAAATTGCAAGATAAGATGAGGTAATAGGAACAGAAGTACATGTGTCTTCTCTGTGCTGTTTTTAGTATAACTGTTCTATGGACATAAATAATTCCTCATCTTGCAGATTACTGAGAAGTTTACCACTACTTGATCTTACTTCACATCTTTTCAGTTAGAATGGTTATGGTTATGCTAGTTGGGTAACTTCCACTCAGTTTTCTTAGTAAAAGGGAAGTGTAATTTGTTAATATGCTCAGAGAACATTTGCACTTCTCTTTACAAGTGTTCGGTGGACTTGAGACCAGAATGGACCCTCTTCCCAATACCCACAGTATAATGTGAAATGAGAATGCCATTGCTCAATGCAACTGGTTGATTGGTTAAGACCATGATTTTCTGCACAGCAGGGAAATGGAAAAAAGGGGGATCTAGGAGGAGGACATCTGAATCACTGTCCAGAAAAACATTTGCTTTTCTATTCTCCAAAGGATGTGGGATTTATTCCGCATTTCTACATTCCCCGTTCTCTCCTTCCCAGAAACTGTAGAGCAGTTAATCACCAGAGACCAATCCTTTAATATTCAATACTCTGACAGATAATAGATTCAGGTTTTAAGGTCAAGTTGTGATTGACCTTTATTTCTGATTTTGCCTCATAGGCTGGCCCTTTTTTGGGAGTGTTGTTTGAAGACTGACTTAATATCAAAATCAAAGCTATGTTTCATATAAAAATGCACACATGGACTGGCAAATTAGATGCAGTGTAATGTTGTTTGATATAGAATCCTAGTGAATTTTTTTAGACTTGTTATATAACCATCACATGAAAAAACTGAGCAGCATTATACAAATATATGAGAGAGAGAGATTTTAAAAATATATATTTGGACTCGTTAGAATACGCGAGTTAGACTTGGTAAAATATATAGTTGGACATATATACTCTATGTTTTTTTCTTTCAATTAATCTAAGTTGTCTTTCAAACATACTTTCTGCATTATTTTAGCCACTCTGCTGTCTAGTTATCAGCATTGTCCATTGAAATACCTTTAACGGTCAACAATTTACGTGATCAGTTGAAACAAAATGCTTTAAGACAAATGGAATACAGCAAACAAATATAACCACATTTATTTCTGAAAGTATAAAATATTACACTATAAAGGCCACTTTGCAAGGGTAAATTAACAACTTTTCCAAATATGTACACAGTTAATACCTTTCCCTCTTAGATATTGTCCAGCTCTGTGGCAAACCGAAATGTCATTTTTTTTCTCACATGACCACAGGAAGTAGTTGGCAAGAGTTTCAAATAATTTACTTGATAGCAGAAAATGAATGGCAGGAGTTTTGAAGGTTCCTGATTTTCTTTTTGTACATCCTTCAGAGGCGTCAGGTATTCTGGATGGTTCACGCTCTCCCTTCAAAACCAGTGAAGAGGCACAGTTTGACATCGAATTGACAGGCACTATATGCCCTTGAACTGGGAGGCTTTAAAACAAAAAAAAAAAATAAAATTTGCAGTTCACATTCTTTACAATGGCACCAGTCAAGCCCCCGGAACTTTCTCTTGGGAAGTATTAGTTCGGCATGACATGCAAGTTTCGCTCGCTGTATTTAAGCGCTTCATGAAGTTTCCTCGCTCTGAGTCTTCTTGCGTGTACGTACGTTCTTACTGTATCCATACACTACCGGAGATGCGGTGTCAGAATGAGGTAGAACCGTTGTACCAAAAACATAGCTAGAACTTTAAACCTATGAAGTAACAGTCACATCAAATCGACTCTATAGAGTGGATTTAAAAAGCAAACTAAAGCAATAAATTCACATTCAACCACACCTACGATAGAGATCACTAACAGGCTGGAATATCTGAAGTGTTCCCAGAATAAATTCCTCCCTCTTTTCCCTTCCCTTTCTGGAAAAAAAGGCTGCTTTGTTTTGTCTAGAGATTCACTTTTTCACAGATACCAATATGCTGCCTCATCGGATGTTGTCGCCACTGGAGATTTTTCCTCTTTCTTTGTTTCAAGAGGAAACCAACTCAAAATGTAAAGTATGAAGTTGAGTCAAGATCACAAAACCTTACTACCCCCCGCCCAACCCACCCCCACACACACACACTGCTACAACGCAATCTGCAGTCCAACAGAAAGGGAATAGACGCAGACGTACACACAGACACGCACAAAATCACACTCCATCACTTTTCAGTTTGTTACTGAAAGCGTCACTGTTTTGCTGGGCTACGCTGAACTCCCTCTGCTGCATTCGGTGCCTCTTCCCAAGGCTAGAATGGAGGCAGGGATTGTGCTGGAGTCGGATGACTCCAGACCAGCTGGGGGCAGTCATGCTCAAGCTAGGCTCTGATCTCCCAGAGCCCTTTCACAGGACTAGGACCATCCACCAGCTGCCATGCCACCCAAGCCGACTGGGCCTTTCTGAGAGATGATACTCTCTGTGGATTTAAGAAGTCTTTCAAGGCATGGCGCGTTAATCTTGGCCGGAGGCGGTCGACTGGGAGCAGACTCTGTCTTACATAGCCGGTCCGTGCTGGAGGACACAGAGTTGTCCTGCGTCGCGTCACTGTCCCTGTGAGCCGTTAGAACGTTCCGAACCGTCCCCTGAGCTTGTTCGGCCATCGGGGAGCAGATGGGTGATGTGTGGAGCCATTTTAGGTTGGTTGCAGAGTAGGGCCCTGGGGGTGTGAGGTCGCTGACTCTCATTGCCTTGTTACCCATTGAAAGGGCACTTGTGGTGGCAGGGTTTGCAATGCCAGTGAGCAGGGGAGATGTAGCTGGAGACAACTGTAAAGTGTTGAAAGAGGGAGAATTACTTAAGATTTCAATGCTAACAGAGACAAACCTTTCCTAGGGATCTCTTTGCAATTGGTTTGCTATGCTAAATTTAAGAAAACTAGTTTCAAATCTTGTGAAAAATCAAATGCAAAAATTTGCCCTTAAAATATTTGGTAAAAAGCTTTTATCCAAAGTTTACATTTAAAAATGTCATGTGGTGTAACCATCAAGAACTAATGATTCATTTCGTTATAAACTAATTCATGTAACCTCACCGTATACATCTTAAACATTTTTTTTAAGTTGAAATATACTTTAAGGTGAAATTATTATTAATATTTTAATTTTTTAGCAATAACCATTCATATATATCATGGTTTTCTGGGTGTTGCACCATGTGGCATTTTACAGTTATTCATGAAAGAATATTTAAGGAACATATTTACAAATTATTGTTTGTATTAGCTGCATTTTTACATGATTTTATGCATTAACAGATCCAGGAGAAACAGAAAAACACCATCAGGTCATTAACCCAGAAACTCTAAACTAATATCAGCTTGAGAATATCCTTTTACATTGCTGACTTCTATCTGTCCTCTGTAAGCTTTCCAAAATTACCTCTTCTCCGTCATTGTTCTTAGTGAACATGAGATGTGCATTTTATACCTCTGTACTGTAAAAATAGATTTTAATTCCTTCTAGTCTTTCCTGTTACTCTCTGGCCCAGTGATTACAGTATAATAGGCATTTCAGTCTCTCCTTTTAAATCAGCCTCGTGTCTTAACTTACACATGTTCATGACAGCTCTCACAAAGTCTTACCTTGGCTTTCTTAGATGGGGTCGTCTCCTCCATCAGCGCCGCAGTATTGGCTTGGTCGCTTCGTTGAGGTTTTATGTGAGGGAACCAGTTCTTCAACATTTCCTCCATTTTCAGAATGATGTTAACATATCTCTCTCTGCATGGCACAGGAAGGACAATATTTGAGTCTGGTAACCCACAGAAGCACTAAAAAACAGTTTGAGACTTAATGTGACGGACGTGACTAAAAATGAAATTCTCCTGTTCTGTAACCTTGTTTGGTGTCAGGCGAGTTGAAAGAACACTAAACAGAAAGTACACTGCATCATGTGTACATGTCCACACAGACACAAACGTGTTTCTCAAAATGAGAACAGATCCTGAGTTGATTCACATGTTTGTACACTTCCCTTGCCCCTAAATATAGACTTAAGCCTGCAGCGGGGCACTGATGTCCACGTCACAGGGAAAAGAAATAGTAGCGCTAAGGAGCAGTGATGCAGACACACGCACATGGTGCCCATTGACTCGCACCAGTCCCCGACAGATGGTTAATGGGGATTAGTGCAAGTCACATGACAAAGTATCTGCTATGACCCCATTCTCAGCATTTCAAATTTAAATGACTACTGTCGTAAAAGTTACTTTAAAATTCCCTATTCTGATGCACCTTTGCGTTGAGGGACTTGCCAGCTGGCATGACAGAATGGGTGAACGATCACAGGGGTCAGGTGGTGGGGACGCAGCCACGCCCCCACTTGTGTCAGCATTGGTTATGGCTTGGCTCAGAGCCTCGTTCAGATGGCCTGAATTAGTACCCCGCCCAAAACCCCATTATCTGTTTTTAGTGGCTGAATACCCACTTCGAATTTTTTGCCAGGGGTGTTTTCATGCGGCACGGTTTGCAACACTGTTGGATGTGGCCCAAAGTACACCAAAGATCTAGATGTTCTAGACTCTGCTCTCACACGTGAATATTGGACTTTGTGAAGCACCACAATGCAATACAATGAGAGCAGATCTGGGCTGCGTGCCAGGTGCTGTTAAGAGGAAAAGTAAATGACGCACCTTATCCCAGCCTGACCCATTATGAGGTCATTCAATGCAACAGAAGCACTGACTCCCCCCACCCCCAAAGACGACATCACTGACTTTACACCGTCTAGCCAGAGGAGGGCTAATCAATCGGATGACAGGCTACTCCCTCAAGGAGCTGGGACAATTTTAACGACCCGTGTTTGAGGTCTATTCTTGTCCAGCCATTTTTAGATTTGTGGTGGCAGGTCTGCACTGGCCTAGCAGCCCCCCTCCCTCCCTTGACCAAGCATCATGCTGCGAAGCCATGTGTTTTCACATCTATTTGTCTCGTTCACTTATACCCTCGGAGCAAAGACATTCACAAGATTTCCAGACAGAGCAGAGGGCGTAGAAGTCATTCGCAAATGACATGATAATTTAATCTTGACTTAGTGCTCATGTGCGTTAACAGACAAACACCGAAACAACGTTGCAAGTAGTGGATTGAGGTAGATTAAGTAAATGGACACAACATCTCTCAGATCGATCTGCGAAAGAGTGCTGTGCGGACTAAAGCCCTCCCACCCTCAATCGGCCCGTGAGTGATGTAAAAGAAACCGTAGGGAACTCACCCCATGCAGGGATTCTGCAGGACCCCCATTATCCTCTGGATGCGGTCCATGGCCACACTCTCTTGGAAACTGCTGAGGCCTGTGAAAGGAGAAGATACAGTTTAAACCTTTTCTTTTATGAGCAGTGCCAGCTTATTGTCTCTGACAGGCTGTGCTACGTCTGCAAGGCAGATGGGTTCTTGTGAAACACGTGGGACGACAGACTTGCTGTCTCTGTGGCCAGGAAGTCCAGTGTCACCCAAAGCCTTGCATTGACAGCAGTCCCAGACTCATGAGCAGGTCCGCCTGGTGCGCAACCTGTTTTATTGTATATGTGGGGCTCTAGCCAATAAAACTTTTAAGTACCCAGTAACGCTAATACCATCTGTTGGTGTTTTACAGTAAGGTCGAGCTTGAGCAAGTTTTCTGTGCTCGCAACATGATTCCAGTAACAAGCAAGTTTACGCACTGAAAGTGAAAATGCTTTCCAATGTAACAGTCAACCAGAATATTGTGTGGGTGGTTCTGTGTTTGCATGCATAAACCAAAGAACAGTAATGCCAAACTTTTCCATATAGCATTAATTTCACGGTTCTACATTCTATGACTTGAAGGTACCTTGAGATGTTTCGTACCTTCCACAGCTAGTATATCCCTTTCCGATATTTGATGTTTAATATACATGAGGAATGTGATTTTTAATCCAGTGTGGGGAGGACTACATAAATGAGAACCAAGTGACCTAAGCAGCTTTTAATCACGGTTTGGGGCCTTGTTAGGACACAGTGTGGCATTGCAGATTTTACGGTCATTGCTAGTATCAGCAGTTACAATAGCCACATTAAAAAACGTCAAATGTTTACAATAATTCATCCTACTACGCAAGGAAACAGCTTATCTCTATAGTGCCTTCGGTATTTCATTCGAGGTCCTGGGGTATTTTTAGAGCCGTGCGGTTTGCACTGCTTTAGACATGCGTCTTTCAACCATACACGTTTTATTATGACTAAGCGAGGCTACATGCGCCACCAGGAAATTACTGTGGTTGATTTGCGTGCCTCATTTTGTGTCGTTTCATGACGCATCTCTGTCCCAAATCTCATGGTTCGAGAAGAGCGTCATCACCTGCTGCCTCTAGTTAGGCAGTGCTCCTTGTATACTGATTTTTATTTTTTTTTTGGCAAGTTCTTCAATCAAGGCTGATGCTTTAGACTATAAAACTAAGAATGAATAAAACATTACTTACGTTCCCGGTATCTGCCTGAGCGGAGGCCATTAAGGATTGAGGACAGTGGGTGAATGTAACACTGCAGCTCCAAGCACTGCAAAACAAAGAGCATCATTCAGTATTTCATTCGTCTGATATTATTTATTGTTTAGCATTTCTCTAGAAAGGGAATTGACAGTACACTTTGCCAATTACCATAAACAAACAACATCAAGTTAGGATGTTCCTTTGTACTGCTCATAATTTCCTAACAACAATGACACTGATGCAAAAACTAAGATGACTCATCTAACTCTCTCACACATTTATGCAAATGTAACGGATCGAGTTATCACTGCATTTGTGCAAGGTAGAGGAAAACACAGCGTTTTTTCATTCAGTGGCCTCATGTGACTCATTCACTTTTCACCTAGAGTGAACACAAGGAGGAGGGGTCTTCCTGGAAATGGTTTTGCTTCGAGTATTTTCTTTTTATTTATTCTGCTCTGGTGGAAATAGATCATGTAGTAGATAAGGGTGCCTTTCAGAACACATTGTCTCTTCCCTGGCTTGCCAGCAAGTCAAAAAAAGTGATACGTCTTACCTTGCATGCAAACAGCCTGTCTTTCTCCATTTGTTCAAGCGTGAGCTGCCTCTCCCTTTGCTCTGGCACCATGGAGCTCCGTGTTCTCTTCAGCGCCTGCCTCTTTTTGCCTATAGGGCTCTCCGGGCACTGGCTGTAATTGGTCCGATCCCCTTGTCCCAGGAGAGAATGGCTGCCATCCTCGCTGTAGTCAGAGCTATTGCAGCTAGAAGGAGAACTTCCCCGAGAACTCATGTTCTCTTTGTCCTTTGCCTCCCCTTTATCGCCATTCCTCTTTGAGAGCGACTGGCAAGTTTGGACCCCTTGGACCACCCCCGAGGTGGGGGATTTTGGCAAGGTGGTTTGTCCCTGCACTTTGGTACAGTCTGATTCTAACTCGCTATCGTTGTCCTCATCGTCACTGGCCAGCCAGTCAATGGAATAGTCCGAATCTGAAGCTGACATCTTAGGAAGCAGGGTCTAACCAGCATGAACCATCACTGACCTGCAGGGGAAACAGGGAGTACTTTAATCTCCAATTTTTAATACACAACGTTAATAATGAACATTATTACACAATTGGCATTAAATTGTGTAATAGAAAAGGAATGTTTTCTCTTTCATTGTATTGGTTTGGCAGTGATATAAGGAAAAATTCCAGCTTCATTTGCATGATTAATAGTCTAGCAGATACCAATGGTCCAAAAGGAGAGTTTAAGCATGCATCTTCAATAAAATCCTGTGGGATACTGAATTCATGCCAGCTCAGACCAGCATGTGTTCCAGACACACCACCTGAGTCTCACACACAGACTAAAGATAAACGGCCATAAAAAAAGACTTAATGCCGTTTCACGAACAGTGCTGAGAACTAATGAAACTGACGTGTATGGTTAACTCTTATGTTCTCAAGGACAACACTTATTCTTCTGTGCATGAACAGTACCAAAACAAACCCTAAAAGAATATTATACTATTACACATTTTTGTAAAAAAAAAAACTAAATTAACCTAAATTTAGAGACAGTCTTTATTTATTCAAATTTAAGATGTTTGAAGTAAGATTTTATGCTGGTCTTTTTAGAACAATCGTGTGCCCTGTGAGGCACATGCATTTGTTTGTTCTGTTAGCACCTAATTGAAAAACACTTGAAAATGAAGCAATACAGAACTAACAGTCTGTGATGAAGCAGGTGATACAACAGCACATATTTAAAGCCCTGTTTGTTTATTCAATGAGACCAGAATGCCGCAGCCATGGTGACCAGCAATTGAAAGAACAAAGGCCCTAGAAATAAACCACTCTTTCTGCATAATTTCATTAATAAATTGCTCAAAATCATACATTACTTGCACGTTCGATTTAGGCACAAGGTTGTAGTGTATGCTGCTTACATTAGTTTGTGGGTATGCTTTTAAAAGAGGGTGATTTGAAAATACTCTATAGGAACACACAGCTGGGACCAGATCTGTGGCCTTGAGCATTACCAGTAAATTTTCTGCTTGTATTATCAATTCCATCACTCCTTGGTACTTCATAATAGACATGCCTTAAGGAATACACATAAAAGGAGTGTTGACAACGTTGATTAATGAGCCAAGCCATGAATATTTGCTAAAAGCGTATGTTCAACAGAAGCTACTGCCGACCGACCACTCATCTTTTTATAGACGAGCCAAGGGCTTCTTATGAATTAACAGGACATGTATGTATGTATTAATAAAACTCCCAGGAGGAAACTGCACAAACACTGCATTACACTGACCTTAATTAATACCAAAAATAGTTGTTTTTAACACAAAAAAACAGATAACGCCATTGTGTGGAAGTTTTACAGTTTGGTTATTACAAAAGTATAGTGTTTTCCAAAAACACATTTTAAAATGCACTCTAAATGTAACTTTTACATAAATGAAAATACCTTACTATACAATAGAAGTACTTAAACTTTATCAAGCAAGTTATCGTAGTCATTGTCCACGCACGAGGATTTTCAGATTGCCTAAGCACATTCACATCTCTTGGGCATTTAATCCTTCCATCAGCTGGTCAGTATCATTGCAAACAAATGGACTGCTGAGCCAGAGTTCTGCCCAGCCAATAAAGCCACATTATGTAATAGCTCTACCTCAAGCACGCGACTAATTGGCTTTATAACATTTACAAAGCTCAGCTTTCCAAATGGATGTAACTGCTGACCAGCGTTTTCCTGTCAGTACTGGTTTCACCAAAAGTTGAATCAAACAAAACGAGCACGACTGCCGTTAGCGAACAAACTGCTCGTTCAAATCGCAAAACTGCCTACATCGGATAGTTTACAAGTTTTGTCCACAGCTGGGGACGGGGATGAAAAGGCCCTTTATTAGTTTGTGGTCACAGATAGTTTGTCAAAACAAAGACAATCGTTGAAAGGTTTATTCGCACAGTGTTTACGTTTGTTACCAGTGTAAAGACAAAGCGGGCACGTGACAATTATTTAATAGCGGCATTTAGCGCAAATGTAGGAAGTCATGTAACCTAGACGTTCTTATACGCCTGCACCACGTAATATCGGTTGCTATGGGCAACACGAATATTAATATTTAAGTAAGGTCTATGAAAGAAAACAAAACCGTACAGAATGAATGTACCTGTGCGATATCTGAGGGTGGGGCTCTTGTAATGACTAACACCTTAATACACCCTTCCAAGACAAGACCACCGCAATTTTTGGCCTTTTTAAACGGACTACAAAATGTTAAGTATATAGGCTAAATTATAGTTAACTTATAGCCTATAGGTTTAGCTATATATTTAAACGAACACTCTCGCAAAAAAAATAAACAAAGCCACGAACTATTACAAAAGACACGATAAGCTATATTTAATACAATGTATATTAAATATATTTTAAAATACATTAAGAACGCATGTGTATCATTTAATAGGCGGATGCCTCTGTTCACGCAGCGGTATCTTCTAACATCTCTTACATACAAACATAACGTTACATACATAAAGCCCTATACCTCATTGTTATCCCTATATGTGCCATTTTACCCCACAAAAACATATTATCGGAAGCAATCGCTGTTATTTAAAATGCGAATCCTACCTCAAGCCGGATGGGACGAATGGCCGCACTGTCCTTTGTTTCAGCCGTATATCCAAAGACAACTGGAGCGCCCGATCGAGCCTCTGTTGAGAAGCGTACGTGGTTTCAGTGATGTAGACCTGCAGTTGTGTGGCCCCGTGTTACTTCTCCCAAGGCAACGTGTCTGAGAGGGCGGGCACTAAAATGTCGAGTGTTCCGATTTGTGCTTCCAGTCCCGAATCTGACAAATAGAGATTGCGTTGGAAGCCAACTCCGGCTGATAGGGGAGACGAGCTTACATATTAAAATAATATGCAAATTAACTAAACACGTGGACACGCGGATCGGTTTCATTCCAACAGGCGGACAGAACGTCAACTGCTAGCGTTTCGTTTTTTGGGGGGGTTGTTGCTCACAGATACGAACTTTTTTTATACCTCATTAGCTCGGATGTGATGACGCCACATATGCACCTCCCTCTCATATGTTTGGGTTGAGTTGCTTTTAAAGTCACCATGAAATCAAATTGGACAATTCTTTTTAATGAATTTTGCAGTAGTACATCATTATTTCTGTGATTGTGTGCCCCCCTAAACTTCAATCAAAATAACTGCCTCCATATTAAGTTAAAGTGCACATTTTCACCTGTCTACAAATAGATATGCTATATAGCATGCTATCAGAAATCATGTTCACCAGATAAGATAACCTCAACATGTTGCATCTTTTTCAAGAGGTATGTATCATTATGTCATTATGTATCATTTTATTGTATGTGTGTGTGTTTGTAGATGTTATATATGTTATACGAATTTAGTTTATAATTCATTTCAATTTTAAAAATGGGAATTACACACAAAAAAAATCAAGTAATAGCCTATATCATGACATATAACATGAATGAGTATTTGGGGATAAACGTGAACAATTACTTTCACAAAAAAAACGTATTGGTCCTTAAATAGGCTCCTTTTTATAGTCATTGATTAATTTACTAATTGGATTTTTCTGGGTGTTTTTCATGATATTGACCTATGGACATTTACAACTTCTAGTACACTTTTAGGTTTATTGATCATTTGGCATTTGTAAACAAACCAATGTGGAAACATTTGCATGCAGCACGAGCCAGCGACACATGTGTCTAAGAAGCGATTCAATGTGCGCATTGCTACTGTTGCTCTCTGTTTCACTGGATGCAGGAGCCCCGTAGCGGCGCTTATCCTTACCTGCCCCCAAGTGACTGCAATGTGCACAGCTGCTCGTATTTGAACCAAGTGGAATGAATGAATGAGGCTGAACGTGATAGGCCACGTTCTGTTTCGTGTCGGGTTGCACACATGCTGCCTTTACGCTCGCACTGTTTTTACACTGCAGCCCGTGGAGTTTCCATGGTGAGGGGGGCAGTGTGGAAAAACATTCCAGAGCAGTTCACTTCTCTAGAAGCCTCACAGCAGTTGAAGTCATGTGGATATATTCCGTCATACGTTATTCAGCGCACTTTTTCAAAAAGCCCAAACGGGAGGAAAAGGGCTTGCCAGGTGGTCTGTGTCCACTGGTATGTTCACGCTCATGCTGTGGTGGTTGTTCAAGTTAGTGGCTGTGACGGTGAGAGAGCAAATGAGGACTCGCAGTCTCTCTCTGGGGGGTGGGATCTCTGGTTGGAGTCCAGACAAAGATTCAACGGCTGGTGCCAATGAGTCATAGTCCTCCTCCCCGGAAAACGTGAGCACGTGTGAGAGAAAAAACCCACCCATCTTCTGTCCCTCCTTTCGGCTTTGCACAATTGAAAGTCGTAATTGATGTGAACGGAATGTTTCTTCCAAATCTCTCCCTCTCAGTTCCTGTCGGTATTTGACAACCAGGGGAACATTAACAAAACATTGTGGGTTCTGAATAGCCAAAGACGCCACCCAGATGGATTAGTGACATTAACCGGTCTGGTTTTAAGCGCAGACTTTCTTCTGGCAACGGGTCCTATAATGAGGCTAGCATGTTCGGGCCAATTTATAAGGTCCTGCTGTGACTGTTTCTCGATATGAAGGGCAGTTAAAAACAGGGAATATAATTATAACAATAACTATAACTGTAAAGTTCTAATAATTGGTCTAATTCTATGAGAATCGAGAAGTCCACACCACAACGATAATGGCACAAGAAGAATATGGTTGGAATCACTTGCAGTCCTTAACTTGTGGCGCTCTAGTGGTTAATGAACAGAACTGCATGTGTCTTGTGGAAGAACATTGTAGCCGGAGCGACTTCTCTCCTTTTATGACGAGTCACACAGGAACTGGCCCAGCAAACACAGAACGTTCCCCTAACATTCCCGAATGGTCCCATGAGGTTATTTTTGGGAACCAAACAAGAACATTATTGGAAAGTTCCTTGTAGGTTATTTTTACGTTCCATTTTTATAACGTTAGGAGAATGTTCCGGGAACGTTCCCTTAACCTTAAGGGAAAGTTCTAGGAACATTCTGGGAACCAAAAACTAACGTTCCCAGAACGTTTCCAGAACCTAAATTTGTTTGCTGGGGGGCTACTCCACAGCGGTACGACCCGAACCAGTCTAAAATATTCCAAATATAAACACTTATTAGGTGTACTGTTGTGATTCAGAATCAGACAAAAACATGGTTTAAAAAATGGATTCACTACACAAAATTATTTTATAATTTTTTGTAAATTTTGAAGAAAGAAAAGATACGGACTGCGGCATTGAAGTCGAAGTCGAAGTGTTCCCAATCACTTGCTGTGGTATTCCGCTATACAATATAGTCATCCACTTTACACGCTTAGAAAAGCGCAACGTTTCATTTTGTGTCACCGTCCTAGGTCGAGTTACACTACTCGAGTAACTATATTTAAATATGGAAAACGTGGAGGTGTTTGGTCGCTTCTCTGCTTGGCCTATATTGAATGAATTGGGCTAGTTAAGTGCTATCAAAGTAGTTTAATATGTAAAAACGGTGGAGTATCTCTTTAACATTGTTTGGTCATTTAGTCATTTCAATAGGAATCTGTGTGATCTGGTGTTTTGCTTTTGCAATGCCCAAAAAGGAAAAGTTGCTTGGTTTAAAAGTGTGAGCTGTGCTTCATAACAGATAATGGACTTTTTTGCTCTCGAAAGTCTGTTATGTGACTGTAGAAAGATTCTTCTTTAGGTCATAGGTGTGCCTCAGCTGTGTTGATTCTATTTGAGGTTACAACGAGAGGCAAGGAATGATAACTATATTTCTCAACATTATCTCTTTTAGATGCTAAGAAGGTGTGTGTAGACATGCTGCTAAAAACAGCGGCGGTTACCCTCCCTTTTATGTAAGGGCTATTGGCCGACAATCTTTACTCTCTTGTTCTTCCTTTTGTCGCACTCGAACATTCTTAATCTGTTTATGGTGTCCAAAACTCCCCGCAAAATATCACTTGAAAGGATGGAAAGAAAACAACTGAATGCTATTTGCAAATGGGGTTTTCTCAGAGAGTTCAGCTTGGCCACTTTATATTGTCCAATAAAATGAGAACATTTAGTCCTACGCTGAACCTAATCATCACAGTCTAAGCAAATGACACAGCAGTTTAATGTGCAACTTGTGGGAATAAAAGTCCAAAAAAGGAATACCTGAAACATAAGCTATTATTTTCTATTATATCTCTAACCCAATTAGGCAATCAGCCATGATGTTTATCTGAAATATTTATTGAAGACATGTTCTATTACATTGATAGAAAGATACTGCGAGATTACAGCACAAGTGGAAGATAATTATTGGTTAGACCATGACGATTTACAAACACCTCAAGATAATGAAAGCTTCTATGAGAAACATTTGTTACATATTGAAGTAATTACAGAATTAATCACACCAAACTTGTGAAGAACATGTCCGATACTTAAATCAATCATCAGAATTAAAGAAATAGGCCTTCATAAGAAATCATATTGTGCTTAAAGACAATTAAGCATTTCTATTATTAAAAGTCCCATCATCTCTACTTTTTTTCATTACTTTAATGTGAGAAAGAAACAGTAATATAGGCTATCCAGATTTATTTTGGCTCATTTTAATAAAAAGTACTGCATTTAAGTAATGAAAATATGGTGAGAAAGAGTCTGTAGATGTTGTGGTAATGAGAGAAAATGTGCTTAATCATAATGAAAATTATAGTCTTCCTTTTCTTTACGCAATATAAACGCATTATTATTTCCTATTTCATATATTTACTTATTTTATGAAATAAAACCTTTTATGGTTTTATGGAATTCACATTTAGTATACTTCTCACATTCCATAATCGGTATCGTGAACAGCTACATCCTTGACTTCCTGAATCATAATCATTTCGAAATGCTGTTATGGAGTGACTGCTTTCATACTCTACAATTACAAGGTCCATTGAACACTTGAGCATGTACAGCGCTTTTGTATTGGTCTCTCTGCCACACATATTCATACAAGACATTGATGCTCAGCCCATCGTCCGTGTTGCTGGCCTACGATGAGTCACAGGTGAAAATTGGCTTGGTGATTTAGAAGCACTGTCTGACGGACCCTGATGATTCACTAGGATGGGGGATGGAGGGAGGATGCTGGATTTCTCACTGACTTACTTTATCTCATTCATAAAAAAAAGAGAGAAAATCATCCTCTGTCGTGAATTTCACCTCCACGGGTGGCTAAATGAATCTCTTCTCTCAGTCTGGAGAAAAGTGTGACGGTGGATGAATGAATCTCACATCAAAAACAGTTCTAGGTTACATTTAAAAAAAAAATACTCAAAACGTATTCACTATATTTAGCTGTGGGGTTTTTGTAGAAGCATTGCACATCACTGGTTGGTGACCTTTCACTTCATTTGCTTCAGGGAGATTGGAAAATAGCGCCTACTGAGGGGGCACTAACACGTGAACTTTAAATATTATGAATGTGGAATTGTTTTCAACTGTCCATTTGAAGTAACATGTCCCTTTATTGCAGACAAAATTATGTTTAAACTGCCTTCCCACAAAATGCAGGACTAGCCTTATAAAAGAAGTTTGTTCAAATGTAATATTATTAAGGTTTTTTTTTTTTTTTAGAATTTTTTTTTTTTTAGAATTTTTTCATGTACTTCTCAGAATTATATAGGCTACTTAAAATTATACAAGTATAATTGATATTTGACAGAAAAGTCTATATTTGGCCTGTACTTGTACTCAATATTTTGATGGAGATATTCTTATACTTTTTAAGTAAGTATCTATAAAAAAAAAATGCTGGCATTGGTTGGTGACTTTAAACAAAAAAACTTAAATAGGAACATAATAGCATACTTAAAGTGCAAAAATAATATATAAATATGATAAGTTCACTTAAAGTACTCTTCATGAACTAAAAAATGTACTACAATTTACAATGTATTTAAAACTTCCTATAAGTTCACTTCTAGTAGGCCTATTATTGCTGTACAAATGCAGTTGTAAATTTAGCCCCAAGTAGTTAAGTACTAGTAATTGTTGTACATTGATATTAGTATAGCCTATACTTACTACATAAGTATACTCAAGTATATTTTTAAGTATACTTATTTTTTGTAAGGGTAACATAATGGCACGTGCTTTTCTGTGTTACACACTGAACCAGAGCTCTGTGTGTGTAAACGTGAGTGATGGCAGATAAGTACACAGCCTGTGGCCCACATTACAAACTATCATAAAAGCCATTCAGCCCACACCTTCATAGAAATAACGTGCGAGTAAGTTAAATCATGCTGAAGGGGTGAAAGAACATGACACTCCGAGCTGAGTTTTGCAGTGAGCAACAGGCCGTTTCTAAATCTAACAGGATTACTCCAGACAGAGACATTGTTCAGGATGGAAATCCATGTGCTGTGTTTATTGATTATGTAACTGAGTCAGCTGTACATAACAGGCTTTGAGATGTTCTGCTCCTCTGCTTTTACTGTTCTGTACTGTACTGATCTTCAACTTTGGGCACTTTTCTGTTGGGGTTGATTTATATATATATATATATATATATATATATATATATGTATTAGGGCTGTCAAACGATTAATCACGATTAATCGCATCCAAAATAAAAGTTTTTGTTTACATAATATATGTGGATGCACTGTGTATAATTATTTTGTATATATAAATACACACACATGCATGTATATTTAATAAAAAATATTATTTATATATAAAATATTTATATAATATAAATTATATATGAATCTACACAGTATATACATGAAAATATTTCTTAAATATATACAAGCATGTGTGTGTATTTATGTATATATAAAATAATTATACACAGTGCACCTACATATATTATGTAAACAAACTTTTATTTTGGAAGCGATTAATCGCGATTAATAGTTTGACAACAATACAACTGGAAATTTCGAAATGCCATTTTATTTTAGATTTTATTATTCCCGTGTCCTAGACCAAGACAATCTTTAAGTAATAAAAATAAACCATTTTAATAATATTTAATAAAGTATTTTTAACATTATGTCATTAATATTTTACACAAATTACGACTATCAGCTGATGTTGATTCATTTCCGGCATTATCTCACGAGAAAACATAACTATTGTACTTTTTGGCAAATTGGTGATGAATTTGTTTGCATTCAAATGATTTGATCCATACGAAAATGTAAACATCTTTGAAAAGATGTAAGCATTATCGACAGGAGGGATTCTGATTGGCTGCCAATGATTTTATCATTCATCAGTTGGAAAAAAATCATTCTGAAAGTGATTACAAAGATATTGTTCCTCTGTTTCGTTATCATAGTTGTGGTGTGGATATTGTTATTATTTTACTAATGATTTTTAATGCTATATCTTTATCGTTATAGCCCTTGGCGTGAACAAGGCTTTACAGTTAATCAATTAACAAATTCATACCGTTGCATTTCTGTTCACAGACCATAAATGAGTTACATATTTGTTTTGCCTGTAATAGTTTTATATTTAAGATACTTAGAATGCTATGGAATTAACTTTAGCAAAATAAAAGCCTTTCCACCAGAATGCTATTAAACGCAATAAATTACAGTGTTGCGGAAATGATCGTAACTTGAAAAATTAAGGGACAGTTTTCTTCTGTGATGCATTCAATCACAGTAAATTACCATAATTTTTTTTTACTGGTAAGATCTCATATCAGTACCAAAATACCTGTAAATCATCAGAAATTACCTTTAAACGATGAGCCGTTTTCTTTCTTTTTTATTTTGAGTGACATGCGTAAGGAGATTTTGCTCTTAATAACACAAGACACACAGTCTACACTAGCCTACTGCAGTTCCTATAGAATGCATTAGTACATACAGAGCCGCAGTGCTGATAAATAATAAAGAAGGCAAGGGTCTCGAGCACGAGGCATGGCCGAAAGGATCCACCACACCCATAAACAACCCTTATTTATTCAACAGTTATTAATATTAAAGACACTTGCATGACTAATAGTGAATAACCAGGTGGTATAACGCGGGTGAACTGGTGATCAGGCTTATATTTGTGTGCCACCCCAGATGGTGAGACTGTGTGTTTTCAGACAGGGCTGGCCAGATGTACCCGGGTGATTATGTGGTTTTTCACGTCAGCTCTACTCCTTAAAGAGATCAGTCATGGTTGTGTCTGTTGAATTCATGTCGAAATTGTGTATGACATGTCCGTCACCCATTAGCCAAAAGAAAATAAAAAAATAGGGTGTTCTAGCTGTATTTAGTGGGCACGGGTTACATATGCTCAGCAAGAACTGAAACCAAGCGTGCTTTCAGCAGGCCCGCACTATGACTTTAAAGGGCTTTACGCTCATTCTCTCTTTACGCGTGTGTGTGTGAGTGTTTCTCGTAAGACTCCACAGAATCACATGTGCTCGGAGAGAGAGCTCTTGGCTCGATTTTCCACAGACAGTTCACATGCAGGCAGGGCACTGAAACTCTGGCAACGAATCACAGTTGAATCTTTAATGGCTTTGTGCGTGTGTGTGTGTGTGTGTGTGTGAATGTCTGAACAGCTGCCAGCACAACCCTAGCGGCAGTAGGCTCTCTCTCTCTCCTCACAGGGCTGAATGCTACATGTGACTGGGGGTGTATTTTAACTGGATTATGTAAGCGCTCTGGCCGAGTCTATGCACAGTGCACGGATAAAGATGGCTGTACATGATTCAGAGGCGCGCCTGCTCTCTTACCGGTGTTCATTTCCTAGCAGATTAAGTGATTCTCGCAAAGAGCTGTCAGTTACGACAGACTTGGGCCCTTGTGTACACCTGTCCCCGTGCATGTGCATGGTATATTTTTGGCACTGTATTTTGACACTTTTTCAGGAAATCAACCTAGATTACAAATTAATTAATTACTTAGTTACTTATGTAAGGCCTGCTAAATCGATCCAGTGGCGGTACTCGATTTGAGGTGAAGGTCTCATGCGTGTTCCCATGGCAAAGGGATTTTTTGATTAAATGCAGTACATTTTATCTTATGTATTAACTCGTTTCATCTGACTCCATAAAATGAAAAGGTTTTTCAATGATAATCTGTGCATCATTAAATATACGTTAATGCTTGACTATTCTTTCTAACTCTACTGAAAATAAAGTCTAAGACTGTTAGAATAGTCAAATATAACAATTTATTATGTCAGGCAAATCTATTAGTACAATTTCATAATCAATTGAAAGATAATCAATGCAAACCATCAAATGTTCTAGAATAAAGAGGAAAATCCTTTACAAGACATTGTATGGTTACGTGAGATAAGAGTCGCGAGACCCTCAACCACACGGGCTAATGCCTTCATGATTACAAGATTGGTTATGATTGGAAATGATTGGTTCGTGCGATAAATTTCGTGTTAGCAAATCAGCCTGAATGATAACAATTGTGGCGTTAAAGGGTTAGTTCACCCAAAAATGAAAATTCTGTCAGTATTTACTCACCCTCATGTTGTTCCAAACCTCTATGTGTTTATTTGGTCTGCTATACACAAAGGAGGATATTTGGAAGAATGTTTTAATCAAACAGATCTCATTCCCCATTGACTACCATAGTATTTTAGAAAATGCATACTATGGTAATCAATGGGGAATGAGATCTGTTTGATTAAAACATTCTTCCAAATATCTTCCTTTGTGTTCAGCAGAACAAATAAACACATAGAGGTTTGGAACAACATGAGGGTGAGTAAATACTGACAGAATTTTCACTTTTGGGTGAACTATCCCTTTAATGGGTAGACTAATTAAAAAGTAAGTAAATAACTCAGCCACTAGATATCACCGCTTTATGTCACATTAAATGGCCTGAAAACATGATGACTGTAGTGCCTTGCGTTATTATTTTGGAATTAATGTAAAAATACTTGATTCAATTTATACTTGGTTTTAATAAATAGAACATGACATACATTCTTAAAAATGCTGGGTTGTTTTAACCCAACTTTGGGTCAAATATGGACAAACCCAGCCATTGGGTTAAATTTTTTAAATGACATTTTTAACCCAACGTTTGGGTTTGTCCATATTTGACCCAAAGTTGGGGTAAAACAACCCAGCATTTTTTAGAGTGTAGTGTAGTGTAGAGTAGAATTGTGTTTAGTATGGCTTTTTTATGTAATGTTTATTTAACCAGGAACATTAATTGTAACAGTTTCACCCACATTATAATGCATTGCAGGGCCAGTCCTGTGGTGAAATGGTGGTGAACACTTGTGTGAAAACTGCAGAGTCAAGTGAAATGAACCCAGATCAATTAGAGGTGTTTATGGTCGACTGAACCCTTATTCACTCTCTCTCACCATGCAGAATGGATGACTTAATGCTATCAGTGCACAGCACCAAGCTGATCACCCACAATCCTTCTGCACCCTGTAATTCAATCACAATGACACCAGCCTGGACCGAAAGCTTCATTCAAAGGTCTGCTCTGCTGGGCTGATATTAGGGGCTGTTTAGACCAACATGAGGGACTAGTCAAGCAATAAGAACTATAATGATACCAGCATAATTTACTCCACAAAAAGAACAGAATCTTTTTTTCCAGCTAATTTCTGACCTTTAATGACAGATTATGATAGGCAGGTGGAAATTATTCATTATCGTTTATAGAATAGAATATGTCACTGTCAAACATCCAGTGGTTCTCTATAACTCATTTGGACATCAAGTCTCCTGGTTCCATCTAAGGATTAAAAAATGAATGTTTGTGTTCAGAATGGGATACTAAATAATAAATAGTATACACTACTACTACTACTGAATAGAAATACTACTTATACACTATGCTGCATGACATTTCAGCCTCAAGTAAAAATGGCTTTCAGGTAAGAATTATGTTAAAAAGATACTGAAATCTCACTGAAAATGGAAGTTGGCCATTTAATTGATATGTTATTTTATGCAGTGTACATTGTACTGCAGTTTTGGCAAATGACATCCAGGTATTCACAGCATATATACTATATTCAGCAGAAATACAGTAAATTGTATGCCATTCTGAACACATCCATTTGTCCAATTTTCATATTATATAACAGCTACATTCCATCCATATCTTTGTCAGTTCCCATAGGTATTCTGTTCTCAAGCAGGTCATCTGATCTGAACACCACAGACATGTTTATAAAGCCATTATGAAACTAGATCTCAGCAGCCGATGAGGAAGCACACAGATCGACAATATCGCACTGGTTCTTCCTACTCAGATCAGAGCCAAGCTGCATGGGTTCATCTGACATGACCAGCAGGCAGACGTGACCGCGTATGGGTTGGCATAAGGTGGCACCCTCCGTTCCCACAACCCTGAGCTTCCAGTCTCCACAGGAAACGGAGCAGGCATTAAAGGCTCATGCTCACGATGCTTACTTGGGTTTACAGGCGGAGAGAAAGAGAGAGCGCCTGCAGACTTTGCAAAACTTTCCATATTGCTTGTTAATGTTCTGAAAAGAAATATGGCTTCAGCTATGATTTGCCATCTTGTTCTAACTTGAGAGGCACATTGTAATCTGGGGCTCCTTTTTCCATTTTGGAAAGTTCGTTTTTAAAGAAAATGTCTGTAAGAATTTAATCAAATTCATTTAATATCTCTTAGCATTTCAAGTCAAGATGGCTCTGCTCTATTATGAAGCTCATGGCTTTCAATCATCACCATTCAAAAGTCAGCAATTGACAATTGAATCTTCCATGTTAAAATTTAAATACAAGATCTTGACCAAAGATTGATGCACCTCTTGATTGAAACAACGTCACATTTATTTCCATTAAGAGGTGCATCAATTTTTGGTCAAGATCTTGGATTGTACAATGCAAGAGTCCAGCACTCTCCTCCAGCACACCCCCAAGACTTTTAAGTCAAAGGAATTTAAGGTTTGGACTCAGAGGTGCCAATTCATGTGTGAAGATTATTCTTCATGCTCCGTCCCAACATTCTTTCACAATCACTGCAATAATGATCCAACCATAGAGCATTTTCCTATTTAAATCCACACTGTAACTATTTTTTTTTTTTTTGACTGGATCGGTCACTTCTATCTTCACTCCATTGTGACTTAAACCTGGTGAAGTACTTACATATTTTTGTGTTTTGTTCCTTGAATTAAACCTTGTGGACACAAATGGCACCCATTTCTTGGCATGCCTCACAGCCCTATAGTTGAAGAGCTCCACATCCCCTCCTCACGGGGCACGGGGACAGTAATGAGAGCTTTACATAAGTTTCTTCTGTTTTTTTATTGGACTGCATAACTTTAAGAGGCCTATACCAGGGCTGTATTTCTTTTGTTTGGATTACATCCCAAATTTCAAACAATAAAAAATCGCCTGGCTCATTTCCAGTCCTGAGTTCTGTGGGACAGCCTTGAGACTTGGTGGCGGAGACACCAAACCGGAGTTTTCTTTCAAACATACGTCCTGCTGAGTGAGAAAAAACGCATTTCTTTAAGGGATGTGAATCGTCTTTGTTTACGAAACCCTCAAGACTGTCTCAACCTTTGCTTCACACAAAGTGCTTTAGATCTTCAGATCCTGTTTTACACGTTTATGAATAGCTAGTTGTATTAAAATAGTTGTGAAGTTTCCTGCAGGAAAAAGCAGATCTCTTTGATTTCACTTAGTCAGCAATGAGAACAAATGGAGATCAAATGCAGAATCAAGCTTACTGTAAGTCTCCTGCTTCTGAGATGTTTTACAGTACATATAAGAAAAGGACCCCATATTTTCATCCCTATACTACACCTAATAACTCCATTGAATCCTCAAACTGTCAGTCAAACCTTGTAACTCCACCCCTCCTCTATCGTGAGCGAAGTGCTGCAAACACAGTTTTGAACGTCTTTGCTTGTTTGCACTGCAAGAGTAAACAAAGAACTGGTTATTTGAATAAATGCGGCATTTGTCTTTACTCGAAACACTATATAAAGGCATGTGTTATGTATTTGAAGAGCGTAGAAGAGTGTCGTAGTCTAGCATTTGTCGTCGAGTCAAAAAAAGAACTTAATTTTTAAAAACATGAGCCAAATAACAGGACAATCTGAGCACCAGAAAACCTAATAACCTATAAGTTGATAAAAAATAACATTACTTGATGTACCTACTGCCTCAGAAGCAGCCTTTCTAATAAAGGACAAAACACGTTTGTGCGAAATTCTTTGAAATTCGCTGGCCAAAAACTTTGTAACTCCAGCTTGATTTTGGTAGTCAATTATCGAATCAGTCTAATGACAGGCAATTATAAAGCTATAATAACTTTGACAATGTGACGTTTGAGGTTTCCGCCCGACAGATTTGCAATTTGCTTGGGTATGCGTACAATATACATGATGATTCATGCATACTCTGTACATGCTGGTTGCACATGTGCATTGACTTTATTTAAGTTATTAGTTTGTCCACAACACAAAAAATTTTTTGTTGGTTTAACTTAAAAAAGTAAGTTACTTGGTTGCCTTAAAATACAATGAAGGAGGAAAGTACTTTTTACAGTGTGTATCTCATGTAAAGTGACGCTAGGATATTGGTGCTAGTGTAGCATGTATCTCATGTAAAGTGACGCTAGTATGTTGGTGCTAGTGTAGCATGTATCTCATCTAAAGTGACGCTAGTATATTGGTACTAGTGTAGCATGTATCGCACGTAGTTAAAGAGACGCTAGTATGTTGGTGCTAGTGTTAGCATGTATCTGTTTGTATGTGTGCACTTATTGAGAAGAAAGAGAGTGAGGAGTGATAAGTAACTGTGAGAGATAGCCTGAGTAAGAAGAAGGAGAGAGCAGGGGGAGGAATAGGGGGCGAATGACTGAGACAGGGACAAAATGTCACGTGTATGCTGGAGAAAGTGCATAACCCCTCACAGGGCAGTCCCTAGACACAGCAATTGCATGAGCGGAGCCAGAACCTCGCAGACACGTCCGTCACGTCTCTCTGCATGCGTTTCAGTCTCATGCTGCCCTAACACCTCCCCCTGTCTCGTTTCGTCTTATTCAGCTCACTTCCTTGAAGCAAATCACCGTGGGATCAAGACTTTGTCTCAAATGTTACTCCTAAATTATGCTCTTTTCCAAGTGAATGTGAATGGTGACCTGGGGCTCAAAAAAGGACAAAAAGCTCCATAAAAGTAGTTAATATGACTTGCGCATGATGTCAAGTCTGCTAAAGCTGTACAATTGGTTTAATTGAGGAATCATTATTCACTAATAAACATCTCCTCTACCTTTACTCGTTCACATTTGCGTATATTCAAATACATAACGCCTAAAGTATACCCTGTTTTTTTTCACTTATGCAAAACTCAGCTTTTTAACGTTTTCACGCATGCGCTTGACAAAGGGCCACTAGAAAGTTTCATCCATGTCCATATTACATCTGTTTCTTTCCAGCAGATATAATTCATAAAACTGTCTTTGTACATGTTTAAACTAGTTGTGTAACTCCTCAAGCGCTTGTCAATGCAGGCATCTATTGTTGTTGCGTTTCAAGTAGTTTTTGTTGTTCCGTAAATTATTTTTCGACTGTGAAACAATGTCCTGGGCCAATGTTGCCAGCACCAACATACTAGCGTCCCTTTAACTACCTGAGATACTAGCATCACTGGTGTAACTACATGAATAGCTTAAAGGAGACATATCATGCAAAATCCACTTTTTTAGCCTTTAAATGCATTTTGTTGTATATTTGGAGTGTTTATAAGTACAGAAAAGATGAAATTATTCTCTTCAGGTGCTTCGTTTATATCTTTAGATTCTGTTTTGGTCATATTTTTCAACCTGTTCGGATTTTCCTGTTGTCTATTACGTTTTTTTGAACAATTACGTCACAGTATTTGCAGCGGAACTGACAAATAAGGACATTGACTACCGGTCCAACACTTCGAGCAATCCGCCATTATTATTTCTCGCTCCGATTTTGTAGTCCAAGCTCAATGATGCAGAAGTTACGAGAGGGCTAGTCAAAATGTTCGGTTGTTGGATGTAGTGACCTGAAGCACTTCAAGGATCCCCAATCCAACAACCTCCGCCAGTATACAGAAGGGTTTGCCGATCGACTTCGTTTGAATGAGGGGTAAATTCCTTCTATCATTTAGCTGCTGTGTTTTCTGACGCGTTCTAAACGTAAGTTATCATATTATTATCATACAGATTTTTAGTGGTAAGATCAGACCGCAGTCATTTATCTTGTCAGTGTGCTTGTTTTAACAAGAGAAATAGTCGACTTTCACTAATAACACAACATAGTTAACTTAACGTTACATACCACTGCATCCATATGAAGAAGTTGTTCTGCAGGTTTGTCGTCGTCTTTTTCAAATCGCTTGCTCTGGCTCGAATATGTAACGCTTGATGGACAAGTCTTCCGTTGTTGACATTTTGTTAACGTGTGAATAAAAATGTTCTTTGAAACTATAGTAATCGTATATCTCTTATCAAACTACAATAATGGCTGAACGCGGGGAGTTGAACCGACCGTGAACTCAGCGACCTGGAGAGCGGGCGGGGAAAGACGCAACTCCTTTTTATTTAAAGGAGACGCTTCAAATCAGGTTGCTCACAGAAGCACATCAGAAAAGGGGTAGAAAAGGGGCCTGTTGAGCTATAATAATGAGGAATTCAGACCCAAGCATTGCAGTTATGCTTTATATAGACCTCAAATGTATGATTTATAAGTAAAAATGAATGATTTAAAAGTACGATATGTACCCTTTAAGTTAAGCCAGGTATGGTTAAACTTTTACAGCTTGGAAGAAATTAGTTCACTGAATGTAGAATATGTTCGAGTAGAATATCCTCTCTGAGCCCCTCTAGCAAACAGCAAGCCAAATCCGTTTACTTACGCTAAGATGATATAATCCCAAACTTTTGAATATTCGCAACTGATTTTTTTTCTTTAGTTAACCTTTTGATTTGAATCACTCACATCAGTAAAAATCAGACTACTATTCTTACAATTGAGGTAAAGTGGTTTGCTTATACAGTGTGTTTGTCAACTGGAGTGTTTATTTTGAACCCAGCTCTTCCCTAAACTCTACCCAACTAGGTCAAGCTGAGCTGACCCAGGAATTGCAGACAGAGCATAAAAGGAAACTGAAGGTCATGGGGGAAGGGATGCCTCTGCTGCTGGGGTCCGGTCTTACTTCCCAAGGTGAGGACAAACGTCCCTAATTTTATCCCCATGCACCCTCCATACATTAACCCTTCCATTAAGTCAGCATTCCTTAGCTGTCTGCCCGAACTGGCCATGCAAGTGGTTTTACGCTACCAATTAGGCATCCGCAAACCAAGCAGGAATGCTTGAGCCCATAGTTAATCATAGAGGACTTGAGCCGTTAACGAAGCTTTGGTTTCCCATCCTTATAAACTTCAAGATCTGCTTAAGTTTGTTGCGCATAAGTTTTGTGTATCCTATTGAGGTTTGGTGTAGAGAGGATGATGACCGGGTTGCTTTTTGATGGACTGTGGTTCAGTTTGGCGCTAGTCATTTCTGCAGAAGCCTCATTTCTGGAGAAGTGTTGCATAAGGGGAATTCACAAATCAGTCATTTGGGATTAGGAAGCATCTGTCTTCGGAGTGAGAAAGACGGATTCAAGCCCGTTAAAGCTCTAGTGGGCTTAATCAAGGTTGTACCACAAAAATGTAAAAGTGCAGAGTTTTGAAACTTAAAGGGAAAAAAATCTATACACTTGCATAATGATTGAACATTTGAAGCCTGTTTCCAACTCAATTATATATATATATATATATATATATATATATAATGTTTTTATGGAATTGTGATTCTCACAATGTGACTTTTTCAATCTTGCAAATTGTGAGTTGTTTCTCCCAAATTGCAACTTAATATCTTGCTTTGTGTCTTTTTTGTCTTAAAATTGCCACTTTTCTCTCATAAATTGCTACTTTTCATTTCTCATGACAACTTTATTCTCATAATGGCAACTATGTCTCACTAAGTGACTTTTTTTCTCGTAAATTGCTACTGTATATCTCACAATGAATCTTTATATCTCATTCTTTCACCTAAATTGTGAATATATTTTGTTGTGCCATTATACAACTTTTTTCATGTAATTGCGACTTTATATGTCACAATGTGACGTTATATGTAACGTCATATCTCCCATCTGTGACTTTATACATCAAATTTATTTCTTATTTTAAACAATATCGTACATTGACCTTTTTATTCGGAAAAGGACATAAACTTCTATCGAATCATTTGTATTTACAAAGGGAACTGATAGGATTGCACTTTTTTAAAGGTGCAGTGGCTAATTTCAGCATTACTAAACTAAATAAAAATAAAACAATTCAGGGAAGAAAGATTTATACGGGTTTGGAAAGACGTGGGATGAGTAAATGATGTAAGATAATTAGTTCGTCCACTTTATGATTGAATATGGTGCATTAGGCCGGGGTACGTTGTATCTCTCTTGCACTTATCTTGTGGCTGAGCTGTGATCATAAATCACGTGCGGTGGAAATTCCACGCTTCAGTTCACTAAATATAAGAAATGGATGATGAAAGAGAGGCTGAACTTTGACTTGGTAATCTGATTCTTTTAGCCTAATTATAGGGGGCAGTTCAGCAGGGTCAGGGTCACTCTTGAAACCAGCACCCAAAGCTGCAGATGACCTAAATAGCCAGCATTGCTTTGTAAAGAATGGCAAATACTGGAGGAGTGATGGGGGATGGGGTTTCTTGACGTCAATGAGACTGTGCCAGAAATGTGCTTTTCCATGTGTGTGTACGTGGGTGTGTGTGGGCTTGAAAGGTGAGTGTGTGTGCTGTTTCCATATGAGTGTCTGGGAGAGATAACACACAAGTGAACCATTATGTGTGTTTGTGGATGTGTGTATGTGTGTGTTTTCTCCAAAAGCTGCAGTCTCAGCAGGGATCAGGGTCAAATTTGAAGTACTCACTGGAATTTGAGTTGACAAAGCCCATTTTTCCTGTTATAAACAAAACCTGTGTGACGCATAATTTCACGAGACACCATTGGAAAATGTAATTGTTCTGAAGCAATGTTGTTGCACTAGATGTGCTAACACTTTATCATGAGCTTTACAGTAACTGTACACCACTCTAATCTGTATAACGGTATGATACAATCCATCTGATAACAGAAACACACAACAACTTCTTTTGTAAACATCCCCTTAAAATGAAACATTATTTTAAAAACTTTTCTTTTTTTTTTCATTTGTATAAAATTTAAATATTATATTTAAAATATACTGGATGTAGGGTATTATATATATTTTTAATTATAAATAAATAAATGAATATATATATATATATATATATATATATATATATATATTCATTTATTTATAATTAAAAAAATATATATAATACTCTACATACAGTATATTTTAAATATAATATTTGTATATAATTGAAATATTGTATTTAAAATATAGTGTATGTAGGGTCTTATATATATAACATTGGATTCCTATTATATATATATAACATTGGATTCCTGGGTTATTTATTCAAATATTTTTAAACGTTTGTTCTCAATTGTATACAATTGAAACATTATTTAAAATATATGTGATATGGAATTATAAAAATTCATGTTTATTTTTGTAATATTTAATTACATAACTGACATAAATACATAATTGCATATATGCTAAACGTAAAATTGTAAATGATAAGTGGTAAAATATTTGTTGTTATTAGAACCACAGATTTGTGTGGGAAAAAAGCACAGGAAGTGAGGACGGCTAATTACACGGAGATGTGTTCCAGAGGAAATGTGTGGAGGTTGTTTGTGAAAGGATCTGTGCATTCACACAAAGAACAAAGAAGAAAATAATTTAAACCAATCTGACTGCTATGTCTTTCATGCACTGTAATCTTGCTTTTGTGTTTGTTAACTCTTCCAAACACACGTATAAAAGCATAGTCAACTCTGCATAAAAGCTCTACTAACACCATTAAATAGTTAATGATGAGAAAGATAACTATACGCCTTCTTAAATGATAGTTCATGTGACTTATAATCTTGAGGTCAGAGGTTGAGAACCTGCAAAATTGGACTCACTCAAGACAAATGATGCCGTCATTCAGCCATCTAATTACATGAATTGTGGCACTTGTGTGACAGGAAAGCACTTGTGGATCATGACTCACCTACAGCTTCTGTGTCATAATACTCGGAATCCAGCATTGTTTAATCACAATAGAAGGAAAATTCAATCAATCAATCAATCACTCTTTGGGGTTTGACATTAACAACAGTTATTAACCTGCCAAAATATGTGTGGATTTCAGCAGTGGCTTGTAAGGCACTCACTCCTACTAGTCACATTGGCAGGTTGAATTACATATGTAGCTTAAATATACATTTTTTGTCAATTGTAGTCATTTAATAATGTATCTGAAATAATAAACTAAGAGCAAACTTGTCAAAAATATAGATTTTTCAATCCCTATCGATACTGAAATATGTGAAACGCTTCCAATACTCATTTTCCACAGAATAGAAAGCTTACACAATACCATTTGCGCTTTATTCTCACTCTCTCTCTCTGACAGCAAGTTGACACAAAGTTTAATTTGCTCTGGATGAATATTGTTGGCGTTACTGGGCTTATATTTTTCCTTGATAAGGTAATCCCAGTATCTATAATAAATATTCCAAATATTTCGTACTGAAAAATACCAATACAAATGGTTCAGTCACTGTCCTGCTCAATATTTGTGTTTTCTGTGTGTTTTGATGCTAATCAGAGTATTGTGTTGTTAGCAACATACTAATGTTAAACTGTATTGAAATAAATACTAAATCGAGTCTACTGTGCGAGATGCTCCCTATAAAGTGTTACTAACAAGGTTCAATGATGATTAGGGTGCTGTCTAAAGGCACGTTCACATATAATGCCAATATATGACTAACGTGTTTATTATAAACGCACTGCAGTTTTGTCGTCTTTCTCTTTAAAATTGCATGAATTTTGATTGGCTGTGAATGTTTTTATCGTTCATTAGCTGGAAAATCATTCTGAAAGTGATTCCAATGATATCATTCATCTGTGTAGTTATCGTTATGTTGTGGACTTCCATATTTTCAGAATAAGAATGGTTATTAACTTGATGTGAATGCACCTTAATAAGTGTACTCCCTATGTAGACAGTAACATTTTAGAGCAAAGTCAATAATTGGACAGCTTTTATAGAAAGATACACTTTGAACAGAAACTAAACTTCTTAATGTCTTTAGATTAGCTGCATGCTAACGTCAAACTCTGTTGTAATCAATAGAAAGTAAGATCTGTGTCTGACATAACAAGGGTGCTATATGCTAATACTGATGAACTTTAAACAGCCTTAAAGCAACACCAAACCTGACAGTTTGCATGTTCAGGCAATGTCTATTTTAGCGTCTCCTGACCTTTGACACAATCCCTGAAGTGTTTGACAGTAACTAGATACAGTTTGAACTCTCAACTGTTCTGAACAACTAACTGGACCAGGGGTCTGTTTCGTGTAAAACGACTTAACCACCGTTGTACGATTCATCGTTGAAGAAATTAAAGGGATTTAAAGTTCACCCAAAAATTACCCATCCTCAATTTGTTCCAAACCTGTGAATTTCTTTCTGCTGTTGAACACAAAGCAAGATATTCTGAAGAATATGGGTAAACAAACAGTTGAATGGATCCCATTGACTTCCATAGTACACTCTCAGAAAAAAAGGTACAAAAGCTGTCACTGGGGCTCTACCTTTTCAAAAGGTACACTTTTGTACCCAAAGGCTGTATATTGGTACCTTAGTGGTACATATTAGCACCTAAAATGTACATATTAGCACCTAAAAGGGACATATTAGCTCCTGAAATGTACACATTAACACTTCAAATGTACATTTTAGCACCTAAAATGTACATATTAGGACCTAAATTGGATATATTAGCTACTGAAATGTACACATTAACACTTAAAATGTACACAATAACACTTAAAATGTACATATTAGCACCTAAAACATACATATTAGCACCTAAAATGTATTAACACCTAAAATGTACATGTTAACACTTAAAATGTACATATTAACACTTAAAATGTACATATTAGCACTGAAATGTACATAATAGCACCTAAAATGTACATAGTAGCAATTAAAAAGTACATATTAGCACCTAAAAATGTACTTATTAGCACCTAAACTGTACATATTAAAATCCTAAAATGTACATTTCAGCACTTAAAATGTCCTTATTAGCACCTAAAATGAACAAAAGGTTACCTTTTGGAAAGGTACAGCCCCAGTGACTGCTTTTGTACCTTTTTTTTCTGAGAGTGTTTGGAAATAAAAATACTAGGGGGTCCATCAACTGCTTGGCTACTGACATTCTTCGAAAATAACCCCATGCTTTACCCCAGAACGGTTCCAATGGATTGCACCAGTTCAGTTTGCATGGCCTCGCTAAAATGACATTGACTTAGCTGGTGCCCCACTTCCTCTGCCACTTCCTTTCCTGTCAGCCACAAGCTTACGGGAACAGTGTGACGCAAGACCAAACAGAGCAGTGCTAAATGTTTTAGCAACTCATAAGCAGTCAGCCAGCTCGATATCACACAAATTCCTAACCTTGCTCTCTCACTCCTAACAGAAACAATCATTCATCATGTTCAGCCTCAGGCTGCTCAGAGACGTGCAGAATCCACCCCTGCTAGCCACAAAAGCACAAAGCGGCTTTACATAGGAATATTTTCACCATTGTGTCACTTGATTTTAGCAATTGGAGATTGATTGGGACACGGGTTATTTGATTAGATTGAAGAGGTTGGTGACATCAAAGGAAAGCCATTTAAGAGGCAGAACAAGTTATTAGATTTTGAGGACAGGTATGAAGACTTGACCTTTTTTTTTTTTTAATTATCATTATTATTTATTTTTACTTTAGTGAGTGCAATGATGAGTGGTACACAATAAGGCCGGGGACATGTGTTTATTTTTGGTAACACTTTAGTTTAGGGTCCAATTTCCCACTATTAAGTTATTTATTAGCATGCATATTACTAGTTTTGGCTGTTTATCAGTACTAGCACATATTAAAGCCTTATTATGCATGACCATATTTGCACCCCTTAATCCTACCCAATACCTAAACTTAACACCTACTTAACTATAAATAAGCAGTAATTAGGAGTTCCTTGAGGCAAAAGTAGTAATTAATATCTAGTTAATAGTGTGAATTGTACCCTAATCTAAAGTGTGACAATTTTTTTTTACTACACCGGTGTTTAAAGAGATGAACGTCCTTCCAAACCTGTACGACTTTCTTTCTTCTGCGCAATACAAAGAAACTGTTTTTGTCCACACAGTGAAAGTCAATGGGGTCCAAAAGAAAACATTGATGTAAAAAACTGTATTGGACAATCATAGCATCATAGTTTCTGCAAGGAAAAAATGACAATAAAACTGTATGATTTTCTTCTGTAATACAAAAAAAGATATTTATTTGTGTCCAGACAACAAATATTGGATCCCATTGACTTTCACTATGTGGACAAAATAACATGGAGGCATTTTCCAAAATATCGAATATGTCTTTAGACGAAAGAAAAGGTATAACAACAATTTGATTTTTTTTTTCAGTTTTTCATTCAATATGTGATTAATATATTTTACTCAGTAGAAAACAAGAACATTTTTAAAAGAAAATAATTTTGCGTAATGGGTTAAGTGGATAGTTCTCCTCAAAAAATGAAAATTGTGTGATTTACTCACCCTCATGTCATTCTGAGCTTGTATGATTTTCTTTCTACTGTGGAATATACAGTAAAGAATTTATTTAGAAGAATTTTGGTAGCCCTGAAACTTTCGTCTAGCTTTCTTATGGCTTCAAACATTCTAAAATATAGCATAAAAGGTATGATATCCTATTTTTTTTATCCCGTTTTCTCATTTTATTAAAAAGAGCAGTCAGGACACTCAAAACTTAATGTATAGTGTATCATTTACATTTCAACCCGTTTCATTTTTTAGGCATGCTATCCCTTTAAATTTCTCAATACTCAAAAGTTAACATACAATTTAATAATTCGCTCTAGATATTTTTCAGAATGTTGCTAACCAAACCGTTTACTATTGTACTGTATAAACCAAAAAACAAAACAAAAGAAAATGTCCCACAGAAGAAAGAAAGTAATACAGGTTTGGAAAATGACACAAAGGTGAGTAAACACTGACTGAATTATCATTTTAGATGACTATTTTTCCAAGCATTAAATTGTGCGGTAATATACAGGACGTCTACTCAGTAAACCGTTTTTAATGAAAAATATAATTATTTCCTGTAAAGGGTTAAATCCGAAGAATAATTGTGTTAAATCTCAGCAAGGTTGCCTTGACCTCCTCCGTGTCCCTCACTAACTCACTGTTTGTTGACGAGGTCCTTATCATTGCTTCTCATTACATTCAGGATCCCATGTGCTTGTGGCGTCTTGGCCATGTGCACTTTGTACTTATCCTCCCACTCTCTTTTTCACATGGCATCTGCTCTGTCCTCCTCCTGCACCGATCGCGTCAGCAGCGCTCAGTCATCCGACCGGCATGAAGCACTGGAGGCGGTCACAGAGTACACCAAAACCCCCTTTCACCCTCCTCTTTCCTCCGCAACAACCCGTCCCTGTGCAAAACGGCTCTCGGCACCTGTTTGAAATCCTATCATGAATTATGTTATTGATTTTTTTTTACCCTTTTATTATGCTATTCTTGCCGTAGTTTCAAAAAAATATCACTATCGCATGCATGGCCTTTGAGTGGGTTATTTTTTACTTCAATGCATGTTTTGAACTCCATCTGGAAACGATGGTCGATGCAATGACAGACGCTTTGAGAAACAGGTCCACAAAAAGACCCGTTTTTTGAATCCACTGGAGAATTCGAGCCCCACTTTACCACAAGCGCCTCTCATTTTCCTTGTGCCCCAAGCCAAAAGAACCACTGGGAAATTAAATCAGGAATTATTAGATCACCTACTAACACTCTAGACATGGAAAAAGTTGCATGAATAAATACATATTGTTTAAAAAAGTTACAAAAATAGGTTTATTTTAGGTAAGACGTCTGGAGGTTTTGTCCACGAACTTAAGTGGACAAAGAGAGACAAGAAAAGTTGCGTGACTTTCTTTTTTCCGTGACACTAAACACTAAAACGCAGTTTCCTTGCAGTGAAAGTGAACGGGACAGATGTTTTCGATGCCCAAAAAATTAAGGATCATACTCCATCCGACTTCTGCACTATGCATCTTTAAGCCATACGATAGTCATTACCTGAAAATCTTCTCCTCTGCATATAATATATATATTTTTTCAAGTTTGCCGCTCAATAACTCCAGTCCCCATTTACTTTAGTTGAAAAGAGCAGCCAGGACACCAAAAAATTCTTCAGAAACAGAACAAATCAAATGGGTTCTGATGACATTATTTTGAATCATTTACATTTCAACCAGTTTTCATTTTATTGGCGCACTATCCCTTTAAATTTTGTCTTTGTGTAGCAAAAAAATGCTATACAGGTGAAAACACAATCCGTCTTTTGCTCTGAAATCAAAATGAATGTTCTTTTTCTGATTTTAGTTTGGTGGGTGCACCAAATAACATAATTGCAACTTATTGCAAGAACAGGTCGTCATGTGTCTCAAAAGAGCAGAGATTCGGCTACAAAGAAAGCTGTGGCCCTTCACTCCTTCAGGCTTCAGATAACAGACAGTGCTGAGATTACATTACACCCCTCAGTTTCTCACAGGGAGCATCATGCGTCACACTGATCTAGGCTAAACTTTTCCCAACCGACTGTATATCTGCAATCTCACAAACGCAGCTCAGATCACCACACAAGTAGGGATTAGTGCAGGTATATGGTTTCCTAGTTCCAAGTATCTCATCAACTGAAGCTTTCTTCATATGGATGTAGAAGCAGCTCAGACTGGTTATGAATGATATATCAAAAGGGATTGGATTTCAGGGGTGTGTACTACTATGAGCTCGAATCAAATTGGAGTTTGCTGCTTTACAAGAAAATAAAAAAACGGAAATACCTTCGCTTCCCCAGGGATAATGGGTGGACCTTATTCTTATAGCATAGGTATAAGCATTATTTATTGTAATAGTGCACCTGAAAATGAAATTATGTTGTAATTTGCATGCCTATAGAGCTTGACACCCAGATTCATTCACTTGAATTATTTGTAAAAGAGCACCTGATCTCATTCGAAAAAGTAAAGTGTGCCTATTCTGCTTCTGGCTTTCTAATTTTGTTTCAGGCTTATATGCATTCACAATAAAAAAGAAACACTTTAATTTTATCATTATATGTTGTAGCCTCACCTCACCACAGTGTCTGAAAAGGTTCAATGACGTATCATGTATCTCTAAACTCCTCCTTTCTGAGAATCTGATTGGTCAGATGGCTCAGTCTGTTGTGATTGGTCTACTCTGCTTTGATTGGTCAGATGGCCCAGTCTGTTTTGATTGGTCTACTTTGCTCTGATTGGTCAGATGACCAAGTCTGTTGTGATTGGTCTACTCTGCTTTGATTGGTCAGATGGCCCAGTCTGTTTTGATTGGTCTACTTTGCTCTGATTGGTCAGATGGCCCAGTCTGTTGTGATTGGTCTTCTCTGCTCTGATTGGTCAGATGGCCCAGTCTGTTGTGATTGGTCTACTCTACTCTGATTGTTCAGATGGCCCAGTGTGTTGTGATTGGTCTACTCTGCTCTGATTGGTCAGATGGCCCAGTCTGTTGTGATTGGTCTACTCTGCTCTGATTGGTCATATGTCCCAGTCTGGTGTGATTGGTCTACTCTCTGATTGGTCAGATGACACATTCTGTTGTGATTGGTCTACTTTGCATCCTAAATACATTTGATATTTGACATTTGATTCATACACGGAACATAGACACAATATTACTACTGAATCTGCACAAAAGTAAGCAAATCAATTGTGAACTTGTGAACAATTAATAACCAAAGCACAAATAATTCACAATATTTAATTTCTGGAGCTCATGTTTTCTTAACAAGGACAATTTTCAAATGCGTTTTAGGTGATGATACGTTTCAATTCATATATAACATGCCTTTGTTTTTGTAGACTTAATTTTATTCCATTTAAGTATGAGTAAAATGAAATAAATGAACGACAATATTAAATTATTGACTTAAAAAAATAAAGTAATTGGTAAATGAGGACAGAATTTTTTAGGTCCAATGACTTTGCTCTGTTTGTGAGTTTTAGGACAAATTACGTCTGGTCTTGAAATATAATTCTAGTTTCCAGAAAAAAGTGTGTGGATTGTCTGTTACTGTTTTGAGTATTGTGGGTGTTTGTGAGAGTGAATCACCGGCCCGTCTGTGTGTTTCTCCACTTGTTTTGTTTGGCAGGCGGATCACGTTGTGTGGCAGACGGGCTTTTCTGCCTAGACGACACAGCTGGCCTGTCCTTGAAACGACCTTGTGCTCGCACATATACCTGTGTGGACTCTTTGTGCGCTCCTCGTCCTCCGTGTGACTGCGCTTGCTTAAGTGAGCAGGCTTTGTGTGAATGCGGCAGTTAGTGTCTGACTTCCATAAAGCGGCATCTGTTGTACAGGGGAGGAGGATAAAGCCCGTTGAGGGTCGCGTCTCAGATTACCACGAGCAGATTAAAAAATAAACACTGCATGAACTTGATCCAGCCACTCTTTTAGGGGATACACACTTTGGCAAAGCTAACAATGCATCCTTAAGAAACTCTGCAATGATACTGAGGAACTGGCTGACTTAATATAGCACTAATACCTTTAGACATAATTACTATTTCAACTCTATGACTCTGCCTAGTTTTTTATGCACAATATGCAACATGGCATCATGACTTTTGCGTAAACATACACGCCACTTTCAAGTCAATGAATAAATCAATAAAGAGTTGAAATAAAGTCGTTATTTTTGTTTGTTTGTTTTTTTTTACAAACAAAAAGTGTTCTTGTCGCTTGATAAACTTAACAGTGAGCCACTGTAGTCACTTGGACTATTTTAACAATGTCTTTAATAACTTTTCTAGGCCGGCATGTTTCAATCCCTCAAGAAGCCTATGGACTAGTATGGAGGAGCTCTCAGATTTCATCAAAAATATCTTGATTCATGTTCCGAAGATGAACGAAGCTCTTACGGGGTTGGAACAACATGAGGGTGAGTAAATGCTGACATAATTGTCATTTTTGGGTGAACTATCTCTTTAAGTCAACGGCATTCATAAACGCGTGATTTGAGCGATAAAAGCTCAAATCGCTAAAGCGAAAAGCGATTATGCGTGTTGATAGCACGCCAAAAATGGAAATACGAATTGGCGTGTCATACATACGCCATTTCATGAGATCAGTCTGCAATATTAATGGTTCGGTTTTACAATTTTTTTTATAATTACTCATAGTTTCATAAGAGTAAACAATTAAAAAAACTGTAAGATCCACACAAATTATGCACACAACATGCAAAACGTCACACATCTCATGCAAAAATAAATACTTAATTCAAAACTATTTTAACTATTCAAAAAAAAGTTTTGCTTGGGATGCACAAAAAAAATTATTCCAATTATATTTCAAGCAATTTAAAAGCATCACGTCTCAGCTGTATATCGGCTATAATATATTTATAATATATTTAGCATTCATTTTATAAAAACGACTTAAATACAGTATATCGTTCATTTTTTCTAATTGGGCTGATACCGATAACATTAAAAATGAACATATATTGGCATATACTGATAGTGTGTGTGTATACTATATATATATATATATATATATATATATATATATATATATATCAGTCATTATTCATTGAAAATCTCTCTCTTTCTGTGTAGCTGAGTACATTCAAAGGTGCTTCAAGATGTCAAATATTCCCAAATAGAACTGATAAATAGACACTGTTCACTTCATCATTTAAAAAGTTTTTCATTTAATTCATTTTTAAGTGGCACCACTTCGGAAGAACACAGGGGTGAACTATCAATTAGCATCAAAAAAGTGATGTTGCATAATGTCTATTGCAAATAAAGTTTTATGAAGCAAATCTCATGGCCGTGCAGGTTATGTGCAGCTAGGTCCACTGAATGCCCTGCTGCTTAATTGACGCCCTGTGGTGTGTGAGCATTGCTTCATCAGGAGAGTGATTGACAGGAGAGCTGATGGCTGAGGCAACACGGCCCCGGGCAGAGAACTGACAGGGAGATCCATGGGGAGCAGAGGAATATTGTGCACAGGAGCAGTCGGCTTCAAAGCAGGCTTACTGTGCATTATTAAAAGCCTCCTCGACACCTGCACAGTCGGCAGGAGACACAACAGACGAGGGCAGGAACGCGCTCTGGGGGCGAATGCATGAATGTATATGTCCGGGCGCACACACTGTGCAGGTGTGAAAGAAAGATCAAGCCAGGATAGAGGTGCAGATGGAGCCGCAGGTACACAGAGACACCACCTACTGGCCGGTTTACTGTATAATTACTATAATTACTATATTTCTCGAGAGTCTTTTAATGGAAGCACATGTTTATGCTGCAAAGAATTATGATACGCTGGGATTTTGGAGTCTAGACGTGAAGGTTTCCTCACTCAGCATGTCGTCTACTGAGAATAAACAGGGGGAATTTAAGTTCACCCTTGTGTTTAGTATCCAACTACACTTTTTGTACGTTTGTACATGAAAAAACCTTCTGCTATGCTTTCCAAAATTTGTTTTATGGTTGCAAGGGTGTTGCTATATGGTTGCTAGAGCGTTCTGGTTTTTAATTTTATATTAAAATTTTATATTTTAAATTTTATAGTTTTATATTTTAATTTTTTGTATTTTTTTGCTAGATTGTTGTTATTGGTTGCCAGGTGTTCTGTTTGGTTGCCAGACTTTTGCTATGTGGTTGCTAGGGTGTTATGGTTGGTTGATAGACTGATGCTGTGTGGTTGCTAGGGTGTTATGTTTGGTTGTTTGCCAGACCGATGCTTTGTGGTTGCTATGGTGTCCTGGTTGGTTGCCAGACTGATACTGTGTGGTTGCTAGGGTGTTATAGTTAGTTGGTTGCCAGACTGATGCTGTGTGGTTGTTAGGTGGTTCTGGTTGGTTGCCAGACTGATACAGTGTGGTTGCTAGGGTGTTATGGTTGGTTGGTTGCTAGACTGATACTGTGTGGTTGCTAAGGTGTTCTGGTTGGTTGCCAGACTGATGCTGTGTGGTTGCTAGGGTGTTCTGGTTGGTAGACAAACAGTTTTTTTTGTGCATAATTTTGAAATTCTCATTCTGTATTCACCATTCAGCATCTGTTACCTTCAGCTAAATAAGTTTTAAAAAAAGAATATCTAATATAATTATTGAACTCCCAGATCTGGCCATTGAGAAAAGACAGAGAGCCTGGGGTCTAGAAAATATTAAGACAACATTAGATAGACAACTCTCAGATGAAATGTGGACCATATTCAGACAGAAAAAAAAGTATTAAAACAGGCCTGGTATTGATGTTCCCTCTCTGTGGGCATATGAGATTACAGAAAGGATCAGATAACGCACCCTCGCTCCATCCTCGATTCTGGGCCGAGGAATATAAAAAGACTGTCTGACCTCCACCCATCTCCAGCCACTCACTCTGTATTTTTCTCATATTGCTACACAATGAAACCCAGCACTGCAGCAACTGAAGCAGAGCAAAAAGGGTAGGTCGCATTTGAACCCACTCCCCCATTAAGAAAATCTATAGCGGATGCTTCTACTTTGACAATGAGACCTCATAAATAAAGCAGGAGGTGCTCGTCTTAATGGCTTACTATCTCAGACACTGTCCCACAGACACACAACTAGACATATACACACTTAATCCTCTCCATTACCATCTACTTCCCGTTCTTTATCATTATCCACTAAAGGAAAGAAGCTGTTATCACACATAATAAAAACACATATTCAGGCTTATTATTGGCTTGTCGTAATAGATGGAAATGAATTTAAACCTGCACAGTGCTATCGAGACAGTTATATTGAACCATATCTATATAAGACCTTTTAAGCAAAAGAAAAAAAGCTCTCTCATATTGTGTAAGGCAAGTGAGATAATTGGAAACCATGCAGACCTTTGTAAGCCTGGCAGCTCTTTGTGTTGTGAATGTATAGAATTAACCACTAGGAGGAAAACACTTCAGACACAGATACAGTACCTGAACCAGCTCAACGTCTTTTTATATTTATTAATAATTTTAACTGAATTAATTCATTCATTAATCAAATGAATCCCAATTATTAGCATATATGAATATTTGCCAAGAAAAAAATTTAAATAATTTATTACAGAACAGTTTTTGTCCGCAAGTTGCTATGAACAGTCATTAGATAATTGACATTTAGCAAACTACAATTGTGCCAAATTTGTATTGCACAATACAAACCTTAACCATTTTTGTGTTTGTTTTTAATTTAAGAGACATTACAATTTTTTATTCTTTTTTATAGTCACAAAATCAATACATTAAATTAACAGCTCATTAAATTAACAGCTCTAGTTCATGGTTATTTCATGAAAAGTAGCGCTGACAAATAAATTAATCCTGAAGTTTGTAAATATGTTAGATGTGATTAATCGATTTAACAGCTTTAATGATACACTGTATACATATATAGTGTGTACATATATAAATATATATATATATACAGTATATATATATATATATATATAATAGCAGCAGACAAATGTTTTTAGACCAACTTCGAAGCCAAAGCCTCAGCAAGCAACGTTTAAACTCAAATGGACCAGTTATTATCATCATTATGCAGTCTTCTTTGCATACTGTATAACAACTGATTTAGAGTGATTAGCCTGTTCATAATTTAGCACCTGGAGGCTTGTTCCCGCTCAATTTGATTTTCAAATGAAGTTGCTGGAAATAAGTTCTGTAAAATGAGCAGCCATGAACACGGCCAGCAAGCTTGAGCTGCCATTTCGCACAGAGGAAATCCAAGGGGGAAATGTTCCTTCTGAAAAATGTGGCTGCCGTGGTAAAATGACCTCCGTGAAAATCAGAGCAAATTGGATAACGACTGGCTGTTGTCAAAACTTGTTTGCTTCAATTCATTTGCGAATAACAAGCCGTCTGTGGAAGTGCATTCGTTTTGTTTGTCTTCTTACAACTCACTGGCCTTTTAACTGACAAGTACATAAACTCCAATCTCGTTTTACAATGCTGTGGATATGACTTCTGCTCCTTTATTGAGTTTTACTGATATCTGCTTGATCTTTAAGGCCCCGTCCACACTACTGCGTTTTCGTTTAAAAACGGAGACCTTTTGCTACGTTTGCACAGTCTCTCGTCCAGACTGAAACTGAAAAAACGAAGACCTTAAACGGAGAAGTTTAGAAATGCTGCAGCCGTTTTGAATCTCCAGGGCGTTTTAGTGAAGACGGGACAAAACAGAGAATTTTAGAAACGATGACGCAGAGGCTCACGCTCGCCTCTATAGTTATCTCATCACTTTGTAGGCCAAATTGCGGAAGTAAGTTAGCATTTAGCAGTCTATGGGATTTTTTAATGGGTTTTTGCTAAATTGTTTTTGAAATTTCTCTCGGATCTGTTTTGCCTCCATTGCTGCTTCAACAAGTGGACCTCACAACTGCGTAGCTAAATAAGAGTCTGTGAATAGTGGCTGATGGAAAATTAAGGTTTAAACACATTTATATTTCCATCATTAATGATTTAACTCATCCACCCGCAACCCACCTGCAATTAACCAAAATGTATTTTTTATCACTCGACCCGGCCGGCCTGTGGATTATCCGCAGTGGGGATATAACTGCGATCCATGCATCACTAATGGGAATGCGAATAGATAGCTAATGTATGTAATGGGGCATTCAAGTCATGTCGGAAAGATCATGTTTATGAGTTGAATGAACAAGAATGCCACCACAAAGTTGTAATTACAAGTGAGAAACTCTGAACTTGAGTTGGGGACGTGTCAGTGTCAATAAAACGTTTGGCAGAACAATAAATACAAATAAGTAGAAGTAACAAATAGTAAAAAAGTAGTTAGTACTGGTAGAAGTCTCAGTGTCCGAAGTGGCTGTAAAAAGTGTTTATGGAAGTAAATTGGGTCACACATGCTTTTTCATGTGGACTTTAATAGTAAGAACTTTCATTGGTTTCTTCTCATTACTCTTTATCAGTTGATTTATGTGCACATAGTCTAAGTAAATATCTTAATCCATACAGATTACTCTGTAGCATAGCCAATAAATTCACTCAGAAGTTCCATCGGACAAAAGAGAAGTGTCTGTGAAACTCTTGTAATGTTTGTATTGGCCAACGAAAAAACCTGCATAGAGCTAACGTGGAATGTGTCTGTAAGGACAGATAGACGCCTGTTTGATTTACATTGGTTTTCCTCGACTAAAATGGAAAAGAAGGCAGATGAGGCACTGGTGGGGGAACAGCTGGCACTGTGACTCTCTTTGATGTTTTCAAATAAACGAGAATCCTTGAAACCTGAATGTTGCACATTAAAGACCTTTTTCAACTCTGTAGCTTTCAGAGAAGGGCATCTCAGTTCACGTGGTACTAAAACGCTCAACACCAACCCACGGCCTCCAGACTGCAGACATAACGCATGAAATAAGCCATAGTCTGCCACTTAACTGTCACGCTTTTACCAACAAAAAAAGTCCTAACTAAACAAGTAAAAGACATTTGGACGCTAACACTATAGCAAAGCTGCTGAGTGCTGTGTTGGGGAATATTGTGGAGTCAACTTAAGCAAGCATTTGCTCCATTATGTGAAATTATAAAGCTCTGTTTGTTATACGCGTCTCTCCGCACACATTTCACAAGCATCCTTATGTAATGCCCTCACAAGGTCTACTGCCTGATCTCAACCTGTCACAAAGACAAACCACGTTGCAGACATGTGCTCTAAATGAAGACGCTGCAGACATTTTACCTATATGTGCTCCATTAATGTATGAATTCCAGTCAGAAATATTGTTTCGGCCCAGATCCGGGCCAGATCAGGGCCGACACTATGTTGCTCTCTGGGAAATGACTGGAATCAAAATTATTTATTTCTTTAATCTTCATTCGATGTTCAGAAACTTGGTCCGTCCCCTTACATTGTAAAAAAAGTTGCTGCCTGAAATGTTAATCACAAACTTAAATGACATTAAAAATGAGTTGCATTTCATATAACTTGTATAAAAAGTTGAAGATTACTTCTCAAGCAATGTAAAAACTAGGGCTGTCAAATGATTAATCACGATTAATCGCATCCAAAATAAAAGTTTGTGTTTACATAATATAAGTGGGTGCACTGTGTATAATTATTACACACACATGCATGTATATTTAAGAAAAAAAATATTATTTATATATAAAATATTTATATATAATATAAATTATACATAAATCTATATACAGTATTTACATGAAAATATTTCTTAAATATATTCAAGCAATGTGTGTATTTATATATATATATATATATATATATAAAACAATTATACACAGTGCACCCACTTATATTATATAAACACAAACTTTTATTTTGGATGCGATTAATCGTTTGACAGCCCTAAAAACATATGTTGTCATAACTTTTTGATCATATCATTTGTACAGTGTGTAATACAAGTAGGATAGATGCCCGACATTAGAAACAAAAGTACATTTTATGTACATTTTTATGGCTAAAGTACATTTTTATTAAAGTCTGTGATTGTGTAATGTTTTTTTTATCACAATCTAATGTAGGCTTTGCAAAGGGACAGATAACAACTATATCTGACCCTATACGCTTATTTGGCTTTTCATTTCACATGCCAATTAAGGTGTTTAATTCTTAATCTTTGACTGCTTTTGAATAAAGAAATGACTAAATGTTTGGCGAAAATTGTGCAAAAATATCTATATTCTCAATTGTGTATGTATGAAGCACAGCTCACACAGAAGTCACTTTCGAAACAAACTTGATGCAAAATCTGTGAGGAAAATCTTTAGCACTCATGCAAAATCCCAATTGGTCGATGAAAATTTGCCGAACAATGGTAAATATTATCGCGCAGGTGAATCGCGGGTATAAATAAATTATCAGATAAATTGAATAAAATAAAATAAAATGTACAATATGACCCTTAATGAAGATCCTTCAGGCACAGCAGCTAAAAATACATCCCACATTTTACGAATCCCAACAGACCTGCTAAATCCCTTGTAATGTGCATAGCAGGACATGAGAGATGCAGTAGGAGTGGCTATGGATGTGTGCTGGGGTCTAAAAGAGAAGCCAGCGCACCAGCAACCATTCCTGGATGACATAAATCAACTCCCCCTCCCCTTCTTTTCCGCTCAGCCTGTGAATTTCACTACAACGTGACTTCCCTCCCACAGTTTTTACGAAACAGCTCGTGGCCTGAGCTGCCTTTGCATTCCTCCACCCAGAGGGAGAGAAAGAGAAGGAAAGAGACTGCATGTTGTACATGTATGTGCAGATCTTATGTCACAACTTGCCCATGTGCTTCAGTCAAACCTATAAACATCCAGTCGAATTTATTACCCTCTGCAGCTCGTTTTATCATTTTCCTCATAACCTTACGTTCGGTTTATATGGCATACGAGGACTAGCAAGGCATATGAACAACATGTGATGTTCTTTCAGAAATGAGGAGATGTCTGAGTGGTGCTTTGGGTCTGTAGTATACATCACAGGCCAAAAACGTGAGGGAATGGAATTCACTCGAGACATTGCATAAATGTGTCAGTGTCACCGGCTCTTACAGTGACCAGTCTTTCTGGTTTCCCATCAAATGCATACTTTTCTGGCTGACATATACACAGCTGTTGGTCAAGAACTGGATTAGGCATTTATAAGTGACACGTGGAGACTCTTATGCAGACTAATAATTCATTTCTATATGCAGCCTGAAGGAAACTGGCTCTTATACGGTCTTAAGGATTTGGCTCAACCTCATAATCCCACATGAACGACTGCATCTGGAAAAAACGACTGTGGGGAATTTTAAGCAATTTGCTTTGAAGTTGATCTAAATTGCGGTAAGGTATTGAAGTTCTTGATCTGAGAACAACTTGTGGTTTGGGCTTTTGTTTGATGAAAATCCTTTGTATTTTGACAGAAAATAAAAAATAGGTGCGTCCGTTACTATTTAAAGTAACTTTTAAGCTTATAATTGTGCAAAGAATTCTTGCATTGTGATGTATCGTGCAAAACGAAAATCCTTCGGATTTATTGAGTATTTCCTAAGAAATCATTAGAGATTCAAACTTATTGAGATTTCGGTCTTACGCTCGCAAAAAGGTTGTACGGATTGAGACAACCTTCCGACTGAAACGTTAGTGTCTCAATGCCTTATTTTCTCTTACCTTTATACGAATGCCTGACTAAAGCCTTAAAGGTGTAGTTCACTTTAAAAAAAAAACTTGCTGATAATTTACTCACCCCCATGTCATCCAAGATGTCCATGTCATTCTTTCTTCAGTCGAAAAGAAATTAAGGTTTTTGATGAAAACATTCCATGATTTTTCTCCATATAATGAACTTCAATGGGAACCAAACAGTTCAAGGTCCAAAAAACTGTTCAAAGTGCTTTAAACGATTCCAGATGATGAATAAGGGTCTTATAAAGCGAAACGATTGCTCATTTAAAAAAAATAACAACAAAGTTTAAGTTTGATATGCACAAATGCTCGCTTTGCTCTTTTCTGTTTGACTTTCCTGTTCAAACTCATTCATCAAATCTTTTTCCGAGTCAATTCGTTCATTTCGTTCATTGAATGAACAAAATGACTTGAAAAAAGATTTGTTCATTTTGATAAACGAGTTTGAACAGGAAAGTCACACAGAACAGAGCAAAGCGAGCATTTGAGCTTATAAGACTTAAACTTTGTTATTTATTTTTTAAATGAGCAATCGTTTCGTTTGATAAGACCCTTATTCATCGTCTGGAATCGTTTAAAGCCCTTTGAACAGTTTGCAGTTTGCACTGAAACTGTCTTTTGGACTTTGAACCGTTTGGTTCCCATTGAAGTCCATTATATGGAGAAAAATCCTGAAATGTTTTCATCAAAAACCTTAATTTCTTTTCGACTGAAGAAAGACAGACATGGACATCTCGGATGACATGGGGGTGAGTAAAGTATCAGCAAAAGTTTTTTTTAAAAGTGAACTACTCCTTTAAGAGAATATGTGTGGTCTTTTGAACTTCATCACGCATTATTAAACGCATTAAAGATGCCATTCAAACAAAGTTGTTGGAGTTGGAAGCATACTGTGATATTTTTGTCAGCTATTTTCTTGAAGTTCATAAAAAGCAATGTTACAAACTTACGAACTGCATGTATTTGTAAGAATATTGTCAGAGGCAGTGTATTTAGGAAATTTTTTTTGAGTTTTTTCGTTTTTCGGCATTCGTACTGTAAGCATGGTGTAATAAACAACAACACTGAAACAGCAACTTTCAGGCTCACAATCTCAGCCATGTAGCAAAAGACTGCAACTTATTGACACAGCTACATTTTGAAGGTCCTTGTTGTCTCAGTAAATATACATTTGAATATATAAACTTTATGTCTGCCATTTCTAATGTTTAACATAACCTTTACATAAGGTTTCTGATACTGAAAAAATAAATTAAACAGAACAAATAGATCTTGCGATGTGACACACGTTTTATGATCTCCTCAGAGATTGTGTTTGCCCATGGTAGACTTCACAGATGAGATGCTTTACAACTGTAACCTCAGCAACACAAATCCGTGTAGCCTCAGGCAAATCACACACGTTGCTGTCTACAGCCAATCAACACCAACCTTAAAGTGGCCAATGAGTGTTTAAGTTCTCAGTTTTGAGAAAAAGAAGGTCTACACTTTGGCAATAACAACTTTTTTTCTTTTAACGGTACAGTTTCTTGGCTTCACTTGCTAATTGCTTCCACGTGATTGTGACCATAAATAGTGGCTAATGTTTTCATCCTTTCTAAATCTGTTGGCTGGATCCTTGATATTATTAAACGCTAACTGGATTGCGTAACCACTTGGAGTGGATTGACATCCACAACAAAGAAATACCTGATTTAAGCAATCACAGCATGCTGATCATGTTTTATGACTCATTTAACCTCTCAAAGTCTTACGAAATATCACTTTGCTTGATTTTTTCACGAGGCCCGGGACAACACTTTTATGTGTGAACCGTGAGTTCACAGGCCCTCGTCGTCACCCTCCACCAATGATTACGGTCATGGGAATTATTGTAAAGTATTGATTAGACAAACGTTATCTAACCATCTCCATTTGTAACGCAATAACAGACTTTTTTCTTCTTCAGACATTTACTTATGTAACTTGACAAGAACAAAACATAGAGCGAGAGTTGGAAAGAGATACTGATAACAAGAATGAGAGAGAAAGAAAAAATGATCCCAATATTATTTCACCCTCCATTGCAGAGAATATCCTGTGGAGAACAACAAGGGACTTAATGTTAAGGCTCATTAGAAATGATTTTATTTATCTAAATTTATCTCCAATAATATTACAGACTAAGGACAGAAAGTGTGATTGTGCTTCATGCAGTCTTGATGATGCCCTGAGCGTTTGAGGAAACTGTACTTTTGTTTGCTGGATTGCATGAACTTGAAAAAGGTCAAACAGGGACAAGAGAGGAAGAATAAATTCTGTAACTCCAAGCAGCAAGAACAACTATTTTTGCTGCAATTACGATGCAAAATAGTGTGGTCACGTGGACAACGCAGACACTGGCCAAACTGTTCTTCCACACTCCACGGCTCTTACATAATAGCTTTCTAATCACAACGTTGGAAGACTTCCAACATGGCCTCAAATAACTCCGTGCAGGCATTAGGTCATAAATCTCTGTTAAGGCAGACATGATAGGGGGAAGAAAAAAAAAGTCAACAGGTCAGTTCTTAGATCCAAGTGCATAGACAGGAATAGGAATTATGCAGTACATAATAAAAAAAGTGGAAAAAAAAAACGCAACTAAGCAAATTCATTGTTATATCATTCTGCTGGAAAATACAGTATGTAAACTGAAGTTTGGTCTCGCAATGTCAACACAGCTTTTCAGCCGTACTAAAACACGCTGTATATCAATCAGCAACCAGGACTGGAATAGTTTTCTTATACAAGATGAAAGAATTTGCTTAAAGGAGTAGTTCACTTTTAAAAACACTTTTGCTGATAATTTACTCACCCCCATGTCATCCAAGATATCATGTCATTCTTTCTTCAGTCGAAAAAAAATTAAGGTTTTTGATGAAAACATTTCAGGAGATTTCTCCGTATAATGCACTTCAATGGGAACCAAACGGTTCAAGGTCCAAAAGACAGTTTCAGTGCAAACTGCAACATGTTCAAAGGGCTTTAAACGATTCAAGACAATGAATAAGGGTCTTATCGAGCGAAATGATCGGCGATTTAAAAAATAAATAACGAAGTTTAAGTTTTATAAGCTCAAATGCTCGCCTTGCTCTGTTCTGTGATGCACGTTCGTGACTCTCCTATTCGAACTTGTTCATTAAAATGAATGAATCTTTTCCAGAGTCAACTCGTCTTTTGGACCTTGAACCATTTGGTTACCAGTAAAGTGCATTATATGGATAAAAATCCTGTAATGTTTTCATCAAAAACCTTAATTTCTTTTCGACTGAAGAAAGAATGACATGGATATCTTGGATGACATGGGTGAGTAATTTATCAACAAAAGTGTTTTTTAAAAGCGAACTACTCCTTTAATGAAAACGTTTTATAGGAGCAATGAGGTATTCAAGGCCATGGTGTATTGTGAAAATAGCCCTAGTGCCTAACATGATTCACAATATGACTATATTCACAATATAGTACAGCCTCACACACCTTATTGCTTAATAAAAGTCATGCAGCAAGGCTGTAAACCTGTGCTCGGTCAAATATTGTTCTTGCATATTGAAGGAAGTCCAAAACCCACAATGAGAATTACCAACTATGACTTGTTCCAGAACAAACCTTGATTATGCAAGCAAAAACAAGCAGTGTTTTTAAGAAATACTGCAAATGTTTTATAATCAAAACCTAAGATCTGGTTGAAATGTGTTGATTGGGACACTGCCTTGCATATTGAATACTTAGTCTTTGTACTGTGTACTTGACCGGGGAGTCATCTCATGGAGCCAAATGGACAAATAAACAAAATGAAAAACAACCCATGACAGCAGAGGTACAAAAAATTAGTTGGAAATGAGAATGCTGATCTAATAAACATAGAAAATTCAAGAGTGTATGTCAGGGAAACATTTGAAATGGCAAAATAAGGAATTACCAGTACAAGAGAAACCCCAAGTGTAGCAATAGTGGAATAAAAAAAATACAGGGCAATGTTGTGAACCTCAATTTGACATGAAGTCTTTAGGTAGCTTCTGGTGGTCAGGAGAAGATCAAGAACTTTTGCAGATCTCTCCTGATCTGAGTTTTCTCCTCAGGCTTGCTGTCTGGAATCATATCTGCACTGTGTAATGCGCTCAGGTGGACTTCTGGTCTCTTGTCTCGGACGTCCTGTAGCCCTGCCTGGGTCACGTTCCGGCAGAAGTCCACCCTCACCTCTGTGAGACTTTTACCGTGGTCCACCACAGCCTGGAGGACGGAGTCGGTCATCCGAGCGCAGTTTTCTAGACTAAGGCTAACTAGCCTCTTGCAGCTTTGTAGCACGTCGATGACATTGTGATCCGTAATGTGTCCGCATCCAGATAGAGTCAGCGAGACTAGATTCGGACACCTAAAAAAACAAGAAGCAGAATTTCTCATGCTATACGACAGAAATATGCCAAGTCATATTTGTGATGCGATCTAGGAAAACCCGTCGGATGTCGGTCAGTAAGGTATAAAAACACATCGAATGTCAGTTTTTTGTCAAAATTGGGTTTTCAATAAATTATTATTCTATAACATCTTGTTTATCATCTCTGAATATATCTCGGGAAAATTAACTAGTTTAGTGCAGAAAAAAAAGCTTTTTATAGTGGCAAGCTGAAAACGTCTTTCTCTTTAAAGCTACACTGTGTGATTTTTGTGCCCATCTAGTGGTGAAAAGGTATATGACCATTCAGTGAATATTAGTTTCTGTTCCTCTCAATTCCGATTTCGTTTTAACTCCTACGGTGGCCAATGTAGTCCAAGATTAACATGGCTTCCAGTTCAACCTCGTCCATGAGTGTTAACGTAAACGTAAACGTGAAAGGTGAAGCTTTAATTAGCGGGTATGTCCCTTTTTGGCTAATGTACTTTCAAAATGGAGGGGCAACATGGCGACCGACATTAGAACCCCTTACCCATATGTATTTTCAATGGCATATTATACACTCACGAGAATACTTTATTACTTGAACGAAGTAAATAATGAGCACACATATTTTTGAAAGAACTAAGTGGTTTTAGCTAAGAATAAACTAAAAGAGTTACACAGTGTAGCTTTAAGAACACGAACGGCGCAGAGGGGCAAAAAACAACAAAATCGCCCGTTTAGCTATCATTCTTTTAACACTACAAAGACAGTTTCGTCTATCAAAATAAACCACATAACAGAATAAAGGTCCCGTCTGTCCTGTATAAACTATAACGGGACGCAAGTTTTTAAATTTGTTTTTATCCAGCGCTATCGCGTGGTGTGATGCGGAGCACAAGAGAACAGTCTGAAGCTGCTCGCTTAAAAGTTCTTGCTCGTCTCTCAATTTTCCAATTTCAAAATGGTTTTCACAGGATGAATTTTGAGTTTGTACGCTTTCGAATGATACCTAATCTATGATGATAACTAAAACATGCGATATTTAAAAAAGGCAATAAAAAAAGGGAGCGCTAGTCGTCCCGCTCGCAGGACGTGACCGTTTTTTTTCCTCAAAATTCCGTTTCTGAAAATCATAGCGATCAGCCGACTTCAGATAACCACAACTTTTGTTACAGACAAAACAGATTTGGACATTTTTAGCTTTAATATGGTCTCAAAACCTGTAATATTTCAAATTTCAGCATGTGGTGGGTTTCCCAGATCGCATCACATTTATAATTTAATTATAAAACAAAAGAGCGACATGCAGTGCATACATGTTTGCTTACTGTTGGTCTGGAAAAATAGATTTGAATCGTGAATTATCGAGTAACAAACAATTGGCCATTAAAGCTGTAGTGTGTAATTTCTGTGCTGAACACGCCCCTTGTATGTGACTGGTCAATTAAACTGATTCCCCCGCTCCCAAACTCATGCTATTGGTTGATCCTCTTAGTATTGCCATATTAATCATTTCAGCATGTCTTGACTGTATTTTCATTTTTTTAAAGACAGCTTTAAGTGACTAGACAGTGAGAAATGGGATATGAATTCCACAAATGTAAACAGCCGCCAAAGATTAACTGGCTGGAAAACACAGTTTACTGCATTGCGAATGCTTTTTATTCCTCAGGGGGACACATGAAGTGGTAGACTGCATAATAAACGTGTCATGTTAAACTGTAACCCAAAGCTGAGTGATGTGGCCCCACCAGGCATTTGCATGGTATTATACCATACCAACCTGTAGCATCACTCAAACCATTCCCCAAGTCAGTGTTTGCTGCATCAGCTATTTTTGCCACATAAACACAGCTGGTGCTCTCGCTAAATCGCACCAGCTGAAAGCCGAGCCATTTCCCGTGCCCACACCAGTGAGCTCGGGCAACAGGAACCTTCTGTACCGGCTTCTGGAGAGGTGGCCCTTCTGTGTGTCCGTGTTTCTCCTCTGCTGCAGCCTGCTGGTGGACTCGCACTGGGTCAACACACACACGCTCACATGGAGCGAGCTAATGGCTGTAGCTTTGAGATGTCATTCACGTTCACTGATGCAGATTATATAAACTCTTACATAATCTTACCACTTAACCACATGTGAGACCGGCACATTCCAGCCGCCTGTAAGTGTTATGTCCCAATAACCCTGGCCATGGGGCAGATCTCACGCTACACGTGCCATTGCTTTCATTATCACAGACGGCCATCTGTGACACAGACGGTCTGATAAAGGGATCAACGGGAGAGGAAGGATGAGAGAGGCTCGCAAGAATCCGAAGCCTCGGGGATCGCTCGGTTTGACGGTTTCTGCTGGAGCAGCTTTCGGCCATTGTGTTTGAGCGGGAGGAGTTTTCAGAGCTGGCCAGATTAAGTAAACACACCAGATATATGCGTCGCATCATCTCCGGTTACATAAGCATGCCTTCCTCTCATGGCTCCGCCTTTCTCTTGTGCAGATGTTTCGTTTGTTTTGGGGGTTTTTTAAGCACAGATTTTCATTAAAACAGGCTTTTTTTGTAATGAAAAACTAACAAAGATTCATCTAAAGACTCTTATTTTACTTCTCTTCTGAGAATGAGGCTGGGTGTGAAGGTTTCTCCATGAGGAATTGGCCTCTTTAGACATCCCACACGTGGCAGGACGTACGCGTATGGTAATTTACCAGGAATTCAATAATGCTTTTTCTTTGAACGCAGAGTCATCACAGTGACAGTAGTCTTCTTATAGGCTAATGTCTCTCTCGGGACTCTCTAGGGTGTGTCTAGGGCCAAAGGACTGAGCCTAGAGACTTCTTTTCCCTGAAGCGGCAATAATGATCGGTCTGCGCCAAGAACATCAACAGAAAAAGTCTCGCTCAGCACATGGATGTGGTCAAATGTAGTTACGTTCTTCATTTTTTGTTTCTATTGGCCTGTTTGGATAAATGGTGTTATTCATCAAGTGTAATATCCACAAGAAATCATTTGTTGTGGAGCCAAAGGTCTAAGCCAATTTTATCATTTAAACTATTCTTTTAGTGTTAGCATTTTTAGCCATGAAAATGTCTGAATTTGGTTCTGAATTTTAGTGGACGGGATCCCTACTTGAACTTAATGACACCATCTGAGACTTCCTCTTCCCTTGGCAATGTTTTATAAAGATTTCCGGCACCACAATGGCGTCAGTCAGTATGTGTCTTTGTAGGAAAGTGAGCGAGACACACACGTGCACACACTATGCACGGTGTCTGTGACGCACATGTGCATTCCACCTTCATCAACAAAGAACTGATTGTAGGCTCCACCTGTTAATGCAAATCATGAGAGGAGAGCACACAAGGGAGCGACTTCTTTCTGCTTCTCTCCAATTTCATCATGTGTTGCTCCAATTTTATCTGGTCAAGGGACAGCCATCATTATGCTGACTTTTTTTTACCACTAAAGAATCCTTTCAAGATTCTTTAGGGGTCTCAACAACCATCTTGAGTTGCATTGGATCTTTGGAGAATTATGTACACTGATGTCATTAATCTTTTATTCTTGAGGAATAACTAAATAACATAACCAATACACTAACCCAAGGAACCTATAATGTAACATAACAAATTTGAATAATTAAAGTCGGAATGAAATCAAAATTGACTCTTTACTTTGTTAGCGCACATTACAAGTCTTGTGGTGAAAATTTAACCAGTGCAAGTAACCCGTTTGTAGTAATCTTTAATCAAAATCTGAATATTTGCTTCAAATCTGGAATGGCGTTTCTTGTTTGATGGCATTTTCTCGTGTTTCTTGTTAAAAACTCCCCTCCTGTCAGTTTGCTATGAGCTAAAGGATGGAGAGGAGGAGCGTTAAAACAAAATCCCACCCTCTATCAAATATTCATATATAGTTTCACTTGGAAATACGTCACAACACTTAAGTAAAAACAGTTGCAGCTTCCAATTCACACTTTAACACTTTAACAACCACCTTGAGTTGACTTAATGGTTCTTCAGACATTCAAGAGTTCTTGATGCTTCAATTATAACACAGTCTTCAGATCAGTAAGGCAAAGTTTGGCTCTTTTTTTGAGGGCAATGCAGAGAATTACTGAAGAGCCTTTTTTAAGAGCTCTGCCAAATCCCAGTTTTTCTTTTTCTTTTTTTCCGTAAGTGAGTTACAGTGCAAAACAGCAGCAGGAGAAACCGCAGAGCTCCATCATGTCTCCCGTTATTATTGGCTGCCTGGAAGAGGCTGTACAGATCTGCCCTTAAAACTGCAGAGGGTAATTCAGCTGTGCACTGTATGCTAGACCGCAGACCTCGTGTCATTCAAAACTTGAGGCAAACTACATTCCCAGCCTCAGCACGCTTCGAACGCAAGCCGCATCCATCGGTGGAAGACTGTGATGACGTGCATGCTTGAGGCTAAAAGGAACAACAAAGGAAATGACATGTTGAAGTCATTTCAAGCTTTCCACCACTGATGTCTGTTCCTTGAAAAACATCACACTTCGTTCTAATGTATCCGCGATCCTCAAAAACTAAAGTTTCTTAACGTTCTGTACTCAACAGAACCTGGTGAATGAGTAATTTGCTGCAAACCACAAGAAAGTGTGCCAGTTTTGTGTTGTATTCTTCCAGACTTTGAGTGACAGTCCCACAGCGCCATGTTGACTGAGAGGGCCTGCGGTGTGCCTGTAGCTGTGGAGAGATGGGCCAGTTGTTGCAAGCAATGCGTGAAATTTTCCAGTTGGTGTCTTTGTTTCCATTTACAATGGATTTGTTTAAGCCAGCGCCTTTATTTAAGTCAAATTTATAAAGCACCTTCGGAAACCAGATTCATTCATAAACGTTGGGATTTGTTTTAAAATAGTTTCAAGATTTTGCGACTTGACAGAATTATTTATGTTGTGAGAACTAACTCAAACCTTCAAACCTGTATGACTCGCTTTCATCTGTGGAACAAAAGTTAATATTTTAAAGAATATTCATTCTACTCTTTATCAAATACAACAAAAGCAGTATGAAGTCTGAAGGAACAAAACAAAATAACTTGACTTTGTCCATCTGGAATAGATTGGATTGCAAGTTTGGTAATTTTTGCAATCTTAGTGATAGAAGTGATGATGTTGTGAGGATGATTTTGATTAAAAATATGTGCGCAGATAAATCATTCAAAATAAACCGCAACATTCCGGTTCGATTTTATGCTGACTTTACTGACAATTTTCCCTCTACCACAGCTCTCGTATTTAATTTGCGCTTGTGCATATCAAACACGTCATGATAGGCTATGAAACAAAAATCAAATGATTTGATGTAAAACATATGTCTTTATGCAACAAGTTTGAATAAATGCAAGTGCAAATGTGATTTAAGCGAAACGACTAAAATGTTGGTCTGTTCGACACACAAATCGACCATTTTGCTTTTGTACGGGCAACATTTACGTTAATAATATTGTGGTTTTGCGCTATTTGGAGCTTGACAGAGCTCTGCGTATTCTTCCTCCAATGTTTAGAATAACACGAGGATGAGTAAACGGTTACTTCAGTGGTCTAAATATATCAGAGTACAACATCTGCCTGTCCGAGATCAAGCCAGTGACAAAATGAATGTTGATGCCAAGACAAACAGAAACACTCACATGTGGCAAACACGCTCCAGGAAGTCACTGACGAGGCTCTCGTGCTTTCTGCAGAGGTCTCTCTGGAACGCGGTCTTCATCCAGTCCTCGATGTTGCACACCTTGACCCTGCTGGAGTGCCAGCATACAGCCAGGTACCTTAGCGAAGAGCTCAGAACAAAGTTGTCCCTCCTTAACTCGCATGGAGACCTGAAGTGAAGTAGCGTCCACAGTTGCGGGTCCAGGAAGACCTGTCTTAGTCGTACGCAAGTCAGGGACAGGCTGCGACGGCTGTCGTTGTCTAGGTACGAAAAAAGGTGTAGCAAACACTCCTGATCTAGTTCTGTGAGACGCATGGCAAGACCGAAGACGCTAACAGGCCTTCCAACAACCACAAAGCAACGAGACAACGACGAGTTTTGTGTGGCCTGGATTCGTGATTCTCCCCCAGAGTGTAATCTAACCGAGGCCTTGGACATATAAGGTCGTAAGGAATGGGGGTTATTTTGGGAGGACCGCTGCAGGCACGGTCAAAAATGGAAATGTGTGAGGCACATGGACCCTCCCGGTCCATCTGTCTCTGACGCCTGGACAGGAGGCAGCGTGAGGGACGTTTGGAGTGTGGCAGCTTCTGTTTATCACTTGCAAGAGGCTTCACTCAGCGCCTTACATCTTTGGGGATGGAGGATGACGAGACGCTCTTCTACACCGAGACCCCGTTTACTCCTGGTTTTGCTTGCATCTTGGTAGATAAAAGACGACACACTAGGGCATGTTTACGCGACAAAGATAAGATAAAACAGAAAACTTATTCCTTTGCGTTTTTCACATACAGGCGACAATGTTGTCAAATCGATCCCCGTTCACATGGATCCACAAAAACGACTAAAAATGCTGTATTATTCAGGCCAGATGGTAGTTGTTAAGAAATACTACGCCTATAGAGTAGTTAATACATAATACGCATGTGCATTACATCACTGTTTTCACAAATTCACATTTTTGTAGTTTACATGAAGAGTATCGTTTTCAAAAGCGTTTTCAGGCCCCAAAACGCCATTGTAGTGCAAATGAACAGCCAAAATGCCTAAAAAGTTTTCCGATTTTAGTAGAAAAATGATGTTGTGTTAACGGCCAAAAAAAAAAAAAAAAACTTTTGCTGATAATTTACTCACCCTCATGTCATCCAAGATGTCCATGTCTTTCTTTCTTCAGTCGATAAAAAATTAAGGTTTTTGATGCAAACATTCCAGGATTTTCTCCATATAATGGACTTCAATGGAAACGGTTCAAGGTCCAGTGCAGCTTCAAAGGGCTTTAAACGACACCAGACGATGAATAAGGGTCTTATCAAGGACCCTTCGAGTCATGACTTGAAAAAAGATTTTGAATAGTCACGAACACTCATCACAGAACAGAGCAAGACGAGCATTTTTGCTTAAAAAAACTTAAACTTTTTTATTTATTTTTTAAATGACTGATCAAAATATCCGCAGCACAGTTTACTTTTAACTGATTTCGCAGATCATTTGTTTCATACTAAAAATGTATTTTTCATCCATTTTGTTTGGGTACCTCTGCTGGTTGATGTCGTTGTACACAGAAAGAATGTTGTGACAGTTGATCAGTGTGGTTTAGTCCCGCCCCTCCTTCACTGTGATTGGACGGCTGGGTAAAAAGTGACAGTGATGAGCACTGTGTTTTACCCTAAGTTGAACATTTTTCAACTCTCGACGACCAGTAAAAAACGCTGGGCGCTCGGCGTTTCAGCGTGAAAAAAAAAACAAAAAAAAAAACGCTCAGTGCCTCGTTACAATCATGGCGTTAAAAAAACGAGGCGCTCCCTATTGAAAACAATTGAAAGCGCATGGAAAAACACTTTGGTGGACACACGGCCTTAGACTCAGATTGGAATTGCATTCCATTTCCATCTTGCATTTACACAAAAACAATGTGTCCACAAATTTCCAGCATTTGAGTGCATACGCAAGTCGCCTTGTTTACAATTTTTTTCAGTCGAAAGTTTGAACACACCTGACTGAATGTGAAAATATTTCAAACAATACTGCAGATAAAGTAATTTTGCGGCACCCAATGATATGACAAAAATTATGATGTCATTTGCCATTGGTCAGGCAAACAGATATCCAAACCCCAAACTCACACCGTTCCGCCAAGATTGCTGTGTCAGGCTGGTCAGAACCCTTGGCAACATGTCAAAAAGAAAGAACAGAGTGAGCTGAAGTCCTGCACGTGTTGTGTGCACTGAACAAAGTGTACTTCTAAATTACTGTAGCAAGGCTACCATTCCTGCCCCTTACTGGAATTATCTATACGATATCTACTACACTTGATATGTCATTTGCCAATACCACCTGCTATCATTAGGTGAATCACAGAGGACCTGGCAAATCTTTGTCCAAGTAAAGTACGATTTCAGCCTGTAACGTTTGAGTCACTTTCAATGAGTCATCATGACATGCCACGACTGACGCAGTGGCAACTTGATAACACAAGCAACGTGATCTTATTAGCAGCTGTGACCTAACAGGAGAGAGAGAGAGAGAGAGAGAGAGAGAGAGAGAGAATACACTTTGTTGTCCTTTCTAAAGTGTGACATCTTCAGACACCTGTTCCTCACCTGTTCTTGGCTTGCACGTGGCGTGTGGGGAAGTCCCAGTGTTTGCTCTGCCCCCGGGAGTATGCGTGTGGGTGTTGGCAATAGAAGGAGTGAGGAGGAAGTGAAAGAAATACTCACAATGGGAATAATGCACACACTCATACGCTGTTGTTTAGGAGCGCTTTACGTCATTAAAAACCATTCAGCATTTACATTTCACACTCAAAAAAAAAAGATTATAGAAAACTAGTGTAGGCTACTTGCCACTATATTTCAAGCCAGGATAAGGAGAAAGCTACTCCACCTAGAGCAATTACATGGGTACAACAGAGGAGATAAAAGCAATCCTGTACATTGTGACACACTTGTGAACCCACAACATATTTGAGAAGAGTGCGTACCAGAATCATTCAACCGAATGCAAACAAATTGAAATTGAGGAACAGCATGTCCTTTTGTATACAAAATATTCCTTAGTTAACGAAACTTGAAACGTTTCAAATGTTCTTCATTCCTGGTCACATACACTAAGGTTAACATTGAGATCAATGGGTAGTTTATACTATATAAAAAATATAATATATATGTGTAACCTAATATTTTATTATTATCAAAGATATTATCTCCTTTTATTATATATTTAAATCTGAATATTATTTTACACACGCAACTGTGTTGCAGAATTGGAAAGGTACTGGCAATGCAAAACATTATATTAGCAACGTATTTAAATATGGCGCATTTTTTAGATTTACTTCCTCTAGGATTTCTTTTTTTTCCCCATTATTAACAGATTATGAGCTATTAATTTTCACCCTATTTGCAATGACTGATATGGAAGTGGGGCACAGCTAGTCCCAGCATAAGCCGGCACACCCACGGACCATCTGATGCAAATTAGCACACAAAAAATGCCGAGAACTTCTTCTCTTTGGCAAGCTATTCTGATTGGCTCGGTTTGCACAACTTCTGGAAACAAATTCATGTTAACAAGATTTCATCTTTACCCAGTCCTAAATTGCGGAAGCTTGTTTCCGCCACTGAATAAAAAAAAAGAAAAAATGAATTGCGACTTTTTATCTCATAATTGCGTGTTATAAAGTCAGAATTGCGAGAAAAAAAGACAGAAGTGCGACTTTTTATCTCGCAATTCTGACTTTGTAACACATAATTGCGAGTTTATATGTCGAAATTCTGACATCTTTTCTCAGAATTGTGAGATATAAACTCGCAATTGCGACTTGTCAGACCAATTCTAAGGGGAAAAAAGACTCTTTTCCCCACAGAATAGTTTAAATCTCACAATTCTGACTTTATATCATGCATTTCTGACTTTATAACATGCAATTCTGACTTTATAACACACAATTCTGACTTTATATCTCGCAATTCTGACTTTATATCTCGCAATTCTGAGAAATAAAGTCAGAATTGCGAGAAGTAAACTCGCAATTGTGTGAAAAAAAGTCAGAATTGTGAGATAAAAAGTCGCAATTACCTTTTATATTTTTCATTCTATGGCGGAAACAAGCTTCCATACTAAATAGTACCAAAATTAATGGTTGGGCCTTTTATATGTCAGTCAGAACCAGGCTACAATATGTAGGATTTTTTGCAGTAAAATATCCAAAAGCCACTTGGCCAATGTTATAGATTTTGTTTAGTTGATTACTTACAATATCTCCAATTTTTTCAGTTATTTGTAAATCGTCAGGATATTGCGATTTAACCAAGGAAACGGGACGTGTGGGCAGAGGTGAGGAGTGGCCAGTCAATGACGTCATATCCGTGTTACCCTTGATTTCCGCGCTCGTACTGCTAGAGTAACCATGGCGACAGACGTGGACAACTGGGTTATGCCCAAAAGGACGCTCACGCTGTTGTTGTTTTGTTCAAATATTATGGACCATGGCAAACAGACTTAAAAAGAGGACTAAAACGAACATCAACATCTTTCGAGATACCGAGAGCTCCACGTCCGCGACTATCTTTGACTTGACAGAGACGCGAGTGTTACATGTACTTTATTAGACAGGTGAGCAAATGTACATAAAACTAACGTAATCAATGTTATTTTAGTTCAACATGATGAAATGTTAGAATATGATCTGTATGTTATTCTAATGTTGATCTAGCTCACTGCTAGTCTCGTACAGCCAACAAACAACCTAACTAACAACATTTAACACACTCAAATGCCGTTTAGTGTGATAGTGTAACTGTTACGCAGCGCATTTGAGCTTCAGCAAGAACCAGCGAGGTTCATTATGGTGTTATACAGCACGTTTGAGCTTAGAAAAAAAATCTTGGACCAGTAAATACAATAATTCATTGTTTAATTATGAGAATATAGTAAAAACACGAATCAAATTTTGCACAATATGCATCCCTTTAATTCTAAAAGGACAGAAACTTTACATCAGGTCAGACATTTCCAAGCGTAAAGGAAACAAAACGAAATATGTGAGCTACTGGACCCTTCTTATGAAAATTCATTTTCACATTAGTGAGGTGATAGCTTTGTTTGAGTCAACTACTGCTTTGTGATAAAAAAAATGACATCTTGTTTTGTTACGTAAAATCATACATTTCAAGTTTTGATTCGGAAATACCTCCAACGCCAACCTAGATCAAATGAACGGCAGGCTCAGAGGACAAGAATGAATTTCCAAGCTGAACAGGGAAATAAAAAAAAAACTTCCAGGAGCAGCGAGCAGAACGTTGGCGTGAGTAGGAAACGTCAAGTGTCTGACACAAAAACAAGACGGCTGTCATCATTTCAGCAGACGGAAAAACACTCAATTAGGAAAAAAAAAAATCAATTGTAAAACATTTTGTTTCTACAGTCAGTTCGTTCAGCCCCTGAAGAATTGCCTTTGGAAATCTCATTTCACACTGGTGGCATATGAAGAAAAAAAAAAAACTGGGACAGTCTATTAAACGCAAGTCATCAAGTCATAACGTAAGCAGCAATTCGGTTTATACTGAGGTTCTGTGACGGAGAAAACATAACTGGATAGCATAGGACATGAGACGGATGACGGCACACGTATGAAGGTCCAATAACTGAAGTCTTAAAGCTTGGGTTGACTCTCTTGATCGCTGTGCTCTGTGTAGAACAGAATGTATGCCTTGGCTTTCAGCACAGCCTCCTCACTGACCAGAGTGACCGTGCTGTCGTTGAAGTGGTACCATTGGCCCTCGTGACGCCCGTATGCCGTGTAATGTCCTGAGCCGATGCTGCGGGAGAGGATAGAGGGAATATTGTATATATATATATATATCTGTGATCTGATTATCTGTACAGAGTGTGAATTGATATAACAGGAAATAATAGGAAACAGCCACTGATATAACATCCCCCCCTAGTGGATGACAATGAAACAGAAGTTTAGGCTGGTAAATGAGTTGTATATACTACAACCTTTTACTTACCCAGACCCATGATGCACCACCACTGCAGCAAGATCATACAGGCCTCTCTCAGGCAAGCTGTTTTCAGGCTGAATAGAATTACAAACTTGTTATATTTTATATAACAACAATCATATAATAAGAAGTATATTTATTGTATAATATTATTGAATTGTATCGATTAAATGTATAATTACTTTTTTAATGTAAATTGTGATTTGAAATATTATTCTTTTTTTTATTAATAACTAATCAATTAAAGTATAGTAATATGAATATTATAAAAATAAAAATTATTATTAAATTATATAATGATATGTTAATATAGTTGAGGCATAATATGACATACTTATATACACAATTGTATTTTTTTATATTAAATAATGAAAAAAATCACATTAAAATAATTTTAATTACTTCATATATATAGTAATAGCATAACAAAACTATACATACATATATTATTACACTTTATACTACTATAATTATATATAATCTTTAATTAAATATGACATTTATATATTAAATAATAGGGCTGGGTATTGACTCAAATTTCACAGTATGATTCGATTTCGATTCACAACACAAGTTGTAATAAAATTCAATTTCGAGTCCGAGTCGATGCAATATTGATTATTTATGATATCAGGTACAATATGGCAAATTTTCTCAAGGAAATCAAATCTCAGCATAAACAGCATTAAATGGTTTGCTCTCACCTCTAACAAGTAGCTTTTCATGTCAAGGCCGCGCATGGGAAACTCTACATAGGTGTCAATCTTATTCCTCAGAAACGCTGTCCAGTGGAACCTTTTCAGATGCAAACAAAGCACCTGTACAGGTACAAGACATCATATAACCATTACTAACTACATTGAGATTATAAAAATATATATTTCTATAGGGTAGAATCCATCCATCACCTTGGGCAGTTTCTGGATCCAGAATTTCTTGGTGGACTTTTGTCGCTTTTTGCACTTGTGACACATGTAGAGCTCAGTTTCATCAAGTTCCTCAAGGTCTGTGAAACTATAAAGGCAATCTGTAGCCGACAGAGAGACGTCACACAACCTCTTAGTGTTGCTGGAGAACAACATGAACTGATTTTAATAGGGACTAATAACATCTCTTACCTCTCAAAGTGCACGTTGGCCCCGGCTCTTGGTCTTTTGTGGTCTTGATTCTGAACTGACTGGGAATGTCCAATGAGAGATCTGGAGGAGAGCAAGATTTGGCATAACCATGGCAACAAAAGCTTTTAGAGCTGATGGACCAGATTGATGACTCACCTAGGAATGGATCAAATTTCCGAGACTCCGTGCCACATATCAAGCAGTTCACCTCATTCTGTAGGATGCCACCAAACACAGATGTAACGATAGTGGAGGTCCCGTTTCTAGCAGAAAAGCAAAACCGCTTTGCATTATTAAAGGGGTCCTATTATCACTCCAATGGGAGTTTTGCACACATAGTATTGCGTTTTCCTCAGGGAAAGAACAAGTCACAATATCCCTTAATAAATAATAATTCCCGCCCAAGTCATAAATATATATAAAAAGGGGCGAGGCCTGATTGAGCTGCGCTACCCGCAGTGACATTTGTGACATTTCCCAAACACGCTCAAAGAAGTTGACCAATCACAACACACTGATCCAGTCAACCAATCAGAGCACATTGTGCTTTTTTGGAAGGAGACCAGAACTAAACAGAGCGTGTTACTGACAGACTGGGAAGAGAGGTGCTGCAACAACGTCAAATTTGTGAAAACTAATGTTTTCAAGCTTTAAAACCTATTCTATTAGATCCCGAAACCAAAATAAAGACTTTGAACAAGGGAATAATAGGTCCTGTTTAAAAAAACCAACATGAGTACCGTTTCCCAAATGTGTTCAACAGAATCAGGCCCTTGTGAAAGCACATTTAGTCCGTCTATTCGCAACAGGATTAACCTGCCATTTTGTTCCGCTCAATCCAGTGAGCACGACACAACACTGCACTTCCTTTTCAATAACCCTGCAAATCCACTCAGGTCACCCTCACAGCCCAGGCTGGGGGCTTCCTCACTTGTCTACTGCTATTAATACAAACACAACAGGGTGGCTCTGCCTCTAGCAGCAGGCAAGTGTGGGAACAGCAGTCTCTGTATACGAGAGAGACTTCCCTCTGCGTGCCGTAAAGAGTTATCTTTATCACTGCGGCCCACGTACTCGCTAAACTAGCAGGGGAGATATGGAACGAGGGGCGGCCTGCTGAGATAGACCTACCTCGAATTAGAAATTTGCCCCGAACCATCTGTGTCCCGCTTTGACTAGGAAAAATGTAGTTAAGTGAAGACAAGTTGTGCTTTAGAGAGAGAGAGAGAGAGACTTCCCACTACTATGGCGCTTGCAAAAAACACTGCGTTTGTTTGAGAGGTCCAAAATGTCAAGTTCTTGCTTAACCAGTGGCGTAAAGCTGCCTTTGACAGCAAGTAGTACGGGAGCTTTGTGGAAATACGAGCTAATGCATATGCAGAAGTTTCAGATCTGAAACTGCCACAAGGGGAATAAATGTGACAATCGTTACGCGAATGTCAAGAGATTAAGTTTCGGGCAGGGTTATCTGTTTGTCCAAACAAAGGAAGACATGGGAGTAGAATTACAAATCTATGTGTTCAGAGGGGTATCATACATGCAGCATTTGCTCTCGGAGGCATGTTTGGGTCGGTCCGGGCTCAGGGCGGGACTGGGCAACCCGTTCTTGCTCCCTTGCATCTCTCTGTGGAGATGATCCAGCAGGTAGCGCAGGAACTCGTGAGCGTCCTGTTGCTGGTAACCCCTGCCAAAACATCAGATAAAAGTCAAACATTTTTTTTTCTGAGGCCATGCAGGCTATTGGATAATGTTCAATAGCAAATTGATATTGGTTTAGAAAAAAAATATTTGGTCTGACAGCATATTTCAAGGCATATTTCAAAATCAAGGACAGAAAATTTTATCATTTAATATTTTAGGTCGCTAATATAACAATTAGTTCATATAATCATGGAAGTCAATACATGTCATCAAACAGAAAGTAAAAATATTTGGCCTTTTTTATTTTTGGCACTGCCCATTCTGAGAAAAAAAGAGACTTTTTTTGGCAGTGTGGAAAACCTTGTCTTTATTTGTGAAAATACAACTATTGTATTTGTAAAAAATTATGATAATAAGATTACAAAATCAAGAAGTTCCTGTCTAAAGAATAAATCTCTTTACTTTACAGATTCATTTTTTATTTAGTTCAAATTATTTATTTTAATTATATAACTTTACATTACTAAATAATATTGGTCGACCACTAGCAAGAATGGATTCTGGGTGCTTGAATAATGAAATATGTAAATGCATTTTAGTGTGACTTGCAGTACGTCTTATAAAAGCTCAGGATGACAAATCCAAGGAAAAAACAATTAAAAAATGCAATAAATTGTGCGATTTTATGATACCTGAAACTTGGCATTATTTTCCAAATGACATAAAAGAGGGCGTCTGGGCTGAAGGCGGTCTGACTCCCCTGCCAAAGTGAACAGAGTGTTTTCCTGAACTCCTCAACCAGAGATCTGCACAACAGAGCAGAAAAACACTGGCATTACAGGGACTGATACATCAGGCCTGTTCTGGGGTGGCAGAGAGCAAAGAAAAAAACTTGGATTAATGCAAAAAATAAAGTATCTCATCATATAATTGTGGGATTAGGATAACAAAATATATAACCTGCTCTCATTCATGAAAACCATAAATAAACAACACAAAAAATAAATAAATAAATAAAGACCCAAACTATTAAATACAGGTATTAAGGATAACCAAAGAGTGCATCAACCACATTGTGTTTTGGCCAAGACAAGACATCAGAAAAAAAAAGCATATATTTGGGCAAAACCAGTGAATAAACACTGTATTTGTACTTATTTTATGTATAACAAATTAGTTTTTTGTTGAATTAAAAACAGGTTTTAAATAGATGTAGTGATATTTAAAATTTCAAGAATTTACATTTTTTTTATATATAATTTGATATTATTAATATATTAATTATATTTATATTATTATGTTTATATTATATTATATAGTATAATTTATTATAATTATATTTATATTATTATATTTTTTACAAATCACTTTTTTAAAATGACAAATATTTTTGTCATCGTATATTAATTCTATATTTAAAAACATTGGCCACATGTTAATATGTTATTGTTACAATCTCTCTCTCTCTATCTTGATAATGGGTTCAAATAATTTCTATAATCACTCATTCAAATAAATAAATGTTACGCACTCGGTGTCTAATTCAAAGCAGACATAATGCTAGATCTAACAAGCCAATAACCGTCAATTTTACACTTCCGGGTATAACAAATATTGTGCAATAACAGCTTTACGCTGTAAATGCTGGCAAACGACCATGATATAAGAGGGATAATCCACAGCTAGCTGTGCATTCAATTATTTTAATGCACTACGCTTCACATTTGGTGGTTCTTTGCCTCCACGTCATGCATTAATATCATTTAATGAACAGATTATGCCTTACATATATGATACTGTAAGAGCTTACATACAAATTAAACTTTCTTTAACATAAAGGACACTATTCTCTTTGCCGTTCAGTGGAGAGGACCTTACACACTGCTGTCCCCCTGACTCCTGGTGTGGTACATTCTCCTTCCTGCCGTTTTCCCGCTTCGTAAGGCCACCGAGGGCAGCTCCTTGAAATAACAGCTGAACACCTGGATGTTACTGGAGACAGGAAACAAAAACCAGCGTTTAACTAAACAGACCTGTCTCCAACATGACTCAAAACCTTTTAGTATATCTTTCAAAAGGCAAACTAAACACTGACAATATGCCAGAATCCTCAGAAACCTTGCCAAAGCTTCCTTTTCCATGGATTACAACCAGCAAAAGTCCACAAAAGGAAAGGTTACTTTTAGTTAGATTCAAACCTTATCTAGGCCTTATAAACCAATGCAGCTCATCAATAAAAAGCCCAATGACAGGTTAAAAATAATTATGACACTATAATAATTAAATAATGATCATTAAAAATGGTAAAAGTAAAATAGCTTTTGCGATCATTTTTTAATCATTCTGTAACTTGACAAATAAGACAGCGAATAAATGACGACGATGTTCAATGCTTCCCCCACTAGTTCATAATCACACAGGCCTTGTGGTTTATGATATTTGGCATGAGCTACTCGCTGAGGTTTAGCCAGTGTAAGGTTGGCTGCGGTGAGCGGGCAGACGGCCTAATCCGTCACCTGGCTTCCCATCAAGCTCTACTCCAGCCAGCTCACTGGCCACGGAGAGCAGAAAGCCACTCAAGCTCCTCCAGCCGGGCCACACACACCCTGCCAGGACACACAACGGGGTCGTGGGGGTCGCTCTTACCTCAGGGACTGGAGAATGGCATTCATGAAGCAGGTGTTGCCCAGATTGCGGAGGCCTGTGGCACAGTGTGCTAAAGTGCCGTCCTGCGTGGGGACATTTCAGAGAAATTATGGAACCAGCACATGAGATATGTAGATGTACGCATCGTGTTTTTCTGAACCATTTCTCAACACACTGGGCCCTTTTGCACACATATCTAGAATCAAACTCAACTTACGCTGTCTTTCTTCAGCTTGCTGTCATGAGAAGAACTGTCTGACAGCTTTCTCTTCCTCTGTCTGTCGGTATTAGACACAGAGCTGAACAAAGAGAGTAAATCGTTTCAAAAACAATGTATTCATGTGATGATGATTGTTGAATGGATGCACTTCGACAAACATCAGTCGTACTTTTCCAAACTCTGAAGATGTTCTCTGACCCTCTGCACATTTCCTAGTTTTGTGTCGTTCACCACAAATTCGTCACATCTGTAACTACAGAAGAAGGAAAAAAAAACAATGAAAGATTAACACCAACACTGCTCACTGAATAACACTGTCCCTTTAAGAACACTTTGTGTAAAGAAACCAACCAGTATGTGCTAAAACTGTTGCAGTCCATACACACAGAGTGCTGCTGACTCTTCTCGCTCAACTTCTCTCGTTCTGGCTTCCTTTGACCGCCACCTGGAGCCTGAATGTCCTCGAAATGCTTTTTGGCATGGCCGTTAACATACCTGCCACAGCAGACAGATGCAAAGTGAAATTTATATATTATTAATCATTCAAATTTGATTGATTTTAAATAAATTTACCTAGTAAAATAATTTGAATACATTTTAATAATTCAATACAGCTTAAACATAATTCTTCACAATAGTAAATCGAGGAACTCTTGATTTACACTTGAATGTAATATTAAGTGTAAATCACAAAGAAAAACACACACACCGAAACCACACAGACTAAAAACATCAGTTTAGGCACTCACCTTCCGCAATGCACGTTCAAGCACGTCAGGCAAACCCACGGGCTTTTGTTTGACCGGCAAACTACAAAAAAAAAGATTAAATAAAATAAAAAAATATAGATATATACATAGAATCCATGATATATATCATGGCATTTTACAAATGTATAAAACCAGACCATCTTTTCTTATTTTGAATTTCTTAAAATAAATAAATAAATAAAATAATAATAATATATACAATATTTTTTTTTTTATATTTTTTCTTATTTTATTTTTTTAATTAATTTTCTCCCAAATTTAATTTTCTTATTTATTTATTATTTAAATTATTATACACTTTCCCATAATGCATATTTTTAAGCTCTGTATTAAACAACATACTTCTCTATGTTTTCTATATTTGTAAATATTTTCTGTTTTTGCACAATTTGTATAATATTTATAATTTTATAATATGTATATTTTTTCCCTTCAAAATATAATTTTACAATATAACAAGGCATTAATTAAGTATAAATCCAGACCCACTTAGCAAACACATGTATCCTTGTGTATAATAATAACCAGTTTTGCGCTGAGCTGAGGTGGCATGCTAACCTCATGTGAAAGTAATCTCTAGCTGTGTCCTGCTGGGAGAGAGAGCTTTGTTCTAATTGCCTTGATCACCTTCCCTTCTGAGTGCACAACAAGCATCTGAATTAGCCGTTGCTAAGGAACGGTCGATTCTGGTGAATGCTGGTCTGTGCACGACCCAACAAATGTGGAAAAAGTCAATAGACCCAGTGCGTTTCCTCGTACCTGCTGTGCAAGGTTAAGAAAGCAGCAATGCTGTCCTGTTGTAACATGCTTTATATAATGTGCTTCATACATACTTTGGTTTTATTAGGAACAAAACAACCTAAGCAGGTACAATTTGTACTATTTTTTACAATGAATCTGACACAAAGTAATTGAAGCTACCTTGAATATATATTATATATTACTAATTTGATTATTTTAAGTGAATATTAAATTATTTTTTAGTAACTAGAGAGGGTCACTGAAAAGACATGTTTCATAAGTGTGAAATGTGTTAAACATAAGATATGGGACATTTCTGATGTCCCGTGGGTGTACTGAAGGGCCACCAGCGTCACACCCAAGATGTGTTTTTTTCAGTGTAATCTTACATGACCAAAATAAACATTATCATACACTGCAAAAAAGATTTTTTCACAGATATTAAGAAAATACTGGGCTATTTCAGTTTCTACTATGAAATGGGTTCACATTCAATTCAATTAGGGATGCATGATATATTGGTGATGATATGGGTTTGACTTACTTTTCCTTCATTCGAAATATGTCAATACACAATATAGTATAGGCTTATACAGTAGTCAACATTTGGATCAAAAAAGTTAAACCAAGAACAGGTATTGTTCGAAAATTCATGTATAACATTGTGTATATAATTCATGTATATATAAGTTTCAAATTTAGCCTAGATCCTCTTAGATTTCATTGTTTTGAACACATCTAAGCACTCATTTAAGGCGAATGCATTAGCATTACACTAATGTTGTAAACAGGTTTGCAGACGTTATTTCCGGTGTATTTTGACATCAAGGTCTGCACCTTGACTGCTCAATTTTTCTTCACAATAATACATAAAGACCAGTATTAATAATTAATTGTACAGCCGGTCTGTATATTAAATAAACAGCTCGACATAAAGCAAATGACACATTTAAATCGAATCAAAGATTAAAAAGCCAAAGCGGTCTCACTCAACTTTCTGAGGCAAAGGACAACACATTTTCTGTACAAAAAAATGAGTAAATGTGACAACCGTTTAATATTATTTAAAAACAAAACATTGACCCTAAAATGTGTACATAGAACAATAAGTTTTGCGCTTAGCAAGTTTTAGCGGTTTTGAGTGTTGTGCGAAGCTAAACTAACGTTTAGTTTGGGGGTTTTAAATTAGTACTTTTACAAAATATGATCAGTTAACGTGATAATATTGTAGTGTAAGATTATGGTTTCCTTCAAATTTCAGTTATATTTGTTTTTTTAAAACAACAACACAAAAGTCTCGTACTAGCGCGAGCTGCTGTGAGCGATCAAGCACTAGCTAACGTTAGCCGGCTCGGCTAGCTCGAGCTATTTCACAGAAAATGGACGTAACGTTAATTGTTAGTGATTATTAATGAATATCCATTTGTATCCGCATTTAACTTACCAGAACAGCACCATGAGGAAGGGGAACCGTTGGGGAAGCGGCTCGGATCCACCGTCATACAGACACTGGAGTTTAGGTGAGGGCACTCCATGAGCCTGTGTCTGTGCTAGCTAAAGCACCAACGTTAGCTTAACCCAGGTTGTACTCTGCTGCACGATTTCTGTGTGTAAACTCGAAAAGTGTATGATTAAAAGCCACAAAATGTGTTTCGGAGGAGCAGTATGTATATTCCTGAACGTATAGATGTGTTAGCAGTGATGTTGCTCTGCTAAGTGTAGACAGTGTTGTTATGGTAAGAGGGCAGACATGTATGCATAGACTCGGGCTGTCTCAAAACCCACTGAGCTCCCTACCCAGACAGCAGAAATACTGTCTAAATAGGGAGCGTACTTGACAATCTTCAAACTTTACTTTTAATCGAGAAAGCCTAACTTTACTTTTAATCGTTAATCGAGAAAGTCATGATTTAATTCAGATCCAGGGTCATAGGTAGAGCAGTGATAATGAGAGAAGAAATTTGTAGTGAGAAAGTGTAGCAGCTAACTAATTTACAAATCATTTTTTATTTTTTTAATGCAAAGACTATGAGGTATGTTTTTTTTACCCACCATGATAATGGTGTTATATATACTGCCCCATGGGGTTCTGATTTATGTCTGCTGCTTTATCACCATACATACACTGATGTTCTCTCACAGACAGACAATGGTTTACATTTTAAACCATTTAAGACCATACAGACATTTCTACTTAAAATCTTTATTGTGATATGGCCAGTTTGACGGACATATAAAACAATGTATATTAGAAACTTCCAAACATAGTAGACACAAGTATAAAGTACAAGTAAATAAGCAACAGAAATGTTATTTGCCCTTTTTTAGTCAAACCTTTGCTTCTTAAAAAAAAATGGCCAAATGTTTCCATGTACATTTGTGGTTTAAAATGTAAGTTCGGAGATTTCAAGTTTGGATTGTAGAGATTTCAAGGGTGGCTGGCTGTTCCCCTCCTGTCATCTCAATGTCCTGAACTTTCAGCGGCTGCTCTGCTGACTTCCCATCTTTCTTCTGACGTTTCTTCGAGCTAGGCCTAGAAAATGAAAAATTGAATGATAGAAATTCCAGCGTAAATACAGAAAAAGTGAAGAAACAAATAATATGGATTAACACAAACACAAATGTACTGTAGTGACATACCTCTTGAAAGCAAAGACAATCACCACAATGAGAATAATGGCACCAAGAAGACCAAACACAACACCCAGGATAATTCCTGATGGGATAATAATAAATTAATATCAGTGGTAAATGAGTTGAAAACATCATATTCGAGTTTAACTTACCAATTGGTACATCTGATTCACCTGAATGGTCCTCGTGGCCTACATCTATTCAAACAAATATACATTAATATATATATATATATATATATATATATATATATATATATATTTTTTTTTTTTTTTTTTTTTTGCATATAGATCTACTTTAAGTTTAAATTGATAACACATGTACCAGCTGCATTGAAACACGTGGCATTGCACCAGTCAGAAGTGAGGAATCGGTTTCCGTTTCCCACACATCCGGTCCAGTAGAAAGACTTGCACGTGTGATGTTCAGGACTGTAGTAATACCGCAGATAGTGACCGAAACATTGCCCTGCTTCTTTTGGAAGCATGCAAGCTTTGCGTTCTGCAAATAAATAAATAAATAAATAAACATCAGTTTTTGCCACAGGGTGGCAGTGTTTTCTTCAGCAAAAAATGTTAGGCATAAAGTTGTCGTTGGTTCACAAATCAAAATCAATCAATCAATCACAATGCATTTCATTCAAAACGATTAATGTTGCATTATTGCAGACGAATATGAAATATTACCGTCTCTCGGGAACAGCTCTTCAGCTCTGTCAGAACAGTTTCTCATGCACTGCTTCTCGATAATGAAACGGTTTGCATTTCCCCCCTGCCCTTTGTACCGGAATGGAAAACAACTGTCTTTTTCTTCATCGTAGTACATGTAAACCACAACCTCAGAATCACCCGTTCCCTCATCTGGTTCCAGACTGCAGGCCTCTAGATTTAAAAAAGAAAGAAAGGAAGAGTATGTTAACCAAGATCTAGTCAAGCACTATTTAACCCCCACTATTTGAACACAAAAGAATATATTTTGATAAATGTTGGTAACCTGACAGTTGACGACACCCATTGTCTTCCATTTAGAAAAAATTACAATGGAAGTCAATGGGGTTCACCAACTGTCTGGTTACCATTCTTCAAAATATCTTCTTGTGTTCAGCAAAACAAAGAAACTCGTACAGTTTTGGAACAACATGAGGGTGAGAAAATGACATGTTCATTTTTAGATGAACTATCCCTTTAAAGCAGGATGCATTCTTATTGACTCACAATATCATATGTGCCATTATCGTTATAGTTGTGTTGTGGACTCTTTTTATATCGTTATAGTTATTGTTCTTAGTTTTAACGGGCCTTATACAAAAATGAGATGCTAGGAATTACACGCTTTAGCCACCAATTCGTAAAATAGAAATGAATAGTGGCATGATATTGTGTTGTACATTCTGCTAACTTGGAACAACAATGGAAAGGGGAGTGATCTTTGTATCTTGAATGAGTAATGTGTAACTAGCCTGGATACAGTCCACACCTAGTTTTTATGAAGGTTGTAAATGTTGTCTTTTTTTTTTTTTTTTTTTTTTTACAGATAGACACTTTCGTGTTAGCGATTACTCGCATTTTAAAACTGGACAACCTTGATTGAGGCCCCGTGTGTATAGTTGAAAAATATTCTCTTGCAGATGTGTAGTTGTAAGTCCACGTAAATTTGCAACAGTAAACAAACACAAACATACATTTTCTTGTTCTCATTAATATAATCAATTTCAATGGCCAGTGTTGTAGTTTACACAGTTCTTATGAGTGAAGTCTGATAAAACTTGTCCGTCCTAATCTGTTTGTGTGTATTCTGGTAATGATATGTTTACTGAGTGGTCTGTACAGCTTTAGATCACTGTAATGTTTTTGTAACTCCATTAACCTTTTATTTTTTTGTAGTAATTTTTGATGTGACTGCTTTTTCTGGTAAATATTATGCAAATTCTGTTAAAAAAAAAAAAAAAAAAACCCAGAACGCCAGTTCACTGCACTTTTCCATTTTTCCATTGAGTATGGATTTGAATTGAATTGGCCACGCCCCATGGGAAGTGGCATAGAAATTACAGGAAGTGGAATTTGCTGATTTACAAATCAAACAAATTTGAGTTCAGCCATATAATAAAAGTTAATTTGTTGAATATAAAGATGTTTTTAAAAAAATTAAGTAGATGTTTAGGTAAAAAAAAAAACATTTTTAGGGCTTTTTAAGCAATAATCCAAGGTTTCTCAACACACCTTCTTTTTCTAGGTGTGACGGGGTTCCATAGACGGAACCTTTGCTCATGCTTTTATATCTTCACTTTACTTCATTTCATCACACAGAATACACGATACAACCTTGAGAATTCAAAATTAGTTTTTTTTTAAAGTAATGAGTTAAAAACAAAGTCCAAACCCTTAGAATTCACAACACAAATTAATACCTTTCTGTGTTTAAAAAATAAATAAATAAAAAAAATCTCTTACCTGGTTTCTGAGCTTGAGCCTGAATGCTGTGGTTCAGAGCAAAAATGAACAAAATAATACCAAGTTCCCTCATAGTGAACCACTAGTTGTGTGAACACTGGCTGGTGTAGATGAACGTTTGCAAAAAAAATAATCGGTGTGAGGGGAGGATGCTTGGTACTTTGGACTTCCTTGTGATAAGAGTAATAAATGTTGAGGAGGGGAAAACACTAATGTTACTGTAGATTCACAGTATGATTTCTTTCAAATAACTTGATAGCGCAAATGAAAGTCAAATGAAACTTTATTGTTTTGCAGAATTTAAAATAAGTTCACTTACAGACATAATTGATTGGACATGAATAGATATTGACAAGTTTATGTAAAATGCTTGATTTGTTTTGCACTTCTCAAATGTCACCTGGGTGTGGGAAGACTTCTTGACAGCAAAGACAATCACCACAGTTAAAATAATGACACAGTGACACCAAACAGACCAAGTGCAACACCCCAGATAATTCCTGATGGGAGAATGAATTAATTGAATTAATATCGGTGGATAAATGAGTTGAAAATATAATATTCATGTTTCACTTACCAACTGGTACATCTGATGCACCTGAATGGTCCTCGTGGCCTTGATCTAATCAAACAAATGTACATTAATTATGTTTGTGTGTTTTTTTTTTTTCTTTTGCATATACATCTCTGAGTAAAATCACTTTTATAAGTTTAATATGATAACACATGTACCAGCTGCATTGAAACACGTGGCATTGCACCAGTCAGAAGTGAGGAATCGGTTTCCGTTTCCCACACATCCGGTCCAGTAGAAAAACATGCATGTGTGATGTTCAGGACTGTAGTAATACCGCAGATAGTGACCGAAACATTGCCCTGCTTCTTTTGGAAGCATGCAAGCTTTGCGTTCTGCAAAAAAATACAAAAGAATACCACAGGGTGGCAGTATTTTCTTTAGTCAAAGATGTTTGTTTATGAGTTGTTTCATTCAGAACGATTTATGTTGAAATATTACCGTCTCTCGGGAACAGCTCTTCAGCTCTGCGAGAACAGTTTCTCATGCACTGCTTCTCGATAATAAAACGGTTTGCATTTCCCCCCTGCCCGAAGTACCGGAATGGAAAACAACTGTCTTTTTCTTCATCGTAGTACATATAAACCTTAACTTCAGATTGACCTGGCGTTCCTTCATCAGGTTTCAGACTGCAGGCCTCTAGATTTTGAAAAAAAAAAAAAAAAATGAACAAGGATAGTAATTTGTACTATATTATATCATCCGAATCATCATAGTTCGAATCATCCATGAAATGATGTAAAGAGAATGAGTTTTGTATCTTGAATGTTACTTTTAACTAGTCAGTCCATGCAATCATGTGTATTTTGATTTTTTTATTTTTATTATTTGATTCTTTTACTTCAAAATAAAACCTATAACTGTACTCCACAAATCTGAAAAGATCAATGTGTCCACAAATACCAACATGTGTCCAACAAATAGACACAAAGTATTTGATTTTCAACTTAAAACAATCACTATTTTCCAGAGACTTTGCCCAATTCTGAAATTCACACTGCAATTTTAATTGTGAAAACTGTAAAACTTAAGTTTGTTCTCTTACTATATGGTTAAAACTATAGCCTAATACATCTTTCATGGCATTTCATATAATTTTAAACTAACTATACTATAATGTGCATTGAAAAATGTAAATTGGCGTTCCCAGAATTCCCTGTGTGACACTTCACATTTGATGGTTTGCAAATTCATCAGCTCCATTGAGTATTGTCTCCTCAAAACTGCAGTGAACCAAGCAGTCTCAAAATCACAGTTTGAAATCGCTGGTGTTTCTGACATCACAAAATACATTGTAACCAATCAGGTCAATGAGTGATCTACAACGAGTGGGGGCGGGCCTAACTTGCATATTCAAGGGTGTCGAATTACATTTTTTTTTTTAAGGAATTTGTAATTTTGGTGATCAGATATGAGTTTTAAGGGGTACAATTATTGACTACAGGGGGACTTCAAATAATTGTGTTTCTTATTAGTTTTGTAACAAGTAGGCTAACATAAATTAGGGTTTTGAGTTTCTACATGAATGTTTATTGCATTGTTTTAGTGTTATGATGTTTTGTATTTGTGTGTATATGACACTGCTTGCACCTTCTATATATTAGTATTTACGTCATCTTGTGATGAACTTAAATTCGTCGTGTGGCTTTCTCTTTACCTCCTGTGTTATTATGGTGGTTGTCAGTATATGTTAAAGGATCAAAACAGACTTTAGTTACAGTGTGGTTATGATTATTCAGCAGAAAAGGACTGTTGAATTTACTGGTTTATTTATTTATTGTTTGTAAATTACACCAGTAATTTTGTAATTTTGTTAAAAAAGTTGTTTACTTTTTACTGTATCTTTATATAATTATTCTGGCAATCAAGTCTTCTTATAGTTTTTTTTTTTTACACAGTTCTTAAAATTCTTCATATTCTATTAAGTTTTGAACTTGAACTTTTAAAGCTTTTTCATCAAGACTCTGGATCAACAAATATTAATGTTTCATGATGTTTCACTTTAAAGAGTCAAAATTAACTGTCCCGAAATCTCTCAAATGTTGTGGGAATCTTCTCCATATGTTAACTATTAGCGTTTTACACCTGGGTAACAAGTGATTAACTATGGTCTACAGAATCTTAAGACAATGGCTTCATTTTCTGTTTGTACTGTTTACTGATTGGCAATCATACCTAAACACAAACATTCAATTGCCAATTTCAATGAGTTTGCATGTGCCACTGCCAAGTGCTTTACAGGGTTATTACTATTGGTCTAAAACACAGTGACTAACAGAAGTTATATAAGTTCAAATCAGACATAAACCATGCTAACAAATTAATTTATTAACTTTTGTTTTTATTTATATACATTTGACAATAACAACACTTACTTGGTTTCTGAGTTTGTGCCTGAATGTGGTGCTTCAGAGTGAAAAGAAATAAAATGATGACAAGTTCCCTCATAGTGAATCACAGAGTCGAGTGAACAATGGTTTTCATGAATGATTGAGGAAGTTATTATGATCAGACATGAGATTATTTGGTATTTGTACTGTCTAAAGAGCAATAAAACTTAGAGGAGGAATTAAGTATGATTTCCAATAACTCGATTATACAGTGCTAAAATGAAACTATTATGGCATCAAGTTAAAGGGATCCTAATATGCCCTTTAATGAAGTCTTGATTTTGTTTTTGGTGTGTTCTGGAAAATGTTTTCATGCCTGATTGTTCAAAAAAACTCATTATTCACAGAAGAAGCTCATTGTAGTCCCTACCAGCCGTTTGTTGTAGTCTTTAAAAAGTGATTTCTGTAAAAGAAAATATCTTTTGCATTGCACTTTTAGCCTTGTGACTTTGCAGACGTTGTTTATGCTCAAACAGCAACATTACACACTAACTAAAGTAAATATTTAAACAAAAAATCATAATCAAGGACCATCAATATATATTCAATAATATTATAATATAACATAATATAATAATGTGTTTAATGGCCGTTTTATGCACCTCATCATGGGAGAATTCTTCAGAGCTATAGGTTACAAGTGAAAATAGTAGCATGATGCCAAAGAGGCTCCACAAATCAGGTTTCAGGTTCAGGTTTCAGTATTGGCTGTTCCTAGTGGAACATTAACACACTCTCGAGTAAATTCAAATCTTGAATCCCATCATAAATAAGATTATTAAAAAAATAACATGTAAATGCAAAATATATTTATTCTGGAGTGGCTCAGCTGGTAAAACACTTCTCCCACGCTTGACCTTTTGATCACTAAACGATCATCCATGTGTCTCCAGTGGGTGATTCGCATATATGTGACGTGACAGATTTAGCTTGGAGTGGCTGGAAGCTTCCACTGTGTAATAAAAATAATAAAAAGGATAGTTGCAAGTTAACTCACAATAGCGATAAAAAAGGTCATAATTGTGAGGTAAAATGTCGCAATTAACTTTTTAAAATTATTTTATTCTGTGGCGAAAACAAGCTTCCATATAAAGTAACTGAAAAATCTGAACATCTGTATCTCGCTATTTGCAATTTTTGTCACAAAATATAGGCCTACAGGGAAACAAGTCGATTTTTTTTTACTATTAAAATACATTTTAAAAGAGACTGGGGATATACTTGTACTTTTTTGCTTAGGTGAATACTTCTTATTAAATAATAAGCCTACACATTAACCCTTTGTGTAAGCGTGTGGACATATTACATATAATTATACTACATAAGTTGTTATTATATGGAACCTGCTGTTTATTTACAATGAAAGTTGAAATGACTTAAACATCCAAGTTGATTGCACTTTAATTTAAGGCCTAATTTAATTTAACTTTTTTTTTATCAGTGCATCATTAGAGAAAAGCATTACAAAATTAACCAAAACAGAGGATTGAGTATTATTTTTTCATTTCATAAATAATAGCTATATTCATTCGATGCTTATGTATGTTGTTTAACTAGGCTTGTCATAATAGTATAGCTGGGAATGTTCTCAGAACCTCCCTGACCAACATTCTGGCAAGGTTCTCTCAAATATTAAAGAAATGTTCTTCATAACGTTAAAAGAACGTTTCAACGTTATCTGGCCTTAATTAAGGTTATCAAAACGTTAGCACAAAAACATTAGCCTAGCATATACATCGTTTGTGGAATGTTTTTTCCACTCTCCTTGAAACGTTTAAAAATTCAAAGTTCGTCTAACATTTCTAAATTTTATTAGGCCAACTTGTATTTCCAATACTTTTTAAAAGTATTTCCAATACTTTTCAATTTTTTTTTAAACTTGACGTTTTGAAAGTTCAGAGAACACTGAGAATTAACTTAACGTAACGTTATGAAACGTTCTTATAACATTTTTGTTTACTGGGAATAATGGAATAATTCCAGTCCTCGAATTTGATTGGCTACTAGGTGGCGTTCCGTCCAACTTGATTGATAGATGAAAATACGTATAGCAAAACCAGTCAAAGATAATGTATAGGCTATTTCCACATTAAACACAATACCTGCAATAAGCTACATACACACCTATAATAACGCAGTGTATCATTTGCGGGCACAGTAAACACCGAGCAAATGTTACAATATGGAGATATCACTGTCATAAGCTATAATTTTTTTTCTCATATCACATGACGCATCATTGTACATTGTTTGCGGAGTTTTTAAATTACCAGTTTGAGAACGTGTGTGGCTAATGGCTATTTAGACAAAGTTGTGCGCTTCTGATGCCTGAAAAGCTGTCTGGGTAGCAGCAACACACTCGAGGAGGCACAGCCACAGATTTGTATGAAGTCACTGCAAACGAGCGACAGACAGATATCATCACCGTGACGTCAGTTTGTTTAACTCGCGAGCGCACCATGCTTGATATAAGAGACGGTTCCGACAGCTATGTCAAAATTTCTCTCTTCTGAGTCGACTTCTGAGGGTACGTGAGAAGCCTGCACTTCGCTGCAATGACAATTACACTTCTGTTCATCATCTTCATCGCGTGTCCCCTCGCGTCCACAGGTAAGTTGGTCTCGCGCAGAGCTCACTTTATAGTAAGCCTAAACTTCCATTGATAGGTCAAAAACATGTGAAACTGTTGCTTAACAGATTACTAGCCTACTACATGTGCATTCAAATTTGTAGCTTACATATGGAAGAATTAAAGAAGTGAATTAGTTCACATTAGATAGGTAGGCTACCTATAATATGGAAATGTTTGCTAATATAGACTAGTTATTAGTAGTTTTTGTTGCCAAATAATGACTTATAGTTATGATATTTTGATTATATGCTCCAGAAATGTAACATTCACTCTTATTTCTGTTACTTTAATTTTAGAATACACATTTCTGAAATTTTCATATAGCATTTTTCAATGTTAGTAATAAAAAAAAACTTATTACTGTGAAAAATAGTCAATTAAAATATCAAATCATAACATTTTGCAACACTTTAACTGGACAAAATGTTCTCATATTGGTGTAGAAGCAGTAATTTGGGAGAAAATTGAACATCATAGATTCCTGGAAGTTCATTTGAGTTGTTAACATAATGAGTGGGTGAATGTTGTTTCCATAAATGAACAACCTTGGGAGTAAAGTAAGAACATGTCAAATGTGTAATTATAAACTTGCAGAACCCCAAAACTCTCTGAATTAGCGTGAAGATTTCTGTCTGCATGATCTGACAAATGACCTTAAATGACCCCAGTGTATTGAAAACCACAGGAGCAACATTTGTCACGCCAAATTAGCGCACAGGTGCTGACTTAATTGCACTGCTGGTATCTTGTCTGTAGATCTTCCCCAAAAAGGATCAGTTCAGGAAAAACCCTCGCTCCCATAATAGCAAGGAAGATTAACTTATGTGAAAGAAAGTGATGACCATATTGCTGAAGACATTTTTGCACCTTCCTGTTTGGAGTCTCAGTCTCATATTAGGAAAAATATCATAATTTCCTGTGTCATTTTGAAAAATTTCCATCACTGTACGCACTACGCAATTAACGCATAGTGGTTTTCCTGTAAAAAAATCATAAATAGCTGCACCATACAAAAATGCTTTTAGGTTTCATCATAGACTAGACAAGTATGTCTTTTAAATCGTAGTTTGGACTTTCTGTTGACTTGCTCTTCAGCATTTTCAGCAGTGGCAGATTATACACGCTCCCGGGGAAACTCGTTGTCAACCAGAAATCTGTGAGAAAGACCAGCAAGAGTCTGGCTCAGCCTGTCTGTCAGATTGACTGAGAGTAGCCTGCGATGCCCAGAGCAGCAGGTTGCAACCAGAATGGAGTCCAGCTGTAATGGAATGCATTATCTGATAGATTTATGACATGAAAACAGGTCTGGGAGAATGAAACTCGACATCCAGTTTCAAAACTTTTAATAATTATGTCCTTTATCTCTTTTTCAGGGGCCAAATGGACATATAATGGTAAGTAGGCTATTTTGTTTTGTAATTTCAATCATTTTTACAATGTAAATTCAAAGTGTTTCATGTAAGACAGCCATGTTTTCCATACTAAATAAACACCAGAAAGAATATTTTGTTGTATTAATTTATATGCACCAATATTGCAATAGTCATAAACAGTAAAATATTCCTGCATATTGTACCTAAAAGTTTGGATACAATATTTTTTCTCACCAAGGCTGCATTTATTTGACCAAAATATTTTATTTATTGCTGTAATGCGAAGCTGAACTGTCTTATATTTCCGATTTGCTGCTCAAGAAACTTTAATTATCATTATCATCATTGGTGAAAACAGTTGTACTGCTTAATAAATTAATGGAAACTTTTTTTCAGTATTCTTTAATGAATAGAAATCAAAAGAACAGCATTTATTTAAAATAGTTTTTAAATATAACAATATAAGAGTATTTACAGTCACAGTTAATCCATTTATTGCAACCTTGCTGAATAAAAATACTAATTTCTCTCAAAAAGTTATTTTTATTTCTACTAAAACATGTTAAATATGACAAATGCCATTTAGAGACATCTGCACACAGTCATGAGGCGACAAACTGAAATAATTAATAAGTTAATCAAACTGCAACACCCTTTTTCACTGAGACTTTACACTGTAAAAAGGTATATGATCAACAAGTTAGGATATGTTAACATTGCTTTAACTCATCCAATTAAGTTAAGCAGTTTTCAACTTTTTTTTATAAATTCTACAAGATTCAACTCCTTATTTAAGTCCGTCTAATGTAATTTAAGTTGAAATGACTTAAACATCCAAGTTGATTCAACTTAAAATTTTAAGGCAGCAACATAATAAGCTAAAAATAGGATAGTAAAAGTTGTCTAATGACATTTAGGGAGCTTAATGGTCAAATAAAAAGCACATACATTTTTACGATGTTTCAAAATCTTTGAACGCGTCATGTGAATATTTAATATTTCACCTTTCTGTGAGTAATTGAGTTGTAATGCGTTTCCTTAATGGCCAGATGCCGTCCTTTTCACCTCAGTAAAAAAGGTCATTCAGTCACACAGAGACCAACAAAACGTGCTCTTTACACCTCAAAGGGCTTTAAAATAAACATGCTTAATCACGACTGCTGTCGCAGAGTTCTGGTCAAGTGCATTCACCTAGGGAACCAAGCAGGCTTCTGGTTACCATCGTCATGAGTCAAGCCTATTCCTGGGCAGTCTTTTTAACTGTTATCACTAACAATCCCAGTATGCCATACCAGTGTGGACATGGAAACCCACTGGCAGCCATGATGAAGGTATCAAAAAACAGGTTGCTGCTGGAAAAAGGCAACTCGTGGTGCGAAGTTGACCTCGTTTTGACCCCTTTTGGCTCTCACGGCTCTGAAATGATCCCCGTAATGTCTCTCATGTCATTCCTGTTAGCTTCCCCCTCGTGCCGCTGTCACTCACGTGTTCATTGGCTTTTTAAGGAGACCATGTTGAATTGTAGGTTCCACGATTGAATTACAGATATTTACGTCATTACATTACATGTCTAGTTTTGATTTATTTTAAAGCTGGGTTGAATTGAGATATAAGGCAACTCAAGGGGCCTCAACTGCAAAACAGAGTTGTTATAATGGCGTTATTTTAGGAAGAGATTGTTCGTCTAATTGCTTGGCTGTGAAATTTTATAGCTCTCTATACTTAGGAAAGAACAATGCATTATATTATTCTGTCTTTGTGTGTGGCACATTGCAATTTACAAGCTGAATCTCTTCTGTCCCTTCAGTTACACTCCTGTGTGCAAATTTGCAGTGCCTGCAAAGTCAGACTACCTCGTAATGTGCTGTATTTTAGGCTTGTAGACTAAGAATTTTAGACAACCAAGCACCCTCATTAAGCAAATTGCTAAGTTTAGCTGCTACTAAAACTAGATTTTTGCATTTTCTGAAGAAAACATGAGCTGTATGAGTCAGCGGTTAAAATGTGTGGTTGCTAGGGTGCTCTGAGTGGTTTCTAGGTGGATATTTATTATCAGAAGCGTTGTTAGGGTGACGCTATATGGTTGCTAAGGTGTTCTGACTGGTTTCTATGCCCATAAGAGGTTGTTTACTGATCTAAGTCAGATGAGCTTCCTACTTTGTTACATGGTTGCTAGGGTGTTGCTATGTGGTTGTTTACTGGACCAAATCAAAGGACCGCACCGGCACATGTCTCTATAATTCTTATATGGTTGCCATGGAGCACTGAGTGGTTTCTAGATGGATGTTTGTTAGCAGAAGCATTGTTATGGTGTTGCTAAGGTGTTCTGAGTGGTTTCTATGCCCATAAGAGGTTGTTTACTGGTCTAAGTCAGACGAGCTTCCAACTTGTTGGGACATGTTCTTGCTATGGGGTCATTTACTAACTTTGTTACATGGTTGCTAGGGTGTTGCTAGGTGGTTGCTAGGCCAAGTTACAAGAGGCCATCCGCATGTCTGCTAGGGTGTTTCAATGTGTCTAAAAGTACTTGCAAAGCCGTTGCTTAGTGGTTGTGTGACTGGCTCAAGACAAGTCCCAAGATATAAGTCAATAAGGGATTTTTTGCCCGTTAAAATGTTTATATATATATTGTAAAATATATGTTATGTATTTACTGTATAATGTATATATATTTTGAGATGTGTACAATGTGATAATGGAGTGAAAGTGTCCAAAGCACTGACCACTGCTTGAAATAGCATGACGAATTTCTCCGAGAGAAACACTGCAGTGCTTGTGCTGCTGTGTAGATGTTATCAAGCATATCAAACAGAGCTCAGATGAGCGTTGTCCTTTGTGTTGGCTAACAACTGAGAGCTCTTGACATTCTGAGCCTGAATTAATTCCGCTGAGTCAAGGCCTTTTATAGTCGCTTAGAGGGATGTGATGACGTCAAACGTCTACACCCTAAGATGAAAACACATGTGCACTACTCAAAAAAGTTAGCTTTTCTGAGCATAATTTATCCCGGTAAAACACAGGCGTGAAGGACACCTCAAATTTTGCATTTGAGTCGAGAATATACTAGAGATCTGGAACTGGGCTCTTTCGATTTGGACTGTAAGCAAGAACCAGGCATTTTCTTCATAATGCCAGTTGCAACAAACCAACAAATTAACTTTTAATAAAAATGTAAAAAAGTATTTTATTTAATATTTAGAATGTATAAATTTAATTTATTATATTTTTTTAGATTTAAGATAATCACCACTAAAGGTTTTCTCAACTTAAGGGATTTGATTCAAACAGCTGCATGACCTCAGCTTCCCGCGGTTCAGTGCGTTAATGTCAAACACATCCAGACCAGAGAGCTTCAGATGTTTTACTGTAGAGGCCTGCTCATTATGACCACATCACAGACTGACAGTAATGATTTAGAGTTATGACCCTCTACGGGGCCAGCCACAGGCATCTGATGTGATTATGATGGAGAAGTTACTCTAGATTAAAAATGAACTGGACGGTGAGTAATTACAACCGCAAGAGAAAGTTAAGCGTGTTAAGCTACTAAAAAAGACATTGTGTAGTTTCACAGTTACAGCCGTCCAGAAAACAAAAGCTGCCCACAAAACCATGATCATCATTGACGAAGAATACGCAAGAACTTAATGTGATGTTTTAAGCCCACAGCAACAACAAATCACTCTTACTGCCACCGTTTACAGAAACAGAAACCATGACGATTGCAGAAACTTTGCTGTGTTGTCTAGAAAATCCTTTTCTATACCCTCTTCTCTAAAAAATCCACAATGCACCAGAAAGGTCTCTTAGACAAGCATACACTCTGTTGGAGTGACTTCGAAGCCTCCTTCAAAGCAACAAAACATTATCTTTTATTGTTGGGTGTGGTATTCATGGAAGGGCATTCATTTTGTAAGGCAGTGTTCTGTGACTGGTGACCTTAGCGTGTGTCTTAGCAAAACTTGTGGCTAATGCTCTCCAATTCTGGCCACACCAAGGGCCAGATTTGCTAAAAGCTTGCGCTAGTCCAAACACTCTTGTGGCGTTAAAAAGCGACTTTTAGGATTTAGTAAAGATACTCAGTGAAGAATAAGCGCTGATAAGGCGTGGATAGTTTTTTGTGGCTGACTTTAGTGCATATGCATTTGCAGGAGTTTCCCTTTCAGATGCCAAATTTATGGGAGGAGAATATTTAAATGAATCATTCAAGGTGTTTCCCAAGCTTTGTGCTCATCAATTTACTGGTATTTGCGCCATTATTTAATGCCTAAAAAACTTAAACCAGTTGCGCTGTTCTTGGTAGATTGCATTGGTTATAATGGAAAATACGGTCACGTCAGTATTTTTAAATTTGCGCGTCGTCTTTCCACTTTCCACTTATGGAATTGCACTGTGATGCTAATTTACCCTGTTTTGTAATTCTGGCCCCAAATGTTTAAAGGGGTCATGAAGTGGCTTTTTAAATTTTATTATATTGTTGAGGTCAACTTATGACGTTCGCTTGGTTTTTGCGTTCAAAAACATCAAAATGAATAAGTAATAGGCTATTTTGTACCCTAGTTTTGAGCCTAGCTGAAAAACAGGATGTAAACTTGGAAGTAAACGCCCACTGCTGTGAGTGGATAACAGTTTTGCATATTATAATGAGTTTCAACTCATTTGTTGATGCACGTGGGGGAAATTGTTTTGAAAACGTCCAATGTTGTAAAATGGCAACCGGAATGATTCGCCCATACATGTTCGACCCAGAGTTCGTGTGTTGCACAATTCCTGTCGGATCCAATATAGACGGCACAGCACCGTTCTTTACTCTTAATCGGTCTGCAAATCCAGTCTTGTTTACAAAACAATCCTCAATGAAATGAAGCGAACAGACGACGATGTTTTACCTCATCAGCTGGAACGTCATTAAAAAGAAAGTTTAGACATGCAGTCCTATTGGAATCCAGAGGAAGCTTATGCAGCGAGTGTCTTGTTCCACAACCAGGCACTGTACAATATTTTGTATTGCTCGAAAGCTCGATCCGGTTTGTCATCACGAGGTAGGCATCTATGTTATTTAGCTATGAATCGGTGGGTGGGGCTAAACCGGCCGTGTTGAAGTAGGCGTTGATCTTCGTCTGCGGGGGTGGTGTTTTATCCTCTTTGACATCACAGTTCACTTTGAAAAATGGGTCGTTTGCTGAGCCTGGTGTCAATAAAAGCTTATATTGGACTAACAAGGACGTTTTCAGTTCTGAAACGTACAGGATATTCTTAATATGGTGACCTCTTAGATGTCAAAAGCTCAAGGAAAATTTGATTTCTCAGTTCATCACCCTTTTAAATGCACACCACTAGATAAGAATTGGTCAGGGAAAGATGTTTTGTGACCACCACTTTCTTTGACCTTTGGTTTCAGGACCTGATGGAGAACACCAATGGTCCAGCAAGTACCCGTTCTGCGGAGGAGCGTTCCAGTCGCCCATCGATTTCCAGACCCAGCTGCTGAGATACGACCCGAACCTGCCGCCCATCCAGGTCCAGAACTACAACCTGTCAGCCAATGAGCAGCTCACTCTCGGAAACAACGGACACTCTGGTTGGTGCAGCATGATTACAGAGCACGGTTTTGTTTTTAAACAATACTAATAACTATTGTCACGGTACATGCATTTTAAACATACATTTTGAGATAGTCTGTTGCATTTCATATAGTAATGTCTGAGGCAAAACATAGACTGTTCATTCGAAATAATAGATTAAAGGATTTGTGGTTGTTAAACTAACGAGACCGTGCATCAGACATAAAGGTAAAATAGTCTTTCTTCTCCAACTTAATTTCAAGGTCAACGTGGAGAAAATGAGGGAAGGATCTATTTTGCATCTCTGCCATAGTAATTTTCCACAATCACCCGCTTATTATGATAAGACAAAGCTGTTTGTATTTTAGTCTGGAAAATACGGCAAAGTTTTGATTCGAGGTAACGTCTTAAACAACATAACAAGTGATGCTTTTCTAGGTAATGAGTACTTTCTGCCATATTTTTGGTCCAAGTTGGTCCATCTACCATCTCCTGACTGTGATTGTGTACTTTCGAGACTCTTTTATTTTATGCGCTCTCACTCCAGAGAGCCATGTCTGGTCAGAAAGAGAGGGAAATGTGTTCAGTAGTTAACTAAGTTGCCACGAGGATGAATACTGATGAAGTTTTCTGACAGTGAGCCACTGTGTTTGGGGTTTTGGAGCCATTTCAGACTCGGTTTGGAAAAAGTTAGGCAGGATTATCAGTCGAAAAGCTTGCAGAATTTGTTGAATGGAAATCTTAATATAGAGATGCAAGGACTCAGCCATGATTATTAGGGGCGTAAATATCTCAAAAACCTTGCATTTAATATAAAACAGGTGATTAAACAGATAAAACCAAACCTAAGCATAACTATGACAGCTTGTTAATGTTTAATGATTAACAGATCAATATTGAATGTAAATCGAAATGCTAGATTTGAATGTAGATTTTCAAGAACTTCATATGAATTGAAAGTTTAATGGCATTTGTAAGCATTTTAAGCATTTTTCTTTTCGATGAAGAAGTTTATTGCAGCGTAACAAAGTACACAAAGCTCCTTGGGTTGAACCCCTAATAATACAGGCTCAAACATTGTATACCATTTCTTCACTAGTCTTCCCTCTCACCATCTAATCAAGGTTTCGTTTTGAATGTAAATTAGGGCAACCTTTGAAGTGATTGTAAAAGGTGTGATCACCAAAGGGGTCGGTGGGAGATGGCTTTATGACTGGCAATCACGGTCACAAACTCTTTGTCACAGGATGTTCTGCTGCCACTCCCATGCTATAATTGATCAAATACGATTCCGGTGGTACTATTCTCATACTGAGACCAGAGCAAACTGTCTCTAAGATAAGTCATTTTGGGGATGAGCTCTTTCTAACTTGTGTTTTGGAGTGGATTCTGGGTCGGGGTAGTTTATTATTTCTTACTGTTGAAGACCTAGCAACCATATAGCAATATCAATGCCATGTTGATATGCTGTGACTAATATTTGTTCTCCGAGGAGTTAATTTGACACGGTGTGGTCACATTTGCCTCTGCATGGTAAAATTAACTAATTTAGATAATTTTATGTGAGGGCGAAACATTTCACCATGCAGATTTTATATTAGGTTATTGTTTTTCACACAAATCTGCCTTAGTGACTAACAAAATCGTGCTTTTCTGAAAGTGAATTCTGTGTGAGTGGTTCTTCAAGCATCTCTATTGACAATGAAACATTTCTTGCCATTGAAATTTTGCCTTAATGATGAAATGTATTTATTTTTTCCTTTTGTACCCACAGTGCTGTTGTCCTTGCCGTCTCACATGTACATCTCCAGCCTCCCTCACAGATATTCAGCAGCTCAACTCCATTTCCACTGGGGCTCGTCTAGTCTGTTGACTGGATCAGAACACACTGTTAATGGCAATCGGTTTGCTGGAGAGGTAAAGTAAACCCCCAAAAACAACACCTTACCATTACTGTGGAGACCTTTAATGCTTGAACAAATGCCCTAAACCCTATTATATAGGATTTAAAGTCTAATCTGAGCCACTTAAATCAGATACATATCTGATATCTGGACATCCGACAAACGTCTAAACACGTATATCCGATTCCTCTTTGAATTCCAAGCCACCACAAGGCGAGGACGACATGTTCATTCACAAAGATAGCTTTTTAATGTATTATGAGGCAGATGTGCCTGTACTCTGTTGCTCACAGCTTTTTATTGAGGTGGGAAATTTATATTTATCTTTGTAAATTAAAGAAATTGTATGAACACAGAAACTTTCAGGAGCTGGTTTTCAACCTCTGCCCTTGACTTTTATACCACCAAATAGCATACCCAAGCGGGTGGATACGTTTTTTTTGTACATCTTTTCAGGCAGATTATTTGCATGGGCAGCTTTGGTAACAAGGCTGAAACCTGATAGATGGATGGATGGATGGGTGGATGGGTGGATGGGTGGATGGATTTACTTATGACTCCTCATTAAAGGCAGCCTTTTCTGTTGTATCCAGATGCATGTAGTACACTTCAATTCTGACAAATACCCAAACATCTCAATGGCAGTGGACAAGAATGATGGATTGGCTGTGCTGGGAGTTTTCATTGAGGTGAGTCCGGACCATAAACAAACCACTGAGACTGATGTGGTGTAGTGGTTAAGACTCGGGCTGATGACCGGAAGGTTGACGGTTTGATTCCCGCAACTGTTCAGTGGGCCATCACCACAAGGCATTTAACTCCAGATGCTTTGTTTAGGGTAATTGCCCCTATAATAAAACCATTGCTTGAAAGTCACATCAACAAATGTCCCCAGCATGAGTCTATTTCTAATCACTCAGTGTTTTATATTGTTTAGATTGGAGAGTTTAACCCTGCTTTTGACAAATTCTTCAAATACATAAATGGGATAAAGTACAGAGGTATGTTACTTTCATATAGTTTCTTTGATTATTACGTGCACAACACAAGTATGCTAATATTCCTATTACTAACCTGTTATCTGACAGATCAGAAAATACAGGTCCCCGCATTTAACGTCCGTGCATTGCTGCCAGAACGTCTGGACGAGTATTACCGCTACGATGGTTCTCTGACCACACCACCCTGCTATCCCAGTGTGCTATGGACCGTGTTCAGGAAACCTGTCACCATTTCAAGAAAACAAGTAAATTAATCATGCTTATTGTTCAGAAGTCTATCGTGCTTTTTGCATGTTCGCACCACAGGATTTGGGAATGATTTTAGTTCTAGGAATGCCTTTTGAGGGAACTAAATTAGCTAATGCTAAAAATCTGCCATGTTTGCAATTAACAGCTAGCACATTTTTGTAAGCTGTGATATGACAGGCAGAAGAAAAATTATTCATGTGTTGCTTGGAAAAGTCAGAATGCATTACTACTTTTGAATGGTCATTAGCAGTAGTGCATCTAGTTAAGGCATATACCAGCAGTGCTAACTAGCCAAACATTGACACTTTGAGTATGCTATGCACCTGTTTCAGCTGTCCATATTGTAGTAATGTAACTGTTGTGTCTTTACAGTTTTTGGCATTGGCCACAGCTCTGTATGCCTCTTATGCCCAAGATTCTGCCACCGTGCCACTTCATGGAAATTACCGGAAGCCACAACTCACAGACAACAGAGTGGTACTGGTTTCTTTTAAGGACGGTAAGTACAGTTTATCTTGCAATTTGAATGTGTATGATATGACCAGGAAGCCTAATGAAGGGCTAAAGCTGAAATGCTCAAACCTCTGCTGCAGTATCATAGTTTCCTATCAAAGAATTGATAGGAATACAAGCTTTCAAGATGGCTTTGCCCCTCTCTCAACTTCTGTGTAAGGCCTCAGTTTATGCACTGTGAGCTTTTTTTCTCAATGAAAGACCTTTGCTACTTCAGGCTCCTTTGAAACAGTTTTAAATTTTTTAAATCTTTAAACCTGAGTCGGTGCATAACAGAGTTTGCTTCCAACTCTCAGGCATTTCTATGCTATGAGAGAAGTTTGGGATTGCTGTTATCGCCAGAGCCTTGTTATCTTCTTTAGTCTTGCTGTTTTCTAACATCTTTGCATGAAGGCTCAATCCATCAATATCCCAGGCTACCGCTTGCTGCGATCTTCAATGCATGGCAATGTTTCCTAAAAAGCTGACTTACCAAGAGGAAATTGTGAACGACCTCTGCGCTAGTAAGGCTTTGCCCTGGCTGTCCTCCATTGCAATGCTCTGCTTGAACACCCCTCTACGTTGTGTCTGGTGCAGGACTGCACACTATTTTTTCAGTGGCGTCCCCCTCTCAGAGGAAGCAAGTCATCCAGAAGCTTCTGGTGGGCGACCTTGCGGATTTGGCTGACGAAGGACTCTACCAACTTCTGCCAAAGTTGAGTCCCCAACCAGGAGTGGATAAAAAGTGGAAAAAGACAAACAAGCAGGGACAGTGGAGCCAGGCAACTCAAAAACAGCAGTGGTCGAACAATAAGGTACCAAACAACACTGGCTACTCCTCTTTCGTTGGGAAGAAAACCCCTACACCGTGGTATATGGGAGCATTGGGTACGGATAAAGGGATGTGCTTTGTGTCCCTGGAGGAGAATGTCGTTCACCAGCTCGAGAGATACCATGCAAAGGGTCTGATGGTCGAAGCTCTGAGAGAGGTTGTATTTCCTGAGTTGAACCTCAGGAGCTACTTGGACTGCCGGTCTGATCTGGACCTTCAGACCATAAAGCAACTCATAAAAGGAAGATCTCGCGATGAGGCAGTTGAGCTCGAACAATCACTGACTAAAGCCATGCTGAGGCAAATAAGGAGGCAAATCAAACGGCATAGAAACCCAAACATGGAAACCACCAAGGGTCATTCTCAAGCTACATTGCCGAAGGACTACAACTCAGCCTTGACTTACCACAGACCTCAACGTGTTGAATGGGAAGATTAGACCCAGAGAAGACAGCAAACCTCCCAGAGGGCCTAAATTTCCGCAGTACGCTGTCACGCACAATATTTAGTCAACTCTGCTCCTAAGGCTAGCACATCATTTGACTAATACTTATTTAGTTTGATGGTATCCCTCTAACACTCAGAGACTCTCAAACTAGTTGCTTTTGCAGTAGATGAAATGAATCGGTGAGCAAATAATGTTCATGATATGTTATGCCGCTAATTACGAAGAGGTTAGTTACTTTACAAAGAACTGGACAGTATGCTAGACACCATTTGCTAGACGGCTGTCGACAGGACCGCAAAAGGGACCTTTTTCAAAACTCCATATTAACTCTCTAATGATTAGTCCAGACTAAAAGTTGGTCTGTTTTAAGCATTAGTGATTTTTGTGGGAGAATATGGCTCAAACTGTCTTAATTATTATATGCAATGCACAAAAAGACAGAAGACCATAATGTTTAGGACATATTTTTACATTTTATTGAGAAAAGTGGAGCTGCATATTGCAGTAATTGTATTCTGTGGTTGAAAAGAGTCATTCGCAGATTAAAAGGGACAAAGGGACATTTTAACGTTCTCGAACTCTGTGTGGTACTGTTTTTTTTGGGTGTGATCTGAGACAAAGGAGAAAGCAGACAGTAATCTTTTTATACACTGACTCAGATCTTTTTTCGTGAAATGTCGAGAGATTATGGATAGTAAAATAAAAGCATAACGTCGTCAAATTAAAAATGTATCACTTCTTCCATTTGCAAAGGAGAACCATGCCCCTGTTTTTATTCTAAATGGTGTTCAAAAGGGATTTGTAAATATTATAAGGTATTACTGTGTCCATATTTGTTTACCAGAATCTTGTGTTTTTGGGATATTTCAGCCAAAAATTAAGCTTCTGTCATCATTTACTCATGTCATTTCAAACCTATTTCTTTTCCATTTGACTTTATTTCTTCTGCTGATGAAGATCTAAAAAAGATTTTTTTTTTTTTTAATGTTGATGTGCAATATGTTTACAAAACTTTCCCCTCAATGCAGTTTTCTTTTCTTTCCTCTAAGGAGACATTACATGGATGAGCTGGGGTATGTTATGGTAACACAGTTTGTGCATGTGTGTGTGTGAGTTTGTGATATCAGATACTTCCTCACCTCTGGCTAACAGACGTGACGTCTTGCGTTATGACACTCATATGCGAGGCGAATTGCTGGTGGCCATGCGGTGACGTGTAACTGCAGTGTTACGTCATGCGTCTTTGACCACAGCATAATTGCTGTTGACATAAGATTGAACATATGGAGAGGGCATGTTTGTTCATTTAGCATGACTTTAGGACCTTATCATTGACGTATCTATGGTTTAGTTCTAATTGTAGTGCTGCAGTGGCTGACAGATATCTTTACTTTAAACCACTGCGCTCATGAGCATGCATGTCTCATTTGACACTACTGGGTTCTGTCACCACATGTGCAATCATATCCACATTTGTGTATTTTTGTGCATTGTGTCACTTGTGTAACATTATGGTGTGATGACTGCTAATCATACTGAGAACAGCTAACCAATAAGCTAATCTGGGTATATTTAAGGAGTTAAGCAGGTAAGTTGATTTTATTAAGTCAACATGAATTCAAAATTTACCTTATACATTCTTAATACACACGCATTCACATCCACAATTCAAAAGTGAACATTATTCTTAAGTAAAATGATCAAACGTGTTTATTTTCCACCATCAAATCAATTCCCTATGGATAAAATCAAATCCTGCCCTGTTTAATTTCTTGTTTCACATATTTCATGAATATAAAATGGACTGCAAATGCCATTTCATGTTGACTTTAATGTCACTGGCTTTCATTTCATGCTCAAAGTTAATTTCAAACCAGGTTATGATCATGTTCGTTGATAAATTTTCAAAGTTAAAATGGAAACTTTGTAAATTTATAATACAAAGTTGTAGAAAAATACGGGTAATGAAACATACTGTTAATTATGAGGTTAATTCTCCTTTCAGGTATACTAGCAACAATAATAGTGGCCTCTGTGCTAGGACTGCTACTGATCATTACACTATTGTGGTGTCTTTCGAAAAAAAGGTGAGTGTTTAATTCATACCGAAATGAAACAAATGACGTAAAGATGCAGTTGATTAAGATCCTTTGCTTTTCCAGCTTTTATCCAAAGACCAGGACAATGTATTTGTTTTAACAGAAATGATCTGACAGCACATGTGCACATATGTAATGCCACATTCATTTATTAGTAGTTTTCATAAGATTAAATGTACCGTTGCACTTTAAAATTGTGCGTTGTGTGGGCAAAATCCACTCATTTTATAGGAATTTGTCCCGTCAGGATTTTCAAAAAGTTCCCTACGCAAATTGAGCTTGTGTTTAAGTTAGTCGTAGTAGTAGAATTTGCGACACTGATGTGACTGCATCTTAATGCAAGTTTACCAGTTTCATCGTCCCACATATTCCCACAATTAACTGCCCATCTCCTGTTCTTTTAACTAGATCTAACACTGAAGAGCAGAAAGACAAAACCACTGTGTACAAACTGGCTGAGAATGAAGAAAACATCTCCAAAGTATAACCTCTCTCAACATCTGACGAAACCTGAGCAAATTACGCTCTGAAATCCACATGCACTCCATCCGTTGTTCCATCATTTGCATTTGTCTCCTTGGCTCATGGGCCTGGTTGCTAAGGAATCGTCTAGTTGCATGCAATATTTAGATCAAAAAATGCTCAAGGAACTCAGACTATTTGAACACCGAGTTCTTCTTCAACCACATTCTAATCCGACAGGAACCGAAAAGTCTAAGATGACACGTAAGAAGAGTAAAAATATGTCATTTTCGTACAGTATGTAATTCACCACATGCGAATAACCCACCAGTCAACATCAAACCTGGTGCTTTGCGAAGCAGAAACCATCATACATTATTCTGCAAGGGTGGCCTTCCTTTGCTGTTCGGCGGCATGTGACATCTCTCCATGCAGTGCCAGGCAGATGTGGTGGGAAAACACAGCTTCTGCCCGAGGCAACGAGGACATTCTGGTTCAGAATGGATATGCGGTGGCCTGAGATGGATAGTTATGATGTCCCCACCCTATATTTACTATTGTGCTGTTCGACCGATTAGAGTAATGAAAGGGTACGAGAAGAGCCACGCTCTCGGTTCCCACTGAGCTTGCCACAGAACTGGCCTATTGTTCCCAAGCTTGCGTGTAGGTTGACCTTTGACTTATCGTTGCCTGAGCAATCATGAGACTAAACGCCCATGCACACCCAGTAACCCGTACAAATATAAAGTGCCGTAATGCTCATACTCGTAACTGGGAAGATACTGCATGACTTGAGTGATTAGTTTGATGAACGCTACATCACGGGGGCTCGTTCCTGATTTTGAACCTTCACCTGCTTGTAATTCTCAAGTACACAACGATCTTGATTTGAAGCTTCATTTACATTTATTCCAGATAGAGTACATTTGAAAATGTTTTTTTTTAGCATTTTCAAGTGCTTTCCAAATGTTTTTATTTGTCCACACTGAAACACCTGAAAACGCTAAAATCATCTCACTGCTCATGAATAATATTTAATAAAAGCTCACTGAGATGAGATAGATCAGACATAATAAACCAGCCAAAACCTACATTAACTGATACAGATATGGTGGCCGATATATCATGCATCCCTAAATTGTTTTCACAGTAATCTTCTGGCACAATCACTTTATTAGCAAAATATCCCACCACTCAATGGTGCGTCTCACACTCAATAGCCATTTCGAGGGCTTGGAGCCAGTAAGTGGCTTTTAACAAACTTTAACAAAATTTTGACCACGCTTCAATCAACTGTATTAAACCACAGACATTGCAACCACAGGCATACTTACATGAAATGAGTATTTAAGTAAAAAATGTATGGCATGTTAACACAATGAACATGTTCTAAAACATTTTCAAAACAAAAAGCAAAAAGTCAAATACCTCAGATACGCCTTTTTGTTGCTTTATTCTATACAGTTTGATCTCAGATAGGTATTTTTGGCACCATTGGATAGAGCTCATTGAGACCTTTATTTTGATATAAAGAACAAATATTCGCCCAAAATGCCACTTGCGCCCCTCTGGATCCTATGTCTGGTCTTAGCCGCAGGACATTTCTGTCACCTTTTGCAGGAATGTAAAATGCAGATTGCACAAAGTAACATTTTACATTTTTAGGCAGAACCGGCAAACATTCAACTTTTAATATAAACTAAATAAAATAAAATAAATAAAGCGGCAGCCCCTCATGGACTACTGCAAACATAAAGAAAACACAACGTAAAATTGTCCAGGCCTGGTCCTCTCTCTTTCTTCACTGTTGTTTATTTGTCACTATTATGTTTATAAATAAGATTTATTTATTTTTGTTAAAACCTGTTATGTAGATGCCCCTCCATGAAGAAAAACATGCATTTTCAAATGTATGTAGCCTGAGTCGAATCTGACAAAATTATTGATTATTCAAGAATTATCATATTGATAATGATATGACTTTGGAGATCTTTGAAGCTGTGATTTCTGTATGACACTGAGCAAAAAAGTTTATATTTTCATAATCCAGTGGGATTTGCTTATACCAGTTCCTATGCTGTTCTAGGCTGATTCTTCTAGTTAAGCTGGTTAACAGGTCTGAAGTTCTGGTGATTTTGCTAGTTAACAGCCATCGTACTCTGATGGAAAATGTGAAAAAGGCGACAGAATGTGATTTTGATTTATGTGGGTTAGTTGTGTGTACATATTTGTGAAGAACAGTGTGAATTTTGAGGTGTTACTTTTCATTGTATTTTTTCCTCATTGGTCTTAAAATGTTTTGGTGTTGTCAACTACTGTGCTGTGATGTTTTTTTGTGCTGCTAATAAAATGACCCAATGAAAAAAAAAAATATATATATATATATAGTATTTTTAGAATTATTTATATTATTTTAATAATTATTTTAATTATATACAATTATTTAGCATATTTATTATGCAAATTGCTGTGTGGAACTTAAACTGTTTATTACTACTATATGAAATATGAAGTACTTAATTTTAATCTTACACTTATGTCAGAAATTGACTGATTGTAGCACTAAAACCTAATTAGTTTCATACTAAGTTCATACCAAGTTATCTAGACTATAGTCTTCTTAAACAAGTCCGCACAAGCTGCTTATTTGGTGATCTAAGTACTTTATTGTCATTTAAAGCAGCAAAAAATTGAAATAAATCTTATTAAATTGAAAGTAGCAGAAGAAACATTTCTATTTTTGCTGCTTTAAATGACCATAAACTACTTAGATTAGCAAATCATCAGCATTTTAGATAGATAGATAGATAGATAGATAGATAGATAGATAGATAGATAGATAGATAGATAGATAGATAGATAGATAGATAGATAGATAGATAGATAGATAGATAGATAGATAGATAGATAGATAGATAGATAGATAGACTGTAAAAAAAGGGCATAGACAGTAAAAGAAAGAACACATGGTGCAATGGCGTCCTCTAGTGTTTATCACGGCATTTACAGATTATTGTTATTGTTGAAGTACTTCCGGGTGCTAATACAGTACGCGTCTGGAGCTGAACTGTTCATTCATAACTACATTCGTTTTAAATCATGTACCACCAACCCGTCCTGAAGAACAGACGGACTCTACTGGAGCGAGCGGAGAAGTTTACCTCCGATATATATTTCACAGACTGCAATCTTAGAGGAAGGTAAGCCAGTGCACTTCTGTAAATGTTTGATATATAACGTTAATTATCACGCAAATTTACTTATCAGTTTTAATTTTAAACCCACTATTTGTACTTAATAAGTCTTTAAATAACGAATATTTGTGTTTCTTTCTTGTAAACAAGTTATTGAAGGTTAATGAAAGACCTTTGACCTTTGTTTGGTAGTTTGTTATGTGCACTGACGTAAACACTCATTCACTGCAGACTGTTTGGAGACACTCATCCACTTGAGTCCATCTCTGCGTTTCTGTCTGAGAAGAGAATTCCTTACTCAGAGGCCATCCAACAAAACTTTCAGCCTTGTAACGTTGGTGATGCATTCGGACCCACGTAAGTTGTGCAAATGTTTACAGTCCAACAATAATGTAGCATTTGTGTATTGATTAAACTAAACATGTTTGGCAGATGGTGGACGTGCTGGTTCAAAGTGGTCTTGAAGATCCCTGAGGCCTGGAAAGAGAAGGAGGTCCATTTGAGATGGGAGAGCGATGGAGAGGGGATGGTGTGGCGGGATCACCAACCAGTTCAGGTGTGGAAACCCAAGACCAGATCATGATCTCATGGATGACATTTAACATTTAAGAGTTCACACATTGTGAATTATTTTTTCAGGGTTTGACCAAAGAAGGTGAGAAGACCAGCTATATTCTGACCGAGTGCTTGAAGGACAGTGAACCTCATGGGTTAGTGGAAATCTAAAGTCTGACTCAGCCTAAACTGATACATTTGCTTCCATTTTAATTTTTTAATCTCATATTTAAGCATTACCCTATACGTGGAACTTGCGTGTAATGGACTTTTTGGAGCCGGACAAGGTTCCATGATTGCCGCCCCCGACCCAAAGAGGAAGTTCACTCTCCAGAAGGCCGAGCTTGTTGTTTTCAATCGAGATGTTAGGGAGCTTCTCACCGACTTTGAGATGCTTGTGGACATTGTCAAGGTATTTTCACATTGAACTGTGATTTAAAATCAGTAGAACAAAAATGTAAGCATTCCCAGTCCAATTATTTTGCGGTTTGCAGTTACTAGGAGATGGAGAGCAGCGTGGATTCCAGGCCTTGTTTACAGCCAATGAGATGGTGAATCTGTGCGATCCAGCCAATCCTAGTTCATTTGCTGCTGCTCGAAGTCTAGCTCAGAAGTTTTTTGCCCAGAAAAATGGGGAAAGCCAACATGTGGTTCATGCCATGGGCCACTGCCATATTGACTCGGGTAATATTAAATATATATTATTTCACTTCGTTATTTATTTAATTTTAATTATGACACTTTTGGCAGGCAGAAATACACACTAATGTTTAAAAGTATGGTTCAGATTTTTATATTTTTTAAAAGCAATTATCACTTTATTCAGCAGGTACACATTATTACATTGATCAAAACTCAGATTATAGACTGACATTGATTCAAAAAAGATCTATTTTTAAATAAATTGCTGTTTTTTTCTATTCATCGAAGAATCCAGAAAAAAAAGTTTGCATGCACAAAAATATTAAGCAGCACAAATGTTTTTAACATTGGTAATAATAAGAAATTATCCAAATAATTTGAAGGATCACATGACACTGAAAACTGGAGTAACAATGCTGAAATCTGAGCTTTGCATCACAGGAATAAATGACATTTCAAATTGTGATAAAATAGGATAGTCATGTTAAATTGTAATAATATTTCCCAATATAACTGTTTTTACTGTATTTGATTAATTAAATGCAGACTTGGTGAGCATATGAGACTTCTCTCAAAAACATTAAACATCATATTGACCCCAAACCTTTGAATGGAAGTGTATAGAGGAAATGTTAAATCTTGTTAAATCTGTTCATCCCCATCCTCAGCTTGGTTGTGGCCGTATGAAGAGACCATAAGAAAGTGTGCTCGCAGCTGGGTCACCGTAATCCGACTGATGGAGAAGAACCCTGACTTTGTCTTTACATGCTCCCAAGTACGTTTTTGTTACAGATTGTCTTTCTTTTTGGCACAACGAGTAGGAATTGACTTGACTTTGGCCATCAGCTAATTGAAATTCTTAATAAACATATTAAATGTTGGGATGGTTCTAATGTAATTTAAGGGTTAAGGGATAAAAAATAAATATAATTAAAGGTTAAAATACATAATTATGGATAAAATATATAATTAAGGATTAAATATATAATTAAGGGTTAAAGGATAAAAAATATATAATTAGCTCAGTACAAAGCAATAGATTTCAATGAAATGACACATAGATGTGTTTGTGCAGGCACAACAGTTCCAGTGGGTGAAGAGCTGGTATCCGGGTCTGTTCTCTGAGATCAAGCGCTTTGTGCAGAAAGGCCAGTTTATTCCAGTCGGAGGCACGTGGGTAGAAATGGTAGGACACCAATTGTTTGTTCCTTCACCGCATAGTTCACCCAAAAGTGTCATAATCACTCACCCTCATGTCATTTCAAACCCATAAGACCTTCGTTTATCGTCTGAACACAAAATAAAGATATTTTTAATGAAATCCGAGAGCTTTCGGTCCCCTTCATTGACAACAACAGAGTAAAGACATTGTTGAAATAGTCCGTGTGACTCCAGTGGTTCAACCTTTTATGTTATGAAGCGCTGAGAATACTTTTTTTGCACAAAAATAACTACTTAACTCAACAATCAAGCGAAACGATCGATCATTTAAAAAATAAATAACAAAGTTTAAGTGTTATAAGCTCAAATGCTCGCCTGCCTCTGTTTTGTGATGAACGTTTGTGACTCTCCTGTTCAAACTCGTAAATCAAAACGAACAAATCTTTTCCCGAGTCAATTTGTTCATTTCGTTCGTTGAATGAACCAAATGACACGAAAAAAAGGTTTGTTCATTTTGATGAACGAGTTTGAACAGGAGAGTCACAAGCGCGCATCACAGGACAGAGCAAGGCGACCATTTGAGCTTATAAAACTTAAACTTTTTTTTTAAATGAGCGATCGTTTCGCTTGATAAGACCCTTATTCATCGTCTGGAATCGTTTAAAGCCCTTTGAACAGTTTGCACTGAAACGGTCTTTTGGACCTTGAACCGTTTGATTCCCACTGAAGTCCATTATATGGAGAAAATTCCTTGAATGTTTTCATCAAAAACCTTAGTTTAATTTCAACTGAAGAAAGAATGACATGGATATCTTGGATGACATGGAGGTGAGTAAATTATCAGTCTCATTTAGTCTGTTTCTTTGTATCAGGATGGAAACCTGCCATCTGGAGAGTCCATGGTCAGACATTTTTTACACGGCCAGAACTTCTTCAAGGATGAATTTGGACATTACTGTAAAGAGGTACTTGCATTCAGTCCCATAACAATACAGTTTAAATTTAGGTTTTATTTCACATCATCATCAGTGTTGAATTTGATCCAGTAACTCGTGGTCACACAGTCAACCAGGTCGTGAAATCTTTGAAATTTATTGGGAAAGAAGAACAGATTAAAAAAGAAAACAGAAAGTGCATATCTTCTCTCCAAGGCTGAGGAGGCCATAAGAACCTGAAAGGAGGGCACATGAGGCTGTATATCTGTCAGACACAACCTTGAGATGAGATAAAGTAACAGTGTGCAACGACAAGAAATTAATCTTAATTAACCAAACCTTTTAAAAGTGGTCTTGTCACGAGAAATCACATTTTCCTTAAACTTTGGACCATTAAAACATCCGGCAAGTCATAGCTTAAAATGTCTTTCACATGGGCAAAGACATTTGCATATGACTCCCACCAGAACACCAGACAATAGTTGCATCATCACACAATAAGCTACTGGCACTCACAGGGTATCCGCGGGGTCTTGAAAAGTATTAAAAGGTGATAAATCCATTTTGGGAAAATTAAGACCCTTAAAAAGTATTAAAAAGTCTTATCATGGCTTTATAAAGTCTTAAATTTTCAAATTATTTTTTCTAGGGATGTAATGATTCACTCGCAACCGGTTGAAAATCGATAAAAATGCGTGATGATTCAAGTCGGTTGAAATGTTAAACAAATCGCGATAACGTGCACGTGAACAGCAGGAGCGTTTACTGAAGAGCCAAGTTACTGTGAAGTTGTGAACAGTGAGCACACACTGGCGCCGCGCGAACCTAGCGAGTATTTTCACTTCATTCCTAAGGAATTTGAGCTTGTGTGAGCATTCATAGTAATGAACTGAAAACGTTTTATTTGCTCGGCTCGCGCCACGCTTGTGTACCATCTGTGCACGCGCTGTCAAACACATGTCGACGGCAAGCGTAGATGCTTACTTATTTCATTTCGGAGCTGTGGCGGCATTTTGACTCTTCAAAGACTAATAATAATCACCACCGTGAGAAGCACATCACCTCCGTTTTCACGTACAAGTCAGTAATACGACAAGTGTGAGAGCCACGGAGATCACAAGGTGCGTCAGTGTTTCCATGGCAACCATGTGTCGTATTTATTTTATCTCTTTCTCTCAATGTCGTGTACATGGATTTATTTAGTTTTAAAATAATTTGTTGAGGGTGATGGCATATTTATAATGTGTAATATAATGTGTTCTGTTTTTTTAACTCTTTCTATTATGATGCAAATTATGACCAAATTAAAATCTTTCCTTTATTACAATGTGAAACTCCTGTCAATGTGGTACAAATTTTACAGCCATTTACTTAGTGTGCGAAGGTAGGCTACCTAAGTGTCCAGCCTCTTGACTAGACCAACAGAAACAACCTTGAAGGGAATTTTATTTTTCGGTGTAGTTTTCTTATTTGAAAAATATATTTCAAAATGAAAAAAGTGCGGCCTTTTGTTTGAGAAATAATAAAAGAAACACTTTTTCATTTATAATAATTTGTCTTATATGTCATTTGTTAAAAAAAATCGTGAGAAAGTCGTATCGTGAAACCGATATCGTGAATCGTATCGCATCGTGAGTTGAGTGAATCGTTACATCCCTAATTTTTTCTGAATTAGATGTCCAACAGTTTGAGTCCCAAAAACATCATAAAAGTGTGTGAATTTAGTCATTTTTTTTTTAAATCCCGAACAGATACTTAAACTAGGCTATTGTGGGTGTGTTCGTAAATTGCCTCTGAGAGCACCAGTATTACAACGCACCAAAATGTTTTAAGAGAAGGTTGGTGAACGCATAAACAGATTGGGGAAGGTTTTTTTTAGTAAACTTTGCTTTGATTTACTATCCCAGCCGTTTTGATTTTTTGTATCAGAGTGGTGTATAGTCTATCACAAACTAAAACTCTTAAGTTAAAAGTATCACTGATGTAAATGGTTATAGCTTAAAGTGGCGGTGAGGTATTAAAAAATATTGAGAAGGTCTTGAAAAAGTCTTGAAAAGGTATTAAAATTAACTTCAAGATTCCTGCATATACCCTGCACTCAGTTAACGGCTGATACCCGTCTATCCATCTTTTTCTTAATGAGCCTACTGCGTTTTTAGATTATGGAAGGCACTTCCGGTTTGGGAAAGTTCCATTCAAAAAGACTCATTAGGTTGTGCTACAAGTAATCCTTATCCGTCAGTTTGACTGAATGTGCTGAAAAAAATATCCTTCATATTCTATTACCAGACGTCAGTGAAAATGCTTATTGTGTTCATAGAGCGAACCTTTTGCTAATTGTTTATAGTTTAACAGAAGTTACTCCCATAATTTGTGCAAATCATCATGGGGTTTAGGAAAAGGGTGGATACCAGACGCGAGTGTTGTATTTCCTTAGACTTAATGTACATAAACTATATGATATTTTGCTGCCATCTTGCAATCAGTAAAAAGTAACTCTAGTCTAGTCTGATAATGACTATAGATGTATATCTTATACAGTATGCTAGTCACTGTTATAAATAAACACTTCCTGTACTAATTGGCTAATTAATTCAATCTCGCACAGTTCTGGCTCCCAGACACGTTTGGCTACTCGGCACAGCTGCCTCAGATCATGAAAGGAAGTGGGATCTCTCGTTTCCTCACTCAGAAGCTGAGCTGGAACCTTGTTAACACATTTCCGGTGGGTGGCTAACTCATATGAAAACCCTTATTATGGTGGTTTTTGATCTTCAAAATCACATGATTCCTCTTTCCACCAGCATAACACGTTCTTTTGGGAAGGTATTGATGGGACAGCGGTTCTCACTCATTTTCCTCCGGGTAACTCCTATGAGATGAAGGGTAAAGTGGAAGATGTATGTTTTTCATCATGTAACGTATCATTTGCGAGCTTCCTCTAATGAAGGGCCAGCTCATTTTTCCTTCCTTTACTCAACACAGCTGATTAACACAGTGAAGAACAACAAAGACAAGGGACGAGCCAATCACAGCGCAGCTCTTTTTGGTTTTGGCGATGGGGGCGGGGGCCCAACACAGCTAATGCTTGACCGTCTACAGCGTGTCCGGGACACCGATTGCCTGCCAAAGTCTGTTTCCTTGTCTGGGTGTAACACTAAAACACCCATTTCCTGTTGTTATACATACTATATAAATATTACGTATTATAATGTACTTACCCCCTGATGCATTAATGACGTTATTGAAAAATACTTACCAGAATGAGTCGTCTTTCAACTGGATGTGAGATTTAATGAACATGATTACGTCATCCAGGGTTCAGATGTCAAGTCCTGATGTTCTGTTCACTCAACTGGAATCGGACTCATCGCTTCTCTGCACATGGGTTGGCGAGCTCTTTCTTGAGCTACACAATGGCACTTACACCACACAAGCAAAGGTGTGTGTCCATCTTCCAATCCCCCAAATAGTGCACTTCCTAACTGAATTCATTTTCATTGCTGATTTGATAAAGATGCATACACGTCAACTTTTTTTGATAGTCAAGATTTTGCATTAAATACAGCTCTATCTCATAAGAGGAAAACTGGCTGATTTTAGTTACTGTACCTTTAAGACTTTGTGTTATGATTGGCTAATCTCCATGTACTGACATAGTTGACATTGTTATATATTAAGGGAGGATTACTGAATACTTAGTCATTTGTCAATTTGCCAATTGTTCCTAAATCAATACTGTCAGTTTCTAATTGACCAGCTTGGTTTTTATTTATGTCAACTTGACTGGGAAGGCCCCCTTTAATTTATCTTTTTTTTCTCTCTGTAGATAAAATTGGGGAACCGCCAATGTGAAGTTCTGCTTCATGACGTTGAGGTGGCTAGCTGTCTGGCCTTGTGTAAAAGAGATAGCTTCAAATATCCTGCATGCAAACTTCAAGAACTATGGAGGCAAGTCAAGCTTAAAATATTCTGATGATAAGAGCATTGCTGGAATCTCAAGTGGCTCTCTGCATGTCTTTATTTTAGATTGCTTCTACTCAATCAGTTCCATGATGTGATTCCTGGCAGCTGTATTGAGATGGTTGTTGAGGATGCACTACAGTACTATGACGGTAAACCACGGACCATGGCCGATATGTTAAAGCCGATAAATAATGGATTATTTCCTTCTGCTGAAACACTTCAGATGTGCATTATGTGTGCCATGATTGCTTTGAATTGCTTGAAACATGATTGGAATCACTTCGATAAGAAAAATACAGTTAATGCAACGTGCAGTGCAAGTCTAGTGTACCGGTATATAGGCTACATAAAATTATAATGAGAACACCATTATAATTGTATGCTTGGTACATGGCTTTTAAAGGGATATTTTCCCTGAATGCATTCGAAAAACCATTTTCGAATGCATTCAGCTGATTTTCTGATATTTGAAGGAATATTAGTAACCAGACAGTTTCTGGTCTCATTGACTTAAATCAATGAGACCAGAAACTGTCTGGTTTACTGATATTCTTCTAAATATCAGCAAATCAGCTGAATGGATTCGAAAATGGTGAAACTCAACTGTTTAACTCTGGGGGAGTTGTAAAATGAGCCTATTTCTAAAAAAAAAAAAAAGCGGAGTATCCCTTTAATAGTGAGACTTTTGTTTTTGTAATCAGGCTCTAAAAAATGAAATAAAAAGTTTATAAATTTAGATTCATTGGCCAATATATCAGATAATTCTGGCATCATTTACTCAAGCTCATGTTGTTCCAACTCATTATTATTGTATTTTTTTTTTTAGTGGAACACAATAATTATGTTCCATGCAATTAAAGTGAATTGGGCTTGTCTGTGTCTAGCTTTTAAAAAAACTCATAAAAGTACCAAAATTATATGATAATTAATGATAATTATTTTATGATTAAAATTATATGTTCAATGTTTAAATTGAGGTCATTTTTTTGAAATTGGCATAGCTCTCAAATCTCATTCACACTTCTGCTTAGTTCATATTTGAGGCAGCATGTGTGGTTACAAGACCTGACATCAAAACTAGTGCATGTCCACACATGGCATGTTTAAATACTTCAAGATTTGTTATGATTTGATAGATATGATTTACCAAAAAAAGTCCTCAATGCACAAAAAAAGACTGACTTTGCCTCAAGAGATTGTGTGAATGGAAAACTAGATTCACCAGCAGACCAATCCCATTGCACATCATCTCAAATGCTGCTTTAGTCATCCTAAAAAGTGCCTGAGCCAAAGCTTGTCATCAAAATGAGTTATTATTCCCTCCTAGAGCGCTCACATCATCAGATTATGTTAGATTTGGAACAAAATGAAGATGAGTAAACTATGACAAATCACTGATATGCACAACCCGTTAACTGTTATCATTTTTTAAAGTATGACAAAGGCAACATAAGTGTTATCTTGATAAAAATCACGATGAGCATAAACTACTGAACTTTGTTTTCAGAGATACGCACCGCAGGGTCGAGACTACTTCTTGCTGCTTGTGAATCACTAGGATCCTCTCCGGACAAGGGTGTAGGATCAAGCACAGCTGTACTGAACACATTACCCTGGGAGAGAACTGAAGTCATATCACTTCCAGGGGAGGGCACTGAAATGAGATTAGGTACTTCCCGCTAACAAGACATAGCATTGTTCTGATGACCTTCTTTTGGGTAAACTTGTATTTATATCTAATGACAAGGTAAGATTTGATTAAAGTACAGTAAGGATCATTGAAGCTTATCCCCTATTATAGTTTCCGCCTGTTTCCACAGCCTTGGTGAAAGTACCTAGCGTGGGCATTGCTCAAGTCACAGAGATGCCCGAGCATACAGTGCCTTCAGTCTCGGTCACAATGATGGTACTTAATTCCCTTGGACATTTTCCATCATTTCACTTTTTTTTTAAATCCCACACATTTTCTTCATTCACTGGGTGCTCTTTGTGATACAGGTTGATGGGACCATTATAATGGAGAATGGCCTTTTGAAGGCCGCAATTGACCAAACCGGTCGATTGATGTCTCTGAATTTAGTCCGAACAAACAGGTGAGTCATAATGTAATGCACAACATTATAGGATTGTTTATAACTTACTGCAAGCAACTATGTTATGACTTCAGGGAAACCATTTCTGAGGGTGGCTTTGGAAACCAGTTTTCTTTGTTCGACGATGTGCCTCTGTATTGGGACGCTTGGGATGTGATGGACTACCACCTTCAGACAAGGTGAGCATGTTTCTCGTCACTTCAGTGGGTGGGTTAGGATCCCAGCTTTGAACTCTGTGTGAACCCAAGTTAATGTCAAAACCTTGATGGCAATAAGTCTACTTTCCCAGGAAGCCTGTAATTGAGCTTGTCGAGCCGGCTAAGGTCGTGAGATCTGGGGGGGTTCAGGGCAGCGTCTCCTTTTCGCTAAGAATCAGCGGAAACAGCACTATAAGACAGGAGATCATTCTGGATGCTTGCTGCCCCTATATTAAATTCAATACGCAGGTGAGGAAAGATGAATTACAACTCAGTTTGTCATCTTATGCTGTATTTATTCACCCAGCTGTTGTCTGGATGTCTTGCTTCCAGGTGGACTGGGAAGAGGCACATAAGTTTCTGAAGGTGGAGTTCCCCGTGCAGGTGCGCAGCCCGAACGCTACCTATGAGATCCAATTTGGACACTTGCAGAGGCCCACTCATAGAAATACCTCCTGGGACTGGGCTCGCTTTGAGGTACTGCAAACTTGGTTTATTTTCTAGTCATAGAAGTATAGCCCCTATCTTTCTGAATGGCCCAAAACTGGTCCTATTCTAAATGTTGCATTCAATCCTTGCAGTCTTCCTCAAGAGTCTACATTCTGGTCACATTGCAGAAGTAGATTGTCAAGTACTTGCGGGCTTGGAAAAAGGGCACAATGAGGGAGCATTTTGGCTAATAAGAGGTGCTTGTGACGTGAGCACCCTTTAGAAACATGAAATTACACATTTCCTCACAGTCTTGTTGGCCTTGTGTGGGAATAGGCTATGAGATGCCCAATTTCATGTCAAGGACTTTCTTTGGGACTCTATTTTCCAAGTGTACAATTCAGTAATAGTCCAGTGAAAGCACTTGCAAGTTCAAAACCAAAAGGACCATGTCTTACCCAATGGGATGACTGGTTCTTTTAATTTGAAGATAGGACTTTGCTTCCTACAAACCACCATATTAATTTCTGCAATTTCTCCCATGGGTTTCTCAGCGGCTGCCATCTCTCCTTTTTTGTTCTCTTGGAGATTATTATGTTATTTGTATGATTTATTTAATAGGTGTGGGGACACAAATGGGCTGATCTATCTGAGCATGGCTTTGGCGTGGCTCTTCTTAACGACTCCAAATACGGCTATTCGGTCCATGAAAACATCATGACCTTGTCCCTGTAAGTATTTTTCTCACACAGGTTTAGACAGGTCATTAAGGTGTTTTGGCTAACACCACTGTTTTTTTTTTCACACAGACTACGGGCTCCTAAAGCACCAGATGCCAATGCAGATATGGGGCGTCATAATTTTACCTACGCATTGATGCCACATACAGGTTGGTACATCTCAAATTACCCACCTATTAGTTTAGTACCTACCTACTAAATTGCTAACCTATTAGAAGTAATTTCCAGACAACAATTAATAAAATCATTGTCTGGAAAGGCCCCTTCCAGGATGCTTCAGTTATCCAGTATGCCTACAACCTGAACTTCCCGCTCCGTGTCTATCATGGTGCCATTTCTGAACCCTTGAGTGCGTTCTCTGTAAATTCGCCAGCTGTCATCCTGGAGACCATAAAACAGGTGCCCATTCATGACGGTAACCTTTCCTAACAGATTTTGGCCACTGCATCAGCACAAACTCGGTTTCCTTTTTTCTCACAGGCGGAAAGAAGAGAGAATGCCCTTCTTATTCGCCTCTATGAGTCTCACGGAAGCAGTGTGACTGCGACTTTGTCAACTTCCCTTCCAGTGAAAGAGGCCTGGCAGTGAGTACACAATAAATATTAACCTTCTGTTGTTGTATTGTCAGGAACACTAACAAACAACTTACTGTTTTTATAGTTGTAATCTCCTGGAGCATCCTGATCCCAGCATTCCTGTGTCAAAAACCACCTCTGGAATATCCTTAACGTTCAAACCCTTTCAGATCAGATCTCTCCTCTTAATTATACAGTGAACCATTTAAATCCGTATCAGTTATGACGCAGGTACTTAAATCCCTTGTGAGTCCCTGAGTAGCTGCCATCACTTTTGGAAAATTTGCGGTTGCGCGCACGCACATTTTCACCAGTTTTTACAAAAAATAATAAATTTCAATGTTTGATTTACAACGTATTGTTCCTGTTGTTATTTCCTCTGAACTCTCATTTTAATTTACTCATCCCCATGTCACCCAAGATGTCAACAGCTTTCTTTCTTCAGTCGAAAAGAAATTAAGGTTTTTGATAAATACTCCAGGACTTTTCTCCATAAAATTGACTTCAATGGGAACCAAACGGTTCAAGGTCCAAAAGGAGGAGTTTCAGTGCAAATTACAAACTGTTCAAAGTGCTTTAAACGATTCCAGACGATAAATAAGGGTCTTATCAAGCGAAACGATCGCTCATTTAAAAAAAAAATAACAACAAGGTTTAAGTTTTATAAGCTCTAATGGTTGCCTTGCTCTGTCCTGTGATGCGGGTTTGTGACTCTCCTTTCATGTCATTTGGTTCATTCAACGAACGAATGAGTTGACTCGGGAAAAGATTCGTTCATTTTGAGTCACAAACGCACATCAAGGCGACCATTTGAGCTTATAAAACTCAATTTTATATTATTTTTTAAACAAGACGATGAATAAAACCCTTATTCATCGTCTGAAACCGTTTAAAGCCCTATGAACAGTTTGCACTGAAACTGTCTTTTGGACCTTGAAACATTTGATTACCATTGAAGTCCATTTTATAGAAAAAAATCCTGGAATGTTTCATCAAAAACCTTAATTTCTTTTCGACTGAAGTGAGAATGTCTTGGATGACATGGGGGTGAGTGAATTATCAGCAAAAGTTTTTTTTTTTTAAAGTCAACTACTCCTTTAAGTGTTATTTTAGAAGAAAAAGGCAAATTAGTAGAACAGTAAAATGTAAAGATGTGTTTTTATTTGTATACATATTTTATGTTAAAAATAGATTATGAAGTCTTTACTGAATATAAAAGGTCTGAGTGGTCCATTACAGTAGTTTCATCCCCTTAGACAGGTTTAAGTCATCATCTTGAACGGCCTCGTCGTGCGCTACTACTTCTCCTCTGTGGCTTTGCTATAAAAGAATCCAGAGAAAAACTGAATCAGCCACCGAAGACGCCACAACTCACACAGTCAGCTTCCGTTTTAAAGGCCACGACTGAACTCATACCTTTTGTTGCACTCTCCCTGCAGGTGACTGAATTCCTTTTAGTTTTAATCAGTTCCTCCACATGTTGGCCTTTGTTTTTTTTAGGAACTTAAAAAGGACAACACAGCAGTGAAATCACTGTATAATACTGAAAGTAAAAATACAAATGGAGAATGTACGATTCTAACCTTTTGAGCTTCTCTTCCCTTGTTTTTTCGACTTTGCAGGTTCTGTACTGACACTCTTTGTGTCTTTTTTCTGCCTCTTTGATCCACTTTGTGCTTTAGAGGTTGCACTTTCTTTCTTTACCTTTGTGTTTTCCTTTTTCTTGGCAGGCTTTTCTATTGAAGTGCTCTCGGTGTGAGTCTTTTTGGCTTTCTAGAGTGAAGCAGACGTTTAATGTTCTTGTATCTGTTCATGAGCCGAAGTAATGCAAAAAAAGAAGGTAACTGCTTTCACCTTTGCATCAGTATAATCGTGATCTTTCTGTATCTTCCACTTATTTTGGCGAGATTTGGCACCTAATGGAAAATCATTTTAGTCAGAGAGTAAATCATCTGTTTAAATTGCAAAGATGTTTTACCTTTGGGCACCATAGGACCAGGATCCCCCTGAAACAAAGCATTAAAATAAAACGTTACCTAATGGTTCTCATGTTTAGAAATTAAATTTGACAAAGCTTTACATACTTTGAACCAAATTGTCCGTCCATTGTGGTCAATTAATGAGTTCATTCCATCCACAGAGTAACACTGCATCCAGGCTTGTAGCGCTGAATATTCCGCCTTTGCTGGTTTATAGCCATTTTCACCTAATTATATAAAAATTAAGTAAAAAATCTAGCTAAAAAGGCATTTTCATTGACACTACAACTCCAAATCTGAGGTAACTTGTTATTAAGAATGTCATAGGTATGCATGTATCGTCATACTCAGCTCAGTTGTGCAAAATAGCAATCGACAAATGAACGTATCACAATTAAATGCAGTGTAAACCAACCCAATTTCACCACCTCCAAGGGAACAGTGTGACACAAAGATAGGAGATCTGGGGTCTCAACCTTCACCCCCTTCTTTCCGGCAGTATCTATAGTCTGAATGAAACCCAACAGAGCCATGATTAATGCCAAACAAAGTGCCTAGTAATACACTGACTATAGGGTCAGATTCGTCACCTCTAAAACTGTAATAACCTTTTTGATCTCCTTTTTATCCTCATTTTTCAGCTCAATTCCCTCTAGAACTGTCCGTGCCTTCACAAATGGGGGGATTTGTAATCTGAAAACGATGTGAGGGGAAAACAATCAGTTCCATTTTCTCGTAATCAGATCTAGACTATTGGCATGATAGTAGTTCATCAAAGAGAGGAATATTTCAATGGTTTATTGTATAAGTTAAAAAAAGGGGGGATTTTTCAAATAGACAACGTGGTTTTATTCTCAAAGTTGGGATACGCCATTTATTTCGGAGATAGAAAACGATGGAAAGTGAGTTACCTGAACAAAATCTCTGCTCGAAGATAGTTCCCGATCCCGTTGAAATACTTCTGATTTAAGAGCGCCTCACAGATGGGTTTGTCAAATGCCTTGTCAGACAGATTTGAAAGAACATTCTCCCTGAAATATTTAAACACATACTAAGTTATCAACCCATTGCATTGTAAACCGGCCCTTTCAGATTAATCGCATCTCCACCGACAGTAGCATCAAACTACTAAGTGTCACGTTGTGCTTGTGCCTGTGTGTAACCCTGCCAATTTCCATGTAACAGAGATTAATTGAGTTGTACATCATAATGTCGAAGACGCATCATGAAATATGCCTAAAATTAGCTTTGTCATACTTTAAAAAACTATAACGGTTAACAGGACCTTAGTTTACATATCTTCATTTTGTTCCATATCTAACATAATCCGATGATGTGAGAATAAAATGTCTAGGTTGGAAAAAAAAATTGGTGCTGGACCGATTGATACTGAAATATTATGATTTGAAATAAAGTTACAAAACCTTAAAAATACAACACACTATACTTCTAAAGTGACAGTTAAAATGTGGGACATGATGATGCAGTTATTAACATCGTAAATCTAGCCATTTTTTATATTAAATTTATTTTTATATTTATATATATACATTTAAACACTATAATGGTTATATTACACCTGTATTCAATTATAAAAAATAAAAAAAATAACATTAGTGCGAGTTATTCTAATAAGGCTGTTATCAAGTAAAAGAAAAAAAAAATCTGACTGCCGTGTTCAATCACTCTGTATTTTTTGGGGAAGAAATTTGAACAAAAGTGGCCAGAATGTGGAAATTAATGTTTTTTTTTTTCCTGTAAAGGTTTAAAATTCATAACATTATTTTAAATGATGGATAAAAAAAATATAGTTTCGTTTTCACTATAGGCTACTGTTCCGAAAATGTATTTTCTTGAGTTTGAAATACATTTTGGTCTATAAGGGTTGAAACTAAATAAATGAAATAAATAAATAATTTCACTTACAAAAATATATTTAACCGAACCTCACTGTTTACAACATATTTTTACAATAGCCTATTTAAAAAAAAAAATTGGCCAGGAATTTTTTTTCCCCCGTATGGGTAGCCTGTGTACACTTCCTGCTATCTTACTAGACACCTAGCTAAATCTTTTATACTAATGATTTCTGTAATATGTACTGTGAATCCCTCACCTGAACTTCTCGTACTCAAACATGACGCAAGGCCCTCTGTCTTTTTGCCAGGTCCCATTCGCTTGCCAGCTGCCGAATCTGCGTGTGTCCTCAAAACTCAGGACCCTTCGTGGGCTCTCATTAGTGTAGAACCGCAGGTGGGCATGTTTTGGAAGATCGGCTTCTGAGGTGAAGCGGAAAAACCCTGACATCCCAAACCGGAAAACCACATCCATGGGCTGCTGAGACTGATGTTTACCGACCTTGCGTTTGCTGTCACCATCATTTTTAAAGGGTGTTAGGGTGAGTATGACCTCTTTTCCTCTGGACTGGGCTCTGATGGTGTAGGCATCGCAGCAGAATGGGACCTCAGGATTTTTATTCACTTCAGATTTCTCTACAGCTCCGGTAAACACAAGCCCTGCACACATCCTGTTGACATACAGGCTAGCCAAATGAAGCTCAGGACCCTCCGGCATTCTCGAACATGAAAGGAAACCTTTAAAGTTTAAACATAAGGGGTTCAGATGTTGTTGTTAGTGTTAAACGAGAGACTTTCCACAATCAGGTTCAAAATAAGACCTAAAACTCTGAGTCGTCACAATGAAATCATCGGCAATTCTTTTTTTTTAATGGAATATTACAGTAGTTATTATACAATGATTTATCTGTGCATATCATTAACTGGTATAAGGGCGGGGAAACCTGTCAATCACATGAGGTCGACCAATAGAAAACCACCGCCATCTGATCAAGTCCGCCCTATATTTTTCTTGTTCATTGGCTGTTTCACTCGGATATGTTACAATAGGGAAGAAAAGACTATTGCCATTTACGCTTCATGCGGACTTTAACAATTTAGGCTTTTTTTCTCAAACAATGATCAGTGAAAGTCGGTTACTTCAGAAAACGAAAAATCAGATTTTTTTTTTTTAATTAAGTCATGAAGTCAAATTGTTTTCTGTCAAACTATATATATATATATATATATATATATATATATATATATATATATATATATATATATTTTTTTTTTTTTTTTTTTTTTTTACTTGAGTAACAGGCATGAAGCTCGGCACATTCAGTTACCGCTACAATCTGTGTAAAAGTTCTTTAAAATCTAGCGATTTACTTCCTGCCATTTGTCACAGTTTCAATAAATGTTTTTGATAAAAGGTGGAGAAATAATATAGTAACGGGTATTTGTGACTCTAATGCTTAAAAAAAAACAAGGGACACCAAAGTGTACAATATACATAATAGTTCAACTGGACTGCTAGATTGTACTCTGGGCGTCTGATAGGCGTGCTGTGCTAGTTTACAGTCCTTTCCTGATGTTGAACGATGCTGTTATGAAAGTAAGCGCTAAGCAACTAGTACATGCATGTTTTGATGCTACATGCATAGTTCACGAATTGTCGCTTTGCAACGTGCGCTTCCGAATAGCCAGCAAGATCATAGTCAGTAAATCGCTGGTTAAATTCAATGAATCATGCAACAACTCACCTTTACTCTTGATGGGTGTTATATAATAATGGAAACTCGCGCGGTGTGTGCTAATGTTTATGAAACGGGTACGGGAGCATCATGGGAGTTGTAGTTTATTTCCAGTCCCCCTCTGATAGCCTTTCGACAACGTATACATTCGATTGTTTCGTTTTAACGTTACCTTTCTTTCTATATACAAAACTATTTTAATCTAGTACAGTTAATCTGAGGAGGAATTCATGATGTTTCCAGATCTAAAGATTTCCAACTGGTCTGAATAGATTTTTTTCAATGCCAGGGGAAATAAGTACAATATCTGAATAAACTAAATAGTATTTGCATTTTAAGCATAAGCCATTTCCCTTTAACCACGAACTGTTAAATACATTAGTAACAAAACAAACAACAAAAATTGACCAAGTGAAATTGTAAGAAACATTAGAAACATTTAAACCTTTTGTTATTACATTTTATTATATAGAAACAGAACTACATTTTATTTATTTTATGTTTTTTAAGAAAATGCAAATGATATTAAGACACATGATATTAATACACGAGGTGAGATGAATAAGTAAGCTTTCTGTTCTCTGGATGTAATTCAACACCGTGACAAAATTAAGTTTCTAATGACATCTGGTCCAAAAAGAAATGAATAAAATTCTGATTGATGTGCTATTTTCAGGTCAGTGCTCAATTTGAGCAACCACATTTGGCCACCTCAACAAAATACATAAACGTTTCTGTCTGAGAGTCACATTTCATGTAAACGGACAGATTTCATCAATACTCTTCAACAATGGATGATTGGTTCACTGTAGTGCATTCATCATAGTCTGTGCTTGTTTGAGTTCTGGAAAACAAAAAGAAGGAAATTTACAATTTGCATAATACTATGTAAAATGACTGATCCCAGATGGGGAAATGACTCAGCCACCTGTTAGCAGGACTCTGAACTTGTCGGCAGTGATGGAGACAACGGTGGTCTCTGTGGAGTCGGTCTCGGGGTCCTGAGCCTGAAGTCTGAGCTGGACTGTGGGTTCATTCACTTGCTTTATTTCACTGGAGCTCAGCGTGTAATCCACACGCCAGTTCACCGCTTCCAGGCGACCCACTGACGCATGACATAAATCCGGATATTATGTTAATGAATAATCAGGTATGCATTTCCTTTCTTTTTTTTATTGGTAATACTCACATCGTAGGCTGCTCTCCCTCAGCTTTTCCTGTAGAGCACTGTGTTTATCTTCATATGATTTACACAGTCCTGTGGCGTGCTCTAAAAACAAACAAAAACACGATTAAAGCATTACGCTGTTTTCAGATATTATCTTTCATGCTGTGAGTAATACAGCTGTTTGTGACTGTTAATGGTCTGTAAAGTGCACTGTAAATGGAGTGTTTGTCTCCCAAAAGAAAGAACCGATTCTGAACTGCCTGAAACAAGTCGCCAGCAATTCCAGTCTTACTTCCTGATCGTTCAAATTTGCATAATGCCCGGATACGGCTGCTCGTGAACTACGTCTACTTTAACCCTCAAACATTGTTTTCTGCGCTGCGAAAGCTAATCCACTTTGATGCACTTCCAAAGGATGAGGACTCGGCTCGAATCGAAACGATAAAATCAACACTGATGTTAAATAATTATTATGCAACGGTAAAACTGCAGTTCACTTTCTGAAGTTGAAGGGATGTTTTCTTCATATATAATGTTTTCGTCACAAAAAGAATGTGAAACGCGTATACAGATTTAAATATATTGGAAAGATAATTTAAGTTTATTTTACACACATTTTAAGCATTAGCATTATCGCATCACAATGCTGGGCCATCTGACCAATCAGAGCAGAGTAGACCAATCACAACAGACAGGGCCATCTGACCAATCAGAGCAGAGTAGACCAATCACAACAGACAGGGCCATCTGACCAATCAGAGCAGAGTAGACCAATCACAACAGACAGGGCCATCTGACCAATCAGAGCAGAGTAGACCTATCACAACATTTTAATCACAACTTTAGTGTAAAATCAAATGATTTGTCAAATGATAATATGCATATCCTTACCTTTAGGCAGGCCAAGCTGCTGTAGTTCACTGGAGAGAGATTCACTGTCTACATCATGTTTAGCAGCACTGGACAGAATGAAACTCAGCACAGCAACACTGGCTTTAATGTCTCCAATTTCTAAATTAGCAAGAGAGATATTGCATAAAATACACACAGACAACAGAAAATACATTTATGTAGGGATGTGTACATGTTGGTAACATCAGTTATCAGCATATGATTTTTTTTTTAATAATCAATTAATCATTTATTTTATGTATAAAGCACTTTTTGAAAGTTAAATTATTATTTTACTTTTTTGCACTTGCACTTTTGCCGTCATCTAACACTCAATTGATCTTTGAAAGCACTAGTAGTTTAATAACAATGTTAAATGTTATCTTTATCCTAAAATCAATATCCATATCCAGTTTTTGGTTCACACTGTACATTATATTATAATGCTGTTTTGCCTAAATTCACCTGTAGCATTTAAAAATACTAATTTTAGTTTTAATTTAATATTACATAAGATGACAATAATCATCAGCTTATCAGTATTAAAACATTTGATCTATAATAATAATTTTATTCGACACGTTACTATGAGAATACATGACACAAAAACTAGGTTTTACTCACCAAATTTTGCATCAGTGGTCAGCTTTGAAACTTTGTCATACTGAAAACAGATAATTATATACAGTTACTAGTTGGAGGAATAGCCTATTCATTTATTTCCCAGTCTTCTGTGGCCAGTGCTCTCTTACATCAATGCCTTCATCCAGCAGATCTTTCATGACTTGCACACACAGAAGTTTCATCTTGACGCTCGACTGTAAAGAACAGCAATGACGTAAATTATAGGTAAGTTTTAGACAGAAGGTGTCAAATGGGACATCAAAACACCTATTCAATTTAGTCAACGCGCACTTACTATTCTAGCTAAGGTGCTTATTTCTGCAAGGACCCAGTCAGGGCAGTCCAGATCTCCACAAAATCGGAACCTCTGAAATGAAAGAGCAAAATGAGTAAAGAATGTTGTTTACTTCTCTGTTGCTCAGCCTTAATACTGCACTACGATTAGCGCGCGCGATCACAAAATTAAAATAGCAGCTAAATCAACTATCAGCAAAACAAGCGGTCACATAATATTACTTTAGAGGTTTCAGATGTGAAAGCAAAATAAGAAATAAGATAAATACCATTATGACAGTCAGTCAGCTGCTGTTCTTCTTGTTCGTCTTCTTCTTGTATGTAACGGTGGATGGTTGGCAAACCACCTACTGGACTGGAGGACTAGTCAACTTGGTTAAAAACAGATTTTATAGATTCTATCAGTGAAGTTTCTTATAAAGTTAAGTTGTTATGTATAACTTATGTTTAATAAGTTATACATAAGTTATGGGTGAAAAAACTCTCTGAAAGTGCGATGGGTTATCATGTGATATCATTTTATTAAAACAAATAGGCTATATAAAAACACATATCTAAAGAAAAAATGATTGATAACTCATATTTGGAATGTAATTAAATAACAAGTAGCCTACTTAAGTGTCTTGTTCATTATATTTATTTTCATATAACAACAGAACTTAAAATAGGCTTGGCTACATCCACACACATCTTTCACTCTTCTTCTCACTGCAGCCGCGCCCCCCCCCCCCCCCCCCCCCCCTCTCTCTCTCTCTCTCTCTCTCTCTCTCTCTCTCTCTCTCTCTCTCTCTCTCTCTCTCTCTCTCTCTCTCTCGCTTTTTTGAGTCTACACAAGCACTTGTAGATGAGATGTGCTCATGGGATGTGCTCGTGTTGTTCTGAGCGAATATACTCTGCACGAATATGATCCTATATCGTTTTTTCTCTGTCGACATTAAAGGTATTTTGGCGTGTCCTTGGTTTATTTATGGAGCGTGCTTTCAGTGCGTGTTTTGCTCTTGTGATCCGAGATTAACACTAAAACGAGGTAAGTGAAGATACAAATTTACCCTGTAGTCAGAAACAGGCCCTCATATATATATATATATATATATATATATATATATATATATATATATATATATATATATATATACACACACTATATTGTTTTTTATTTGTTTTGTAAATGATGCGGTGTAAATTGTGTTTGTGAGAGATGATAGCCAAGTTTTATTAATTTTAGCCAAGTTTTATTTATTTTTCCTCAGATGATTCTCTGCTGTTATACAACACGACTTATAGTCATACAGTCTTATTTCATCAAGAAGGATCAAAGAGTCTCTGGCTGGGAGGATTAAATAATGTTCTACACTTTGACATAGACACTGGTCAGGTGGAGGTAATTGGTCATTAATATGTAAATCTATGATATGTGATATTTATATGAATCTCAATGCAAATGTAATTTTTCCGTTTTATTTATAATTCTATTCAAAGTAATTTCGGATTTGGGATATAAAGAATAGTAGCATAATGAGAAAGACTGAAGTTAACGCAGTAGGAAGTGGAGCCTAAATTATATAATGTGAAGATAATCAGATGACGCACACAGACAGCTGGGTCAAAACCAACAAACAGATCTGTCAGTGCAGATTATTTTTGTTCATTTAATCAAACAAATGCAGAATATCAGGTTTTCATGAAAGATTTATTTCCATCAACATGTCAATCTGTTGCTATGGTTACAATCAATTATTTAAATGTTAGTTGAGTGATTGATTCGTGTGAGGAAACATTCGTGTGATTGGTTGGTTGCTTTGTGTATGATGTGTTAAATAATTGTGCAGTCATAGTAATAAAAACATACATTTTTGAGAAGCATTGAGAAGAGTTTGTGACCGAGATAATAAAATAGGCTATAACACTGTTTATTGAGATGCAAACTTATATTGATCAATAATTTGATGATGTTTAATTTTTATTTGTAGAACTTCACTCTGAATCCAAACTTACCAAGATGTGGTAAGGTGAGAGTTTTTTTAAATACTTTTGAAGAAGCAAGAAAAGATTATTATAATAATCTTTATTTTTATATTATAATAGATTATTGTGGTTTATAACAGTCTTTTTAATATTCCTCCGTCTATACAGAGCTCTTGTGAAAATGTAGTCACTGTAATTGAGAGATTTCAAAACTGCACATTTGTATGTGGGACGAATGGAGGAGAGCCAAAGTGTTGGAAACTGGTAAGAAACAAATGTACAGAGCAAGATTTTTGTCAATGTCTCTGTGTGACATCTTTAGAACTGCACAGTTTCTGTCAAATGTTGCCTTGTTGTTTACTTTACTATGTGTTTCTTGACTCAACTCTATTTGTGCATGTGAAATTTCCGCTGTAAAAAAGTTGCTGCCTTAAATTTTTTTAAGTACAATCAACTTGATTGTTTAATCCTCATAAGCTCCTCGTCGCCTGTTTCCATTCTTTGTCTTTGGGGTGACCCCCAAGTAATATGACCCCAAAATTCATAGAGTAATGCTGTGTTTTGGGGGATTTGAAGTACTTTTGTACCTATTTACTGCAAAATTTAACAGCTACACCATTAACATGTATATGAAACATTACATTTTTAAGAAAAAAAAACACATTATTGATGATCAAAATTAAATATGACTTGTGTTAGATGCATTATGCCATCTGCTGGTTAGAAGATTGTTGTTTTGGATGAAATAGTTTTAGCCATAAAGTATAATTACCACATACTTCCATCAGAGGCTACTTTCATTTCTCTGGATGCGACTATCTGCTCTTATAACAGCTTTTGTTATGAATGTATATTTAAACATTTTATTAAAATGTATTAAATCAGTGTTTTGGTCAAAGTTTAGATTTTTGTTGTTGTTGTTCAAGGTCTTTTGAATGCCAAATAAATTTGCAATAATGCCACATAAGTTGCCACTAAAAGAAAAGCCTTGATTGCAATTAAATATTATTTATTTCAATAATCCAAACGTATAAAATTATTAACTTTAGAATAAAAAAACAAATTATCAGTAAAAAAAGAAAAAACAGCGGATAGTGTGTGTAAGTTATGAAAAGTCAGTTTAATGTAATTCAAGTTGAAATGACGTACACATCCAAAATGACTGTACTTAAATTTAAGACTGCATCTTTTCTACACTGTATTTTTGTGTACTCTTCGTAGAGTGCATTTTTAATTATAGGGAGCATATGCTGCAGCTAGTAATCTCTCTCCCTCTCTCCTGCTCGCTTGCTCTCTCTTGCATGAAACGTTCGCCTCAGAGAGCATTCACATAACTCTTCGCCCAAAGCCATTCTCAAAACTAATTTAGCTCAGAAAATTAAACTCATTTTATATAAGATTGGACTCTGCAATTGTGTGTCAGCTTTACTGGCTGTGCATGTCTACTTTCAGCTTGTCGTAAATTTTACCACAAATAAACTAAACTAGTGAAAATGTCATTTCTGTGTGACATTTACATCCTAAAACTCAAATATGTGATTGAGAACCAATGTCTAAGTTCAAATGTCAATTTGACTTTTAATAATTCCCAGAAAAAAATAATTTTTGATATCACTTGTTCCTGATATCGAGATTATCCTTTTTACTTGTCAAAATCAGTTATTGCAAAAACGTGAATTCCTAATATAAACAAATGATGTAAGCACTTGCAGAAATTCTTGACATCTCAACTTTAATTTTAACTAGTACATTTATAATTGTATTTTCAATTGTAGATCTCTTTCATTCATATCATGCAAATGAAGAAATGTTCAAATGGCTTGCCATATCGCTGCTCTCTTAAATGATTGTCCCTTTTCAAAGTATCCCACAGAAAGCAATCATTCCACCGAGGTAGACGGCACAGGGATCTCACCTCACACATGTACACAGAACTCGCTGTCTCTGATGGCAGGTGAGTGCGGAGCACAAGCCGCTTAATATTTTGATCTGCGTAGTCTTTGTGATCGAGCTGGAGGATTATACATGCTCATAGGCTTTCATTAAGCAGATCAGAGAAGGTGATTCAGCTCTTTTGTTAATGAATGTTGCCATTTTAAATGTTAGATGGAGACCTCTATGCAGCAGCTCCTCTTTACAGTGATGGAACCCTGCTGCAGTTTCGAAGAAAAGCTGGAAATCGAATCAGCGTATGGATGCATGACCAGTGGGTCTCAGGTTGGTGCCCTATACTGAACAAAAATATATGGGAATATACTGCAAAATATGATGCGTTTTATTACATATTACATTTTATTTGGGAAACTAGGGCTTATATTTTTTCAATATACTGCAATATATGCATTGACCATGTATGGCTACACTGTATATTAAAGCTGCAGTCCATAGCTTTTTTGGAGTTAAAAATTATTAGTACATATTTGAGAAAATACATAACCAGCCAGTGTTAAAAAAAACTCTCTGCTTGCCGTAGGTTAATTCAAAGCGGTAAGCTTATAATAATGCTTTTAACTCCAGTGGTACTGGTGAATTTCCTCTAAGATTTAATGAACTTAGGACCGATTAGTCTAATTGAACTCGTAGATCTTACTCTGCCTAATTGGTATATGTCCTATAATGTTATATAGAGAATCCACTTTAGTTTTGCTGACAGATTTGGCTGAGCTTAAGAATTGCTGACCTTGTGTCTGCATTTTTCCACTCTCAAGTATCAGCTATTAAATTTCACACCCTAGTCACTTTTTCTCACTTGAAGCTAAAGTTGAGTTTCATTGAAATGAGTAAAAATGTGGAGTGAATAAAGAAATAATTCATGATTTATTTGGACTCCCCCACAGAACCCACTTTTATCTCCAGTTTTCTGGCCGAGCGCAAAAATGACTCCTTGAACGAGAAGATATATGTCTTATTTCGTGAAAAAAACTCGGACACAAGCCCAGAAGCCGATCCTTGGATATCTAGAGTTGCCAGAGTTTGTAAGGTATGTTTCTCGCTTGGATATGAAAGATGTGTCGGTTCTACATGTGCCTGAGAGAAAAAATATGTAAAAAGTGACCTTCAAAAACAATTTATCATCCTACCTTTACTTAAAGGCATTTGCTTGTCAGAGATTGGATACCATAATTATTGCGGAGGTGGTAAAGAAAAGTCTTACAAAGACAAAACCTGTGAAGGCGATTGAAATTTGATTCCTGCACCGCAAGCCTTCCTGGCAGCCAACGAGTCAATTACCAGCAATGCAATCATCGCTTTTGTTTCAGCTGATGTTAACAATCAACTTTGCTGATAGCTAAGGAACGCTGAAAGAAGAGTGATGACTGTTGGACAGATAGATATCTAGAAACAAGCATGAGCCGCAGAAATTGCCCTGCCAACAATATGCTCTAAGAACAGTTTGCTAACGTTCCCATTATATTGTTAAAACATTATTTTCATAAACCATCTAGTATTATAAGTGTTTTTTTATTTTTAGTTTTTTTATTATCTGGGCTTGGAATTCAGCTGAATATTTTCCACCTGTGAAGATATCAATCTCTCATAGGTTGATGAGGGCGGCCCCAAGCTGTTCCTCCAGAACATCTGGACCTCCTTCCTGAAGGCACGACTCGTTTGCGGGATTCCTAGCGAGTCTTTGTACTTCAACCGCCTACAGGACGTTTTCGTCCAGCATGCTGAGGACTGGACGGAGTCGCGTGTGTATGCACTCTTCTCCAGCAGCTGGTAAACACTGCATTATTTTCTGATATTTAAATAGGAAATTTAAAGAAATTTAAATGGAAACAAGCATAATATATATATATATATATATATATATATATGTGTGTGTGTGTGTGTGTTAAAGGAGTAGTTCACTTTAAAAAAAACTTGCTGATAATTTACTCACCCCCATGTCATCCAAGATGTCCATGTCATTCTTTCTTCAGTCGTAAAGAAATTAAGGTTTTTGAGGAAAAAAATGCAGGATTTTTCTCCATATAATGGACTTCAGTGGGAACCAAACAGTTAAAGGTCCAAAAGACAATTTCAGTGCAAACTGCAAACTGTCCAAAGGGCTTTAAACGATTCCTGTTTGAACTCATTCATCGAAATTAATGAATATTTTTTCGAGTCATTTAGTTCATATGAACGAATTGACTCGAAAAGAGATTCATTCATTTTGATGAACAGGAGAGTCACAAACGCGCATCACAGAACAGAGCAAGGCGACCATTTGTGCTTATAAAACTTAAACTTTTTATTTATTGTTGAAAGGAGCGATCGTTACGCTTGATAAGACCCTTATTCATCATCTGGAATCGTCAAAACAGTTTGCACTGAAACTGTCTTTTGGACCTTGAACCGTTTGGTTCCCATTGAAGTGCATTATATGAAGAAAATCCTGGAATGTTTTCGTCAAAAACCTTAATTTATTTTCGACTGAAGAAAGAATGACATGATATCTTGGATGACATGGGGGTGAGTAAATTATCAGCAGAAGTTTTTTTTAAAGTGAACTACTCCTTTAAGAGTCTGTTCTTTTAACATTTCCATAGGAACTCTACTGCTGTCTGCATATACTACTTGAAGGATCTTGACTATGTTTTTGAGAAATCTTCCTTCAAAGGTTATACTGAGGCCATTCCCAGCCCAAGACCAGGAACGGTGAGCAAAAACATTCCCTTCCAGAAAAATCTTATCGTTTGTTTGGATAGAAAAACTCAATGTCCTGTATATATGTCCTCTTTTGGTATCAGTTCACCACTGTGGTCAAATAATGTGAGGGGAAGTTTTTATTTTCAGTTTCCTAGTATTCACAAACAAGAAGACCCTTTCCATGAGCGTCAACAGTATTCCACATATTGTTTCCAGATTTTTCCGCATTTGCTAGTGATGAATAGATTAACTGTTTTGTGGTTTTATTTCTAAGATGACTATGTAAAACTGGCGCCTGGAGACTCCCAGGTGGCTGCTAGGGGGTCTTTGGAGAAAAACATAATTGTGGAAAAAAATCATTTAAATGAATAATGAACACTAACCATTTTAATGAATAAATGTGTAAATATAATAGCATTTGCAAAACATTTTTTGTATTATTGTGCTTGGGTCCAATCCAATGGGATCTTCCTATTTTTGCATTAAACCATTGTTAAAAAAAAAAACAGTATTTTCCTAAGTTTTATTTTTGTGTACCCGTTTATGCCCAACAACTTCCTCAATCATTTTACCCTTGACCCAAAGGTGAATCATCGTTTTTTTCTATAGTCATTGTTGGTGACCCAAGGCTATTATTTTCTCACAATAGCTATTTTAAATCTCCTATTGTACTTGAGGAAACACCCCATCATTTTTAACAATGAGATGGTTATAACCTCAGACCTCAAACAATACAAACTGAAATGACATTATAACTGATTTAACTCCATCATTTCCAGTGTGTGGAAAACAGCAATTCCATTCCACATGACACCCTCCATATTATTAAAGACTACCCAGAGATGGAGGACTGGATTCATCCCATTCAACAAGACACACCTTTCTTTACAAGTAATAAGAACTTTGCCAAGATAGCCGTTGACCGAGTCCAAGCTTCAGATGAGAACATGCACAATGTGCTGCTGCTTGCAACAGGTACATGTCATGGATGGGGTAAATTGGGTCAAGATGACTGTGTTTAGAGGTTTGCTCGGTGACTTCCTTCATACCAGAGGAAATAACAATACACTTGATAGAGAAAGCCTTTCTCTGATTACCGGCTTTTGTTTAGTTTTTTCCGTCGTATGTGCCTGGCTAACGCCAGACCGTGTATCATTGAGGATGAGAGGTGGTCTAGTCTATACTTTCAGAGTATAATTAACTATTTTATTTCAAAAGAAGAAGGTAAATTTGTTTTCTCGTCACGTTTCACTTTAGAATGAGATTTTTGAATTATTAACCCTTAAATGCATGTTTCAGTCATTATTACATTTTCTGGTCTTTTGCGACCCGGATCTATATCTAACATCTAACATGGATGGATCTCTACCTGTCGCGATCTACTAGTATTAAGAGTAATGATTATTACAGAATAACAAAATAAAGTATATTTTGTTACATTTTGGAGCTTGGAAGGGTTCAGTTTGAGCATCTGGCTTAAAGTCATTGTATGTTCCCATCATACACTACGCGATTTTATGCTAAATCTGTCAACTCAGACTGCCCAAAACCAACACACTTGACAACATGTGACTCCTTTAGACCGCAAACTGGGAAAATAATCAGTGCGAAGGTCGTGCAGTGTATTCCACCCGACTAAAGTTTTCCATTATTTGTACTGTCCATAAAAATACAGCGTTTTTCAGCTAGACTCAAAACTAGGGTACAAAATAGTCTATTACTTATTCATTTTGATGTTTTTGAATGCAAAAACCAAGCGAACGGCATAAGTTGACCTCAGACAACAATATAATAAAATTTAAAAAGCCAGTTCATATCCCCTTTAAATTACTATTGAACCTGCTTGCAATAAATGTTCTCACTAGTTCTTTCAGACCACAGACTGCCTGACTCCCATTCATTGTCTATGCTCTTCTTAGACAATGGCGAAATCCTCAAGATCCTGGAGGACGGCTCCGAAGCTTTTATCATCTCCGGAACGCATCTGTGTAACGGCTCAGCACCCATACAATCAATGAAGCTCGACTCTGTTCAGGTTAGTTTGTCCAGAGGCACTTTAATAGCTATTCTGGGAGTAAAACCAGAGTTAATAAAAAGAAAGAAGAGAATGTACCTCCTACGAATACTCCTCGTTGCTGCAAATAAGAATATCTCAGGTAAATGGCTTCATTAAATTCCTCCGACACTCAAGGAACGCCTACGGACCATGGGAAAATTCTGCAATGAGAAAAATAACACACAGCCTTGTTGTGTTTCGTCGAACTATGTATGCTTTTGCAAGAGGGTGTTGTAATCAAGCAGCCCTGTGAATCACTTCACACTTTGTAAACAAAAATAACACCCATTTTGACTCTTCTGAATGTGTTTCTGCTGTTTTTATCTGCAGAAAAAGCTGTTCGTAGGATATCCTGGTCAGTTGTCCGTGTTAGACCTGCAGAGATGTCAAGACTACAATGCTTCCTGTGAGGAATGCGTCCTTGCTCGCGATCCATACTGCGCTTGGACTAAACAAGGCTGCACGTCACAAACCAAGTACGCTTTTTAATGTTTTATTCATTTTATTCATGCATGAATTACTGCTGTTATATATCAAGGTCTAAGATATGTCCTTGCTTCACATTGCAGTTTCTGATTGGCTAAGAACACATAGTCTAAGCAATTTTCCTTACATATACAGATAGACTGAAGCATATCTCTATTGATTATGCAACCGACACTCAGACCCGTGACGTTTAGGCACGTCATGACCTTGCTGGCCGTCAGTCAGGCAATCTCCCATAATGCCTGCGGTTCCTTAACCTGCAATCAAGAAGACCAACACACACAAACTGACACACAGCTTTTCCAAGGTTGGATTTGGCCAGGCTCTAACTATTAACAGGATAATGTGTTCTTTCTCTGAAGGATAGCTAGACTTTAGTCTAACTGGAAAGTAAGGCTTTAACAAAGAAATTGTCCCTTAAACTCTATTAACATTACTGGAACAACATTTGTTTATAACTGTGAGAGAACCTTGCCACAAAGTTAGCCAAAGTTCTGAGAATGTTTGCTGGGTTAGAAACTCCATAGCAACACCCTGGCAACCTACTACAACATAACGGTTTTAAATAATTTTCTGTTTTGTTTCAGAGGAGGAATACAAAACATTGCCAATGGACTGACTAACGTATGTCACCAAAAAACAGGTGTGCTATAAGCATAATCTCGTAATTCTTTTGGGTAAATAAATATTTTATGACAAAAAATACAAAACCATCTCATATCCCAACTCATATCTTTAACAAAATGTTTGTTTTTAGTGAGAAAATTCAAACGTGATGTACCAAAATCATCAACGGCCCCGATCCGACACTTTGTGCCCACTGATGTCCCGTTTTATCTCTCTTGTCCTGTTGATTCCAATCATGCCACGTATATATGGGAACACGGACACAAGAGAAGTCCATGCCAGCAGACTCAATCAGAATGCCTCCTCCTCATCCCATCCATGAAGGCTGACATGTATGGAAATTACAAATGTATTTCCCATGAACGTGATTACACTAAAACTGTGAATGAATACGACCTTTTTCCTAAGCCTGCTTTTAATGATGCTTTCAAGCTCAAAGCCCAGGACTGGTTTATGGCTGCGTTGATCACTAGTGCCTTCAATCTGTGCTCACTTTAAGGTCAAAGTAGTTCTATAAATGTCATTTCTTCTGTCCTCCAGCCTTTCTGACCTGTAAGCTGATTAAAACCATCACTATCACGTTGTGAGGTGTCAGTGGTTGTCTGGTGTAGACTATGGCCTTATCAAGCGAGGTTTATAGGGAAGTAAATACTGAAGTAAAAGCAAGAAAGTGTTCGTCTTAGATTACACGCTTGCCATCTGTTGAGTGTGTACGGTGGGGTCCAAAGTCTGAGACAGTTTGCTGTGTAAATTTGGGCTTTTGTCTTCGGAACTTGAAAATGCTCCGAATTTTTCTGGAAAATTCAGGGATTTTTCAGATGCGGCACTAATCCTAGATCACACACTTTTTAAAACATTCAATAATTTAGTTGTAGGCCTATAATATACAATAATTTAAATTAGACGTGCAAATATACGTTAATAGCCTACGGTGTATCACGATAATGAACATGCATGGTATCGTGGGCACTTTAAAATACCGTGAATAATTATTCATTCCGATTTGTAGAATAATTTAAGAATGCTTTATCAACCAGCAATATGCAAAACACCGCTGTATGCTGCGTTAAAGAGGCATGTGTTCACGACGACGCATGAGAACCGGAACAAGTGAAGGAGACTCACTGAATGAAAATGCACGTTCCCTCTCGGACAGCAGATGGCGCTGATGGAGCAGTAGAAATCAAGCTGTTACCCCGGTAACCTCGTAAACAAAGCGGCTGTGCTAGGCTAGTTTCTGAGTAGTATGTAAATGTTTTAAACATTCATATTTTTGTTTTCGCAGTGGTGTTGTTCATCACAGCACCAAATACTTTCGTTGATTAGTTAACGTTAGTTAACATAAAATAGTGGTAATGTCCGGAAGTAACATTTTCTCACAACGACTCCAGAAGCCTTTGTAGCGTGTTTATAAGAATTGAATTGAACTGAAATTCTGTAGTATTGCTTTTGTACGTTTGACTAAACTGTTTGCTTGTTTATTTCCTATCGTACAAACTTCTTATATTTTTATCATGGCTGATATTGTTTATTTAAATATTATTTTTCAAATAAATACTATTTTTTGTAAAAAAAAAAAATAAAAAAAAAAACATGCAGTATTTCGTATGAAGACATGCGTTATTGTGGTTTCGACTTCAATGAAAGTTAGTTACATTTATTAAACCATTATATTGCAGCAAAGACTGCCTTTACCACTGAGTCAGGAGCAGACTCAAGGGACTTTAGGTTTTTCACAATTAGAAACTAGATTACAAATGCATTGGCTAGCTGTCACTGGAAATGTGACATTAACAACAAACTCTTGAATTTCATTATTTCTGACCATTTTCATACAACATACTTTTTTAATGGTCACAAAGCAAATTCAAATGTAGTTACCTATTCAGAATGTGATTTGACTCACTGGCTGTCTTTGTGAGTGAGTCATTGAATTATTCACCCAATTGATTATTCAAAAACGCTGATACATTCAGGAATGAAACAGCTGTGTGTTGCTTTGAGATGCAACACACATCTGAAAGCATGAGAGATGTTTTTTTTTTCTTCAAAAAATCAGCAGAGCTGTGATTAAACTACAGCACTCTTGCTCACTTTTGGATCCCACTGTATGAAACAAAAGCACTAAATGCCACAATAAGTAGGCTACTTAATGTAAGAAGAGTGTCTTTCTTACAGTGTGTTATGAAATGAGAGCCACACCAGAAATACTTTTCTAGATGTAACATCTGAGTCACGTCATGTTGTTCACAGTTGGGAACACTTAATATTCAACAATATTATTGATCTGCCTGCATTTGACACCATTGTATGAGAACTGAACTGACCTTGACAATGACATTCCATAGCGGCTGTATAGATAAATGAACTAAATCAATAACTTTTTTTTACAACAGAAATTAACCATCACTGAATTTACTTAAGCTTCTAGATCTGCTGCGCGGCTGAAACAAGATTTGTTGGGTTATTTTCCTGTTTTCACTGTAAAGCTACTTTTTCCTGGTTACTGAGTTTGTGTTTACCGAGAAATTACAACTTCCTGTCATTAGGGATGATTAATATGTGAGATTGTGCGTTTTTATCTATTATTTTGTCCTTCTGTCGTGTTTGCACTGGCTCACTTTCATATGCTTCTTTGTCATTTGTATTTTTTCAAGAAGTTGTTTCTCAAAATGTGTAGACCAAATGGCTTGTTTTTGCTTTATAAAGTTTCCTATGGTTGATCAGGGAGTCTGAGAAAGTATCTGTAATAATGGGGCGTGAAGAATTCTGGGTGTGTCGAGCAAACACAGGGTCTGGACTTTAACTGTTTAGTTGGGGCAATGAAAACATGCCGTGCTTTCTTTAAAAACAAAGAGTAAAGAGTTGTTTTTTAGATGTGGGACTGCAAAATAAATATGGACCATATACAGTCCTGAAATATGCTGCAAATGTGGAAATAAGATTATTCACCTTATATTTTTAACTCATTATTTGGACAACTATAAATCAAGTAAAGTACGTTTGGGAGCTTTTGTGTACGGAATGATAAAAGGAGCACATTATTCTGTAGACAAAAAAGATTTGTGAATGTAATGTATATTCTTGAACTTTTTCTCTTTTTAACATGTGTTTCTGCAGCAATGCAGTTTCATTTGTCTTGCAGACATTTCATGATTGGCTTGTTTTCCATGTCATTAACACCAAGTCATTATTGCTTGCACGCATAGATTTCCACAAACAGTGTTCTCTTACATTTTTAATAATGCATTAAATATTGAGAGGGGCATGACAATATGACAGTCACAAAAGAGATGTGAACTGGCTTCTAATGTATTTCGTGTCAATATTCAAGCAAATTACAATTTATCGTAGTATACAAGGGACATTGTGTTTCTTTATTATTTCTTTCTTTATTCTTTATTATACGACAATTATTATTATTTATTGGATATCAATCTTACAATTTTCTGCACATTCTAAGTATTATTTTATAATTTATATTTGTATTATTGCACTGAAACATGCCCACCTAAATATATTCCATCCTTTATGTACATTATATTTAATAATATATTTTTTTAGGCAAATACTTTACTGTTCTTCCTTGGTTAATGGGCAGACAGAGCCATTTATTGATATGACTCGGTGGGCAGAGCAAGAGACAAGCGCATAGATGCTCACGATTGGCTGAGGTATAGTAAAATGTCACTGTAAGCCAATCAGAGGTAGAGTTGGGCGGGTGTTCGAAAGCACGCATAGTAGTGATGGACATTTGGCTCTTTTGACTCAGCTCACTGAAAAGAGCCGGCTCTTTTGGCTCACAAACGGCTCTTTAAATGACTTTGACTATAATATTTTAATTCTTATTACATAATTATTCAATTTCTGTAGGCTAAATTTGTAAAAAATAGAGTCGGCTCTTTCAGATATGCGAGCCAGCTCCCGACGTTCAACTAAAAGAGTCGACTCATTCGCGAATCGCGAACGACCTATCAAAGGCTCATTCACGAACGAGTCGATTCATCATCACTAACGCTCATTAGCGATTAGCGAACGACTCATCATCATCACTAACAGCTAACGCTCATGAATTGCGAACGACCCATCAAAACGCATAGTCGGACAGGACACACGAGGAGGAACAACACAAGCCAGTCAGTCAACGAGAGACAGGTATGCCGACGAGCCCAAATAATCCAAATGTAGCCTTCTCTAAATGGTATATTGCCTATGTTAAGTTTTCATTTCCGTCCGCCATGTCCACGCACAATATGTTGCGATCATCCATCCACTATAGAACAATCCAGATACAATTTCTCAGTGTTATTTATTTGTTAGTTTTCATCTCAATGCGCTGGCATAACGTGCACGAGGGAGAAGTATGTCGAGTCAAAATAAAAGTCCCCATTTGTTCACACATGCGCACAATGAACTCCTGTACATTTTTAGTATACGACAGTCAACAGCATAAAGTAAAAACAAAATAACAGTAAGAAACTTAAAACAATATAGTTAATGGGAATAGATAACCCAACAGCTTAACAAGCGTAATTTAATTTTGCCCAGTTGTGGCCTGTTGAGGGGCAATAAATATCAAAAGTTTCAAATCATCTATTGTGTTATTTGCGTTGATCCACTATTTAAACGTAATATCGACACACATGGCATTTGATTGGAGGCTAGTCTCACTTTGTCCCACAGCAAAAAAATTTTTTTTAGATGTGTGTACAATGGTTCATTTTTCTGTTAATAATGTATTGTATTAAGTGTCCATTTCATTATTAACTTAAGATTTATCATAAATAATAGAAAATGCTCGTGTGTTTTAAGTTCCGTTAAATAGGGGTAGAGGTGGGGTCACATTTGAGCATTTAAAATTTAGTTTTACTTTGAAAGTAAAACTAGTTACTTTTAAAGTTTGTAACTGAGTAACTAATTTAGTTACTTTTTGGAAGAAGTATCTAGTAACTGTAACTAATTACTTTTTAAAAGTAACTTGACCAACACTGGCTAGCGTCGGTGGTTTTGGTAGAGGATAGTCTCGGAGCGGAAGTGGCTGTTCCAGTCAATCCGCTTGCTCTGGTCCCGGGGGGAGATCAGCTCACGCTAACACGCGTTGTGAGCTCGACGATGTAACCAAATTGCTGACAGACTTTGCAGATGTGTTCTCACCCCTGCAAAATGACATTTTTTAGTTGTATGTCTAGACAGTGGTTTCACTATATAGTTTTTGGGGGCCCTCTCTATTGTGCAATTATAATAGCTTCTAAGGATTTTGTTTTGGACTGTTTTATTCATTGGCACAGTGTTTTTTTGGCATTACATCCTACTAACTTATTAACACTAACTTTATCCTTAAACCGGAGGTGACACATTTCTCTGACTCTACGTTTACCATCAATCCACTTTGCAATTAGCTAATCGGCTCAAGTTGTTGTTGTTCTTTAGAGCAGTGTGTCTCTATGCATTAAAACATCCCGTCAAGCCCAGTGTGTGACCTTATAGCACTCTGATCTGATCATAGCCATGATTTAGATGTGAACTTTTAGACATTGGTGGTTTGTCATGTAAGAAATCAAATCACAGAGAAGTTCTCTGTGATTTGATTTCAGAAGCATACGATCATTAGGAGTATAACTTCCTGAAAGCTTTTTATATTTAGATGCATTAAAGGAAGTTTAATATGGATGGATTATCATTATATTACATTAGTGGAATGGAAACTGATGCATTATCATGGGTGTGCATTTCAGTAGCTTTGGCATATTGTTTTTGCTCATGAAGGAGGCAGATATATTCCTCAGCAATCATTTATTTACAGAAATATGGATTTTAAATACAAATATATGGGTGATTCTTAGATTGGCACTTTTATGTTTTTTGATCATTTAAAAAAAATACATATAATTTTGGACAAATTTCTTTTTCTTTGTCAAACTAACAATAAAACCACCTTACTACCTTTTTATTATGATTTTTTTAAATACTTTTCAACCTTCTTATAATGTCAAAATCACTTTTTTTCAGCCTGTCGCACAACTAGACGTTGTAACTTTAACAATGAAAATACAGTTTAAAAATCAGGGTTTATTTGTGGCCGTGAATCATTTTTATGTGACTGGAATATGACAAAATGACATTGTTAGGCTATGTCTAGACAGTGGTTTCACTAAATAGTTATTTGGGGGCGTCTCTATTGTGTAATCATATAAGGATTTTGTTTTGGATGGTTTTATTTATTGCCACAGTGTTTTTGGTATTACATCCTTCTTTAGGATTTCATATCTACACATTTAGCAGTTATATTCAATCCATGGGCATAAGGCATTTTAGATATTTATAGAGACATGCAGCTATAAATGGTCTTGTGGAAAACTTTAAGATTAATCCGTTTTGTGTGACTGGAAAATCATCATTCGTGACAAATGCTTCACATCTGAACCATGCAGTCTAATGTAATGTAAATTGCCTTTGACCACCTATCTAGATGTAGAGGAGACGTTGGATAACCCCTATTTAAAAAAAAAAATTGAAATTGAAATTCGTGATTTCATGCTGACTTTCAGGTTGTTGTTTTTTCTCCTGTACTAATATTAAGCATAACTGCAGTTCTACCATATTTTGCTCATGTTGTAGACCACAAAGGAAGAGACTGTCATTCAGGTAGGGTAAACCTACATCCGAAAGCCTCCCATCCTTCCTGATTTTGGTCACAGCCGCTCCCGCTGTGTGAGACGTGAAGGTCTCAGCTGCCATTAATGCAGGAAGTGCATCCAAACTGAGCAAAGACATTAGTGCTCACTCTTTAGGGCCTTTCTTCATCAATTTATTATGAGGAATCTGAAGTAGGCACATGCACATTAGTCCCAGAATGCATTTGAACATTTAAATAGGCAAAATTTCAAACCAATAAGCATTTATTATTAGGAATTATTGCATAAGCACTATTTAAGCAAAACAGAAACAGAAGTTAGGTTTACAGGAATGAACTATTTAAATTAAGACAAAAATCTATCTGGGCTGTTTCTGAGAGGAACATGTGATAACTTCACATCCTGTCCTGGCTGTTTTGTATAAAGTGAAGAAAATGTCAGGATAAAAACAGGAAAAAGAGGAAGACAACTAAAGATATAAATATATTTCGTAACGCTTTAGATTACAGCCCGGAAAGTACTGTGTAATTAAGAGGAATTTACAGAGTAACTTTCTGTAATTATAGTGTACTGTATGTAAGTATAAGGGAACAATATGTAAAGTTTGGGGAATAAAGGGGTAATTAAAGGGGATATTAAAAAACATATTTATACTCTTAAGTATTATACTATGGGAAACTTATTCTACTGTTTTGATGCAACAATCTTACATTTGCGAGCAATTTAATTAGAACACACACGTCGTACCTTTTTGTAATAATTGTGTACCAATACGTACTGTATAGGCTTTCTTAAAATCACAGGGTACATATCTATGCTTTTATACTTCTTCTTTTTTTTTTTTTTTTTAATTGCAAAAGTGCAGATGTTTAAGTTTGGGCTTACATGTTTCAAGGCAAGAAAAGCTATTGCAATTTTTGTTTATATGGGGAAATATATCTAGTTTAATTTGGTTACAGGGTAAGTGGTACAATAAATAAAGGTTTCCGAGTCAGTGATATTAGATTCTGTGTATGCATTTTTATTGTACTTACCCTGTAACAACATGGAACAAGAGGGTAACAAGCACCACTACATGATCTTTTCCCAAATATTTAAGCAAAAGTTGCTATAGTTTTCATTTTCAGTGCACTTTTGTTAAAAAAAAAAAAAAAAAAAACGACTTTATAAATATACCCTGTAATTTTTAAAAAGCCTATAGTATGTACTGGTTCACCATTATTTCAAAAAGTTACACAGTGTATGTTCTTGCTAAATTGCTCCTACATGTAAGATTGTTGTATCATAATAGTAGAATAAAAACCCCTTTAGCTTAATTACGCAGTACATGTAATCTCAACTGCCACCAAACATTTTGTTTGTTCGGTTTTGTAAGTTTGTGAGAGCTATTTTTGTTCAATTTGGAGGTATTTGTTTTAGTTAGCCTATTTATTTTTCATAGAAGAGACATAGAAAACTGTTTAGTAACCTCTGAGAAGCCTTTCTGAATTTGTGTCTTGTAATATAACCATTTTTTATCCATATAGAGGAGGCATAGCCTACTTTCAATGTATTGAAATGAATAAGGCATCTTTGAGTAAACTTCGATTATCATTTGAGTATATGTTTGCCGAGTGTCCTGGTTTTTGGTAATCAAATATGGTCACCCTGTGCTGTGAGGGACAATAATGACCTCTGGTGGTCTGATGAGGAACTGCAGGAAAACTCATGAATTCGTGCATCACCGTATATGAGCATATTGGTCATATTTTAGCATATTGCTCTTTCAAATCATGCGTTATCCCCATGCAAACAAGGGAAGGCAAATCTTTTACATTTTTATGGGAAGACTGCAAATTAATAAATAAATTCAGGCTTACTGTAAACCCTAAGAATAAAATTAGTTCATGGATGTTTACTTTACTTTTAAAAAACAAGTGACTTAGCGATCTTTAGTTCTCCACCCATTACAATTGATGGATGAATAATTTTGTGTAATAATTGACAGCATACAACAAATTCATTCTTCCTATAAAACCCAGAATATGAATATAACCGTCAAATTCTCCCCACAAACTGTATTAAATAATCTTTTTAAAACCTCTTTACTCCCGAACTGCAATTTTCAGCACGTCTCCCTTAAAGAATGCATAATGATGTTTCTTTTATTCATCTCCCACGTGTATCAATACAGCCAGTCATTTTTTACAACCGTCAAAATGATTGCTTTGGTGTTCATGAGACTACCGGCGTGGAACTTGAACAACACTGATTTATAAAATCCAAACAATATTTTTCCTGGCCAGGTGAAGGTCCAAACTCCTTTATTAGGACATTTAAATAACAGACAATATGTTTTACAGGATTATTCTGGATGTTTGCATGAAGGGTACATCTGAAAGCCCAGAGGTTGAAGAACTATAAATTGTGTGACTTTTTTTTTTTTTTTGTGGAAAAAAAATGCAGCAGATAGTGTATTTATATACAAGTGTATGAGAAGAAAATCTAGAAGTTGATAGCTTTTCCAAACGAAGCAGCAAGGTTGGCTTCTCTAAAGGCCTCTGATACAGTCTGGGAAAAGAGGAAGACGTTGGTTAACAATTAAAAAAAAACAAATGTTACAATCATTAAAAAATACATTTAACATTTTTAAAAGTAATTATAGTACTATTTTACAACAACAAAAAAAGGCAAAAAACAATGGCCAAGATTAGTGTGCTCATTCTTCAGAACGACAATATTAGTACTTAACTAAAATAAAGTAGAGAAAAACACTATATTCATAGACATTTGTGGGTAAAAGAGGGAAAAAAAAAGTTGCTTAACATTTTTTTCTAATTATTATTAATAACAGTAATAATGAATATTTTTAATTACATTTTTATATGAGTTGTTTTACAAAGAGGAAAAATATAGTTAACACATTTTAAAAATCCCAATGCTGCAATTTATTATTATTTTATTCCTTTAAATTAAGATTTTCCCACCATTTAAGAACGTCCCACCATTAAAACCCATGTCCCAAGCTCACAATTATAATCTTCTGATTATTGTGTAGCCGATACGACAAACACAAGTTGCACTTAATTGTATTTGACCTTTTTGAATTGATTCTAATCATATTTCAAACAATTCTCAAGCCATCAAATAATCTATCATTTATCAGTTTTAATATATCAGGCAATTTTTTGTATTAGGCCGATAATGATAACATTAAAAATTAACATATTGGCAGATACCAATACCGAGATCCCAATTTACTATTATTAATGTTTTACTTTAAGATCTTTTTTATTCATTACTTTACAATTGGATTTAAAATAATAATGATAAAAATGTCTAAGATTAGAGTGCTCGTTCCTCGGATTGTCCTTTAGGTGGTTTTAATCTCGCACACTTTAATAACCAAAACTTAAGAATAGAGAAAATAAATTTAAAAAAAATAAATAACCATATTCAGAGACGCTTACAGGGTGGGCGTGACACACTCTCGCAATATCCTCACATGACGCTCCATACTCCATAGCTAACGCAGCCTCGTTAATCATCTCGCCTGCCCCCTGTACAAATAAAAATTACATATGAATTATGATTTCATTAAACATCCGACACAGGAAAAGCAAAAGCAGAAATATCATTACCGTTCCCACAATGTGTGCTCCCAGCATCCTGTCTGTGTCCTTGTGGCTGAGGATCTTTACCAATCCATCTGTGTCAGCATTCGTCTTCGCTCTGCTGTTAGCCGCGAATGGGAATTTGCCCACTTTATATGGCACATTCTAGAAAACAAAACAATTTAGAAGTAAATGTTAGATCCAAGATGGAGAGGTGTGCTAAAATAACAACGAGTCTACTCACATCCTCTTTGAGTTGTTCCTCGGTCTTGCCGACCCAAGCGACCTCAGGGTGTGTGTATATAACTGACGGCACACAGTTGTAGTCGATATGCACGGCTCCTCCCGCCATTCCCTCGACGCAAATTATACCCTCATCCTCGGCTTTATGGGCCAACATGGGTCCGGCTACAACATCTCCAATGGCGTAGATACTAAAAAGAGATTAGAAACACATTTGGACTTGTTTGTCGCAACAATTGCAAGACAACTCATTTGAAGTCTCCATACCTGGGCACTTTAGTCTGGAATCGGCCGTTGACAGGGATTCTCCCGCGGTTATCCAGTTCGATCCCGACAGACTCAAGACCGAGGCTTCCGGTGAATGGACGGCGGCCAATGCACACCAGCAGAACGTCACAGGTGAGCGTCTCGTTCTTCCCACCAGCTGCAGCTTCCACGCTATCCAACGGAAATGACATAATGGGCAAAAGCGCTAGAAGAACTCAATCATAAACATCATTTGGAGGAACGGCGCACTCACGCCACATCGATCTTGCCGTCGGGTCTCTTGGTGGCGCCCATGACCTTGGTGCCCAGTTTGAACTTCAGCCCCTGCTTCTGGAGGATTCTCTGGAAGTTCTTGGAGATCTCCATGTCAATGCCCATTCCGCCGACGTGGCCGAGGAACTCCACCGCCGTAACTTTGGAACCGAGCCTCTGCCAAACGGACCCCTGGGAACAAACAGAATGGATCTCAATAATCAGAAGCATCATCAGTCTTCACATGTTACAAACATGCACTTTCATAACACTTCCGGACGTCTACTCACCAACTCCACGCCGATGACTCCTGCTCCGATCACAATGAGCTCCTCGGGCACTTTCTTGAGGGACAAAGCGCCGGTAGACGAGACTACAGTTTCTTCATCAATCTGTCAAAAGGGGACAATATTTAAGATTTAAAATTCACGATCTGAACGAAACATACTGACTCAGGAAGTATAATTATACAAGATGGCGTACAAAGCAAGATTTTACACGCTTTCAAAATAAAAACCAAAATCGTGATATGACTAATAAGAAAAAAATGGCTGTTGTCAACAAAAGAGAAGCTCCCTGCGGTTTCCAACAAAATAAAATTTGACAGTTTAATGTTTCAAAATTAAGAAATTAAGAGTTATTCATATTAGTCTTGTCATTTTACAGCTGAACTCTATAATAAAATAATTGTTTTTTTTTTCTTATATAACAGATTTTTTTTATTTTATAGTAAAATACAATTGTAATTTCTTACTTTGTTTAATATTTTTTTTAGTAGTAATCACTAAAATCAATATTTTAATCATTTTACCCAATATTGCTACATATTTTTAGTGCGCATTGGTTTTGAGAAGTTATCTTAGCAACATGCTAACAACAAACGCTTCTAAAATCAGTGTTGAGTGACGATACTGCCTACATAGAATGTTCCAGATCGCTCACTTATATCAGTTAGGATGCTCACTTAGAAGGCAGCTATCTATGTAGGCAGTAGACAGCAAGGCTTAGGTTTTGGAAGTCTTGTCTATCGCTGATGTACCTGAATGCCTGGGAAGGGGGTGACCTCTGATCCCGTAGCGATGAGGATGTTCTTGGAGTTAATGACTTGTTCTCCGTCAGCAGTCTTTGCGGTCACTTGATTCTTACCAGTTATGATTCCAAAACCATTGACATGAGTTACCTATGGATCGAAAGCAATCATTCTGGGTGGCTTTAAACGGTTATATGTGAACAACAATGAAGCTTCAAAAACAAATGAAAAATCTCACTTTGTTTTGTTTGAATAAGTGTGCGATTCCTCCTGTTAGGGCTTTGACAGCCCCGCTCTTCTGCGCCATCATCTTCTCCAGGTTCAATGAGATCCCCTGAACTAATGAAGGATAAATCATTATGAAATAGAGCGCAAAAAAGCTGTTTATGAATGTAAAGGTCTGCAAAGTTTCATAGATCAAATTGCACAATAAATAGAGTTATTGTTTATTGACCAATCAGTTCTCAGAAAGGAAGGAAAACTTCATGAAATACCTGCAATCCTCTATAATTTAGTACAGGTCAAATGGCCTCAGACAGAAGGAAAACATTCAAATCTGTTTTGCTTCTGCAAGTCTTTGACGTAAAAGTCACAATGAGAGATGTTTATGCCAACCCATATCACATGTTTCCACTTGAACTTACTTTCAATGCCTCTGCTTTCGAAATCTTTCCCATGTGCCAAGTGATACAGGTATGAGTTGTTCAGCAGAGCCTTAAACAGACAAAAATAATCAATTTAACCATTGCTAAAAGCGTTTTGGAAAAGACAGAATTTTTTAAAGCACAAACCTTTGAGGGAATGCAGCCCACGTTCAAGCACGTTCCTCCGAGGGTCGCGTTCTTTTCCACACATACTGTCTGTGAAAGAAAGTTATGTTACCAGTGCAGTCAAAGCTAAAGCCGCTGGCATTGGTGAATGGGGTGTCAAACTGATACCTTGAAACCAAGCTGAGCTGCTTTGATGGCGGCGACGTATCCTCCAGGCCCAGAGCCCACAACTGTGACGTCAGCATCAACTTTGACAGAACAAATAATTTTTTTGAATATCATTACATATTAGTGCATTTTTCACATCATGGATGAGAATTTGTAAATACCCCAGTATCGATTACTACATTCAAATGTGATTAAGTCATCTTACTTGCTGCTTTGTCAGCATATGTTCTCGCAGACAGGACTGTGGCTCCGTGCAGCTTGCAGGGAAGGTGCTGACCTCGCTGGAGTGGGCAATAGAAATGGAAATAAAAGAATGCTATTTTATAATACAGATATGGTACATCTTCTCCGTATACTTACAAATGGCAAAGAAAATATTGGAATATATTTTAAAATAAAATAAACAATTAACAGGGAGAAAATAAACATTGATTTTAAAGCAATAAACTCAAAAGAAAGTTAATCACGAGTATAAAACAGTTGCATAATTATGTTGCAATAAAGGCAAACTGCAAAATTCTGTACCAGGATTCAAAAGTCCAGGAAAGTCATGCAGGATTCGCGACTCCATACAAGTATTAGATGAAAAATGAACAATTTAAACTTAAAAAAATAAATAAAGTAAAAATTTAAAAAAATGAATTGTTGCCTGTTTTTATATGACTAAAACGGAAATAAAACTATACTAAATAGTCAAAATAAATAAATTGTATTTTAATTTATAGTAATATAAATTTTATAGAAAATTATATCAAATAGCCTATTAAGAAATATTTATATTAATTTTTTACTAAATATAAAAAACTAATAAAAGGGCAAAAGCACATTACAAAATAAATAAATGTTAAATATTAATATAGGAATGAGGCATTTTTTTTTGTTTCGCTTTATTTCTTTACACTAGATCACTGCCAATTAACATCTAATACAACAATATTAAGGCACAGGAATTTTTTCTCTTCAGTTTTTGGTTCATTATGTTTGCAGACTTTGCACTGTCTAGTACTGATGATAACCACAAAATTAACATAATTAGTTCAATAAATCTAAATATTGCGGTCTCAAACCCTAGTTTCCAGTCTACCCAGACAGCAGTTTAGGGCATCACAGGCACATTCTAGATCGTTAGCTAAATAATGTTGTATTTAAACTCGCCTGTGATTGTAAAAAAGGGTGGTAGTAAAAATGATGTGACCTAATGTTATATATCAAATGACCATGAAACTTCACGCCCCTGCAAGTTCAACCAATGATGACGGATTACACAACTCATTTTTTGTTGTGTAAATATTCATTAGCACTTTCGATAAATGAGATCTAGATATAGATACAAGTAAATTCAAGTAGCTAAATACACAAACTCATTCTGCTTTCGCTTTTTTATAGGCTGACAACTGTGCACGCTGACAAGCTAACATTAATATGTCGGGCCTACACAGTAATAACATTGCATTTCTGTCTAAACGCTTTCTTTTTATTGTTATGGCCTATGGATAGATATTTAAAGAACAGTGTACTGGGCACATAAAGAGCCTTTACCGTAGCGAGTGTGCGGTATAAATGGTTCCAGGTCTGCATTTTGACAGTACGTCCCTTCCGAGACCGCTTCACCTACAGCGATCGGTGTGTCCAAGGACTCGTCAATTTACGCATGCGCAGAACGGAAAGCGGTAAGAGTCGCTGCTTTATGATGTCACGGAACCAGCTCGTTTCTCAATCTGCCCCTGGAGAAACTTCTTCATATAGCTCACATTCATCGTACTCGTAGTACCCATTTTCATTGTCTCAAGAAATTATTATTGCAGCTTGCCGTTTTTTAAAGAAGTCTACTGTATATATGTGTTTTCAGATGTAGGCCTGTAAATAAGTGTATCCTATATATGTATGTATATATACAATGTAAGCTGTACATGCATTTGTTCTTTACATTTTTTTTGTGTGTGATGGCAACATAAAATGGAGAAACTTCAAATCGTTGTCAACTGAAACGGACTCAATTAGGGAATATATATTAGTTATAGTTCGTTTCTAAGTTTTATACACAGCTTTGTATGCAACTGATTACATGATATTCACAATATTGTAATGACCTGGCAGTCAGCGCTAGCAGCTGGGTGCATTATGGGTAATTGTTTATTGAGAGTTGATTTATGTGTTATTACAGCAAGATCTTTAAGTTGTTGTTATAGTAAAGTTATGTGTGTTAATGTTCAAGTTGATCAGATGTTCATGATTCATTTACTGGTTAATGTAAAAATGTGTCCCTCACCGTCATGGAGAGAGATGTGAAAGGCAATAGGGGCCTGCCTGACTTTCACATTTATATTACATTTAGCATTCATAGTATAATTATAGTTTGGGAGAAATAGTTCCCTCTAGTGGATAGAAAATGTAACTGATACAAGCTAACTTTTTTTTTCTTACAAGAAATGCTAACAAAGTGGGATTTTGCAATTAAATGCTAATATTCGTGAGAGTAAATTAACAGTCATAAAAACAAACAAAAATAAGAAGGACATTATGACATGTTAATTTTCTCTACTGACATTCTAGATTTCTCCTAAAAAAACATACATTTAATAATATGTTAGATTTGTCATATTTCAGTTTTGCTGGATTTAGTATCGAATTGTAGGAATTAAGTTTAAATGTATTATCTTGCTAAAATTAAATACATTTACAAACAATGAAGTAATACAAAATTAATATATTTACATTTATATTACTCAAAAATGTAAAGTTAGAATGTAACATATATATTTCCCTAAATGTATAGAAATATAGGGTAGCACAATCTAAAAACAGGTCGACTTTACTTTCCCTCAGTTTCGAGTGGTAAATGAGATTGAAGAGGATTACACCGGAAGTATGGTTAATGGTTCAATCAAATTAAGCAAAAGGGAGAATGTGGTGGATTTAGGGCCTTTTTTCATACGACAGTGAATGGGGGCTGAATGAAGCTCATTTAACTCCACAAAAGAAAGAAATTCATACAGGTTAGGGACTTAATACGTTTTCACCACAAACTGGGGTGAAATGCAATAATAATGTTTCCCCTGTCTACTGCAGCGATGTCTCTTAACTCACAACAGACAGACGTAAATAATAATGAATAAAACAACTCTTGTCGCTGACGTTTGCACCCCCGCTGCGCATGTGCGGTATCATAGCAACAGTGATAAACAGACGGACAGCGGCCAAGATGTCATCGCCGCGGGAGCACGAGGCGGCCGAATACCTCGAGAAACACAAAATTATTGAGTTGATGGATAATTTAACCAGTATGCTCTTCTTCTACAGACCAGGTAAGACTTATAACGCGTCTCGTAGTAGATTTGTTACCATCATCCTAGAAAAACTGTGGCATTTACCTTGCACAGCTTTATGAAATTGAGAGTTTGAAATGAATAGATGTTCAGTTGTGCTTAAAATCTAAATTTAGAGTAGTAACCAGTTGCTTTCTTACTGTTAAAAGTAAAGGAAAGACAAACGTAATGGCCAATCTCTCATGAATCCTGCCATTACAGATCGTCCAAGGGAATTTCTGATCGACCAACTGGAAAAGCTCAGCCTTTCCAGAGCTCGTGAAGGAAACACTCCGTGCCTCTTCAACGAGTCCAATTTAGATGCTCTATTTGGAGTCCTGGATCCTTCCGATCAAGGCTTTATTACTCACGGTCAATACAAAGAAGGTAAATCTCTCAGAATGTTGCACAGAGGTTGTGAAAGCCTTTTTTAGGGAAAACATGTGCTGTGCTGTAAGTAACGTTACATAATAAAAAACAATAATAGTAAAATGTGAATGCACTATAAGTAACGTTAACTTTGGATAAAAGTGTCTGTCAAATAATGCATGTTCATGTAAAATGTACCAACAGATATGTTTCTGAATGGAGCATTAATATTATATTGTTTTATATTCTATTATATTTAGTGCTATCAAATCGAATAACGATTAATCGAATCTAACAAGCTTGTGTTTATTACTTATTACTTTAAAGGGGTGGTAAAATGCCATTTTCACAAGATGTAAAATAAATCTCTGATTTCCCCAGAGTGTGTGTTTGAAGTTTTAGCACAAAATACCCCACAGATATTTTTATACAGCTATGTTAAAGTTTCCACTTTTTGCAAAAACCCACCGTTTTGTGCCTGGCCCTTTAAATGCAAATGAGCTGCTGCAGAGGGCGGGGTTTCAAGAGCTCGTGATTACCTCCCATTACTGTTCTCATTTTAATGTTCAATTTTCATATTCTTAATTAATTTCATTAATCTTCAATTAGCATATTATGTTATGTAATCTATAAACCGCTCATATAGGAACTGTTGTGAGTTGCACACAGAGTGACTTTCTGTTGGATGTGAAAAGATGGATAAGCGAATCCATGATTCTGGATGGCATAATAAAATAACTCTACACAAAATATTGATTTGACTTGAGTTTTAATAATTTATTAGCTCACCAAATGCAAAACTTCCACGATAAAAACCCGTTCCTAGCAATGGATAGCGCTGCTGACTTCAGTAACTCGGATGAGCCTGCGTTATTTTCTTTGAGCGGTTGTTATCTGGGAATAGCATACCACTGGATGCCGCGATTAACCAATCAGAATCAAGTACTCCATGTATAAGTCATGGAGAAACACTGACCGAAGTATTACCCTAATGTATTGCGCCTTAAAGAGATGATTTCTCTGAATACTTCTGTTCCATTTGTTGTTTTGTTTATAGAATTACACTTGTGGTCTGACTCAGTATTATACGTACAACATTGCTTCCCCGCAGCACTGAAGACACTTGGCATCAAGAATTTCAATGAGTTCCCGGACGGAGCCAGTGATGACAGGATATCACAAGAGACGTTCATAAGAGAGGCGTAAGTATAACTACTGCTTAAAAAAGTAATGTGGGATCGTTTGAATATTTGAATACAACCTAATGCAAACACTATATGCCCATGCTTTATTGTAGATATTTCATTAAATGAGCAGTTTGGTATACCTTTGAATCTATTTTGCTCATAGTTTATCCATTTTTTTTATTTGTCTGTTTAGGACAGATGGGCTTGTCAGAAGTTCAGCAACATTCCAGCTTTAGGTGACCTCAGTAACTCCTTAAAATACATATATGTAAAATAGCTTTTGTAATGATTATATAGAATACGGTATGTATGCATGTATAGATAAATATGAAATAAAACGTACCAACTGCAAACCATAAAACTTTGTCAAACTTTGCTAGCTGGAGGACCAAAAGGATGGTAAAACATGAATTAAATATTATAAAATATTAAATAAGTACAGTATAACGTATTTTATAAAATATTATAATAATATTTTATATTTATTTTATATTTATTATATTATTTATCAAATATCAAATAAGTACAGTATAATGTATTTTATAAAATTTTATAAATGTATATTGTAATTGTTTTATATTTATTATATTTATTTTTTACATGTATGTATTTTGATTAATTCTAACTTTAAAGACACTGAGTGAAATATGTCTTACAATATCAAAACAAAATAAATACCATAAATACAGTGAACAAATATAAAACAGAACAGAAGTATACTTTGTCCCTCCATAATTATTCAGTGAAACTGAATAATTTATGGCAACCTCAATATTACAGTTTGAGTGAGTTGTAACCATAACCTTACATTAAAAGTGCTTTTTTTATTTAGCAGCTAAAGCTCATGAAAAAATACATTTTGCCAACTTAACTGACCTTGTGCCCTAATTCATACATTATGAAAGTGTTTTTTTTTTTTTATTTATTTATTTTTTTTTTTACATGAGCTATTATGCAATTGTTTTAACCTTCTACGGGTTAGTGCTTTCAAATCGATTAGTCACATCTAACAATGTTTGTAAATATATATTTGTGTGTTTGATATTAAATATTAATATATGCAATAGTTGATTACAAATGATTACTAAGCAAATGTTTATGACTTTCTAAGGGTATAGTGTAACTATTAGGATACTGGATTGACAAGGAAAGTTTTGTAAACACATGTACAAGTGAAGGTGACAACGGCTATTTAACTGAAACTTCTGTCAACTGTTTTTGTTCATACTATGGGTGTGTCTCAATCAGCTCCCTAGCTTCTTAGGCCGTGAATCAATGTTATATGAATTTAGGCGCTGTAAAGACCCTGGCTCACTACACATTAGGACACTGATGACTCTGTTTCCGGCGACGCGACAATGTCCTCATTGTACAGAATCACTACTGGTATTTATGAACATCAGCAGCAATGACCTCTTTCTGACATGTTTTAATGTTATTTAAAGTACAGTATGATAAAAACTTTACTTGTTACATATATACATGCAACATTTCAGCTCTTTTTACATTGACTGAGACGTTTTTCTAAATATCTTCTTTTGTGTTCCATAGAAAGTGAATAGCGACAGCAGTTTTATTTTTTTTAGTTAATCCTTTTAAACCAGAAACATAGGGAAATGAGCACTATAGTTGTGTCATAGACAAGAGAAAAAAAACTGAAGAAAAAGACTTTTTTGTACTTTGTGTGTGTACAGAAAATCGATAAATGTGTGCATGTCAAATAATTACGTTCTTACGTATTATACTTATTTCATTTTTTAAGTATTCCTTTTTATTTAATATTTTTATGATTATTAAATTATTTTTAATTGTTTTATTTCTTAAAGTATTTTTAAGGCATAAATAAAACTGTTAAAATATAGAATTTCACAAAAAAAGTGTAGCTTTAAAATGACAAATCAATAAATATACTGTGCAGAGTAAAGATAAAAAGTATATTGTGACACTTTGTGGTTGCCAGACATCGGTGGATCATGTTGATAGTTCATGTGATTCTCTACACGTGTGGTCACTCTTAGGACACCTGTGGATTTGAGGGGAACTGACTTCATACACCCACTAAAAATCACCAAACACACACCAGTTCAATTGCAAAATGACTATACAAGCGAAGTTAGTTTTAGCAGCATTTATTTGCACATGCCACTCGGTTGATATTCTGTATTTAATGCAAGTCAACCATTAGAAATTCATATTGTATATGTCACACCAATAGCACATTTATCATGGGACACCAGTTTACCTTTGGGTTAACTGAATCAAAACTGTTAGTAAATAAACCGACAAAATACAAAAGCCCTGTGGAGCGAATGACCGAGAACTGCTTGCGTTACCAGTTCAATGGGAAGAACAATGTTATGCTAATTATGGTGGCAACGGTTCAGAGTTGTGAATGCATGCGAAGTGTTTGCTGTGTTACGATGTCCTTTCAGTGATACCTGTTACACTGAGTGTAAGCTATGACTTTTGTGTTTAAAACAGACACTAAAATCACATGGCCTAATTCAAATAAAAATAAAAACTAAAGACGATTATCCAAATAGAAGAAATATTCTGTCCTCTGGATGATTAAAAAGAAAAAAAAAGAATTGATTTATACCGACTGTAATGTAAAAGTACTCTTGTGCCTCTAATAACAGTGTAAAAGTGTTGATTGAATCAGCCACAGTTCCATTGGTTTCCTTTTAAATGTATATACTTTTCCCTTAACATTTTTAAAAAGCTATTTTAATAATTATATGTACTATTAACTAAAACCACAGCAAATATACTGTCCACATAACTTTTGTCATTACACTGTAAAAAAAAATATTTTCATGATTTGTTATCACAACATTTTTTCGATAGTCAAATCAACTTCAATAACTCATGTGGTTCAGATAATGTAATAGTTTGAGTTTCTGTGAATTAAACCAATCTCCTTCATTGTATTAACTATTTTTAATGAACTTAATAAGGCAACCAGGTTACTTACTTTTTAAAGTTAAACGAACAATAATTTATTTGGGTTATGATGTAAATAATTGCCAGAAAATCACATCTCTTGAGAGTTTGAAGAACAGAAACTCATTCATTTTATTTTTTTAAAGATCCAAGTAGGCTATGTTTGTCATCAACAAAGCTGCTTATTATATAAGCATTTTAGAAATTTAATTCAGAAATGTATTTATTTGTTAATTTGTTTTTTTAAAAAAAAATTAAATTAGCTGCTAAGGCACTTGTTGTGTTAGCAATTCCATCACCCCCTTGACGTCATTACCATAACACAACAATATCAAAAACGCACAACAGCAGATATTAAAAGCTACTTAAGAAGAGCAAGACCCGTTTTTATTCCAGGACAAATACACGTTTAACAAATAAACTTTAAAGAAGTTTTCTTTTTTAGATTTAAAGTAGTTAAAAGTTTCCCTCATTGTAGAATCACTCATAAATAAATTCAAATATAGATTAAAAATCATTAAAATATAATTTAGGAAGGGTATTTGAATTAAAACTTTTTTTTTTAATTCCCCATAAATTCGCCGTCTTAATCGCGAAATACGAGACTCGCACTCGTTTGGAATCGCTGCATTTGCAACGCTTTTATGTGTGTGTGTGAAATTAAAAACGGCTCGTTAATTTCCTCAGTTAGTGGCACGGGTTGTGGGGGGTCATATGTAAACCACCAACCCGGCGACAACATCGGGTGCCACATTTTGGTGGTCTCGAACATCCATTGCACCTTTGCGCAACAGCCGCTTCTCCGCCGAGAGGTCCTCGCGTGCACAAAGGCAGCTTCCGAGAGGGCAGCGTCAGCGCGAGAGGCGAGAGAAAGCACCTCCGGACCGCGTCCGACCCTCCCAACTCGAAATCCAGCGTCGTTTTTCCAAAAGGTAAGAACTCTGCGAACACATTTCGGTTGATTTCAACCGCGGGAGTTGCCCACTCGGGCCCGGAATCGTACAGCGGACCAGTGTCGTTTCCTATCCTGCGCGAGCGTGGTTGTTCTCAACAGAAAATGGCGTCACCGTTCGTGCTGGCTGTGCAACCGGGGAAAACGCACTTGTTCAGGGCGCTTAAATGAGAGCGAGAGTTGATTCGGACTCGCCACGACTGCCCGCGGAGATAGAGCAAGTCCACGGGCCTACTTGGGGAGTGAATACGGCACTTCATAACAAAACACCGAAGAGGAGAGGACGCGCAAAGGCGGAAGGGTCACCAGACCTGTGCGCCAAAGCGGCTTCGGGAAGATGGCACAGCGCCGCAAAGCGCAGCACTTTATCATTCGGACGTGCCTTGTAATCGTGTAAATCCGCTCGAATGTGCTCGGTTTGTCACTGTTTGAGGACGCGATTGTATATTGTGGTTGGTTTGTGTTCGGAAAGCACAGCAAGTTCGTGGAAACGTCGTCTTTTGTATCAGCCTCTCGCGTCAGCCCGCCTTTACGCCGCACTCGCTCCCTGGTAAGCATCAATCCTTCTTTAAAGCTCCATTCTGCACATGGGCTCTCCTTCTCCATCAAGTTAATCTGGCCCATTGTGGTCCGCAATAGAGGAGATTTGGCCTGACAATGTAACCGTGTAAAAGAGATTTACAGAATAATGGAGCGATGCAAATTGCCTCACGAAAACGCTAAATAGCCTGGATATCTGAGAAAACACGGCGATGTAACCTGCGCTTACATTTTTAAACAGTTTGGCTAAACGAAGTGTGAATGCGCCACGACGTGTCTAAATTGCGCATAGAGGGGAACGCAAACCCAGGCTATTCCAACAGGTTTTTGAAGCACACGAACAGGCACGAATAACGCAAACACACAGTTTCCGATGTTATCTGAGGGATAGTCTCGGATACATTCTCTTTTCAGCTGGTCAGATGCCTCTTTTTAGCCACCGTGGACTTGGTGATGCTCGTGCAGCCAATGGCTTCGCGCGTTCCCGCACACATGCATCCAAAATCTCCCATCATAAGTCAGCCAAACGTTTGAAATGATGCTAATATGCCTCTCCTCGTCATCCAGACGTTCCTGTGGGATATTTTTTGCTGAGATTTGGAGAGTGTCACTGCTAAATCTGGGTATCAACTTTTTACGTTGTTCACATTTGGCCCCTTGTGGCCCCAGTGTGTTTTGATGCGTGCTAGTGTGAATGTGAGTTTGTTTTAAAGATGGTATGTGCATTTTTGTAGTCTAAAAGCGTGGTTTTATTATTTAACTATATGTTGATGCATCGATCTGTGAAATCGTGATATGTTTTTGTCTGCTCGCGAGCCTATGACCCAGTGGTTCTAAACTAGCATAAGATGTTTGGATTTTTTAGAGTTTATTTAAAGCATAATTTGATAGTGATTTAACGACTAGAGTGTGTGTAATCTCAGTGCTTCGAGATGGACGGGCAAAGAAAGTGTGCCTATTATTTTAAATTATTATTTTTTCCGGTCACGTGGCCAAATGTCTCTGATGCTTTTGGGTGGTGATGGTCATTTCAACACGTTCTCGGTTGTTATGCTTGCACTCGCACGCGGATATTACGGTTTAGTTTTTATTGGTAATTCGTACAAGTTTCATTGTTGTGAAGTTTGCAAAGTACTAACTCAGACACGAGCACACCTCGATACTAAGATGTGCTCGCGTCTTATTGATTGTATGACCCACAATACGAGTCGTACCGAACACGTGTGCCTTCCATCAGCCGAATTGGGCTATATTAAAGCATGCTGTGTTTTATTATTAAGTATAATCATGTTCGTTTGTGCAGTTGGCCACGGACACGTGTTCTCTCGTGCAGCGTTCGCGACTTCCTGCCTCGCGAATGTTTGGGTCAGGTGTATGTCCTTCACAATCACAACATGACTTAAGATTTCATTTTGCGCTAGAAGAGCACTTTGGTAAAGAGTTACATAAAACAACGGTACATACCGAAGCACATCAATAAACATTTACCGTAGTACCATGGTTTACCATAGTTAGCGGCCAAATACCACAGTTACAGCTGCTACTTGGAGTTGCCTATGAAGAGAGAGTTTACATGAAAAGTCAAGCACTTATCATACCACAAGACAATTTAGTGAACTGCAATGAAGAACTTTTAAAAGGATATATAAATGTGAAATGTGTAGGCTACATATGTTAAGCTAAAATCTGTTAAATAAGTTAATGTTGTTTGTCATTGCCTAAATCATTAGCTATGGGTTCTCCCTGGCTCTTTTTATGACCTTTTTAACCAGTTTTACTGTAGTAACATAATGTAGTAAGCCACTATTTTGTATTTTGGCTTAAACATTGAACAGTATACATTTGTGTGAGTGCAGTGGATGCTAAAATTTAGACTATTTGGGTTATTTCCACTCTGTATAGTTGTCGGTTTCTACTTTTAGGAATCTAAAAATGTATGTTTTGTAAAAGTTTCAGTAATCTACATTTCATATATCAGGTCAAATTTGAGATTCATTTGACTAAAATGCACAAGTTCATGTGGATATGGTTTTGTTAAGGTAATATATTGATATTTAAAAGCTCTGTGATCAAGAATTAAATCTCATTTTAGTTTGTCCTGTTGTCTCACATTATTCTTTCCATTACATCTGGGCAATTATGATGTTTGTTTAGTTTGATGCACGGCAGGCATTTACATAATTCATGTTTTGTCATTTTTAGCACATGACCGTTATGCCTCATATTGACATTTATTTCCTTGGTAAATAATCACGCGATCATCATCACAGCGACAGTAATGTCTGTTTGTTCTTGTAAATACCTTCATAATTTATATCTGATGTTTGAATTTTAACTTCAAACTACTATATGCTACTGCTGGAGAACTTGCCATTTTGAGAGACATGTAGGAATAAAGTAATTTCTCCATCAAAAGTATTCAAAAGAAATAGCTCCTCTGATTAACTTTTTGATTTGTCTTTTAGATTCATAAAGGATGGAGGCTACTAACAGCGAAGATCAGGGAAGCCTGATGAGTGACAAATGCTGCCAGACTGAGACACTTCAGGACTGCAGTTGCCAAACAACAGAAACCCCTCAAGAGCCTTGTGGCAAAAATCCAGGTAGGATCTCACTCAGCACCTTAACGTTAACATGAAATCAAAACTGACCCTGTTTCCTTTTTAAATACACATTCCTGCCCTCATTGTTGAGTGCAAGTTGATCCAAAGTGGAAAAAAATGTTCCTTTTTGGCTGAGGTTAAAAATCGCTCTTATTTATGGCTGCATTTTGGTATGCAACGCCCACTTTCCAATATCCAATCAATCCCAAATGGTTCAAATCAACTACCGCCTACATTTTTTATTGTGGAATCCTGTTGCAGTCAGAAATGCATCACATTACTGGAGTAAAATTAGCTGAGAAAGTCTGGTTTCATGTATTTTTCATTAATTTTATTGATAATTCGAGGTTGTGTTATTCCCTCGTGGTGATATCTGTGCATAATCAAAGTTACTTTGGATGGACCCACATGCATTGTGAAATCAAGATTCATGCCTTCTCTATGCATTAATTGCAAAAATCTATCAATGTAGTTCGATTTAATGGAGAACAATCACATTCCAATGTGTTTCTCAAATATTTCCATAATTCAATGCTGGAATTTGATTTCTAACTCGGCGGGTTGTTATGTGTGTTCTACAGTGGTGCTAATTTCAGTGACGTCTTTAAAGTAATTTATGACCATAAATAAAGACATAGATAGAGTCATGTATACTGGCTGAAAGTGAGATACAGTTCAATCTTTCCTGTTGAAAAGAATCAGGATGGCCTTTTAATGCAAAAATAATAGTTTTAGTAAGCAGCTTATACATAATATTTAATGTTTAGCACTTTACATACAATATGGTAATTCTAAGTGCTTTACACAGAAAGGAATTAAAATAATCACAAAATAAAAGCACAATTATAAAAGGGATTCAAAGAGATACGATAAAGTTATAAAATGAAGTAAAAGAGTAAAAAGATGATGCGTAGATAAACTTCTCATCTGGTAAAACACAGGTGTATCATATTTATTTACAATTGCCTCTCTTAATATTCATTCTGGATAGAGATGTTGACTTGATGTTTAAACATTATGTTATCTTGATGTTTAAAGTTATGAATAAACTGCTTTTTTCTTAATGTTGTAAAAAAATTAAAAAAAATTTAGAAGCAAATGTTGTCTATACGTTTAACATTTTCTTTTATTTAAAGGTACACTAAGTAACTTTTGGCCCTCTAGTGGTTAAAAAAACTAGATGCATTTTGCGGAAGAACATTTGATTTGGTTGTGCTTCGGCTCTGCGCGACTACACGGATGAATATCGTTATCCTACGGCTCATAAAATATTCACTACTTATTTTAAGAGGCTTAAAGGGATGCTCCACCGTTTTTTCATATTAAACTATGTTATTCCCTTAACTAAGACGAGCTGATACACCTCTCTCGTCTCAGTGAGTGCTCTCAATCGCTCTGGCGCTAGACACTTTGATAGCATTTAACTAGCCCAGTTCATTCAATATGGACATCCATGAGAAGAAAATAACAGAAAGTTGAAATCACTACTAACAATAAAGAGTTGCCTTAAGGAACAATGATAGAGTCTTGCAGGTCTACAAAAGAATGATGAGAGTGTTTCAAACCAAAAGATGCGTATGTCCCTGAGGAAATAGATATACTATTTTATCTGCCCTGGCCTCGGCTGTGGCCTCACTTCCCTCCAGTCTTTGATGGACTCGTCTCTGATAACTAAACACTGAGTCTGACACACTCTCTGCTGGTTTATTTGGAAGCCTTAAAGGAAAGATGTCATACATAGAATCATTGATGTTATTTATTTAGGTAACATATATGGGTAGTATTGAATAAATAGAAACTAATAGAATAGAAGATTTTGGGTTTGGAAGCTTGTTTCCTTTAAAATATTTCCTCAAGATTACATAATAATCAAGGCTTGACATTAACCCCCGCCAACCCTCCAAATTATATGAATAATATATCTATTTTTCAATTGTAGTCTTTTCAAAAGGCAACTGAAAAAATGCGTCGGTAGTTTCATAGCCATTTGGGCAGGCAGTCGCCGCCTTTTTGTTGTTAGCTGTAGCGCACTTAACCAGCTACCATTGGGTGTCTTGCCACACCCTTACCCCTTAGTCCCTACAACAGATTTAAACCATTTATTGTCCCCATACCTGAATGATGGAACTCCAACAGAAGACTTTTTTCTAGTATAATCTAAAATGTTCCTTTCACTGTTTTCTGTTTTAGTACATTCGATTGAGCCTGGTGATCCGCCCCTGCTTCAAAAGCAGCTCCAGACATCCAAGTCAGGAATTCTTCAAATCATTGAGTGTTTTCGCTCAGGTACTTCAATCCCAGAACTTTGATCATTCAGTAAACGCATGAAGGTCATGAAGGCCTCTTTTATTCACCAGACACGACAAATCTTGCCATCACCAACTGAAAGTGAAGTGCTATGTGGAGTGAGATTTTGAACAATGAGATTTCCCTCTAATAGTTTTCTTACATTAATGTATTCTCGTTTCCTTATTGCCTAATGATAATTGCTTGCTTTCAACATGTACTGTTATTGCAGGTACAACTCAACTCAAACACATGCTGTTGAAGGAGGTTGACACCATATTTGAGTGCAAAATCTGTCGAAGTCTGTTCCGTGGTCTACCAAATCTGGTCACTCACAAGGAGCTCTACTGCTCTTCCCGACAACCCCAGTCAGATGGTTTGTACATCATTTTAAGTGCTTTGAGTGTTTCAAAGCCTGTATGATTTGATTTTTTTTTCTGCAGAACACAAAAGGAATATATTTTGAAAAATGCTTCAACAGTTCAAAGTCAATTGACCCTTCGCTAAGCCCCACCCTCCCTAGTTACTGTTGCTACAGCTGTCAAGCCTATACTACGCATATTACAGTGTGTATGCACCGGTGTCAGACATTCCCAATGAGATAATTAGTCATTTTTGGGGAACATGTGAAATATCTGAGAGAGCAAGACAAAAGGGACTGCAGTATTCCATTCGAGGGATATATCCACGATATAAAATGCAACCGATTAGAGAGTAATTTCTTAAAAATTGAAGCTAAACCCTAACGTTATAGTCCCAGTGCAAGCAGCAGCGCCTCATATGCTGACCATTCAAATGGGAAACACACTAATTGAGGAACAGCAATGTTCGTGCACAGCGGGGTAAGTGAAATGTGAAAATGATCCTAATAATTATAAATCAAACAGCTTATGCATAAATCTTGTGGAATAACACTAACACCGTCCGGAAGAGCCGCGATCGGATTGGGTTAAAGTTACTTAGTCAGGGATAGTAGGCCGTCGATTAACAAAATGCTGAAATATATTTCAAAGTATGTCAGTGAGCCTCCATCTTGTCTTTAATCGCCTTATTTTACGTTAAAATGCATTATAACCAAAGAACCGTCGATATTTCCATATATAATAGGTGTTTTTTGTTAATCCTGTCGACATTTAGTTGTGAATGGGTCTCCCACACTGCTTGATCACGCCCATCATTTCTCCCCTCCGCTTTTAGATTTTCGGGAAGGAAAAAAATTCCAGTTCCCCAACCAAACTTAGTTACAACCAAACTTCCCCAACCACGTCTAGTTACGGTCGCTAAGATACGATTGGCCAGTGGTGGTTTTCGGGCGTGGCTTAGCGAAGGGTCAATTGGAGTCCAAACAAATTGCACTCCTTTGACTTTCTTTGTATGGACAAAACATCAGTTTTCAAAAGATCTTATTTTTGTGTTCCAAAAAAGGAAGAAATGTTGAAAACACTTCAATAGCCTGATTGAGTTCTGCATGGGCAAGCACCATTCTTGTTTTCTTCAAAAGATGTGAAAATGTACTTCAAATTGTTGCAATTGGGACCATAATAATAATAGTATTTATTAGTTAGATTAATATTTTGTGATGTTACTACTTTCTGCAGAGCCTTCACAAGGTGGGCAGAGCCAAGCCATCAAAGAACTTCTTCAAGCCATCTATCCACAGAAAGACCAAGTAAAACATGTAATTGAGCTGGAAGCCATTGAGACCAACCCCAATGCAGTGTTTCAACACGTGGAAGTAGTGGAAATTCAGGACACACCAGAAACCCCAGCTCACACCACCGAGACTTTGATCCCAATACCCGAGAAGAAAAATCGCCGCAAATCTATTTTGGCACCCAAAAAGGTCCAGCAGTCAGATTTTGAGGATGAGATGGAAACTGATCCTGAAGAAGCACCTGCTAAAGAAGATCAGAGCTGTGAAGAGCAAATAAAGATGGAGCCAGTTGAAGGGGAGGAAGAAGAAGAGGAGAGTGCCGCCTCTGAGGTAAAGGAGATGAGGATCTCTTGCTGTCTCTGTGGAAAAGACTTCAGCTCCAGACGCAGCGTGCGACGCCACTGCCGAAAAATGCATTGGCAGAGGATGGAGGAGTTGCGCAAATTCACAGAAACGCGCACCGTTCCCACCAGCCTGCTGTCTATGGTGAAGGACAAGCATCCTGCTGAACCACCACCTTCTCCAGGGAAGAGCTGCCCAGTGTGCAAAAAGTCCTTCGCCACCAAGGCCAATGTTCGTCGCCACTTCGACGAGGTCCACCGTGGCTTAAAGCGGGATTTGATCACTCCGGAAATTGCCACAAGACCAGGCCAGCCTCTTTTACTTGAGACTCAGTCTCCTTCTCCGGCGAAAGCTCCAAGCTCTCCAATCAAGCAAGAAAAGGCACAGTACAACCTGACAAATTGTCGCTGCAAGCTGTGCAAGCGCAAGTACAGCTCCCAACTAATGCTTAGGCGGCACATGCGAATCGTTCATAAGATACCAATTCTAGAAAACGGCTCTCAGAAGGCCAAATCGAAGCACGAGAGAAAAGATAAGGTTGATGGAAAGAAAGTGTCTCATTCAAAAGCTTCAGAGGAAGAGGGAAACCACGGCGTGAGTTTTGACTTTAAGAGGATCTACTGCTGGTTGTGTAAACGCCAGTTCAGTACTAGTCAGAACCTGGGCAAGCATATTTCCGAGCTGCACACCGATGGAAACGATAGCATCTACATAAAGTTTTACCGCTGCCCCATCTGCAGATACGAGTCACGCCGGAAGCGTGACGTCATCCGCCATATCACAGTGGTTCACAAGAAGTCGTCCCGATATCTGGCTAAGGTTATGCCTGCCTTGGAGAACCAGGCTGTGAAGAAACCAGCTGATGCGATCTTGAATAACTCAAACAAGAAACCAAATTCAAAAGAAGAGGGTAATGGGAAGCATAAAACGCAAGACCCACCAGCTTCCCCTAACAGTCGTCAACAAGATCCTCTCATGTCTCCCAAAGCAAAGAAACAAGAATCCCAAACATCCCCCAACACTCGAAAGCATTCCGCGCTCACGTCGCTTAACACAGTCAAACTCGAGTCTCCACTCACACCAAATAGACAAGACAAGAACCTTCAAGCTACCAAGAACCCGCATGTCACTCGCAGTCATAATGTTACCAAGGGTGCACCCATCACCAGAAGCCAGGAGACCTGCACTGAGGTTAGGGTTACAAAAAACTTTTCCCTCCACGCATGCGATATGTGTGGCCGGGCTTTTGCCAAAAAGGTCTACCTTGAGACTCACAGGCGGAGACACAGGACTGCCATCGCAAGTGGGGACAAATTACAAGGAAGAAGCACTCGATCAAAGGCCCTCATTTGGTAGGTTGCTTCTTTGTTATGCCATTTATTCAATAAGAACATTAAGATGCTTGCCTTAAAGCCCTAACCCTAAGAATTAGACTTCAGGCTGGAACTCGTTATGGACAAGAGTGGTATCTCAAATTGAGCAGAGATTCAAGGTGTGATGTTACCTTTCTAGGCGATTAGACTTGAGGGGATTCCCATAGACTTACATTGAAAAAGGAACATATCTAGGGACCAGAATGTCATAGAGAATTGGGGTTTGGGTTTTTTGTCTTGGACCAGTAAGTTACCACCTAGCAAATACTGAGTAATTACCTAGAACATCCTAGCACGGGGTGTCCAATCCTGCTCCTGGAGGGCTAATATTTAGCTCCAGCCATCCCCAAAACACTCGCTTGGAAGTTTCTAGAATTCCCGAAGTTCTTGATTGGCTGGTTCAGGTGTGTATTTATGATTGGGGCTAAACTGAAGGATAGTGACCCTACAGGAGTAGAAATGGACCTCTACCTTAGTGCAATTGTGGCGAGTTTTGTAAAAATGTAGTTCAAAATGCTGTCGATAACAAGTTACAGAGTACCACCATATCATCTAAATAACACTGTATAATACCTAATCTGTTATACAGACATCTTTGGTACTCTTAAAGGGATACTCCACTTTTTTTGGAAATAGGCTCATTTTACAACTCCCCCAAAGTTAAAGAGTTGAGTTTTACCGTTTTCGAATGAATTCAGCTGATTTTCTGATATTTAGAAAAATGTCAGTAATCAGACAGTTTCTGGTCTCATTGACTTCTGTAGTACATTTTTTTTCCTACTATGGTAGTCAATGAGACCAGAAACTGTCTGATTACTGATATTCTTCTAAATATCAGAAAATCGGCTGAATGGATTCGAAAACGGTAAAACTCAACTCATTAATTTGGGGGAGTTGTAAAATTAGCCTATTTCCAAAAAAAGTGGAGTATCCCTTTAAGAAAGCAGTACTTAGTGTTCAAAAAATAGTGATCTTAGACTGTTGAGTAAGATGAAAGACTTTCCTAGACTGTCTATGCACATTTGGTTTAATTTTGTTATCCAAGCCTCTGTGCATATTTTTCCCTCATCATATGCTCAGACAAATAATCTAAGGTCACCGTAATAGAAATTGCTCTCTAATTTGAATGCATGGTTGCAGATAATATCAGAGAGGGATTCCCCATTGTCTGCTCTCTGTAATAGATATGTAGATGTGTTGAACTTTTACACGTTTTGACCTGACCTTTTAAACTTCCGGGGGCCTCCGGTGGTTTTGCCGAAAGAATAGTGATGCTCGAGAAGTTTTTTGAAAATGTCCGTTCCCTTAAAGTGATAGTTCACCTACAAATGGAAATGAATAGAATTTGGTCAGTCTTGTGGTTCCAAACTGATCATTTGTTGAAATAAGAATGTAGAAGTAAGGAAAGTCGTACAGGTGAGGGGCGACATTCTTACACAAACTATCCCTTTAACATCTTCGCTCACTTTTCTCTTTTAAATCATTCCTATTATTCACTTTTGATAGTTATGTTGTTATATATTCAATGAGTAATTTCATGTTTGATTCTCTGTTCACTTTTCCTTTCTTTTTTGTCCATTCAGACTTTTTTTCAGTATACGCAGCACATTTGCACTGGATTTCATGGATGGATTTAACTCCATGCGAAAGAAGAGGAAGAAATATGGACAAACTTATGGTTAGAAAACAAAGGATGACCTTTGTATAATGGGATTGAATGAGTCAAGAAAGAAGTGCGCCCAAAATGTTGTTCCTGGTTTTTACCCTAGAGGATGCTATAGTAAAAGAAATGGTATCCGATCTTCATTTGATTTTGAATGAGTTTTGACTTAACAAAATGTTTAAAGTAAACAACTCTCAAAATGAATTTTGATTAATTTAACGGATTATACCACTATTTTTTTTTTTGCATTCTCAACAACAGTTTAAAAATACACAAAGAATGTTTATAAATGGACAATGGACTGAGTGTACAATACATAGGTTATCTGTATATGAACAGCATGTCTAACTAATGTTAAATATTCATAAGTTGATAAGTTCATGTAACTCTGCTTCATATTTCCCTGCCATGTGTTCACCTCTTTAATCAACTATAGATTGAAATGCTGCTAATTTGTTAGAAATGTGCTTATATTTCTTCTACCCTTTAAAGTCGAAGCCTATATATTAAGCTGCTCAGGATGCATCTTAAATGAGAGCCCACATTTTTTTAAAAGCTTAAACTATTTTGTCTTTAACAAAAGGTTGCAACTGTGACTAAAATGAAATAGAATACTACTGGTAGCCTACTAAGTAGTTTGGTAGCCTACTAATAAGTTAACTAAAGCTAATGAGAAATTAACTTTCAGTTTTTGTAGATGGCTCTCATCATTGCTTTCAAGTATAGTGAAGCTTTTGAGCAAGTACAATTCCTTTTAGTTGGGGTGCATGCAGAATGCTTTAAAACATTTGTTTTTGTGTATAATGGAGCTTTCTCCAAATGCTATAGATTTATTCTGATGCACACTCCTTTTTATTTGCAAAATCCTGGTATACCCTTGCTTGCTGTAGGATTTTTCGTTCAAATAAAGATAATAAACACATTCTTTGTCAACTTTTTTTTACAGTAATTAATATATACTTTAAAATTTAATTTATTTCTGTGATGCAAAACTGAATTTTCATCACCCATTATTACTTCATCAGAAAAAAAACAGAATAAAGTACTTGAAAATTAAAAATTAGTCACCTTGTGCTCAAATGCTCATTAAAGGTTTAAGTAAACAAGAGAAATGACCTCAGGTGGTGTGAGACTCCTGCCAAGCATAAATAGGTAGGCCAGGTACGTACACGTCACTCCTCCTAAGTGGAATTACGTCAGCATGTTTGCGATGTGGGGATGACACAATCTAAAACACAGCAAAAAAGCATAGACCAGAACCGGAAGTTGACAACAGGACTCGTCGTCATGGCAGCGCGCATTGTTTAGAGCAGAATAAGGTGAATACATACCGTAGATACAGTAGAATGTGCGCATTAAGAAACACGTTCAAATTGGTCGTCGTAACACGACGACAACTGACGTCTTAACACGACAAGAATTAGCGTGTCTACGAGTACAAAAGTAACACGTAAAGATTTGTCGCATTAATGCGGACAAACAGTGCGTGTTGACGCGTTCAAAAGAAACTGCCGCGTTAACGCGGTCAAATTTAACGCGTTTCGTTTAAGGACTATTGGCCCCTTTCGCGTTCCATACAGCAGAGTGAGTGAGCGCGAAAGTTCTACGCACAGTACATTAACACGGAAACGAACTTGTATAGATTCGGAAAGGCCTGGGTTTTTTTTTGCCGACGTAATATGGACAAGTGTAAATAAATAGCCCATGAGACCTAAACAACAAAAAATCTTTAAAATTAAACGTTGAACAGGCAAGTTTAGGCTCTGTATACACCACTGGAGAGGAATATTGTCCTTTATTGCTGTCAAACCAACTTTCTGTTTACATGTGATTCATTCCTATTAGGCCTATGCAGTGCATTACTAGTTTAAGTTTTATAAGCTCAAATGCTCGCCTTGCTCTGTTCTGTGACGTGCGTTCGTGACTGTCCTGTTCGAAAGATTCGTTCATTTTGATGAGCAAGTTCGAACAGAGCAAGGCGACCATTTAAACTTCTAAAACTTAAACTTTTTTTTTTAATGAGGGATCGTTTCACTAGATAAGACCCTTATTCATCGTCTGGAATCTTTTATAGCCCTTTGAACAGTTTGCACTGAAACTGTCTTTTGGACCTTGAACCGTTTGCACTGTAAAAAATATTGTTGGTTTAACTTAAAAAAGTAAGTAACCTGGTTGCCTTGAAATTTTAAGTTCATTGAACTGGTAGAAGTGAATTAATACAATGAAGGAGAATGATTTAATCATCAGAAACTCAAAATGATATGTTATCTGAAATAAATTATTTAAGCTGATTTGACAAAAGAAAAAATGTTTTTACTAATCACAAAAAGATTTTTTTTTACAGTGAAAAAGTGCATTATATGGAGAAAAAATCCTGGAATGTTTTCATCAAAAACCTTAATTTCTGTTCAACTGAAAAAAGAAAAAGACATGGATACCTTGGATGACATGGGGGTGAGTAAATTATCAGCAAAGTTTTTTTTTTTTAAAGTGAACTACTCTTTTAAATAACATCAGTTGAAAAGTTGAAGATGCAGTGTTATTTCAGCATTGTCTACATTTTATTATATAATTTATTAACAATGTAAATTAGCCTTTAATTTTGCCTATACCCTTTTAGTGGCCTATTTCTAAAGCTTTAATTTATTTTTTATTTCAGTTATAGTTGTATTTGTTTTAGTTGTATTTGTATAGTTGCCAATGTAACATCTCTAAAAGCATTTTTTAAAGTTTACATTTTTCATCCAATAGCCGACTTTTATTTTATTTCAACTTTATTTTCAAAAACATTTTTAATAGTGCACTTTTAATTTGAACAACAACAAGCCTAGCCTACTACATAACAGGAATTCTCTGTGTAAGTCCGCAGTGTTCTCACTAGATGGAGCAAAAAGATCATTCACAGCAGTGACTGCTGAACAGCTTGATCTCTTCAAACCAGCTGGCAAGCCTCACTGAACTGCTATTTCTACAGTTTTGCATTGATCAGTCAGAAGAGCAAAACATATTTTTACATATATCATATAGGCTAGCACCGCGCGCACCTTACGCGTAAAATACGCGTTACTTAAATGTCCTAGTGTTTTGCAAATTTTTTTATTCTTTTGATTTTCCTTAAACTTCTAATGCATCATTCGCAAAATATTGAGTCCAGTTTGCCTCGATATGGCCCGGGGTGAAGAAAGCGTCCAAATTTTCAGACCAATCATAACGGAGTGGGAGTATTTGCGCGAGAAATGATGCGCTCGTGCGCTGTGTGCCTCTCGCGCGCTGTCCCTCCCAGCATCATCAAAGCAGCAGCGATCAGCGCGCGACCACAGCTCAGGCACCTGCAGGTAAGAAATCGATTCAAAATGTTATTTCTTTAAATCTGCCAAAGCAATAGAGTGAGTTGTGCTGTTCTGTAGCCTAATACGGCATTTTCTAGTGTTTAATTGTTGCAGTGCTGTTTTGGTGCAACTATGATGTGCTGAAATGTTTCGTGGTGATGCTGATTGCATTTAATCTATAGCAATTCCTTTAGATGAGAAAAACTGACAGTATGGTTAAAATGTTTCAAAGTTTCATGCAGTAGCCTATACCAGCAGAATATGCGCAAAGCTTTTTATCATTCCTAAAGAGGGAGGCTGACATCATGCCTTTTTAATGAGTTCTAATGCAACATTGTTTGACCGTGTGCTCTATTCCGTCACATTCATTAGGCAATAATAATAATCATCAAAATTATACTTGATAAGGTTGAATGTATTAACCATACACTGTACAGTAGATTTTGTCAACTTAAAGAGACAAAAAAGCACATTCTCACACTCACCCTCATGTTATTTCAAACCTGTATGACTTTTTTTCTTCTGCTGTGGAGCACAAAAAAAGAGTCGCATTCATATTCATGATATGGAAAAAAAGATGCACTGAAAGCGACAGCTGACTGAGACTGTCAGTCTCCAGCCATCTCCATTTGTGGTCTATAGAAGAAATAAATCGGTTTGTAATGACATGAGGGTCAGTAAATGGCGCTTTGTTGGCTAACTGTCCCTTTTAGAGTTTTATTTGACTGATGGAATCAAATTCTCCGATGATGGTTTTGCCATATGTCTTCCACTGCTCTTTATTAGGATCGATTTCCGGCAGCATTTGTTGAGCGCATTGGCTCACTTGTTGTATAAAGATACTCAAAAGTGTAAAACAGGTAAATTATGTTTGCATATTTTCTATGCATGCTTTAGAAGTCAATTGCCAGATCAGATGTGTTTAGCAAATGCACAAATGCCCTGATCGGTCTCCATTTTTCACACTTAGAGGCTCCTTGCTGTGCAGTGCATATGTGTGTTCTGAAAAAAATGTACCCAATCTTTGCTGATGAAGGCATATTCCTCTGCTGTTCCCTCTTCCACAGGGTTCTAATGGTCTGTGACCTCTGTAATTGAGGAGCTTGCAACTATGTGATTGCCTCATATTCCATCATCGCCCTTCTTCGTTTTCCCCCCAAAAAAACCTCCAGGCGACTCCAATGGTCTCCTTGTCGTCGGATTTCATTATCCGGTACGCAGTTGCTCCGGTGAGGGGCACTGATGACCCCTTTTGGTTATTGCGCTCCGTCCCTGCTGGCTTCCCACCTTTGTAACTGCATTCCCACTGCTGCTTGTGCATCTGGATCCACTTTATGTCGCCATGTTGAGTGCCTTTGAATGGTATGGCTGTCTTCTTCTTCTGACGGGGGTGACAAGATCCGTCGGCCAGCGTACGGATCCACTAACGCCCCCTGCCCCCGAATATGCCCACTCTATACGACTGGATGGGGACATCATCCTGGGGGGTCTCTTCCCGGTGCACGCTCGGGGTGAACGTGGCGCCCCTTGTGGGGAACTGAAGAAAGAGAAGGGTATTCATCGGTTAGAGGCCATGCTTTTCGCCATCGACCTCATCAACAAAGACCCCGACCTGCTGCCCAACGTGACCCTGGGGGCGCGCATATTGGACACCTGTTCGCGCGACACCTACGCCCTGGAACAGTCGCTTACCTTCGTGCAGGCGCTCATCGAGCGAGATTCTACCGACGTGCGATGCGCTAGTGGCGAGCAGCCGATCTTCGCCAAGCCGGACAAGATCATCGGTGTGATCGGTGCAGCGGCTAGTTCTGTCTCCATCATGGTGGCCAACATCCTACGCCTGTTTAAGGTAATTTCTGTTATTGCTACACTATTGGTTGGTGGCTTTGCTTCGGGACCAACAAAACAAGAGGCAAACCGTGTTTAAAGCTACACTGTGTAACTCTTAGTTTATTCTTAGCTAAAAACACTTAGTTCTTTCAAAAATATATGTGCTCATTAATGTATATTTACTTCGTTCAAGTAATAAAGTATTATCGTTAGGGTATAATACGCCATTGAAAATACATACGGGTAAGGGGTTCTAATGTCGGTCGCCATGTTGCCCCGCCATCTTGAAATTACATTAGCCAAAGAGGGACATACCCGTTAATTCAAGCTTCGACCTTTCGCGTTTACGTTTGAGTTAACACTCATGGACGAGGTCGAACTGGAAGCCATGTTAATCTTGGACTACATTGGTCACCGTAGGAGTTAAAACGAAATCGGAATTGAGAGGAACAGGAACTAATATTCACTGAATGGTCATATACCTTTTCACCGCTAGATGGGGGTAAAAATCACACAGTGTAGCTTTAATGTAGTTTAGGCTGTATTTTCTTCTACTTTGCAAAGTTTAGTCATGGTTTTCAAGGCATGTCGTACACCTGTCCATGCTAGCTTTTGCTTAATAGTTTCAAAGATTTGAGGGATGAATTTGCGCCAAAATGCCGCAAAGTTTGATTGGATGCGCAACCATGACATCAACAACAATAGATATGGGGGAAAAAATCGAGGCTGTAAATAAAAGATTATTTGACTAAGTTTCAGATTTAATTCAATATGCTCAAAAACTACTTGTTAAATTTGTTAGCCATGTGAAAAATTGTTTTGAAATATTTTTTTTTTCCAGTGCACTAGAGGTAGGCCGGATATATCGGTTTGACCGATAAACCCATTGATCGGTTTTTGGCTTGTTTTCCCACTTTTGTAGTTAGTATCGGCCCGAAACATGGCCGATAATCAGTCTACCTCCTAATTAGTGCCATATCGGTAATTGTTAAAATGATCTGTGTCAGCTGATAGTGGATATTAAATTGAAATGAACACATTTGCGCACATTAACACTTCAAGTTAATATTTAAAAACACTAATAGTTCAGTAACAAAAATAATTTCATAACAAATATCGAGCATCTTTTTTGTGTTTTATTTTAAGTGCATTTAGGCAAAATAGTATTGAATTTGAATATCTGCATTTTATCGGTTATCGTAAATCATTATAAGCTTATCTGTATTTTAATAGCAGTGCATCCAAGCTACTTAAAAAAGTTAAGTGTTACTTTTCCCACTTTACCTTGCATGATTGATTATATGGCTGGGTACTTTTTATTTCTTCTATCTCACAGTGTGATTCAGATGCATGCTCAGAGGAATTCATTGCACACATTTTTTGACAGCACTGACTGTGAGTGGATGTACTAGCCTGTAATAGAATCTGTTTTGAGGGCTAATCAATAATCACTCGAGTCTCTTAAGCAGTAAACAGGGACTACTAATGATTATAAACGAACAGAAATTTGTCAGACTTTTCAGAATCATCTCCAATAGCGTTGAACCACTGGATCTGTTGATTAAATATTTTTCCGGATTGTCCTAAATGGATTAATTTGCTGTTATCTGGTGTTTATGCTGTGCAATTTTTCCCCCCTTTGAGTCACAAAAATACTGCCACTGGGTGTTTCATGTCTCATTAATAATTGAGTGTCTGTTATAGATACTAAATATATCTGGCTTGTAATTGGATCAAATAATGGGTGTCATGTTTATCTGAAGGAAGCATTCACCTTTTCATCTGCAGTAGAGATTATGAAAATAGAACCACAGAAATGGTTGGAGGGGGAAGGTGTGATTTGGGATGCGGCTATTTATGCATGGAGCATATTGTTAATCTGATTGGTAGTGTGTCTATCATATGCAAAAAGTTTGATCTGCATTGCAGTGTAACCAGTGTTGAAACTCAGCATGGACTGGAGAAGAAGTGAGATGTCTGGCTGTTTACCTGTATTGAGCTTGTTGATTCGCTACTGCATTGTTCTTCACCTTGTGCATCAATCATTTAAATCAGATATCGATTGTGGATTTTTCTTTCATTTGTTTCTTTGTACAGTCGCAAGCTTTCATGGATCAATTTAAGCTGAGGCAGTAGATGCTTGATTCCCTTTGCTGTTTTTTTGAAATTTTAGAGCGTCCCCGACTACGTTGAAAATATGTTATTGGATTACTTGAAATTCCGTCGTAGAGTCTTTTCTGTTTCCTCTGCTCCTTCCTCTCATTGATCTGCGGAGACTGGACATTTGAAAGTGATATGTGTCTGGTCTCAAAACAGGATGTGTTTGGAGAAGTCATTGAGTTTCTGCATTGGATTTACTGGAGCTCAAGGCTAGCAATTAGCTTAGTTAGTGAAAGTTAAGTAGATGTATCATGAATCGCATCTAATCTGTAATCTAATGCATTGACTTTTTGAAGAAATTTCTGTCAGGATTCTATTCATTTTACTCAAACCAATCATCAGTGCGCAACCAGCACAGTTTGATAACTTCTTGCTTGCTAATGTTAGCTAACAGTCGGCTAATCTATCATATGTCTAATGTCTTAAATACATTTAAACAAAATGCTAAAGGTGTGTTTGTGAAGTATAGCTACATTTTTTTATGATGAAGTGATAATTCTTTGGCAGGCTAATGTTTCTCCCGATGTAGCCTTATGGTTCTATGCTAACCTCTGATTGACTTTTGTTTGCTAGCATGTATTTAGCGCATTCTGGCTAACATGGTCATTTGAATGTTTGAAAGGGCTGTTAATACATTCGATTTGCTGTTTGTTTCAAAAGTGGAGAGTTTAGCCAATCATAATGAAATTATTTTGCATAGTCTCAAAGGTACAGTAACTTGTTCAGTTCTGAATATGTGGTCACATAATGTTGTTTGCAATAGGAGTCCATCTGATCAGGATTGTGAAGGTGAAGGATTTACACAAACAGATTTTGCATCAAGTTAGCAATCCAGTTAGTCACACATTTGTCACACAAACAGAACACTGCTTAGTTTGAAAGTGACTTCTGTGTGAATGTTGCTTTTTACATTCACAACACTATTGAAAATTTGGAAAATGGTCATGTAACGCTAAATTGCGACTAAAAAATTCTAAATAACATTTTCAATTGACTAAAACGACTAAAAGATAAAAAAAAAATTGACTAAAAAATTGACTAAAAGTGTAGAATATGGCCTCTTCAAGCTTCTGCAGTGCTTCATACCTTCAAATAGTTGAGGTTAAGATGGAAGGCGTATCTCCTTTACACTTAAACAGTTGTTCAAATTGCAATTGAGCTCAGCAATGGAGCACATTATCACAGCCAGGTAAATGAGAAGTTAAGAATAATTCCGAGAGTCACACTGTCTACATGTATATTTAAGTAGCTCATCCACTCAGAAGTGTGAAATATATTCATGCATATTTCATGAAGGGTAAGAATAATGTAGACATCACAATCCAGTTCAGATAATGACTTTATTGGTCAACATAGTGGCTGAATGTGTCGGGGCAGAGGTAATGCCCGCCTCATTCGTCTAACTTGTAATGCAGACGTAAGGCTTAAAACACAGTGACCGCTATGCACCTGGGATTATATAGTAGTACAGACAGAGGGGACGATGAAGGGTGTGCGTTCAGTAGAAAGAAAACAAATTGCTTTAAGTGAAGACATTTGATGCATTTATTGGATTTTGATAAACATGGCAATCCTGTTTGAACGTATTTGTTTGTTTTTCTTTACATTTTAGTTATTTAATCATTTAGCCACTACCCACTTTGTTGTGTCTTGTTATCTGTTGTTTTTTTTTTTTCATTTCATTTTTATTAGATTTTTTTCCAATTCAAAAAGTAATGGCTTTACTAATAAGGTGCCTTGAGGCTAGTGCTTCAAACTTGAATGATCTGTATAAATAAATAATGCAATAAAATAACTTATTTCTCGCAGAATAAATTCGCTGAAAATTTGAATTTCACTTGAAAAATTAAAACCTTTAATACACGTTACTCTAAAAACAAAGCAATCAGTTCGTAGAATGAAACATGAACACGGATATGCGAGTGTGTAAATGTTTATATTTTCAATTCAAGAAATAATGGCTTTAAGGTCCCCCGAAGCAATTGCTTCATACTTAAATGATGTGAATCGGTAAACAATGCAATAAAATATATGCTGCTTTCTCACAGTGTAAATTGCCTGAAAAGTCCAATTTCAATCCGAAATGCACAAGAAAATATATATGTTTTTAAAAACAAAGCAATCTGTGAACCATGAATGAAGTATGAATGAGGATGTGCATGTGTGTAAATTGGCCTGATTTGTTTGGCATTCAGGGTATGATTGCCACCTCCAGGTCTCCATTATGACATTAGGTTACGGTGAAGCGTCGCATCACTCTTAATCAATACACAGCCTTAGCACAATCGGAGAAACGGAGGAGGGAATATTTTCTTTCCTGTAGCCGAGGCTGTGAAAACAAACATCTGTGTTTTCATGCCAGCCTCCTACGCCGACTCTCTTATACTGAGATGAAAAGTGGCCAGTGCACTGGTGTGACTGTCACCCTGTATTGACTCAGTGAAGAGATATGAGTGGGGTCAGTCCACCTGAGGGAATATGTTTTAGCACAGGAAATGAGGTCAAAGAGCGTGAAGCTTGGAAATAGGGCTGCATGTTTCTTGAATGTGGAAATTGTCATACTGTACACTGTAAAAAATATATGATCAATAAGTATGTTTTGACAACATATATTTTTACATTGCTTTAAATCATCCAAATAATTTAAGAAATTTTAGATTTTTTTATAAATTAAACAAGATTCAACTCATTCAAGTCTCAACTCTGATTTTTCCAGTAGCACCTTATTGCAGTACACGAGATCCAGGGGGTGGAGTTGGATCCAGATATAAGGGGTGGAGATGGATAGGGTTAGGGGTTGGGATAGGGATCAGTGGGTGGAGATGGGTAGGATTAGGGTGGGGTTAGGGATCAGGGGTGGAGATGGGTAGGATTAGGGGTGGGGTTAGGGATCAGGGGTCGAGATGGATAGGATTAGGGGTGCGGTTAGGGATTAGGGGCGGAGATGGGTAGGATTTGGGGTGGGGTTATGGATCAGGGGGTGGAGATGGGTGGGGTTAGGGATCAGGGGTGGAGATGGGTAGGATTGGGGTAGGGTTAGGGATCAAGGGTGGAGATGGGTAGGATTCAGGTTGGGGTTAGGGATCAGGGGGTGGAGATGAGTAGGATTAGGGGTGGGAGTTGGAGTCAGGATTCAGAGATGGGTAGGTTTAGGTAAGGTGGGAGGAGTTGCAACGTTGCATGTTTTGAGCTTTAGATTCAGTTGCGATGTTACAGTGAATTAAGTATTTTCCGTACAATCTTCTGTCCACATCAGAAGAAAAATGCACCAGTCACTAGGGGGCGCTGCTGAGGGTATGTATAGAGGGTGTAATTTTCCTTTGAGAGGAATATGCCACTTCCTGTGAATAGTTGTTTATTATTGTTTTAATTTTTAAGTGCTTCACACTCCAGTCCAGTTGGTGGCAGTAATGTACTGAAAGTTGGTTTGCCAACAACTATAAAACATCAAATGAAGTAGAAGAAGAGGAATAGTTGCAGTAGCTGAATTGTTTGGCATGGTCGCTGGAAGAACAAGCTCTGGTAGGTTGATTTTAATAAGAAGTGTTTTTATACTCATGATGTTTCAAATCTTTTTGATGTGTTGGCCAAGAGCCAGTGTCATTATCTTGATGTAGTTGGATTGTTTTAGAAGTGAGGCCTAAACGTCCCAATGCTGATAAAGTTTGGCTGGATGAGTGGTGAATACTTATCATCACACCACATGAGTGTTGACACTGTCAAAGCAAGTTATTTTTTTTAAGTCAATGTTTTTTTTTTTAAGTTTTTTAAGTTTTATGTCAAGTTAAGTGATTGTTGACAACCCTGTGTTGTATGTATTGGGGTGAAAGATTTTTGTTGAGAAGTTGCTTTAAAGGCTCTCACGTTTGGCCATGTGGAGCTGGATGAGCGATGGGCATTAACCGCTGCTGTATTTCCTGGGCCTTCTGAAGTTAGCCAATTTCTATTGATGTTTTATTTCTATTATTTCTATTGATGTGATGTTGGAATAGCCAATTTGGAATAGCCAATTGCCAATTTCCAATAGTTGGAATAGCCAATTGCCAATTTATATTATTTCTATTGATGTGATGTTGGAATAGCTAGCATATTAAAAATTTAACCATGATGGTTGAAATAAATATATGGTCAAGTGGTTCCTAGTTGGAAATGATGTTTTGCTGTGGTGCTAGATTTGGTTTATTTTCAGTGCATCAAAAATATTAGCTCAATTTATGAACTAATTTACTTTTGAGATGGTGGTTTTCATTGAATTAGAGATGTGCAGAGTGACCAATGTAGTCTAACAATTGACTATTTTAGTGAATCAAAAACAAACAGTGAGTTCGATTCATGAACACATGACTTTTGAGACGGTGCTTTTTATTGAATCAAAAACATACTGGCCTACTAATGTATTAAACTTCCTGTTCAAATGACACTTTTGAGCTATTTCTTGAATCAAAAACATACTTCACAACCAGTGTCTGATTCCTTAACAAAAGACTTTTATTGGTTGGTTGTTTTTAGTGAATTCAACACAAACTACAGCTTGAGATGAAAATAATTAATTAAGTTATTGTAATAAAGGCTGTGGAACGTTGTCTGTTTAAACTACTTTAGCAAGAATTTTATTATGTATACATTATCATAATTTTTTTTTATCTCTTGGCATTGGAATTTCATTTATTTTTTCATAATATTTCTTCCTCAAAGTGCTAAAAGAATCATTACTGGAACTGATACGAAACCATTTTTACGAGGAATCAGAACTGAACTAATTAAACTGGCTTAAATTGCTGCATAAACGCATCCATGGATACTGTTTTGCACCTGGACCTGTGTGAAACACGTGCAGATGCTATTTATATGCCTGTTTTGTGTGCTATTCTTGAAACTTGCTATTCTGTGGTTTATGCAGTTCTATCTTCAGCTTGTAGATTTCCTAAACTGCAGACTATCAATGTGTCCCGCTCTGCTCTCAGCCCCAAACTGCACTTTATGCAAGATTCTGTACTTTAAAACATCCACATCATCAAATTGCTGATTACACCACCGTAATTGGGCTAATCAACAGCACTTACGGACCTCCGCGGAGAAATAAACCAGAAAAAAGTCACTTTGATAGTAATATCTTAGCAAATGTGGTGTTTGCAAACTGTTGCAAACCTCTAGGAAAGTATCCCTTAGAGTTTACTCACTGGTTGCATCAAGTTGTTGTGAATTTAAGGGTAGAACGGTGATGAGCGAATTCACTAAATGCAGCGGTATTTCAGTTCAAAAACCTGCGTCTTATTAAGCTCATTACAGATTGCGCTGTATTCAAAACTCATTGCTATTTGTTGCAAGTCTATCTTTCTTTCTAACTAATCTATCTATATTTGTTTCTAACTAATCTGTCTATCTTTTTTTCTAACTAATCTGTCTATATTACTTTCTAACTAATCTGTCTATCTTTCTTTCTAACTAATCTATACTTTTTCTTTCTAACTAATCTATCTTGCATTTTCCAAACCTTGTTTTTGTCTGATTCTGAATATAACCTATAATAAGTGTTTATATTTGGAATATTTTAGTCTGGTTCGGGTCATACCGCTGCGGAGTAGCCCAGTTCCTGTGTGACTCGTCATAGACAAACAGAGAGAAGTCGCTCCGGCTACAGTGTTCTTCTGCAAAGCGCTTGCAGTTCTGTTTTTTAACCACTAGAGTGCCAAAAGTTATGGACTGCAGCTTTAATTATAAAATGCATAAATTTGCCATTTTTAAAGTAAATCTGAGTGACCTACGTGAATTACGCAAAAAGAGTGACTTCTTGTCGTTGTTCTTCTTGCAGAAATTGTTTTAACATAATGAATAGTATATGTGCTTGTAGCCTCATGAATTATACACAACTGATTTAATTGCCTCTGAATTATTGCCACATAATGTAATGCTGCAAACTGAGGAGCATTAAATATTTAGGAAAGAGCAATAAGAGTGTCAATAAAACACCAAAGACTTCTGCTAATTGGTCTTTTTTTAGATTATTTACCTGCATTTTATCAAGCCCGGCCGTATGCACTAAATGTCAAGACACTTTCATAATATGAATATGTTGATTTGATCCATACATCTAGCTTTTGTTGTCAGATCCATACTAAATCATTCACTAAATCGTTTGTTAGAAGTGACTTAGTCCCACAGCTCAACCAATATTTTTTCCTCCTGCAGGCCTTGTTATTCAGGTCAAAACGTATTCTAGTAGTCTCTAATCATATCAAGACTTTATAAAAGGGTATAATATGGTATAAATAGTCTTAACCACCTTTGAAAAGCATAATGTTATGGTATGGATCTGATAGTGCTGTTTAGTACTCCTGTGACGTGTCAAACTCCTTTAGTGTAATGTCTGGATTGGGATGCCAAATTAATTACAATCCCATAGCGATCTCTCTCTTCATACGTCTCCCGAGGCCCCATTAATGAGAGTTCTCGCCTCTAATCAGTCAAGCACACCCAAACATATGACAGCAGTTGAAAAAAACCCTCACCCTCGATGTCGAGAGCATGAGTCTTCACCCCCCTCTAGCTCTCCTCCACATACACTCACTCGCTCCGTTCGATCACTCCTGTGGTCGAGCATCCATATGTATGAAAAGGGTCCCACAAGTGGACACAGTCGATTGAACTCCTGCATTCTTGCAAGAACTGCCTTTTTCAGATAAGCCACTGCAGCTAGAACCAATATTCCTCCTTTTTTTTTGCAAACATATTTAATAAAGATGCCAATCGGATCAGAAATATAATGAAAATGTAAATTCAGTAGGTTAGTCGGACAAAAACTATGATAAATCCTGTTGGAAAGCATCTTTAAGCAATTTTTGTTTGTGAGTTTCACGTCTTTGTAAACCAAAGTTTATGCGTTTTATGAAGGATAGTTCCAGTGCACATAGACAACCATTGTGTGGGTGGGGGGTGCTAACACAGAAACTGAAAATTCTCGTGTCTAAATCAATCTAAACCATTCTATTTCATCTGAAGCGATCTTAAAGGGATACTCCACTTTTTTTGGAAATAGGCTCATTTTACAACTCCCCCAGTGTTAAACAGTTGAGTTTTACCGTTTTCGAATGTATTCAACCGATTTTGTGATATTTAGAAGAATATCAGTAAACAGACAGTTTCTGCACTCATTGACTTCCATAGTAGGAAAAAAATATATACTATGGAAGTCAATGAGACCAGAAACTGTCTGTTTACTGATATTCTTCTAAATATCAGAAAATCGGCTGAATGGGCTCAAAAACGGTAAAACCCAACTGTTTAACTCTGGGGGAGTTGTAAAATGAGCCTATTTCCAAAAAAGTGGAGTATCCCTTTAAGTGTAAAATACCAAAACTTGTCCTTTAAATCAAAAGTGAGAGACTTTGAACTACCATATTAGACATTTCTTGGGCTCTGCTATCCACATTAATCTCATTTGTGTTTATATTTCAATCTCCTAAGGAATTTTAATGTAAGCTTATGAAAAAAAAATGAAAAAAACATTGCCTGAGAGCTTCTTTATGTCTCCTGAGATATGATTGAGTAACCTCTGGTGACAGAATACTGTGCAATTTTCCCCCTCTCCGCTTTATCCATCAGTGTTAGCTTATTTAAAAAAAAATATATAAAAAAAAAGTATAGTTAAATTTCTCCCAACACAGCTACTAACAATACAGCAGCACTACAGCTGTTCTGTAATATACGGCCATAGTCTCTCCACTCCAGCCGTGTCTGGTTTGATTTGGAGAGATCTTACTGCCTCTCAGTCCATAATAAATCCTGATGGGAAGTGAATTATCTGAAGTGTTTGCTTATGGAGAACAGGGTGTGAATGAGGGATTAGCCGAGCACAAATGAGGTCTGAAATTCAATTTTAAAGAACATAGTCCGTTTCATGCTTCTCATCACTTCTGATGCTTTTTGTCCTTGCAGCTGAAGTGTGCAGTGAGTTTAGCAAACATCCCTTTATTACTTAAGAGGAAATGAACAGTCATGCATACTTCATAGTAATATGCACAAGGTGGAACTAATATGAGACCAGTGGAGATATTTGTCGCATGAAACTATGTTAGCGAGCATGTTCAGGGCCAAACTCTACTCATTCACAAACCAACAGTAGTGGCTACCTACCTAGACAGACTTTTAAAGGAGCACTTGGCAGCTATTTCAACTTAATAAAACCGTTTAGAAATCATTTGAATGGTTCAATGGAGAGAAGGGTGGCTTTCCCCGCTCCCCCCAGCGTTCCCAGGCGGATAACCAATCTTACATGAGGACTAACGTCCCGGTAAGTTGGAAATAGAAGTCTCGTGAGAAGCGAGAACAAGCAAGAACGAGCGAGAAACACTTCGACATTCTAATTCTAATTGGACATAATTCTAATTCATTTTGTCTTATTTTCAAATACTGTTTTGCTTTGCATGTAGTGATTTACCTTGTAGTGGTTTGGTTTGGTTTGGTTCATGCCTTATAAATCGAAAGAATTCCTATGGAAAATATCCTTCCTGCACCAAGAGCACTGAAAAAGTGTATAGGCATCGTTGCACTCTAATGGAATGAGTGGTGTCTGTGGTTTACATGTGATGTGTGGAGTTGCTGCATGGGTAGTGTTCCAAATCAGTTATTTATGAGGTTCCATTGCAGTTATGCTGTCTTAGTAGGCAGTAGACAGCAGATCAGCTCACTAGGTTTTGGAACTTATTCTGTCATATTTTTTGTCATTAGTGGCGTTTTGCCACATGCTAAGATGAGTGTACTCATTTTGCAACTCCCCCAGATTTAAACAGTTGGGTTTTATCATTTTCAAATCCATTCTGCTGATTTTCTGATATTTAGAAGAATATCAGTAACCAGACAGTTTCTGGTCCCATTGACTTCCCATAGAAGCCAATGGGACCAGAGACAGTCTGATTACTGATATTCAGTTGGGTTTTACTGAAAATGGTAAAACCCAACTGTTTAACTCCTATTTCTATAATGAGCCTATTTCCAAAAAAAAAAAAAAAGTGGAGTATCCCTTTAAGCACTCCAACTCCATTGTCAATTGACACTTAATGCATCCTTTTCAAATCGAGAGTCAGATTTTTGTCTGCTTTAGCAAAATCATGACACTATGAGGGATAGGTCTGTTGTTTATTTATTTATTTTTTTGCGTTTATGCAAATGGGAAGTTGCCCTTGCAGTCTGCTTAGTGTCAGGTGAATAGATCTGCATAATAAGTGTAATGAGGTAAAAGGTCAGCATCTGTCTCAGGCCTGCAGACTTATGCATGACTACACATCTTAATTTTTAGTGCTTAATTTGAGTGCCGTTTGTCATCCAAGCAATCCTGCAAAATTAAGAAGTGGACCGTACTATAATATAATATAATATTATATATAGAAAATTATATATAATATTATGCTCAAAGTATTGGACACTTAAACTAGACCTGAAAATGTATGTCATTGATTGTATTATATAACAAAATATTAAAGTGGCATTTTTTTTAATCGCACGTGCACTTCCACTAGAATCAACTTATTTAAAAGTAATTGACAAAATGACCTCAAAAAGTGTAATTTGTGTCTCCAAAAGGGCTCAAAATACTTTATGGATCCCTGTTTGTGTTGTACAGAATTGGTATGCTTGTGGCTGCTTGAACATTGTGTGTGTGTGTGTGTAGAGAGAGGTCTCCTTTAGTTCTTGACATTGAATTCCAAGGTGTTTGATCCCGACTTGCTCCCAAGGCATATTACACTCAGCATGCAGCCTGCTATGTCCACAACTTATCAGATCTATAGCGTTGGTTTATATCTGTGTTTCACACTGACACTTTGAAAAACCACGGGACACCATAAAAATTTATACAACAATGAATGTTGTGGTTTATCCGCCTCTCTCTCTCATGCCTTAATAATTTTTTTTTCTCTGAAATGAGTAGTCTGTTACTCTCAATTTAATTTCCTGTGTAAAAGTCACTGCCATGATGTTAGTGTGGCCATGCAGGGCTTACTGATCTTAACCCTTTGACGTGTACGATCACTCCGGTAATCAGTCTTGGCTGGTCCCTGGAGCACATGACCTCACTGTTGTGTTTAGAACGTCTAATGCATCATTCAGACTATATAAATAAGTGTTTTATTCATATCAGGTACACATTGTGTAGGTATACCATGATCAGTTGACTTAAGGAGCCATATGCAAGATTGTGGCCAAAACTGGTACTGCAGTCACTTTCAAATTACTGTAAAGCGATGTACCATGCATTCGCTCTTCAAGTTACAGCAGCCTAATAAACCTGATTTGACCTGTCTGTGTCAAATCAAACAAAAGAGAAAATTAGTTGCTGCTCTTGACTGAATAAACCTTTAATAAAGAATGCATTTATATTTAATTCATTCAGTGAAGAGTATGCAGTACTTTTATTTTCTTACATTTGATCATCCAATTTCTGTTCTATTTCTAACTACACATTAGCGCCCTAAGGTCACGTGGCCACGAATCTCTTCGGACTATCCCAGCAAACATGTTATTAAAAATGTGACAGCCATAGCAAGTTTAATAAATCAATCTCTGATACAGAGTTTTAGTAACTCGTTTACGGAACGGATGCAGGTCATTGCTTGCAGCTCCCTGAAACTGGAATACATACGTCGGCTCGGCTTATGAGTTGAGATTCAGGTCTTCAGGGAAAGAAAAACTCTGAGCCCCATTCCTCATCATTAAGTTTTAAACAGTTCTGTCGAGTTCACCCAGGCTGACCGCTATAGTTAATCACTAGCTGGGGGTTTAACAAGGGACGGAGGAAAGACTTTCGTTTCAGAGGAAACCAGAAGCCTTTAACTAATGAAAGAGGCTGTTGCGACTGAATATCCAACAACGTGTTCAGATGCTTTTTTACCTAGTGAATGACATTACTTTAATGTTTAGCTAATGAGTAATGCACATTTTCTTTATAGTGCCCCTAATATGCTATTATAAAGGTTCCTAATTTTGTTTTAGAGATCTCCTAGCCTAGGTTGAATAAATGATTAATGAAAGTTCAAAAACAAATTCATTTTCTCATAATTTGCATTGCAGAATAACCTAATTTCTCAAAGACTCCTAAACGACCATGCCAACCATCAAAACACATTACATAAAGTCTAGAAGAATTTGTCTGAACCCATGCTTTATCTATCTCCAGTGCTTTCCCATCTTAAATGTATCACCGTGATCTGACGTCTCATTGCAACTTTGCATTTGTGAAGACACAGTTATTAATAAGTATTTCACTAACACCTTTTGCAGACTTTTGCTTTCTCATGCTAATAAGCGTGTGAAATGTGTTTAAAATGAACCACAGGTTTTGATTAAAGTGCGGTGCCTTTCCATGGCAGAGCTTTTTGAAGTTAAAAATAACTGGTGCGATGCAGAGGTGCAATATGCTGCCACACATTTATTTTTTTCAGCGTGTGAAGGGGAGCTGTTATTGCAAAGTGTTAATTAATTGGATCTTCAAACTGCCTGATTTAGAAGGCCTAAGGCAAGACTTCCCGTATAGCTCACACCGCCATTGATGAATCATTGATTTAATGGACCACTTTTTATTCGAATACAGGAGTATTCAGTAATATATATAACTGAATACGCCAGTTATATATATTATAATATATATATAATTATAATTATACATTTTTTAAACAAAACAAATTTCTACAAAGGCATCGATTTGCCAATATGATGCTGCATCCACACCACTAGATGTCAGTTTGAGTTTAAGATGACTGCATATCAGTACAAAATAAGCAAAAAATAATAATTCTTGTTTTTGAAACTAACTTTTTGTAATATGTAGACATACTTTCAAGTGCACCCTCACTTATTTTCAACCTGATTTGTATTGTTACAATGTTGGTAGTATATGTAAATGAACAATGTTTACTCCTCCTTTAATTTAGTTTTTCTGAAACTCTTGCACACTGTTCTAAATTCTTGCAATATTCAATAAGTCGACACTATTATGAAAAAACTTTAGTTTTTTTAAGTTTACTTTTAGTATTATAGTAAACTAGAAGTATACTAGAAGTATTTCCTATACTAAGCAAGGCCATATCTGACTCTGGTAAGCATGTCCATAGTAGACTGGTGGGTGTGTCTTTGGGTGGCAACATGTCTAGTGCATTATGGGGGTTGAAGTTACCTACCTATTTGGCAAAAGGGAAGATAAATATTTAAATTTACCCCCACCTTTCTACTGTATAGGCAGGCAAGTTTTATTGAAAGTCCCTCCCTTGTTAATCTCCCTCCCTCGTTTAAAGAAAGTGGTCTGCAAAAATGTAAAAAAAATATGGTAAATTGTATTGTAATTTCTGCAACAATTTTTTAACAAACTCTAAAAGGTACAGTAAGATAAATAGCTATTTAATTGTACAAAAGAGGGCAAAATTGTCTTGTAAATCTAACAAAATCATTCAAAACTCTACAATATGGCCACTTTTAAGACTTTTAAGTTGTAGTAAATAAGATGGCAAATTCAATAGCAGTTACATCATCACAGTGCAGTTGGGTATATTCCAGCTCAGAAGCTGAATGAAGTATAAGTAGATCTCTGGCATTGTGCCTGTACCAGGGAAACCCTGAGCGGGGCACCTTGGCAGACCAGCTGTTGGCCGACTGGGCACAGGAAGTAAAGTAACTTGGAATTTACCACATATGACGTCAGATTTTCTTGCCTTTTCTCCGGCAATGTGGGCAATACCCTTATGCTCACATGCTCCAGTGCACTGTGGGTAGGGAACACTTACCCTTATGAGTGGTCACTTCTCTTCCCCATCTCATTACTCTGTCGTTGCCTTTTACAACGAGAAAGACCTTTGCAAAAGTTTCTTTTTTTATGAACTCACTCTGAATTGTGCTACTTTTTTTGCATTTTATGAGGAAAGTGCTTAATACGCTATATTTGACATTTTTGATGAAAGCTTGGTAAATACCAGTGATTTTATCAGCTCGCTGAAACCACAGGTTCTTCCATGTGCTGACAACACACCATTCACCACCAGCACTCTTGTCAGAGCACCGTAATAGCAACAACCACGTCAGTCAAAATAATTGCAGATGCTGTGGGCCAGAAGTTTGCCGAGCAAGAAATTATTTGTTTGACCGAGTGGAACAGTCACTTAGACAGAGTGGCCTACCTTGCATTGAGTCATACAGCCTTTAGGTCGTCTCCTATTCTGTTTTCTTCGGGCAAGTGAAGTGTTACAAAGTATTTTTGATGGCTGTACTAAATGAGCTCCCATTAGCCCCCGAACATGTTACATGACCAATGAGTGTTATTGTGAATGTGTCTCAGGATCCATACAAATAATGCTAATCAGTGACATTTAGCCCTACAAGCGTTGAGATGTCACAGTGGTTTAATAGCCAACATGTGCATGAAAGAAGCACCAATGCGTCATTCAACTATGGCTTGTAAATAAGGTGCATTTCTAGTTTAGATATAAATAAACCAAAAAAGGACTATTCTGGTTTTGTGTATTTTTACCATGGTAAATGAACTGTAGTATTGTGATATACTGTATATATGTATTATCATGCTTCTCTAAATTACAATTAGTCATCATTGCTCATCATTGAACTATATTCCTTGCTTCCTTTAACCGCATGTTTGTTGAATGCATTAAAATCAACGCAAGTGTGTTTAGCATTGCTGAACGGAAGTGATATTTTATGAAAGTGAAAACAAAGTGCCTTATCTTGATAATTATTGCATGGATATGCTCATGCTAAAGAAAAAGCTAGGCTAGATAACATTTGCATACATGCTAGCTTACTGCTAAAGGTAAACTCATGAATAAACTGATTGAATTGTGTATTAGCATATAAGCTAATGCTAAAGCTAAACTAGGATAAACCAAGAAAATGGATCGGATGATCACTTCTGCATTTAGCATCAGTGGGCACCACAACTAATAGTGCAGCTGTGTGTGGAAATTGTTTGAAAATGAAGCTCAAAATTGAATCTTTTACATGACAGGACTAAGCTGTATTGATATGACGATCCACCACCAGAACGAATTTGCTACTACCATGGTTTCCAATAGGAGACTTTTATACCGAAACCTTGTGTAGCACTGAGAAAATACATATGCATTTGGCTTGCACTATACAGTTGGCTTGAGACCATTGTATATTAGCATATGTAAAACTAATATGCTAATCTAAAAGTTGAACTAAAGAATAAATCTAGAGAATTTGCTACTACTTAAGTTAAATAAAGAATAAATAAGCCCTGTCTCCGAGTATACAGTACCTGCTAACATGCTATACACTAGGACAAAAACGGTATGTGACCTGAGTAGTATGTACTTATAGACCTACATATTCGAAAAACCATAGATATCCATAATAAAGGCTAGATGTCTTACGGCGGAGTCTCTATCGTCATAACCGGCGGCCATCTTGTCACAGGCAAGCTGATGTAAGATGAGTGATCAGCACGAACACAAGTACTCTTATCTCGTTGAAATCTTGACGGATTTACAAACGGTTTGGTTTCTTACAAACGTTATTAACGTGGCTATAACTCTGGATGATTACTTATTATTCATAAGTATGCAGTGACTTAACTACATCTCTGACGTTTAATACAAACCAAATCGTTTGAAAATCGGTTATGGTTATTTAAATAGTACATGCACCATTAAAACAAAATGTTACGAGTGAGCGAGCTGCCTGTGACAAGATGGCTGCCAGGTGCGGACGTCAACCTCCAATGGCCAGCAACGCGGACGAGACATCTAGCCTTTATTATGGATATCTATGGGAAAAAACGGTAGGGGACCTACTACTTCCGGCAGTAAGCAGTTTCAGACACGGCGCAAGAGAATTCGCATTTTTAATTTACTATGTTAAAATTAAACCAAAGACTGAACCAAGGGAATTGTATATTATTTAAGCTACCGTGTGCAAGTAATTATCAAAGGAAGATGAACGATAATGCGACAAGCTGTTTTAGCGTGCAGCGCCCTCTTCTGGTCAAAACAAACACCACGCAATTTGCTGGTAACTGGTCGGCTTTGCTTCGCGGTCTTTCTTGTTAGATTCAGGGTTAATTTTTCTTTGGGGGGCGCACAATAAAATCAGGGACACTTGCGATGACAGCTCTAGTGAATGTCCCCAGAAAACAGGGACAACAGGTCGGCGCGCTGGAAAAGTACATCTCGTAATAATCTCTACATTATGAATGAATGCTTATGGAAAGCAAAGCCACATTTTAAGCTTCCAGTTGTTCTCTTCTGCCTGTCTGGTGGTGGACTGAAAGCACTGTTGTCTTAAACCACGGTTTGATAGTCTCAGCTGGACACTAGGTAGTTGTGGCAGCTGCAGCGAAGCGTGGGAGCATATGGCTCGGATAGTTGCGGCTGGAGTCCAGCAATTACCACACCAGGGGGCTCTGTTACACCAGCACCAGCCATAGCCAAACATAATGAGGCACATCTACAACAAACAGCACTTCTGCTTTAGGACATCCAAATATTCGTGCACCTCTCCCAGCTGGGCCCACAGAAACATATCTGATTAAGTACAGATAGAGCCAGACAATCTGTAAACGCTGCACGGGGAGAGCCGTTTTTAGGCGATAAACTTTGTTAGCTACGAGTTATTTTTGGACCCACACGAGGAAAGATATTTTGCTCAGTCAGGTTTTAGGTTCAAGAGGGCTCGCCTGCGCACCGTCTGGGGAGGCGAGCGGGCTCTGAATGTTGTGGTGGTGTGTTATTTTGCAGTCAGCTCTTTTCTTGAAAAGAGTATTTGAGGTTAATTCTCTGGAAGTCATGTCTAGCGATGGATTTTTCTTGCTGGTGGTTTCTATAGTAAGTGAGTTAAGAGGATGCTTTTAAGTATTGTGGGAATGCACTGCCTTGAATTCCTCATATCTTCCTCTACCTCTTACTGGTCTAAACTCAGACTGGTTATTGCTTTAGTATAATATATATACTATTATTTATTCATATTTATAGTATTTTACTAGTATACTTTAGTACTAAAATATGTATATAACAAAAATATGAATGTAACAACTATTTCTAAGACAATTTAAAATAAAAATATGCTTTGTACTGCACTGTAATTTATTGCTATGTCGTTTAATTGATTTCCACATAAACACTGAAGTGTAATGCTTATTAATAACTGCCTGCTCGACAAACATTGCTTACGAAGTAGCATTATTAGCAGGCTTCGCCACAAATCAGATAAGACTTTACGGCCCGGTTGTTGTGTGACATATCAGCCCATCCCTCGAGGCGAGCGCATTTCACTCACACTTTGAAAACGCTGATTGGCTGTGGCAGTTTTCATCTTGTTCCTTTACTCCGTCGATTTCATTACGCCGTTCGGAGGAACGTTCACATCCCTCGACAACTGAGGTTCTGATTGGCCCCAGATAAAATCTTAATTCGCTCCTCGGATTTTTTTTAGCTGGTCTCTCTCTGAGTGTGTGTGTGTCTTAGCAAATCTGTGCGTTGCATTTGCAAGGGTGACGGATGCTCCCAAAACCCGGAGGTGATTCATCTAGGGCCAACTGCTCATGGAGGAAGATTGACAGGCTCCCTCTTGCCCATGACAAGAGGGGCTGGTTTGAGCCATAGGAAATAAGGAGGCAGTGGATGCATATAGTCTTGAGAAATCTTATTTGCCACTTTCTTATTTAAGAATTAAACAACAAATTCTTATCCTTTGGCGTCATATAGGTGACGCCATATGACATTTCGTTGAAATGCTACGCACATGGCACCCTTTAGCGTCAATATAACACGCATGGGTAGGTTTGGGTCTGTGTCTCATATTGACGCCAAAAGATGCCAGTCACGGTTCTGTGTGTTATATTGACGCTAAAGGGTGCCGTGTGTGTAGTATTTCGACCAAATGATATACAAATAGTATATAATATAAAAATATAAAATTAGTTGTGGGCTAATATTGCCCACAACTCTTCGCGCATCGGACGAGGAAGCAATTGTTACTACAAACACGAATTAAAAGTGTTACACAACTGCAAAAATCTTCAGTTCTCCCAGAAACAATACGAAAATTAAATTAAATTGAATGTGGAGGATTTTAACTGTGTAAGATGATTGACAGGGCAGTTTAAACGGTGACAGGAAGCACACGCTGTCCGTCAAAGGCGCGGCTATAAGTAGAATGTCCCAAAGCTTGCGTACTATTTTGCCACACACTCAAAATTACACTGTAAAAATATTGTTGGTTTTAAAAAAGTAAGTTACCTAGTTGCCTTAAAATGTTGAGTTCATTGAAATCAAACATTTTAGTTGATTCAATGGATTTTGGTTTAATCAACAGAAACTCAAAATATTATGTTATCTGAACCACATTCATTAATTTAAGTTGATTTGACAAGTTTCTTTTCTTACATACTTTTAGGGAATATTTAGGTGTATTGGAACTGTTAGTGTCCACAGTTGCTTCCTTTTGTGTTCACGTTTACCTCCCGTGTGCTCTTTTAGGATTTATTAAAGACTGTTTTTATTTCCTACTCCTATTTTTTATGAGTATATTTTAGTGTTGTTTGCTTCTTTGTTTATACCTGCATGTCCCTCTGGTTGTCGACCCCTGCTCTACACTGAAAATCCTTCTGACCTCAACAGTAATTTGTGAGGAAATGCGCCAAGATCTTGTTTACATTTCTTCTCCAGCTTTCTTCATTTCAAGCATTTTAATTGTTAATTTGCAGGTTTGTGATGGATGGGTTCGTCTCCTACCCTGCATGTCTTACATAACCCAGTCTATTTGGGATGAATGCGGTTTTCTTTAATTGCCACGTATTTCCTGCTTGCTTTCCCCGGCTACTGCTTTTATTTATATATTTATTTATTCATTTATTTTTACCTCAACCAGAGGCTACATTTGTAAATGCCAGCCAAATACCACAGGTAACTGTCTGACGGAGCTCGTAGAATGTTCTGGCACAGTCTGTGCGCTTGGCTGACGATTATGCGACCATTTCATTTCCATCCCAGGCTTGAGTCTGCCTTTCATTGACTCGTCATCAGCTGTTTTCCAAAGGCCTGTGATCAAAAACACCCAGGATGTGCACAGAGTTCTACACAGAATTGCTAATCACGTAGAGCGCTAACCTCTTCCTGAGATTGGAGGATGTGACTTCATCCCATCCCAAAGCACATAATTATTATTATTTTATTATTATTGTTACTTGTTTATCACTGTGTCAGTGTTTTATTCACTGACTTGGTTGTTCTTTATGCAAAGAAGCATGCTATAGTGACAAAGCACGTTTGACCGTTTAGGGCTACTGGAGGAACATGTCGGCGCAAAATGGCTATTTCAATGTGAGGGGACCCGCTGTATGTAGATTGAAATGGCTAATTCTAAGGTAATAAAAACATAACGGAGTAAATGTAAACCTATGATATTGCATTTCTGTCAACAGATCCTCCTAAATATGAAACAATGACACCTTTAATAAATTTTAATATTTAGAATTTAGAATATTTTGTAAATAAACATTTTCATTTTTGTTTTACATCAAATATTAAATTGTTTTTTCAGGTTTTCTCATTACTTTTTAATTATTTAAAATACTTTTATTTTATTTTTAATATACATTGACTGGTAATTTGTGTTTTCAGGTTTTATTATCATTTAATTCACTAGCTCATTTTTAGATTAAAATAAGTAAAATCAATCTAAAAATAGGAATTATTTTTTAATATTTTAATTAAGTTATTATTAATTAAACTTTTACATTGAGTATTAATGCATTGTTTTTTTTTCTGGTTTTATGACACTTTAATCCACTTGCTTATTTAAAAAATTAGCATTACTTAAGCATTATATATGTTTTTTTTATTTTAATATTTAAAATATTTTACTGATTTTATTAATTAAAATAATTACTTTTAATATTTAATTTATTATGCACTCAGTGGTAATGTGTGTTATTATGATCCGTTAATTCTCAGACTTATCTAAAAAAAATAGAAATATATATATTTCAAATTTACAACAAACATTTTAATTTAATTTTACATTAACTATTATGAAATTGTCTTTTCAGTTTATATATATATATATATATATATATACATATATATAAGCAATAAGGTACAAGAGGCTGTGCTGTATCGTGATTACATATTATAAAACACAATAAAAATATTAAAGTAAAACAAATATGTATTGCCACTTTCAGGAAACAAAATCACTAAAAGCCTTCCTTCCACAATAAAAAAAGAAAACATATATATATATATATATATATATATATATATATATATATATATGAAATAAAGTAGTATAATCATTTATTATTTTCATCGTCTTTAATATTTAATTTGATTAAAAGTCGACACTGTTTTGTTTTAATATGGAATCTTTGGATAATTAGACAGCAAGGGAAGCCATGAGAGGGACATATTTTTTTTAAAGTGTGCCACTAGATAAATGTTCAGACTGAATAGGCCTAAGTGTCATAGTTTAGAACGCCATTGAATAGCATGGAGAAGTATTAGCAGATAACAAGAAGTTGACAGTAAATCCTCCTCCATTAGGTTCTTATGGTCAGGACAGGGCGTTCAATTACATTGAATAGGCCTCTTTGGTGACAAACACCATTTTTTTAAGCTAAAAAAGTAGTGGGCAGACCTAATCCATCTAGCGACCGCTAGAACCGCACAAGAAAGTGTAGACATGAGGAAAGCAGTGTCTATAATCATGTATTCATGAATATAAGTGTGCTTTTTTGTCTTCTTTTGTTGCGCTTTGATTGTAGGAATTATTATGCCGCCGCTGTAGGGATTATAGTTTTTCAGCAGCACACGACGCCTCAAATGCTCTGAGGAGAGAGCTAATGCAATGTAAATCTGTAGGTCATTATATACTAAAGATGCAATTAACACATGAAACAAATCGGTGAGTCATCGGCATGGCAGGTAGCATATGGTGCTGTGATACTACGCCAAAGTTTTTTTCCGCAGGAAAAAATCAAATTTCCTGTGATGCCTGTGATTTTCGGGGAGGTTGACTTTTTTTGTATGCATTTAAATTTTAATAACATATGTAAAATATTTAATTATACAATACCATATAAATATAATATATTTATATGGTATTGTATATAGCTGTAAGTGCTGCAACAATGTAAAAAATGTGAAAAATTATGTGTTTTTTAACATTTAAGCATGAAAACCTATTCTAGTAAACAGAATCAAGACTGTACACCTCTAAATCTGAAGGTTTACACTTTGGCCTCTTAAAATCAACTAATTCTGCAGTTTCCAACTGGCGAACAAGTAATACTTCAGGCTAACTCAAAAGTTTTATGTTTCCAAATGAGAAGAAATCTATTCAAATGACTGAAATGGCAAATTATAAGGTTGTTCAGAGCGTGTATTCAACCTGGCTGCAAAAAATCTTGCCATCGTTCCCAATAACTGTCTGCTAACCCACAACCCTCAGGACGTTACCATCCTGTGTATCTGCATCTTTTGCCGAACACTAATTATGAATATCCTATTTCAGTCAACCCAAAAAACAAAGTTTGACTATCGCAGCTCCTCTGCAAATTTCCGTGCCTGCCCAGGGGGTGACTTATGCTAATGCCATCGCTAAATCGACAGCATTGCCTTTGAGAGCACAAATCCTGTTTGCTTCTTCACGCTGACAGAATCTGAGTGAGATGTGCCTGTCCTCGAGGCCTTTGGCTCATTATAATCCACTTAAACAAATTCACTCATTTGGGGTACGAATCAGTAAGAGCGTCACTATCTTCAGTAATTAAAGCATTGTATCATCTGTTTTGGGGATGAGGTTATCTGCAGTGGTCCCATTTGATGTCGAAATCCCATTTCAGGTGAACAGCGCTTTGATAACAGCTGTTATAATGTAATAGATTTAATTTACCAAATAATTAAAACCTCATTCATCAGCATCACAATGCATTTAACTCACGTTATGTGACATACTGTACAGTGATGCCAAAAAGATCACACTTGACACTTAGTGGCTTTTTTTTAATCAAAACATTTTAGAAAAAGATACCTGTCAGGACTTAAATTATAAAACAATTGTTAAATTGTTCCAAATTATTCATTTTCACAAGGTAAAACTATATGTACCTAAACATTTAATAACATTCAATATCACTCTAAAAAATGCTGGGTTGTTTTAACCCAATTTTGGGTCAAATATGGACTAACTGAAACATTGGGTTAAAAATGTAATTAAAAAATCTAACCCAATAGCTGGGTTTGTCCATATTTGACCCAAAATTGGGTTAAAACAACCCAGCATTTTTAGAGTGTATTGACCAGGAGAAGGCAAGAGAGACGATGTGCTTGCATGTATTATGTGTATATGAGCTCATTGATGGACAATTACTACATAATTGACTGGGAATTGTCAGTAATTGCATCCAATAAGTGATCTAATTTAAAACATCTTCTATTTAAAAGGGTATAAAGTTAAAGGGATACTCCACTTTTTCTGGAAATAGGCTCAGTTTACATCTTCCCCAGAGTTAAACAGTTGAATTTTGCCGTTTTCGAATCCATTCAGCCGATTTTCTGATATTTAGAAGAATATCTGTAACTAGACAGTTTCTGGTCTCATTGACTACCATAGTATATATTTTTTCCTACTATGGAAGTCAATGAGACCGGAAACTGTCTGGTTACTGATATTCTTCTAAATATCAGAAAATCGGCTGAATGGATTCGAAAACGGTAAAACTCAACTGTTTAACTCTGGGGGAGTTGTAAAATGAGCCTATTTCCAAAAAAACAGTGGAGTATCCCTTTAAGATAAAGTTGTTGAATAAATTAATAGAGATGTGCTTTGAAAGAGATGTGATGCTGCTGATATAGAGATGCCAAATCTTCCATTTAGTTGCTACATTTTGCATTAATTCTAATTTGTATTATTCAGATAACTCAGTAAAACAAATTTGATATAATTATCAAACCTGTGGAGTCATGTATTGGGGTTTTGGAGGAAAACATCATCAGCATACTGAGCATAGAGGCAGATTTTGTGATTGATTTTGTGGTGGATGTTGTTGGCTGTGATCCCTGTAATATGATCGTTTTGTCTGCAGCAACAGCGTTGGATTGAATGAGAAGGACCTCATTGTCTGACTCCTTGCTGTAATTTGAATTTTGGTGGTGTTTTTGATGCCCTAGGGTGAATGTAGTTTGTTTTATTCATTTACTATAATACATTCCCTTCAAGTGCTTTTTCTGTATCTAGTGACGTTATTTATGTATTGCTGTTGTTCTTGCTGATATCCGTGATATTGAATAAGCAGCGTGTGTTATTGAATGTGCACCGTTCCTTGATAACCTGTTTGGTCTGGATTAGCTAATCATGTAGCTTGTGCTTTGCTTATTATCCCAGGTTTGTGTTGTAATAAAGGGATATTGGGGGTTTGTTGGGGTCTTAAAAGTGTAGATCAACCCCAAAAATGTGAATGTCAAAGATAAAAAAAAAAATGTCATGTAATTCCAAACCTGTGAAACATTAAAGAAAAAAAAAGTCATTGTGGTCCAAACGAGTGCAATGTAATCGGATTACTTTTTTCCCATTTATAGACAGACACCTCCTGTCCTCATATTGAGATAAATCACGAGTAGAGGTGTTGCGTGTGCTGTGTGAACATGATATTTGTTGTATTTCTAGACTAAATATGATTTAGTCATTTCACTTACAGTACACAAAAACAGCCAAAAAGGTTTGTTAAAGCTGTACAGGTATGAAATTGCATGCACTTCTTTTATTAAAAACAAACAAACCCAGTCCAGATGAGAAAAAGTAACATAATATATTACTTTCCATAAAAAGTAACTAATAAACAAAATCAGTGACTTTTTTTAGGGAGTAACACAATATTGGATTTGACTTTGCCCAACACTGCATGGATGTTAAAGGTTACCATAATGTCAATAAAGAACCTTCATTTTAAGTGTACTAAGACACTTTTTAATATACTTTCTCGTGTTCCACAGAAGAACAGCACAGATATGACTCTTGTCACCTATAAAACACCATCCGCCACTGACTTGAATAACTGTAAATCTGTCTAGTAACAGAAAAGAGAACGTTAGATCGAGAATACATTGAATCTCAGAGGAAAACAGAGCGTGAACAATTCTAGTGTTATAACATTATCAACGGGGGAAGCGAACGCGCTCATTCACCCGGACTGAACATTCAGTTCTCTGCCATCTCTTTGTTTCATCTTATCCTGCCCAAAGCGGGCTTTCACTTCCATTTACTTCAGATGCGTTCGGTTTAAGCAAACAGTGTTTATCAGCTTGAAGGGCCATGGTATCTCTTCGCGCATAGCATTAGCAGATATATTTGTCCCATCTCCAGACACAACCGCTCTGTCACTTTCGGTCTCACTGATCTCAACGCAGCCGATTTAAAGATGTCTGAAATACGTCAACGCCGCCTCGAGTCATCTAGTCCTTTGAAAGATTCAGCCTTGTGTGCAGCAGGTGCGTTTTCAGTTGCAAAAGCATGCTTCCACTCTTCAGCTAAGACAGCGGCCTCCGGAGAGCGGCACACTTTCAACTAGAGGTGTGATACTGAAAATGGCACACAAATGGCAGTTTTCACATACAGCGTGTTTGAGCGCTGCACGAGCAGGTCGGCCCGAGCCAGAGTGAGAATTGCATCGCAAACTCCCGAGAATCTGCAGAAATAGCTTGGGGTTTCTTGTGGATTCATCCACAGTGGGAGAGTAATTTTGGAATGAAAGGCAGAGGGATGACAATGCGCGTGAGAATGATCTACCTCGCCCGCGCGATATCTGCGGCTCCACTCGGTCGAGGCTTATCTAAAGCCACTGCTTGGTCTTCTTTACAATGGCCTTCTGATAAGGTGTCATCGTATCAATTTTAGACTCCGTATTAAGGAGCTAAACCGAGTCGAATGTCATTGCGTCCGCACACTTGAAATATAGAACATCTCCTGATAGTGAAACTTTTTTTGTGGTCTGTCTTCCACAAAAATATGGGATGTTTTCCTTAATTTTACCTAATATATATATATATATATATATATATATATATATATATATTATTTACTATGTGTGTTCTATATGTAAATAATAGGGCTGTCAAATGATTAATCACGATTAATCACATCCATAATAAAAGTTTGTGTTTACATAATACTGTATATGTGGGTGCACTGTGTATAATTATTTTGTATATATAAATACACAGACATGCATGTATATTTAAGAAAATATTATTTATATATAAATTTATATACAGTATTTACTTGAAAATATTTCTTAAATATATAAAAGCATGTGTGTGTGTGTGTATATATATATATATATATATATATATGTAAAATATTTATACAAATTGTTTTACTGATAAATTTCTGATAATTTTCTGCCTGCATGGATATTAAACATTTTCTATTGTTTTTTTCTCTTTGAGTGAAGCTGAAATAATAAAGTTGTCCTATTGTATAAATATGATAAACGTGAAACACTTAAATGAAAATTATAATAACTAAATTAAATAAGTTTAAGTTGAGAGCTAAAATCACTCAAATGATTAAAAATGAAATATTATAAAAACACAACAAAATGATTGGAACTTACACTAATATTTACAATGAAAACTGAAAAGAAAAAAACCAACAACAGTTAATTCCATCAAATACTATAATATGCTAGTATATAAAATACTAAAATAACACTGAAAATAATGCACAACCTTTGCTCTATTTATTTCGAGCTAGCACTAGCCCTAAAGTGTCCTGTATTTTTCTGGTAAGTGAAAAATAGAGAAAGAAATTGTCTACTATATGAATAAAATATGAACCTGGAAGTAGGAGAATCTCAGGAATACTTGAAGCCAGCGATGGCATATGCGCTAACAGCGACATGGCTGTGACCTGTTACTAATGCTTTTGAATGTCACATTGTGACAAATTATTTAGCCGAACATTCATAGAATGTAAATTCAGTCATCATTATGTCGTCTTCTCGTGGCCAGACCGGAGGAGGAGGAGGATGATGACATCTGTTTGTCAAACAAATAACTCTGACATTTGCGCACCTTCCTCGGTACCTCAGATCAAACAGCAGTAGCCGTGCATGAAGCCAACCCGAGAAAACATCAGGATTACTAAATAAATATCACCTCCGTAGACAAAACCTGCTCCCATTGTGGCATGGCATTAAGACCATGAACCTGGAGTATATTTACATACAGCTTAGCCACCAGAACTGATGTCATTAATTAAATCCTGTTAAAAATGAAGCACCTCATGCAGATCTAAAGGAAGTGTGCTAATGCTACATGCTAGCAACGTTATGTTTTTAAAGCACACAATGCATGTTTGAGGTATGACGTTGTGTAATTTATGTTTTAGAACAAATTGGGAAAGTCTTTTTTGAATAATGTCAAGCACAGACTTTATTTTAGCATTAGGAACTTCCTGAGGCAACTCATGCTAATGCTAATGTGAGATGAATTAGCTCTGTTAGCTACTTGTAGCTCTGCGGCGCTATATAAAACTTCCTTTGAGGATGGCGAATACATAATTATGGCTTGTGAGTGCTTTTGTATGCGTCAAAAAAGGCCAAGGAGGGAAAATGAAAGAGTGAATGATTAAGCGCAAGCATCTCACTCCGCGGCAATTTGTGTCCACTTCTCTTGCAGCGAGTGTTTTAAATAAAGGTCTTCAGAGAGGTTAATTAGTATTGTCTGAATGTAATCTATCAGCAGTGAGGGCTTTTCTCAATTTGACAGCTCCATTATGGAGGCAAACACAGATGACTGTGTGCTTTGTTTCATAGAGATTAGAAAAGATAGCAACAGTTAAACAAAATGCTTTAAAAATCAGGTATGGAGCTTTAAAATTCCACATCATTCACTTTTGTTGATGCGTCCATTGTAAATAATTCAAAGCACCATGAACGAACCTTTGAAAAGTTGCATCCCACTCTACAAGCAACTCATAATTCATAATAAGTAGAAATGTAGCTACAGTCTGCCTTATTGAATAGGTATTACAGTGCAAGTGAATGGCATATATCCAGATTAAATAAAACTGTTAACTAAATCCATCTAGACTCAACTAAGCACTGTAATTCTCTATCTGTGATCCTTGGAGAGTCTTTGGCCACTCAAACTTCTCACTGAGAATTAGAAAGACACCCGTCCTCTTCCTGGCAGATTCATAGCATCTTTAGTTGATTTGAACTTCCTAAATTATTGCCCCGACAAAGGAAATGGGGATTCGCAATGTTTTAGCTGTAGTCTTAGTCACTTTCTATTTTGTAAAGTCTGGTTTGTCTGGTTTTACTCATTGTGATCGATGATTAATGGAATTTGGCCTTTTGTGTTTCCTCATATTATTTATACAATATATTATTTATGTATTTAAATGAATGACTTTGTCTATAGTTTAGCATTGTACCATTGTTTCTGATTGCAGTAAATCATTGATCTTCATTGGATTGTAGTTCATTGCCTCATAAAAGAGTACACAGTACTCAGGTACACAGTCTTGTATCTTGTACTAACTTTGAAGCACAATGCTTTCGTTCAAGGCTTAGAGCTTTTGTAACTTTTTGAAAGGAATGGTGAATATACTATAACCAAGGCCACTGAGAAAGTGGGTAATCAGTCACTGTGGAGGTATATAGCTTATAAGTCTGTTCCCATTGTAGGTATCTGTAAGACTCAACTGGAGTGCCAGCACTTTATAGCTTATATAGTTCAAAACGCACGACGCATCCTCTGAGAAATCTTTCAAATCTAAAAGACTTTCTTCCGCTTCCTCACGCTCGTTCCATGTCTTTCAGACACAAGACGCCCGAGACGTGTGAAGATGACAGTATAGCTCTCAGAAGTAATGTCTGATTTGTCCCTCAAACTCATTGCAAAACCACAGACAGTGAAATGATTCAGCCATCTGCACAGCCGTCAGTTGTAGGTGATGCTCCAGTCATGTGTTGCAATTGCTTCAAATCGTCTTTGCGTTGTAGAACTTGAAACTGTCTCATAAATGTAGTACACAGATAGCTCTGATATTGTAGATATCTGATATACACTCACCTAAAGGATTATTAGGAACACCTGTTCAATTTATCATTAATGCAATTATCTAATCAACCAATCACATGGAAGTTTCTTCAATGCATTTAGGTCAATCCTGGTCAAGACAATCTCCTGATCTCCAAACTGAATGTCAGAATGGGAAAGAAAGGTGATTTAAGCAATTTTGAGCGTGGTTGGTGCCAGACGGGCCAGTCTGAGTATTTCACAATCTGCTCAGTTACTGGGATTTTCACGTACAACCATTTCTAGGGTTTACAAAGAATGGTGTGAAAAGGGAAAAACATCCAGTATGTGGCAGTCCTGTGGGCAAAAATGCCTTGTTGATGCGAGAGGTCAGAGGAGAATGGGCAGACTGATTCAAGCTGATAGAAGAGCAACTTTGACGGAAATAACCACTCGTTACAACCGAGGTATGCAGCAAAGCATTTGTGAAGCCACAACACGCACAACCTTGAGGCGGATGGGCTACAACAAAATTGTAATAATAAACATTTTTATTTAAACCTATAAATATGTACAGAATAATAGGTGTATAGTTGTAATAATATTCATATATATCATTTGTTAATTACATTTCATTTTAAGGACACTGTTAAATCCTGGCAAAAACGTACAGTTCATGCAACAAACTTTCTCCAAGCTAAAGTAATCCAAAGAGTTACGGGATCTTAACTCAAAGTACTTCACAATGGAAATTGCACACTATTATGCATTTCTGAATTGCATTGTGTGAGGAAATATTATTGCTGTGCTGATGAAGGTTAATTTGTTTCTCCCCATCAGCGATAATATATTATTTTATGGAAAGTATCGCATTTGATTTCCCTCATGGCCGCTTTGAAAAGTCTTAGGGTTTTAGTCTTCTCTGCATCTCTTTTGTGGGTCTGTAATATTTTATTAAACAGGAAACATGAGCGTGAAATTAAGTTCTACAGGCATCATTTCTGAGTCTAACCTTTACTGTGTGCAGCAAAATTCAAAACACTGTGGGCTCTGAAAGGAGGCATTTGAACAGGCAGAGAGAGACTCAGACTGTCTCTCTTGAGCTACTTAAAGTTTCTGTCATTCACTTGAGCGGCTGAATGAAATGTTCCGGAGCGAAACTTCAGGGTAGAGTTGAAATCGTTTTAAATGCCCCATTTTAAAAGTTACTCCATGCACCATCCAAAATGCCTTCCTCTGACGAACGGTAAAAACATACGAATTTCATCTGTGCATGGTAATCGCTCGAAATGAAGATGGCATTAAAGCTTGAAATATGCAAGTGAAACCATGTTATTTCATGTGAAAAGATTTGAAACAAAAATCACATTTGAATTAATCTGACTTTTGAAAGCAAGTGAAGAAAGGTGCGTTTACAGGAATGGACTTACAATGGATCTCTATGAGGTCTTAAAGGGATACTCCACTTTTTTTTTGGAAATAGGCTACTTTTACCACTCCCCCAGAGTTACACAGTTGAGTTTTACCGTTTTCGAATCCATTCAGCCGATTTTCTGATATTTAGAAGAATATCAGTAACCAGAAAGTTTCTGGTCTCATTGACTACCATAGTATATATTTTTTCCTACTATGGAAGTCAATGAGACCAGAAAGTCTGGTTACTGATATTCTTCTAAATATAAAAAAATTGGCTGAATACGTCCGAAAATGGTAAAACCCATTGTTTGACTCTAGGGGACTGGTAAAATGATCCTATTTCCAAAAAAGTTGTTTTTGTTTTTGTGAATACACCTACATTAATTACTTGCAGTCATACCCAAGATATTTAGAAAATTGCCTTTTATTTTGTCCCTACAAGGATAGACAATGGGAACAAAGATAGTTTTATAAAATTTTAATGTTTTATAATTTTTTTTTCGAAGTAAAAACAAACAAACAAATGAAACGACGTGGGTGAAGGACCATACATTGTTTGTCCAATCATTACATTCGGTCCGAATCGACGATCATTGTATGCTCTAAAAATGCTGGGTTTTAACCCAATTTTGGGTCAAATATGGACAAACCCAAACGTTGGGTTAAAAATGTAATTTAAAAATGTAACCCAATGGCTGGGTTTATCCATATTTGACCCAAAATTGGGTTAAAACAACCCAGCATTTTTTAGAGTGTATGGTCCTATGCCTACCGTGGAAGTTGTATACACATAATTTAGAGCATAACTCAGTGATTACTATCAGGATGTGAAGAGATTTTCAACCTGCACAACAAAAAATGTTTCTGGAACGAACTTGCCTTTAACCTAGAACTGTCCTTTAATCTACACTCTAAAAAATGCTGGGTTGTTTTAACCCAATGTTGGGTCAAATATGGCCAAACCCAGCCATTGGGTTAAAAATGTAATTTAAAAATGTAACCCAATGGCTGGGTTTGTCCATATTTTACCCAACACTGGGTTAAAACAACCCAGCAGTTTTAGAGTGTAGGGAATCTGACACTAACTTGTCATTTAACACCTGATAATCATAAAACAAAAAGTTTATTTTTAAGGTGTGAATAAATTCTAGTGTTGGCATTAGCTCATGCGTGCAGCACCTTTGATTTAACACTCCCTCGGAAACAACACAAAGCCCCACACACGCATCTGTTTCACAGGCATGTCAACACATCCGTGACATTTGTATTTACAAGCATGCGATCCAGGGTTGCGGGTGAAAAAGCGCCGGTACCCGATTCGCAAGCCAGTGAGTGGCATTTGTATTGCGGGCCGGTTCTCTCCCGCGCCGTTGTTGCAATGAATGCTGATGAGCGCAGGCTCTGGGGCTCTGGCTGACAGCCTGGCCTTTTGGCTGAGGAGAAATCAATCACACCGTCAATCGCCACAAGAAGCCATTACCCTGCTTGCCTGCTGGCAGGCTTCACCTCGACTCTTTCTACCACAACACGTACTGATTTGTCTTCGTTACCTGGTCTTGTTTCACCTTTTGCGCCACCTCACGGGTTGGTAGTCCTTTCCATCAATAGCTTTGGGCTAAAGCGGTTTTGGAGGTTGCATTAATCTCTCCACCTTTGCTTGTTTTAAATGGTTGTGCATTTTCCATTTTGCTTCTGGCTAAATTTAATGATTAACTCTTGTAAAAGAGTCAGTGTTTGCTTCTTTTGGGGCTGAAAGTTTTGTTTTCTACCTTGCTCTTAAAGGGGGCTTTGTGACTATTTTATATTTTCAACTTTCTTGTGTGGAGCCACTAAAGGAACATGGTGAGGGAAAAAAATAGGAGATAAGAGGAAATGCTTTTGTGTTCTCTCCCAAATGTTTTGTGTTCCACCAAGAAACTTTACGGTCAAGGGCTGGGACGAATATCGGCGCACGTTATTCGCCAGCGTTTTTCAATGCGTTTTTTTCGCTGATGGAAAAAAAACTGCAAATTCATTCCCTGACATTAGATGGCGCCCATTTGCTCTGCAATACCACCCCATAACAGTTCTCTTTGTCATTTAGTTCTTTATGTTCTAACACCAACGAGACCAGCAGCTCTACATTCATCTTGCCTTGCATCTTCCTCGTCTTATTTCTTCCTGGCAGTGTAGATGGCGACGTTACTTAGCGTAGATCTTCTTCGCCGTTACGTATGTGTGCTCGGCAAGACCGTTTTGTATTCGAGCGCCCCCAAGTTGTGATTTACTGTAACTTCAGAAGCTCCAGACACAAGAGCAAAAGCGCAAATCTCATTGGTCGGATCAAATGCATCAAACTAAAAAAAAAAAAAACGAACCCAAGGCGTTTTTTTTTTTAAAAATGACGCTTTTACGTATGGCGTTTTCTGCGTCGGTCTGCACTCACATTGGCACCCTTTGTTTACTCACGAGGCGTTAAACGTCAGCGAATGTCGCGTGCGAAATTCGTCCCGGTGTGAACAGACATTCACTTGCAAAATGTTTGAATCCCTGAGAAACAAATGTTTTGAAATCAAAAAAATTCTCCCATTTCATTTTTTTCACCACCATAGTGTAAATATATGACAGGAAAAATACTATTTTATTTGACTGAAAGTCAGAAATTGCAAAGCAATACAGATGCATTTTTTTAAATGGTTTAACTAATCTCAGGCGATTTTTTTTTTGAGTAATCGGTTGATTATTTTGACGATTAATCGAATAATCGGATAATATGTTTTGTGGTAATAAAAATGGACCTAAGTGAACAACAGTCTTTAAAATGATGTCATATATGTATTTTAAGCCATTTAAAATACATATATAACAACAATGAGATGTTTTTATAACTTTCAAGCATGAAACATTCTAATAAACCTCAAAAACAAAACCAAGACTTAACAGGTCCTCTCTATGAACTTGTCTATTTCTGGCTCAGCACTGTGTAACAGATTGTGCTCTCTCCCCTTTAACAGATCCCTCAGATCAGCTATGCATCCACAGCGCCGGAGCTGAGCGATAACACCCGCTATGACTTCTTCTCCCGGGTTGTGCCGCCAGACTCCTACCAGGCCCAAGCTATGCTGGACATTGTGACCGCCATGGGCTGGAACTACGTCTCCACGTTGGCATCTGAGGGGAATTATGGAGAGAGCGGCGTCGAGGCATTCGTTCAGATCTCACGAGAATCTGGTAAGCTCCCAGAGAACATTTTGAAATGTGTTTCTGTTCGAGGGCTCCAGATTATCTTCTGATGTACGTCTCGCTTCACTGATCTCAACTAGGTGGCTGTCTGAATTGAATTTCTTTCAAGCGGTGTGACGTAGCTGTGGGATACAGTCCACACTTTTGCAGCATATTATAATTTATTTTTTATGGCGTTTTTGTGTGTGTGTGTGTGTTTAACTCCCCTTATTGATGCAACATGGACATATCGGTAACACTTCCTTTTACAGTACAGTACTTGCAGGGTACTTACAGTGTACTTTTTAATTATCTTTTAATGTGTACTTTTTTAATTAATTAGAAATTACTGGCTAATATAAGGTAAGTACATGAAACAGGGGTAGGTTCAGGGTTAGTACTAGTTATTACCCAGTAATTGTAGTTACTAAGATAAGTACATAGTATTTACATGGGTAACGGGACTGTAAAAGGAAACGACAAATCACCAGTGATTAGATATTATAGATAGATACATTTTCTTGTCCATAAATTAGTTGCATTTGTGTGTGTGTTTTGCTTAGTCCGCTTTAAGTTTATGGGCTGAAAATAGTGAAATGGTGAAAATAGTGACAATTCTGTCATTATTTTCTGGACTTACATGAAGTAAATACGTAAATAATGATGAAGACGAGTAAATCATGAAGTGCTTCTTTAAACAGGGTGTTTGATATCTTTGACTTTTTTTATATAAATTGCCTCTATTGGAGCGTAATTCACAGTGTCATTCATCAGGGTCATTATGGTATATTTATATGGTTTATAAATAAGCTGTTTTTGTATATTAGTTCTAGCAAATGATTTTGGTTGGACTGGTTGTGTGTTAGTATTGTGGATGGTGCTTTCATAGTACAAAATCAAAATCTTTTATTGCAAATAAGCAAAAGAAAAAACTTTTTTGCTGATATGTCTGCTTTAATGCATTTCAAAAAATATCTTGAAAAATACAAACTGCATCAAAATGATTTGTGGCACAAACCTTTTTCCGAGTTTGCTGACCAGCATTACTATACACAAAACATCACGAAGACTGAATTACATGCCTTGACAGAGATGGAAGGGAAATCACAATCTCAACTGAAGAAAGGTCAAAACTCATGAAAAAAAAAAACCCAGGCTATGTTGTAAGAACATATCTGAAAACCTCAACCCCCATCTTTCATTCTGTCAAGTCTGAGCCATCAAAGTCGAGCTGAGCTTATGTTTTGTTGTCCATTATTCAGCGATTTTGCACAAAAATGAATAGTCTAGGAGGTTCGAAGGTCAGAAGCTAGAAGAAGATACAAAAAGTATTCAATTGTGACCTTGTATGGCTTAAAGAACTCGCCACTCCAGAGCTCAAAATCTGTATTCATGCTCACGCTGCTTTGGAGTTCTCTGCTTATTGCCGTTAACCCATAATTCACTTCATTTCGCATTGCATAGGTCGCGCAGTAATGGCTCACATTACCCATTTTCCCTCCCACACAAGCCTGGGATAATATAGAGCATCACTGTTAGCACACGTCCAGGGAAAACCACAATTACAGAGAAGCTTATCAATAAAGAAAGAGAGAGTAGAAGAAGAATGAGCTTTGATATAGAGACATAATTACAGGCACGGGTCCAGTAATGGACTCGCCACGGCATCCCAGAAGAGCATCGTAACAAACCACATCATGGTCAACTCGTGCCGCGTGATTGATTTATTATTGCAGTGTGTCGTGCTCATGTAGACATGGACATGCCACATTAATTATGTTGTAATTATGGAAATACAATTAAAGGAAGAGACACATGTAAGCGATTAAGATCATTCCTCCAGGCTCATCAACTTTGAGTGTGTGGGTGTGTGTGTTTGAGCACAGGCTCAGCTGTCTGGATGCAAGTCTAGGTGCTTTAATATGATTTTGGCAGGATTATGTATTTCTCTTAAATGTGCTTTTTTGTCAGATGGTAATACCATGGTAAATTGGTACAATATATTTTAAATATGTTTGTATGTAAAGTCATAATTTATTTAAAACATATTTTTTGATTATTACTTATTTTATATCATATTTTTATTTATATGATTATTATATGATGATGATTTTACACAAATTTAGACATGCACAATGTGGCAATATTCAGTTTTATTTTGTCTTGTGGGTTATGTAAAGTCTATTATGTCGCTTTTTCAGTATAGTATTAAATAAGCAGTTTCTTTTTTTCTTATTGTTTTAATATTTAGATTCTGAATGGGGTTTGTGAATGTATGAGAAAAAAGAGGCATATACATTTATGAGCACCAATTTATACTTCATATTCTATTCTATAAAAATTATTAATATAATATCCATGGAATGGTATAAAAATGTCAAATACATATTACAATGTTAAATAATTATTACTGTTTCCATCTGCCTTTAAAGTCTATTAGTGAATTATGAGATTAATCCGAATAATTTTATTCACTGGGCCTAATTTAATTCTTAATAGGAACAGAAAATATTTTATATATAATTATAATGCTTTTCACAGTATAATTATGACTTTATTCTTGAATATATATAGCTGCATTTACATTTTAGGAAGGAAAAAAAATGTCTAAAAAACTGTAAAACCCTTTGTTTTTTAAGAAAGCGTACATCCAAATGTAAAATGGTATTGCATTAGTATCAGAAAACATTGTTCACAAAGCATGTATCACCTGGTTGTTGGTTTTGGCTGTAAAAAATATGTGAAATCATAAAACTGCTGGATTCTTTAGCTTTATTGTACAAATCCTCTGTTTAACTGTATTTGGTGATTGGCCTTTGCACTTAATATAAAAAAAATAAGGTCAAATACGGGAGTGAACTAAAAAAGTGTTGTGTAGATGCAGTTTGCTTTATCCTTTATAACAGCCAATTACAGAAAGAACATTTGTACTTAAAATTATTGTGTATTTTCCCCCTCAAAGGTCAAGCATAAAAATCCAGTCAACGTCTTTATGGAAAATTCATAATGTACTCTATTCAAATCAGCCTTTGACACAATCTTCACTTTCTTGCATTTGAAATGTACCCCTTCCCACGAGTTAAAAACGAAACTGTCTCCAGAACACTAATAACTGGCAGTTAATTATACTCTTGAATAAACAAGCAGTAACCAGATGCTATTAATTTTCGTTTTTGTGCCTGATTGGCATGCAGTGGAGCCTTGCAGCGTGGCAAAATGACCCCCTACATCATTTGAAACCCCACTACATCATTACTGTAGTGTTTAGGAGGCCGTTCTCACTAGCGCGGCAATGCAATCTCTATGTAAATGGTGCATAAGCAACAATAATGATGAAAAATGACAGCAATATATAATTTGCTGCTCCAGATAAAATAGCAGTTTTATGGAAGGGGAAAACAAACACTTGCTTTCCTGTGGGAACAACCACGCGCCCGTTCATGTTTGGTTTGCCGTCATGAGTTATTTAAAACGGCACAATCTGTCTCTCTGAGATGTCTCATCAGTCTGAGTGATCTTGTTACATGATTGGAGAAACTGAAACTGTTTGTGTGACTTTCTCCTGCTGTTCGTCTGGTGTAGAGTGTGCAGAAGACTATGGTGATCAGTGTTGTGCTGTTTGACTTGTATGGAAAACATTCAAATATTTGTGATTATCCATTTAGCAGGCATGGTTTGCTGATTTGGACAGAGTATTCATGGTCATGTTTGGGATAGTTTGCTTGTGTCTTCTTGTTTATTGGGCATCGCCTCTTGTGAGAGAATTAAAAATGAGAAATTCCAATGGATTTGAAAGAAAGTAAAATTGTATTCATTCATTTGAAGTGGAATTCAAATTGAAGACAATGCAGAATTGTAATTTTGTGATTATTTATTGAAAGGAAGTCAATATTTTCCTCTGTCAACATCTAGCAATCATCAACCCTAAAATCTGAGGCAGGGATTGGTTGATAGGAATGTTTACTCTTAGAAGAAATGGTTCTATTTAGAACCAGAAATGGTTCCATCCCCTGCTTCATATATGGAACTCCAAAATGGTTCTATAAAGAAACATTTGTTTTTTGGTAAAAGGTTCTATTGGCCAAGTATGGAACCCCAGGGTTCTTTTTTAAGAGTGTATAGAACTTTTTAGGGGTTCCAAATACATAGCACTTATAGAACCTTTTAAGGTTCTATATAGAACCTTTTCTTCTAAGAGTGTTGTAACAGGCCCTGAACTTAAAGGGTCACTCGACCTCTTGAAAGATGAATGTGTATTTAAAATGGGTCATTTATGTAGAAAAAATGTGAAATTATTTTTGAATTTGGAGCTTTCTAGACTGAGAAAAGCCAGAAAATGTATTTTTGGCTTATGTGGATGAAAGACAACAACTCCCAGAATGCACTTGCTTCGCTGCCCTAGGAGGCCACGCCTACCGGTAACAAACCAGTAGGTAAACAACAAGTCTAGGCTACTAGTGAGTCTCCGTGATGAGTCTGCCCGAAAATGTGTACTTTGTTCTGGTTTCAAAGAAAAGCTTAATTTCGAATCATCCAGAGTCGAAAGACAGCTGTTCGCCAGTAGCAGCCATTCTTTGTTTTCAAGTAGCAGTGAACCATCGCAACTCTGTCGGCATTATGTTAAGCCCGCCCGCTGACTCTATACACGATGTGATTGGCCTGACCAGAGTTTGGTTTTTCCAGTTAAACGTCTATGGAGAGTTGTTAGACAACACTGGCTTCGAAATAATTTTTGCTACCGCTAGGGTGCGTCTAGATTTCTAGGCTAGGGCGAGGAATTAATGACATAATTTACATTTTTGGGTTAACTAACCCTATAAAGCGATAGTTTAGAAGTTGTTATTATTGTGAAATTAGCTTCCGCTCTGGAATGGCGTTCCTTCTTTGATGGTGCCAGTTTGACAGTTTGGGTTGAATATCCTTAACAACTTCCCTTCAACTGTCAGTCTGCTATGGAAATTCTCTTGGAAATACACAACACCGAAGTAAAATAGTTGCAACTTTTGGCTCAAGAGTTAGCTCTCCACTAACTCTCCATCTGCCACTGGTTACAGCAACAAATAGCTCCGCCCAGACTCACACCATTAGTTGAACTGCTGTTGCTATGCCAGGCTGGTCAGGAAGCTCAAACATATAGAGTAAAGTTTTAATAGTCATACTTGTTAGCATTTTCTTTTTATCTATTTAGTTGTCCCAGCATATTAAGCTTGGATATAATACGTTTTACCACAGTTAAACTATACACATCACTTTTCACATAGTATTGTTTCACATTATCGTTTCACCTTTGAATTCTAGCTCAAAATTTAAAGCCAATATTGCACAACCCAAGTCACCTCAGGTGAGCAGAGAATTTCAGTAAGAGACAAGTCTTAAGTTTAAAAAGTAGCATTTCAAACATACAAGCACATCAGGTTCTGGTTTCCTCCCGTACTGCGCCTGAAGCAATGCGCTACTGTACCCATTATGCTCACTAGGTTGTCCCAAGATGATCAAAAGTACATAGCTGGATGTCTCTCTCCTCTTTGCTGAGCTTGCTATTGTGAAATGCCGGTCTTATAATCAGTTATCCACACCTGCCGTATCACCACAGGTAACGGCTGGAGCCTGTTATTCAAGATCCCCCCTACAGATTCTGAGCAGACGTCTTTTCCCTCATGTTAAAGATGCTTAATGAGCCCGTAACAACAGTAGGAACCCAAGATATAATGTGGATTCTCTCCGTGTGTCAGCTTTTATAGTGGAAATCTTCACCCTGGATGCAAAGTCACTGACCTCATTGGCTGGGATAAGCCGCCATGGATTAAGAAGGAATTTGCATAATTTTAAAGTGAGATCAAATTCAACCCTACCCAGAACCACCTCAGCTGAACCTTCCATTCTCTGACAATTACTAACAGCCATTTAGCGAGGATGTCATTGCATTAATGATTTCCGGAGTCTGGTGATCTCATTAGTTTAGATTAATCTCTTCAATTTCTTTCATTCTTTTTCACCTTTGAAGATTCGGAGAAGTTTTATGCATCTGTTCGTCCAATCGCTCGCCCATAAAACAGATTGATGAGCCAACTGGAGCCATCTGCCTAACCTAATGAACTCTTCCACTCTTAAAGGGACAGTTCTCTCATTTTTTTATTTGTCATGTCTTCATTTACTCACCCTCGTGTTGTTTTCTGAAACGCAGCGATAGCTTTGTGTGAGGAATGGATCAAAACTTTGAAATTATTTTCTGAAAATTCATGAACAACTCATTATATTGATTCAGATCTGTTGATCTAGTTCACAAAACCGGTATGAAGGCTAATTTACACCAAGAATGATAACTATAGCATTCACACCAATTGACAATAACATTGTGTTTATAAGTGCGTGCTTTGAACACTTTAAACGCTCACATGCTTTAAAAGGATACTCCACTTTTTTTTTGGCTCATTTTACCACTCCTCCAGAGTTAAACGTTTGAGTTTTACCATTTTCGAATCCATTCAGCCGTTTTTCTGATATTTAGAAGAACATCAGTAACCAGACAGTTTCTGGTCTCATTGACTTCCATAATAGGAAAAAAAAATATATGGAAGTTAATGAGACCAGAAACAGATTACTGATATTCTTTTAAAAATCAGAAAATCGGCTGAATACATTCGAAAACGGTAAAACCCATGCTGTTTAACTCTGGGGGAGTTGTAAAATGAGCCTATTTTCAAAAAAAAAAAGTGTAGTATCCCTTTAAAGCAGAATGGATTCTGATTGGCTGTCAATAACAAAAGTCTGAAAAAGATTCCAGTGATCTTGTTCCTCTGTGTCATTGTTGTTATCGTTGTGGTAGGTACTTTCCATATTCTCATAGAACGAATGATTATTAAAACTTTAGTTTTTGTATTCATCCTTGGTGTGAACAAGCCTTCTAATTCCAATCCCCATTGAGTCAAATTCCCATGAATCTCAAGGGATTTATTGACTACTTTTATAATGATGGTTCGTTTTGTTTTCTACATTTCTCTCTTTGTTTTCCACTGAAGAAATAAAGGTTTGGAACGACACGAGTGAGTAAATGATGTCACAATTTTCATTTCCGCTTTTCATTCCAACCACAGAGGGCAGCAGAGTGCCAAAATAAGATCATCTAGCAGTGATCAGATTTCAGACAATTGGTTGGTAAACCATTTTGCTTGGAAGTTCTTCCAAAGTCTGAAATCTGCCGTTTCTTCTTGACAGTTTATTCCATTACTGTGAAAATGCACTGCCAGAAAGAAGTGCCAGAACCATGGCTACAAAAGATGAGGCAGGAATAAAAAGTCGCCCAGCTTGAGTTATGATCACAAACCGTCATCTCGTGCTCTCATTTCTTATCTAATAGTTCATTTTTCTGTTCTTTTTGAACTTCTGCTGCTTCAAAAACAAAGCAGGCTGCTGAATTAATATATAATGCTGGCAGGATTCAAACCTCAATTTCCCAGATGAGCACCAGAGCTCTAACCGCTAAACCACAGCTCCAACCTTGGGTTTTAATTCTAAAAGGACTGCGTTTGAAGGTACCAATATAGATAAAACTGATACACTTTTATATTGTTCTTGGCTCTAGAGTCTCAGTTAAACAATTTCACTGTCAAGAATTCTGACCTTGTCTTTTGGATTAATTCAAATCGATAGTATTGACTGACTGACACGTTGCACACTTAAGTGTTACAAATTTAAGATCTTAAAATTGCTACCCTTATCTGGGGAGCTTGAGGTAAAAGAGTTTCGTGTTATGTTCTTTTGAATGATTTATTGGTATTGATCAGTAAACTCGGGGGCTGACATAATGAGATTATGTGTCAATACAAGAGTTTTTTTGTCATTTATCTTGCTGTACTCGTAGCTCATAAGCCTTGCAGGAAACACTTTGGATTTGAGGTAGGGTTATTGAATATTAATTGAATCTACATCTGAGGGGCCTGCTTCTCAAATGACACCTTTATGAAACTGCAGAGGTTGGAGGAATGCATGATTTCTTATCTGCGATGCCTTGAACTCAACCTCAAACAAAAACGTTTCAGTTACCATTTTCCCACAAACAGCTCGTCAGCCCATCTGGATTTCACTATTCATGTTTAAGAAATGGATGAAAACCCCTAGTAAAGAAGCCTTTTTCAGCACACACACTTAAAGCAGGTCCCCTGAGCTGCTGTTCCACTTCAGTGGCTTTAGTCATGGCAGACTGTAGGGGCCAAGGAGCCTGAGAATGGGGTCAACATATCATAGCTAAGGTAAATTGCAAAAACAAATGCAGGTTTTACTGTGAGATAAGGGACTGCTGGGTTTCACATTTCTAGACTTCACCGGCTTACAGTTGAGGGAAGTCAACTGTTCATTCTCAAAACTGAGAATCTACATATGTTACTTTAAGGACACTGTGAGTTTCAAAGAATATTACTACACATTAAAAATTCATTTTTTTAACAGTGATGCCACAGAAGAACCATTTTTTGGTTCACTGTGAACAGTTCTTAAAATATCTATTTTTTCTTAGTGTAACGAACATTTGTAACATCTTTTTTCTCAACTGTACCATAATCCAAATATCATTCAGACAGATCCTCAGAAGGTGTTTTAAGATGCTTTCATGACACAACAGGTTGTTAGTTTGTGCTCAATTCTTCCATTTACATTTGAGAAATCTGGTTATGTTTACATGTGGTCAGTGTATGAGTGAAAGAGACTTTTCTTTGCTTTTACGCCTCATGTTTTTTGTGTGAAATGAAATAACTCAATGTTCACATTCCGGCTGATATTTGCCATTGATGCAACACAAGCATGTTGTGATATACTGAGTGTGTGTTAATATTCAAAGTGGACATTAGTAATGTTTAGTTTGTGTACTTGCATGCTGTGATAGTGATATTTAAGCGATTCGGTTGTTGATCCAAACAGTTTTCTTGTGAGATTAGTCTAATATGTACTATATAGTGAATTCTTCTTTACTGTCATACTGAATTATATATTACACACTCTAAAAAATCCTGGGTTGTTTTAACCCAATTTTGGGTCAAATATGGACAAACCCAGCCATTTGTTACATTTTTAAATGACCGTTTTTACCCAATGTTTGAGTTTGTCCATATTTGACCCAAAATTGGGTTAAAACAACCCAGCATTTTTTAGAGTGCATAATTTATGGGTTATATACTATGGTAGATTGTTTTAAATGAAATTAATACTTTTATTCAGCAAGGGTGCATTTTTAAAGTATTGTCTCAAGTTCCAAGTTTAGTTTATTTATATGTAACTATTAACTGCAGCAGCTGAACAATGTGCTTTAAAATATCAGATACAATATAATAAAAGGCAAAGGAAATAAAAATAATAATTTGCGAGTGAAATCAAAGAAAATTCTATCAAAATTTTAACATCAGGAAAAGCAAAGGAGGTAAAAAATAGACAAATCAGGGACAAAGTATAGCAAAAACAAAAAAAATGGCAGTAAAGACATTTATAATGTTATAAAAGATTGCAATTTCAAACTTTGAAACTTTGTATTCCTTAAAGTATCCTAAAAATGTATCTTGGTTTCAAAAATATTCAGCAGCACAACTGTTTTCTACATTGATAATAATAATAAATGTTTACTGAGCAGCAAATCATCATGTGATTTCTGAAGGATCACGTGACACTGAAGACTGGAGTAATGATGCTGAAAATTCAGATTTAAAATCGCTTTTTCAAAATAGTTGTTTTAAATTGTAATAAAATCTCACGATATTACAGTTTATACTAGTTTAGTTGAAATAAATGCAGCTTTAGTGCGCACGAGAGGCTGCTTTCAAAAACATTTAAAAATATTACCAACCCCAAATGTTGCACTGTATTGTATCGCATAGACTCACACAAACACACATACACAGACGATGTATGTATAAATACTGTGTATATATAGTTTTGAAGAATATGTCAAGCAAATGTAGATGAGAAAATCTGAATAGTTTAAAGGTTTTTGTATTTATATTGCACATAATCAATTTAAGCAAACACGCTTGAGCCAAAGGGCACTTCAGTCATGTGATCAGAATAAGTAAAGCCTCCACACACAGTATCTATCAAGCATTCTTGATTCTATGCCTTTCCCCATTATAACAATCTGATGATATACCTCTCGCCTTGGGATTGGGATTGAAGTGTTTTAGTCTACCTGCACATATGGCTGGGTGACTCCTGTGAGGTAGAAATTGAATTCCATTGTCCCCCCCAACACACACCCACCCTGCATTGAATCCCATTGTCTGAGTGAGATAAAATAACCAGATTTGCAGCCCTGCAGTCTTGAGATGTTTTTTTCCCCCCTATAGAAGATAGCAGTCTTTGGAAATCTGCAGTGCTTGTTACTGTGGGTCTTCAGGGCATTTGTGGTTTTGCATCAGACTCTCAATGACTCTGTGAGAGTCTCGAGTTTGGTAATTACCGGCAGCTGCTCGTTATAGTTTTAGGTTATGGTGAACATAATTAGACTTTTATATATATATGATCTGCAGATCTGTCTCCGTCGAACACTGTGATTACGTAATGCTCGGAAACGAGAAATGTGCAGGAAGTACAAACAAATTGCAGGGAATTCCAGAGCGAACATGATGGGAGGGGGACAGTGAGGAAGGAAGCAGTAAGAAAGGAGGAATAGAGATTCAAAAATGAAAATCACATTAGCACTGGCGCTATGAAACCTGATGAAACCTTCCCTTCGCCTGCAGGAAACTATGTAGATGAGCTTTGTATACAGCACAAGTCGGAGTAAATGATACACTCCTGATACCCGCGGCGTCGTAACGGCCTCAACAGAGGTTGATTGAGCTCGCGAGGTTCTCCTCGCCGCTCTCGGTACAGTGTCGCGGCACAGAGGGATCTTTTAATAAGCCATTCATAGGTTCTGGAGCCCCACGGTGCTGCCTCACAAAAGGGCCATTCGTCTCCCACATCAAGTGAGCTGGGAGAGATCGCGCTTGTCCATTTGCAATATTGGAGGTTATTTATAAGGTTCCAAAGGGGACCCCTTTGGGGTTGACATTCTCACTTCGGGTCATGAGGCAAACTTTTTAACCTTTTTATAAAACTTGTGCAAGTAGAGCAACATAGCTGAAATCATGACACCTTGTATTGCTCATATGGAACCTGGGATTTTTATTTGCCTGAAGAAAAGGGCTGCATGGGTGGAGCAGTGGCTTAGCGGTTTGCACACTTGCTAGGTTACTTTGGGCCATGGTGCTTATCCTGGAGAATTTTTTGTCTCCATTTTATTTTATATTTTATTTTCATATATTGGGCCATGGTGTCATTTGTGAGGAATTTTATTTTATAATTTTTTATTATTATTATTTATTTTTTACACAAAGGGATAATTTGTGAGAAATTTGAATTATTAGTCTGCCTTTTTTGCATGTTATTTATTTTTATTTAATTTTATATAATTTAAAGGGATCTGTAGTAGATCACTCCTCCATAGGCTTCTAAAGGATTAAAACTTTTGTCTTTATTTTTTTATTTTTTTATTATTTTTTTTTTATTTTCATATATTGGGCCATGGTGTCATTTGTGAGGAATTTTATTTTATAATTTTTTTATTATTATTTATTTTTTATACAATGGGATAATTTGTGAGAAATTTGATTGAATTATTAGTCTGCCTTTTTTGCATGTTATTTATTTTTATTTAATTTTATATAATTTAAAGTGATCTGTAGTAGATCACTCCTCCATAGGCTTCTAAAGGATTGAAACTTTTGTCTTTATTTTACTTTATTTTATTTTATTTTTTTATTTTTTTTTTTCATATATTGGGCCAAGGTGTCATTTGTGAGGAATTTTATTTTATAATTTTTTATTATTATTTATTTTTTTACACAATGGGATAATTTGTGAGAAATTTGATTGAATTATTAGTCTGCCTTTTTTGCATGTTATTTATTTTTATTTAGTTTTATATAATTTAAAGGGATCTGTAATAGATCACTCCTCCATATAGGCTTCTAAGGCATTGAAACTTTATCCTTTAGAAGCCTAAATATCTGTTTATCCTAAATATCCGTTTATTTTTAAGTGTCCACTTTAACTAAAATTGAAACTCCAAAAAAAATGGATGGCGGACTAGTGGAAAAAAAGTGTACGTGAGACTAACTGCTATATGAAAACTCATTATACTGACTATTATACTCACTCCAAATCATTATTGCATTTCAAGAGCTTACAAAACCATTGCAGTCTCGGAATCTGAAAGACATTATCCTGATGGGCAAGGCATGTGTGTTCAACACAGACACAATTACTTTAATCTGTGTTGGTGTTTCTAAGCTAAAGCTCAATATGTTTGTCAAATGAGTTGTCTATAGCATTGAAGGGTCTTTCATTATTGGCATCAATCTGCCACCGCAACTCTAATACGCATTCTCCTGACTTTTAATTAAGACTTTAATTTCAGCAATAAACCCAATCATAAAACTCAAAATTGGTTTTATAGCCCTGGAGATGAATTGGAAAGCAGGGGGAGAATGAGCTCTTGGAGGCTTTTTATCATGACGGAAGCACAGACAATCTTAGTCATGATTTGACAGGATAGTTGTGACGAGCATTCGAAATACTTACGGCCGTCCCGAAACACCATTAAAGCTGCAATAATTAGATACTGTGCGTCATGCAGTGTTCTGAATATTTTAGCATTTGAGATTGCACAATTATGACGAGCCGTTTGCGGTTAAAAAGTATATTTTAAAGTCGGCATGAAATCAAATTTGACAAATCTTCTTTTTATTGACTTTCTTTGACGCAGTTTTGATACATAAGGCCCTTGACATTTGCCTACTGGACATGAGCAACTATTATGCATTATAATCACTGACGCTGTCTACAGTGGATACATGCGTGTTCAGATTCTGATATTCTCCATGTGTTTGAGTCTGTTTATACCAGGACATCTAGATCTAGTCATAGACATTTAGTATCTAGACACTGCAGTGGATGTAAACGGATGGTTTCCGACCATATTGAATGCAATTCATCACATCAAGCACAGCGTAACAGTGATTTTGAGAGATTCTCCAATCCAATCGTTGTGAGTCACTTACCTCCATGTCTCCCAGACTCTAATAAGCCCATATTAAGAGGTAAATGGAGCATTTGGCCAGTTGCCCTCAGTCCAAATGTGTAATTTTGCTTCAGATTACAACTCATCAGCGACTGAGAATTACTCTCCCGACGAGTTTTACTGTGAACCCGGACCCGTAATTCCCATTTTAAAGTAACTACCTCAAGGCAGGAGATGAGAGGAGCGCTCAACGTTGCCTCAGAAAATGTTTTGTGATGTGATGTTGTATGGTCCAGGGACCGTGTTGCGTAAAACGAGTTCAAAGCAGCTCGAACGCTGTAGCCAGCAGCACGCTTTCGTTTCCTCTCGCCGACACGCATCTGATTTCTTCCCGAACAATTTCATGTTAACAAAAGCTTATCGTACATCCTATACATGGCGAATTTCAAAAGACCCTGCGGAGGGTGACAGGCAGCCACTGAAATTACTCATTTTGTGAGCCAGGCAAGCAACATCTTTTTTTCCTCCCCCCGAGGGGAAGCATGAATACTTGTGCAAACCCCTGAATCTAAATCATAGATGCCCAGAAAGGTATTAAATATTAATCACACAAAGGTGGTCAGAGGACAGAGTGAATAGAGGTAAATATTAGATGAAGATGGATTACTTCATCTCTCCCTTAGCTACAGGAAGGATTTTATTTTAAAAAAAAACAAGGTTGTAGTTTGGTTAGGGCTGTGAAATAAATTGTAGTTATCACATTCAGTTGTTTACAAGGAAAGAAAACAAAAATGTCTCATTCACATTGAGATGACAAATTATGCAAAATAAAATGATAAATACTGTAAAATGTTACATTTCACCTGCAAATCAAATTAACAATTTAGATAATTTAACTTAATCTCACATTTGCTCTTATTTCTTTTTAACTGGTAAAGTAAAAAATATTAAATGTAGAATTTAAAAAAAAAAATTATGTATTATATTATATATTTTAAATATATTATGATATAATATATTATATAATATATATTTAAATAAAATAAAAGGAAATTAAAATTAAAAAGTAAGTTAGCAATTGTCTTTTATTTATAAAATGATCTGATTCCTTTCTCATTCATAAAGTAAAAAATATAAAATACAGGATTTTAAGTAAATACAGATTATATTTTGTAATATGTTTTATAATATACATTTAAATACAGGGAATTATAAATAAGAAATTAACAAATAATTTAAAAGATCCTGCTCTTTATGGACTTTTCTAATTTCCTCTAATTAATATAGGGAAATATAATATAATATAATATAATATAATATAATATAATATAATATAATATAATATAATATAATCACAATTTTTTTTCCCTGTAAAAAATATAAAACATTCAGAAAATTAAATAAAAATGTAAATATCTAAGTATAGAGAATTTAAAAAAAAGTATAGGTTTTCTGCACTTGGACTGTAATGCCCTTCATACCATTCAATCATGTTTTTAAGATGAGTGTATGTTGCTCATGGGTGATATTTTTGTACTCTTTGAGCTTTGAGATGTGCTGGAAAAGCACAAAATGTTCCTACCTGACAGATACTACCTGAATAGGTGTCCAGAGAAATCACTCTTGTCACAGAGTTCACAGAGTTCTGAGCTCCTTTAAAATATCTGATATTAAATCAAAAATATGTGCCACTCCCTTGTCCATCAGTGCATTGGCTGACCTGGTTAAGAGAGTGGGAGTCCAACAATCAGAGACCACTAAAGAAAACGGTAGCACTTTATTTTGCATTCTGTTTCCCATGTACATACTACAGTACGCAACTGTTTTAATAATTTTAATAACTGGGAAAAACTAGGTACTAAACCCGAACCTACCCCTAAACCTAACCTATGTAGTTACCTTATATTACTAAGTGCACATACTAAGTAAAGTCAAGTCTTGGTAAAGTCAAGACACTGACAGGTTATGATGTATTGGTTTATGTCAAGTTGTCATAAAGACAACTCAAACAATGACATTTGCATTCAAAATGTCATATTTGAGTGAATGACACTTAATGACAGTTTTCGTAAACATGCATAAAACCTTCATATTTATGAGGCATCATGTCATGATTATGAAGGTGTCATGTCAGTCTTATGCACACCCTTTCTTGTAAAGAACTTTATTTTAAGGTGACGTAGTTACATACTTACTCTAATAAGTTCTGAGTAATATTAATTAAATACATGTTACTATAGAGTTGCTGTTAGGGTTTGGTTTAATTACTTATAATTACACTGTAAAATTTATGTGGTTCAGATAACATAATAGTTTGAGTTTCTGATTATTAAATCAATCTCCTTCATTGTATTAACTCAATTTTTCAATTTCAATGAACTTAAAGTTTTAAGGCTACCAGGTTACTTCATTTTTTAAAGTTAAACCAACAATATTTTTTTACAGTGTATGCATAATTTACTGTTATTAGTTAGACAATACTAAGTAGTAAATGTAACTACGTCACCTTAAAATAAAATGATAATTTTTCCTTTTTTATTTTTTGGACCCCACTCATCTCCAATATTTTCATTAAAACCGTCCGGTCTCAGGGTGTTCCCGTATGTTTGTGATTTCCTTTCATCTTCCTTTTCCATTCGTTAAGTCAACTTCAGAGAGTGTGTGACAGATAAGGAGAAGGCGGGGAAAAGAGAACACAGAAGAGGGGAAGAAAAAAATCTCCCATTAATTTCTCAGCAGATTCATTGACAATGTGCCTCATGTGATGAAAAAGCAAGATGTTTCTCATAGTTTGATAATGCGTGCCGCGCTGAAATTGACTCGCTCAGCAATTGGCACCTCCCACGCCTGCGTGACGGATTAACTAGATAAGACCGAAGCAGCGCTGGGATTCCTGCTCCGATGTCGGCACACTGCGGCTATCAGATGCTATTCCGCACTGGGGCCAACAATGAGAGGACTCGGGAGCTTTTGTTTAAAATTCTTTCTTCATGCGATTTTTAGCCTTTCTATTTATAGGACAGAGAGGAAAGAGACAAAAAAAATGAGGGAGAAGAGGAGGAATTGGATGGGTACATAATAAACCAACAGGTTTTTAACTTTAATAGTGTGTGCTCTAGTCAAGTCACCTTTATTTATAGCGCTTTATACAATACATATCATTTCAAAGCAGCTTTACAGTGATAACAGGGAAATAATGCATTTCGGCTGTTGTCCAGATGAAGTCAAAGACCATCAATTATTAAATTAGTTCATTTAATCGATAAAGCAGCTCAGTTGAGTTCTCCCACATCAGGGTCAGTACAGTCAAATCATATTGTTGAATATTAAGTGCCTCCAATAAGCAAGCCCCCAAAGCTTTATTAAGTGACAGAACAGAAAGAGAAGAAAAAAAAACTTGAGAGAAACCAGGCTCATTTGAGGGGCCAGTTCTCCTCTGGCCTACGAACGGACACAGTATCATTATGATTCAGGATGCGTTACAAGTCAGAACTGGATTCGGTAGCATTAAAATATTCATCCCGTTCCCTTCTCTTGAGGATCGATTCATCATGCAGGTACGGAGCCGAAGCTGGCCATAGGGTACGTGTGGAGGATCCCTATTTGGCTCTGATTGTTCTTGAAGGGATAGGTCACTTAAAAATGAAAATTTTGTCATCATTTATTCACCCTCAAGTTGTTTCAAACCTGTATGATTTTCTTCTGTTAAACACAAAAGAAGATGTTTTGAAGAATGTCGGTAACCAACCCATTGACTTCCATAGTAGGAGAAAAATTGAAGCTACTGTGGAACTACTATGGAAGTCAATGGGTCCAAACAACCTGTATTTGGATTATTTTGTATGCTTTACCTTCTTTTGCCAGATTTAGTAGGCCAAGGTGACATGCAACTTTTTTATCAAGCTAAATGACAACCTAGTACTATTGGTTTTCCAAATAGTAATTAGACATCTAAAAATATCTTTATTTGTGCATTTCCTTAGTCCATATTTTACTTTGTCCAATGTTGCGGTTTTCTCTGCTCGCTTCTCAACGACGGGCGCTTCCTCTCAGCACAGGTTTTGTATCGTTGTAAAGCGCAGCCTTCAAACTTTGCGAATATTCATAGCGAATTCTCTATAGCATGAGTCGTGTGATTTCTAAACTCATACTGATGCAAACTGACACGAAGCATGCTCACATGACGCCTCAGACAAAGCACAATCCCGATATACACACAAACACTTAAAGTATTTCAAAAGATGGAGATGAAGAGTCACATCTGTCAATCCTAAACACTGACTGTGTGAGTGGTCTCTGCATGTTGGATAGGAAAAAGTGTTTTATTTAGTCAGGTCATGAAAGCTTGTTGTGACTGCCAGAACACTGACCTTGCTTCAATAAAGTGCTTTAAAATGTTTCATGAACGGCATTAAATCCTTACAATACTTTGCGAAAATATGCATGGCATTAATGTTAACAATTACGGGATTTTGCACCCTCTTAAGGTTTCTTGAACAGTAGATATTATAGAGTCTTCGGGGGAATAGTCCACTATAAATGCTTTTCTCCTCTTCTACCGGACCCCAGAGGTTTAATTAGGGACCGTTGCAATTTAATCCTCTTCTCTATGCTTTTCACTCTAAACCCCTGTATCCTGCTGCGCCTTTTCATCCGCAGCTTCTGCCGTAAAGTTACCAGAAATAACTTTTTTTTAAAAATATTTTTATATACTTTACTGCCTGCAAAATGAGCTTAAAACTTGGCTGCCTATTTAGTAGAAAAGAGAATATATATATATATATATATTTGAAATCTGTCTTCCCTTTTGCCAACTCCCATAATGCACTGGGCATCATCGTTCAAAGCCACTCCCACCAGTCGACAACCTCCCAACTGTTTTTACAATAAAACTGTTTAAAGCTACACTGTGTAACTCTTTTAGTTTACTCTTAGCTAAAAACACTTAGTTCTTTCAAAAATATATGTGCTCATTAATGTATATTTACTCCGTTCAAGTAATAAAGTATTCTCGTGAGTGTATAATATGCCATTGAAAATACATACGGGTAAGGGGTTCTAATGTCGGTCGCCATGTTGCCCCTCCATCTTGAAAGTACATTAGCCAAAGAGGGACATACCCATTAATTCAAGCTTCGCCTTTCGCATTTACGTTTGAGTTAACACTCATGGACGAGGTCGAACTGGAAGCCATGTTAATCTTGGACTACATTGGCCACCGTAGGAGTTAAAACGAAATCGTAATTGAAAGGAACAGAAATTAATATTCACTGAATGGTCATATACCTTTTCACCACTAGATGGGGTAAAAATCACACAGTGTAGCTTTAAAGAGTAGCACAAAGTACAATAAAATTTACAGTAATAAACCTACCCTTATTTTTTGTTAATAACCCTTTGTTGATCCGACTTACCTTGCGCAGGATACAAAAATGTGTGTCTGTAGTTTACATGAAAGCTCTGGAGCTGCTGACAAATAAATGTGAATTTCTCAGTCCAGGGTAACATGGAGAATGGATAAACATTGTTCATTTACATATGCTACCGACATTGTAACAGTTGAAAACTGGTTGAAAATTAGAGCAGTTAGCATAAAATTAGCGGGAAATTAGCATAAACAACTATATATCCAATATCTACCGATAAAATGTTATTAAATATCTTATAGCGGCCAATATAGCACTGATATCTTACATCTTTATTTATTTAGTTGGTATGAATGTTGTTCCAGGGCCAATAAAAGACCAAGAACACATCCTGATTGATTCAGGGACACCTTGCACATGGTAATTGGCTAAATCACATTGTCCCGCTGTAAACATATCATGTAACGTTTGTCATCATAACCAGCATTGCTCTGTTGGTTGCTTTCAGCCATGACAGTTGAAGACGAATAATGGCCTATTTGATCTCATTAAGCTTGGATTGTTGATTGTCCAGAGGCGCAAAGCATGTCAGATGAACGCTACTTTCATTCTATTGATTTTGAGGGAAAGTCCAATAAAAATGAGTGTTTTCCCACTTAACAACCGCAGTCGTTTTACCTCAGCAGAATGAAAAAGGGTTTGATATTTTTTTCACTTTCACAAACCCTTTTCTTGAAAGACTGTTAGATTTTTGCATTCGCCTCTAATGAGGATGGAAAGTGCTGATATGGCAGAAATACAGTGACATTTCTCTGTTCCAGAATAGTTTAAGACATCAGGTCTCTGAGAAGCGATCAAATGTTCATTTATATGTAATATATTCGGGAATGTCCTCTTAATTGTGTGCTGAACTTGGTCCCTAATAAGGGTGAAAAGAGGAATTCAGTATGATATAATAGACTTATCTAAAGGGCTACTCTGCAGGGCCTTTTATAATTAATAATCCATTTCAATAAAAAGAGATCAGTAGATATGTACAGTGTTCTGAAAGTACAATCGTTTAACAGTGTGGATATAATATGGTTATCTCCTTTATATTTGAAACGGTCATTGTAGTATTAAAATTAGACTGTAACTATTATTGAAATCCCTCATGGTATATAACAGCAAACAATGCCAAGTATTTGAAATCTCCAGCATATATATATATATATATATAGATGGTGCATATATATATATATATATATATATATATATATATATATATATATAAACAATGCCAAGTATTTGAAATCTCCAGCATATATATATATATGGCACAGGCTATCCTTAACTCAATTTGTTTGCTATCTACATGGCACAGCTGATTGGTCACTGTGGTATCATGCAGCCAATGAGCTTGCTGGAGGGTCTCTGAACCACACCTCCTTCTAAATTAACTCATCACTGATTTTGAGCTCATTTACATAAAAAGGAGGTGTGGTTGCACCAAAATTATATATTTTAATGTGCCACAGCTCTATTTTAGTGCATTTAGGGACTGGTTAAACTGCCTGAATAAGACTTTGGTTTTGGGGCTGGAATACCACATGTAAAACTGGCCTTATAGTTAGAACAACTTTAAATAGACCACACTTTTTTTGTTGTGACCTCTATGAAACCAATCTCTCACATTGTGATACTAGGAGGAATGCTCTTCTTCTGTGAGTGTTTGCTGACTGCGTTGAATATTTCATAGTTGTAAGTGTTGTTTGCCAGCCAGTTGAATAAATGTGTCCATAGACACATGCTCCAAAGTATCGCTCTGCCCTAATTGATCACATTCGCATGCCTGCTTGGATGCTGTTCAAAAGGAATGCGACAAGCAGTGGCAAATCTGGGGCATATTAACAGGCAAATACATTTTCACTCAAGACACCCCCTCAGTATTCTCCCACTCTCTGTAACCAATCCTTTTTTTTATTTCCAAAGATATCTGATTCACAAAGGATTTGCAATGTTACTTTTGGTTTGATGATGTCTTTAATGTAGCATCCAAGGACGTTACGGTGATAAAAATAAAACGGCAACCGCGGTGTGGGGAAAACATAATAGACAATCAGGGCATTCGGTGTTCCAGTTGTTGATTTAATCTCATGCTGTTTTCACACTTAGCGTGTTTGCCGGAGTCTTAATCTGAATTAGATTGCCGTACGTCCCACCACCCCCGTTGATATGCTTTCACTTATATTGTTTGCAAAATGCGGCGAGGACCACATGAAGTTGTCAGGTCAGGTCACATAACTTGAGAAATAAAATTTGAATTTGTTTTGTTTTTTGCTGTTACTTCCAAATATATAAGTATATATTTACATATTTACAGACAGGCCTGTAATTCTGAATACTCAGTTCTGATTGGCTGGAACTTTGATGAGCAATACATTCATTTAACACCGAAGCACAAACAGAAATGCATTCAGGAGCACATAAACTTCATCAAAGCTTCCACATGACTTTTATTGATAAAATAACTTTGCTGCTACTGAATCGCTACATTATATTACTTAGCTAGGAGGTTGTAACATCAGTGTTTTTGATGTAAATCAACTCATTGCTGAACAGATACAGGTAATTTACACATGCACACACACCTCTCTCTCTCGCTCGCTCGATTCATTAAGGCTAATTCTTTCAAATAAATGTTAATTTAATCAAATAAAGGTAACGTTACCACACTACATTATCTCTTTGTTTGATTTAAAGCAGGCAGAATGCTAGATATAAGTTGTAGAGTCGTGGTTGACAAAAATAACCACCATTTTAACCATTCTAGTCAAACTTAGCACTGCAAACGCCAATGACAGCTTTAACTTGCCAATACTGGAAAATGACCATGGAATAAACAGGACAATCTATGGCGAGCTGTGCATTAAACGATTAAAATAGTTTAATAACAACTTTACCAATAACACCAATAAAATATATAGATATATATTTTTTTTTTAAATATTATATATATATATATATATATATATATAATAAAATACATATTTTTTATTTTTATATATTTTATATATATATATATATATTTTTTTTTGTATATATTTATATATATATATATATATATATATATTCAGCTGTTAAGATAGATATATTTTAGTCCTGGGCCACTTGGTGTCTAATGTAAAATCTGGGCTCTAAAGAAACTTGGTCAAGACCTAAATGAGTCTAAAAAGTAAATGCAGAAATGCCTTGAATAGGTTTAAATGTAATTTGATGGAAGGTCCACAAAAATAGCACATTTTACTTTGGTTTTATTAAAAAAGATTCCAAAACTAAGCGATCAGGATCTGTTGGCTAGTATAAATCCTGTAATTTTATAATTTGTTCAGTTTGTTGTTTGGTAACATTCTGTCTGCTCATTCTAGCTAGCTAGAAGATGAATTATTAGCCTGTTGTCTTTGCTTCTGTCGGCAGCTTTTCAGTTTACAAGGATGGTTTAACTGGGCTTTATCATCTCCATTACCGGAGTCATGAAAGGTTGTCAATGTTCTCTTAAGGATAAAGTCGAAAATGAGCAGCTAATTTTCACAGTTTGACTTTTGTGTCTTTAATAAGGCAGGCTTAAAAACGCATCTGTTGTTCAATTAAAGGCAGAATTCAAAGGGCTTTTTGAAGTGAGAAAGCTTAGTAATTCATTTATGTTCCCTGTTATTAAGTATTTACTTTCTTGTGTTTAAATTGTGTATTACAACATCATTCAGATTCCCTCAGACATCAAATCTCTGTTCATTTTAGAGGAGCTGGGAACGTCAAACCCAACTCTCAGAGCTGTTAAGCTTCGTTTAAGAACGTTTGAGATTTTTCTGACGCCTCTCATCCTCACGTTCAGCCCTGGATCTTTCTGGATTGGTGTCCTGCTGAACTCAGAGGGGCTCTGGTGATATTTGGCAGTTCTTCAAGTGTGTGAGGGTAACAGCAAGACATTTTGAGTATAATAATCTGCACAGATAAGATCAGGGCTTAATACAGGCATTAACCTAATGCCAAAAGCATCCAACTTGAGACTTTTCATTGAATCTGGGCAGAGTCCCGTTGTTTTCATCACGTCTTTTGTTTTTATGCCCAGCTCAGAGCATTAGAAAAGAGGAGATATTGAGCTAATGAAGTGATTGAAAGGCTAGGGGATTGAAATGAATCCAGTTGTCAAATGTGCGCCGTACTCATGACTCACAGCAGGTGGTTTCCTGAGAAAGAGTCGAGATGTCTTTGATTAAGGGATTTTGGTGACAGAGTGAAGAAAATCATTGGCATTGTGATGATCCCAATCTATCAAATGAGATCTTGAAGTCACGTAAGGTAAACTACCATTCCAAAGTTTTGTTTGGGTCGGTAAGATCTTGTTTTTTTTTTTATCAAATATTTTTTGATCACCCTCATGTTGATCCAATCCTATTTGACTTTTCTGTGGAACATATAAGAGGATATTTTGAGGAATGTCTAACCAACATCTTCACATCTTCACTCTAAAAAATGCTGGGTTGTTTAACCCAATTTTGGGTAAAATATGGACAAACCCAGCCATTGGGTTAAAAAATTTAATTTAAAAATGTAACCCAATGGCAGGATTTGTCCATATTTTACCCAAAATTGGGTTAAAACAACCCAGCATTTTTTAGAGTGTTGTTTTGTGTTCAGCAAAAAAATCTAAATGATCTCATCATTTGTCAGTGATGCATTTACATCATTTACCTTTGTCCTAAAACATTTCTTCCTCAAAAGTTCCAAAAAAATGTCTTCCCTAAGGAAGTGTAATCATTAAGAGCATTCAGATCTGTAAAATAACTTACAATTGACCAAATATCTAAATAGCAATACATTTCAAAAAATGAAAATAACTTTTATTCATATCCAGTGAAGGTCAGATATCAATTCTTACCCTCTCTTCCTGTCAAAAAAAGTAATTTAGAATTTCCGAAACTTGTATTTTCTTTTGTGGCTGACATTTAATTATTTAGAGAAAAAGTTTCAAAATTACTTATAAAGGGAATGAATAGTTATTTACATCCTGCGGTGGAGATTTGACAGTCTGTCTCACTCTCTCTCCTTCTGTTGGTGCGGTTTGTGTCAGTTTGACTGTGTACACAAGCATATGAGATTGTGCCGGATGTATCCATGTAATATTTAAAACCGTTTCCACAATATCCAACAAAAGATACATTATCACTCTGCTCTGGAAACAAACAGCTTCATCTCGCACTGCCACAAAACACATCTCATGAAATTTTGCACTATCCTCAGCTTGTCTCACTGCAATATTGCCCTTTGCTGAGACCTTCCATGAATACTGCATTCCTGTCATCTCCCAAGCATCCAAAATGAGATTGAGTCAATGATGAGATTCATCATTAGCATTTTCATATGGAGTAAAAGGCTACGTTTCCCCCCGAGGCCCTGTTGCACATGGAAAAGTAAAACACTGCCAACCTGACAGTGAAAACAGCACCTATCACGCGAGCGCTCTGATCAGAACATGCAAATAATCCTGTTCTTTCATAATTAACTACTCCGAATAAGCTTTTCCAGATGTCCTATGAAATTATTTAGTAGCTTGACGTTATAAGAGAACCCAGTACATTCCCAATCTGAGTGGAGATGTTCCCATTGACACGAATAGTTTTCCATGACCTGAATCGGTTTACGAGGTTGATATATATTTAATATTGCTCTTTTCTATTTTCTCATTTTTGAGTGTTTGTGGATATTTTTGGTCCACATGAGGAAAATGAAGATATTTTGAAGAGTGTTGGTTACCAAACAGCCATTGACTTGCTTTCGCCAAGCTTACGATTAAATTTCATATTTGTAATCGCCAATGAAATCTGACAGCAACTGTCTCATAAATCTTTTTTAAAGGGGTGGTAAAATGCCATTTTCACAAGATAACATACATCTCTGATGTCTGATGAGTGTGTTTGTGAAGTTTTAGCACAAAATACCCCACAGATATTTTTATATAGCATGTTAAAGTTTGCAAAAACGCACCATTTTGTGTCTGGCCCTTTAAATGCAAATGAGCTGCTGCAGAGGGCGGAGTTTCAAGAACTCATGTGCTGCGATTTCCTCACACAGACACACTTTACTTTTTTGTTTGATACTTTTTTGTTGCACTATTAAATAATTTGTCATTAATAGTTTCTCAATGCTTAATCTATATTTAATAGCAGCTCTTTGTATATAATAGATCATCACTGCCTTGTGCATAATTGCAGGTATGACTGATGATTGGTCTTATTAAGCTGTTTTAGCAATCACGGTTTGTTCACTATGATAGGTGGAAAATCGTTTCCTTGAGGTAAATGGTTGTTGCTTCCAATTTCTAGTTGAACTGAAGCCAGGTTGAAGAATGAGATACAATAAAACAAACACTGAGAACAGCAAAGCATAACGACACGCTAGATATCAGTTTAATAGCAGCATGCTACTTAATCAATATTTGTTGTTTCTTCAATTGTGCAGCCTCAGATGTTCACACAACTAATTGATTCTGGCAAAGGGTTGTCACACAATGGATGACCTTATTTTAAGTCTGTAGATTGTATTGCAAAACTTGTACTGCACAGATTACATGGTTGGGGTATATGGATGCATTTTATCTATTATTAAAAACCCAAACTTTGGGGTCAGTGACATGACACACTCTATATATTTACTCTGTCCCTGCCATTGATAGAATCTTCCATCATTTATGACACAACTCTTCCCCGCCATTGACAGAATTTTCCGGAAATCCCTGTTTTCACTTTTTAAATGGTGGGGGCGCTGTTACGCATTTTCTGAAATAGTATAGAATCTCCGGATCAAAATACACAGGTGAAGAAGAAATAAGCGATTGAAACATTGCTTACGCACATGTAAGCTAACGTAATCATCAGACATTAAACATAAAATGTAAAACATTAAAGCGTTTAAATCGAAATTAATTTAGTAATTGATTTATTTGTAATAATAAATATTCAATATACATTGAAACATTCATTTAAATACTTTATTTTTGTAAATGTGTACACACATTTATTAAGATCACTTATAGTACTTTACAGCATCACATGACGTTTTAGATATATTAAATGTAATACTTTCTTTAAAATATTATTAACATTTAATAAAAAAACATATGAAACCAACATAAATATAAAGAGTACATATCTAACAAGTTCTTATGGGAGTTTTTTTCTTGAAACACAACGGCTTTATTCTTGATATTTAATGAGTTTATTCTCAAGATTGTATTTTGACTTTTTTCTCGAAATCTAGCATGTTTTTTTCTCGAAACACACCGACTTTTTTCTCGAAATTTAACGAGTTTTTCTCAAAACACAACGACTTTATTCTGGATATTTAATGAGTTTATACTCAAGATTGTATTTTGACTTTTTTCTCGAAATCTAGCATGTTTTTTTCTCGAAACACACCGACTTTATTCTCGATATTTAATGAGTTTATGTTCAAGATTGTATTTCGACCTTTTTCTCGAAATTTAACAAGTTTTTTTCTTGAAACACAACACCTTTTTTCTCGAAATTTAACAATTTTTTTCTCGAAACACAACGACTTTATTCTCGATATTTAATGAGTTTATTTCTTTAGTTTAAGTTTTAGTCATTTTGTTGTGCTTTTGTCGTTTTTATTAGTTGTGTTTTTCTATACATTTCTATTAGGCTAGCTTTAATCCACTTTTATTTCAGTTAAAAAGTTTTATTTTAATTTAGTTAACAATAACAACACTGATTACCCAGGAAACCCTAGCAACTACATAGCAAAACAAGCAATCGCTCTGAACTCCGTATACTTATACGTAGCAATATAATGATGTTCAATACAGAACTGAATAGGCCTCCGAGAGAAACACCGTTTCGCGTTTTCAACCCATGTTAACGATCAATCCTTCATGTTTATGTGTGTTACCTGAATATGCAATTAGAGAACTTGAAAGACGTGCGCAAGTTTTATCGTCAGGTTCAGAGCCGACAAACAAGAGAAGCATTTCTGTCAGGCAACACATAAAATGCAGCCTCAGGTCACTGACATCTACAGCTAATGTTCCTCGCCTGTATGAAATGTGCCTCCATTCAGCTACACAAACCCCCTCCAGCGGCATATAAGGCTCCAGTATGCATCATTGTTCTTAGATGACAGTTTTAATCAAGGTGACAAGTCTTTGTGTGGTTTCATTAATGGCTGACAGCCGCAGTGCTGTGGCAGATGAGGGAAAACGCAATGTGCTTCACGGACTATTTCCTTTGCCCCAAAAGCAGAGCGCCATCTGAGGATTACAACCTGTCACACAAAGACAATTACACTTCAAAAACACTTTATGAGCATAACCGCTAAAGACGAACGGAGGAGTGGCACTTAAGGTACCCGAAACCTTCTGAGTCTGCCTGTGCGTTGCACCAGAGTGTTTAAGTCTTAGTGTTAGAAGCGTCTTTAAGGGGTTTATGTCAAAATAGTATATTTTACTGTGATGGCAGGGAGTGAAGATACAGCACAATCCCTCTGGGACACTACAAGCGCTACAGCAAATAGAATAAAACCATTTTCAACTATGTTTAAATCTAGAGTTTTAAACAGTGTAACATCCCGTGTCATTGCTTCACCTGTTAATGACGTCATAGAGTATGCGCGATACCTCCGATTTCCACTTTTACTGCCATAGAAACCATGGGAACTCAAAAGACGCTTTCATATATTATGGGTTTTATGTGACAGGTTAGCAAGCGTTTGTATACTCTGTACATAAACTGGTCCATATCGCAGTTTGATTAAGTGAACGGCCCTACTTTTAATTTATTTATCCAATGACTTTATACAGTAAATTCCATTTTTATGATTCCACAGTTCTGTCCGCTTGTGCACTGTAGAAATCATAAGGCCCTAATTGTGTAATAAATGTTAGGTTTTGCTGAGAGGAGGGTTGGGACTGAGTCACAGATGCTAGTGGTCATCATTTTAGTGGAGTCCTGGCTGTGCCACATAACACCTGGACCTCAAGGACAAACGGTGCACAGGTTGGATCAAGGTACGAGCTCAGCAATGGTGCTTGATTTATGGCTGGATAATGAAGATTATAAAAAGAAAATGTTCTATATATAATAATGAATTGTGCACAATAAGACAAGGACATAAAACATGATCAGGTCAACAGTTTTATTTACATTTACTAATGTGTTAAAATCAAAAGCTGTATATTTTAAACATTCGTTAATGCAATGTGAACTAACATGACGGACTGTATTTTAGGAACATTAACAAAGATTAATAAATACTGTAACAAATGTATTGTTCATTAGTTTATGTTAGTTAAATTAATTTTTGATATGTTTTACCTTACCTCAAGGGCATCCAAGATGTAGGTGTCTTTGTTTCCACAGTATTTTTAATTTTGATATTTTTAGGTCAAACCGTTGTCAGTCAGTCATATAATGGAGGTCTATGGTCACCACCTCAAAGAGCATGCACAGAGAAGTCCAAATTAAACATGATTTAATAACTCGTAAATGTAAGTACACATTGATGGCCTAAGACAAGAAACGAGCGATTTGTGTGAGAAAACAAACAGTATTTATATGGTTTTACCTCTTATAACCACAGCCACGTCCAAGTGATCTGAGGCCGCGGGCACATCGGCTGTGGTTACATGAGGTTAAAACCATATAAATACTGTTTGTTTTCTCACACAAACCCCTCGTTTCGTGTCTTAGGCCACCAACTTACATTTTACGAGTCATTAAATCATGTTTAATTTGGAATTTGAGGTGGACCCCATATACCTCCATTATATGACTGACAGACAAGAACGGTTTGACCTAAAAATATCAAAATTGAAAATACTGTGGAATCAAAGACACTTACATCTTGGATGCCCTTGAGGTAAGATAAAACGTCAAAAATTAATTTCAAAGTGAACTATCCCTTTAATACATTAACCAATGTTAACATTGTGAACCAAAATGTTTAATATTGATATACTAATTGATGTGATTGATTGGTTAATCAGCACATCATGTTATTAAAAGTATTACAATTTTGAATTGACTGACAGCCCTCAAAACATGATATATATGTGTATTAAGCATACGCATTGCTCACTGCTCCTCTCTTTGGTCCCTTTGAAATAAGAAATGACTTGATTACTAGTTGACGTGTCCTTGCCTTGGTTGAAATTACATTTTTGCTTTTGGCATAAAAGATTTGCCACCACTTTTCACAGAGAACAGAATTTTTATCTTAACAACCCAATTACAACACAAACTTGTTTTGGTCCGTCTTTTCAGCGCATAGAAAAATATTTTCAATTCAGCTAAAGGCAACCGCTTCTGACCTTGTAAAAACTGATTTTCTTTCTGACACATGTTTCTTGATGTTTCTGTTTCTGCACTATCATATAAATGCTTTAGCAATAGGTTCGACAGCAGTGCTTCTTTCAAATCACTATACACAGCTCTTTCCCCATTTTTTCCCCCCTTAAAGTTAGGTAATCTAATTTGAATGCAAATGTGCCGGCAGTAGGCGAGAAGGAACGCGCCTTTAAAATATCAATATTTATTGCATCTATTTAAACCCCTGGGTTGGTATAACGCAGGATATTTAAAATGCGTCCATGGCATCTGTTTGAATTGTAACCGCGGATTATATTAAATGCACTAGTTACGTATTCAAACTCTCAAAGCCTTCAAAAAAGACATTAACACCACCAGTCAAGAGCAGATCGTTGTGTATTAACCACATGAAAGCATTTTCTGTCGTTCTAATGCTATGCAAACACCCTGTCCTGGGTGAAAATTGTCTCTGCACCCACTCGTGTCCTCCGGGACGTGTAATGGGAACGAATTGTGCCCTCTTATTTTTCCCTAATGTAAAGAAAGGCGTGCGCGGCTCTCAAAGGAGAACGCCAATGGTTCTCTGATCCTTAAAGGCAATTCTGAACCTCAATCTCAGTGTTTGGCATCTGGAAGGTTTATGATTTAGCAATACTTGATTGTCAGAGGATACATGTACAGTAATAGCAGAATGACAACCATGAATGTATTATATTCTCTGTGTTGAGTCGTGCATATATTACTGTGATGGGCTGCAGAATATTGAGATTATAATACAGAGTATTCACTTTGGCAGTTTTTTTTTAATAATTTACTTTTTACTTTTTATAATTTGGTGCATAAGATTTGAAATCTCAATCAGCTGTTGCGAAAATGACAGAAATATTACTCTTGAACAACAATTGATTGTGAGTTTTCACAATTGGATCGTGAATTAAAGGGATAGTTCACCCAAAAATGAAAATTAAGTCATTAATTACTCACCCCCATGCTGTACCAACCCCGTAATATACTGATCGTTTTCAATACTCGTAATTCCAACTCTTGACTCGCAGTGGTTTTGACAAAAACAAGATGATTTTTAAACTACCGAGGACGTGGTAGCTCGTACCAAAGGTACGTCACGAAGAACCGCAAACATCCAATAGGAAAATTCAACTGCAGTAGCCACTGTTCAACCTGAAGAGGGCAGCACTAAGACTTACACCTTTAATTGTAGAAATAAAACACTTTATTCGCAAATGTCAAAAAAGTTACTTGAATCAATGATCAGCATTAAAAAAGTAAATTCTGTAAAAAAAAAAAAACCCCTGTAAATTCTTACAGTACATTAACGAAAAAAAAAGTTGGTTTAGGGTTTAGTTACCGTTTAAATTCAAGTTTTTTTTACTGAAATTAAAAGTACAGAAATACTACTTTTACTTAGTAAATGAAAAAGTGAAATATGAATGTTACTCTTCTAGAGACTACTTTATGAGAAATCTGGTGCTCAAATGAGACTATTTTTAAACAATGTATTGTAAAAAAGTGTCCAAAACTTTACTATTTACTAGTTAATTTCTAGTATTTTGTTTTTACTTCAATTAAAATGCAGAAATACTACGTTTAATTATAAATACAAAATGTGCGATTTGAATATTAATAAAAAACTTGTTTCTATTTCACTGGAAAATTGCTTTTACGTTTTTATTAATTGTCGCTGAAATTAAAAGTACATTTGATAAACAGCATTTTACTCTTTATAAAGTAGAGAGCTCATTTACACTCCCATTTATTTGTTGCTGAAATTTTAACTGCTTATATTTGAATACTAATCTGATATAAATGCATATTTTTTGCCAGCAACATTATACTATAATCTTTCAGATTAAATGAAACTGGCAAAGATCCTTGAACCGTTATTTCACATGTCTTTGAACTGAACGCTGTGGCATTTTCAGGCCCGATACAAATGAATACTGCCAGCATGCTCTGCTTAATGCAGTATGATGTGGCAGAGATTCATTTATAGCACGGAAGCCCCTCTCCTCCGGTCCAAACGTGTCTTTCTACAGCAATTAACTGCGGAAAGGTTGATCTTAGACGTGAGCTTGCAGAGATATGTCTTTGTCTACGCTACAAACCCACTGCTCTTGTCTTCAAAGGAAGGAGGCATCCTCCCCCAGGCAACACTGCGAGTTATATACCGATAAACTTTGTAACTTCACCTGCAAAAGTTTTAAATGGAGTTTTACTGTAATTACTGCTCCAGTGATTTTGGTAGCTAGAAATGAGCTGTGGATTCATTGCCAGGCTCTGATTCCTATTAAAGAGCAAACTTTAACCTTTCATCGCTCATTTCCATAATTCATATTGACCTTTTATGTAACAAGAAGGGATTCAAACTTAGCCTTGCTTTCTCAGGAAGTGTCATAAATGTAACTTATAAATGATTGGATGCACTCTACAATTGATTCATAGAAGTAACATGAGAAGAAAAGGGAAGACTTTATTATACTGTACAGTTCCGTTTAGAGCTTGAGCGGTGAGAGATGACAGACGCAACATGTGAGGAACTGAGAAAAATGACTTTAAAGATTTTTAGTTGTCCCGCCAAATTAATTATAGGTAGGACACTGGAAACCTGGCAATTAGACGTTTTAGTAATGAAAATAATCTACATAAAAATCTCAAACTTCACTTTTGACCACTTTAAAGTTACTGTACTCTGCACTCTCAGAAAAAAAAAGGTACAAAAGCTGTCACTGGAGCTGTACCTTTTCAAAAGGTAAACTTTTGTCCATTTCATGAGCTAATATGTCAATTTTAGGTGGTAATATGTCAATTTTATGTGTTAATATGTACATTTTAGGTGCTAATATGTACATTTTAAGTGCTAATATGTCCATTTCATGAGCTAATATGTCCATTTTAGGTGTTAATATGTACATTTTAGGTGATATGTACATTTTAGGTGCTAATATGTCCATTTCATGAGCTAATATGTACATTTCAGGTGCTAATATGTACATTTTAGGTGCTAATATGTACCACTAAGGTATCAATATGTAGCCTTTGGATACAAAAGTGTACCTTTTGAAAAGGTACAGCCCCAGTGACAGCTTTTGTACCTTTTTTTTCTGAGAGTATACCTTTGTATTGTCTGCAAAAAGCGGGTCATGCAATGGCAAAAGGCAGTAACTTCCTCATTATCAATAGTTGGTTGCTGATCACCATTAAGAAAATCATGACACCTGTATAAAATCTAGTGAGCATGGCATTTATTTTGTATGATGTATAATTACTTAGCCATCTCCTGTGCTTTGGTTGCATTCTGATGACATTATTAATACATTAGACATGACAAAATACCTCCATAGAGTATCATCAATTGGTAGGCCTACCGAGTGGCATAAGACTCCCGGACATTAGACTGGCTTAGCGGTGGATCTGAAAGACGCATACTTTCACATTCAGATAGCCCCTCATCACAGGCGCTTCCTGAGATTCGTGTTCGAATGTGTCACACTCCTTATACGTTCACGAAAAGCAGGCCCATTAACGCAGTGTGCATTCTGGACTACAGACGACTAATGGATTTATAGCACAACCTTCTGTGTTCTCCGTCTTTTCAGTATGCGGTGGTTTCAGCTGTGTGTGTGACTGTGTGTGAACTTGGCTCGTCCCGCGGATTTTTTATGCTGTGATTGTTTACAACCCGCTTGTAACAGCTGGTCTGATGTTGTATGCACCAATATAGGCGACCCTTGTTGCTTCATTATGTTGTATTTGTATGCACCAATATACCCTTTTTGCATCAGACTCAATTGACTCAAGATACTTATCACCATGATAAAGGAGGTCTAGAATGTGCCATAAGTATCAATAACTCATTTTCAACCAAAAACGTTACTTTTGCCTTTGCACGGCAGCTCTGTGGCCAGTGGTTTCCCAAAGTTACGAGCCACTCAGCACTTTCACCGGCCACAGTTTTGACAATGATACAGTACCATGGGTAAAAACTGCCATGTAGATTTTTTTTTATATATTATCTCATAATTTGGCAGCAGGTGTATTAGGCTGCTGTCACTTAAAGGGATAGTTCACTTTGAAGTCAATTTTTGATATGTTTTAGTTTACCTCCTCAAGGGCATCAAAGATGTGTCTTTGTCTTAAGTATCCCTTTAATGCCAAGCCCTGGTTCCGGTCCTTGATTATGATAGATTGAGCCTCGAAGCCGTTGTATATTACTCTACAAACATACACCTTATACACCAATTTTTTGATGGACTAACCATTTTATAAAAGCAATGAACCTGTTAAGTCATGGTTTACAGTGAAATGTGCATAAATATATGACATCAAATATAAATATGCATTTACGTCAATTTAATTACATTTTAATTAACAGTCATTAAATTTTAACTTGAATACAACATGCATGCAAACTGAATACAACTAAAACCATCATGAAGACAAAGAAGTAGATTAGTACAGGGCCCCTAAAGGGACATGAAGATTAAAATGGGTGGAAAAAACGTATATTTACCGGTAAATGCTTTTACATCCCAAGAAACTATACTTTTGCGCACGAAGAAAAAGTTTCTGTGGGGAATTTGTGAGAGAAGGCAAAAGCATTGACATTTTTCTTTCCCTCATCCCATATCAAATTCTTTTCCATCAATCACTATGTCCCTTTTGTGGCTCTGTACATTTATAAGATCTAGACACATTTTAAAATATATTTTTAAAAGATTTTTCCATTATCTTTGATATTTTTGTTTGTCATTTGCTCATGCATTACTAATCTGCATGCTGCAAAAAAATATTGTTTGTCAACTTTAACGCATTAACTAACATTTACGAGTTAAACCTCATCGCCTACCTTTTGAAACAGTGCGTTTATGGTATTTAAAGAGGCGGCTCACTGGATTTAGGAACTCAGCACAATGACGAAGCGGAAAACCATGTTAACTGACTTTTATGCGTATTAGCATAGAACTTTTTTGTGCTAATTATCTCGACTCTGACTGAAGTCGTTTGGTATAACGTACACATACAGTGTTTTGTACAGATGTGAGTGTATCTCTTCCCACAGATGCTTTTGTTCGGGTTTCAACCCTTTCATCGCATGCACAGTGTGGTATGCATTTGTGTCGGCTTATGCACGTCGCACCGCTAATGGCTGCCACGGTGTGCGTGTGAAGCACAAAAGCCCTCGCTCCCACGCTCAGCACACTTTTTGTGCGACACTGGCTGTGCTCGTGTCTGAGGGAAAAGGTGAGATTGTTCTGCCGTGTGATAGCAAACCCAGGCTTACTTCTGCCAAAATATTGAAAGGCTGTTTAAAATCAACAGTAAACAGTGGAAAAGAAAATTTGGCTTCAGCGTGGGATTTATTTTCAACATGAACTTGGCACTGATTGCGTTAATATTTAAAATACTGCCTGATGTCTTTTAACTGCAATATGTGTGACATGAAGGGAAACTTTTGCTCGTTAAAAAAAAAGTTGTTTAGTCTAAAAATCTGAGCTGAATTAAACTTTGCATTTAGAGGTTTAATTAGGCAAAACACCAAAAATACATTTTCTGTATGAGATGGACTCTATGGACACCATATCGGTTATCGGACAAGTTTTCTTTTTATTATTTTTATTTTTGTTTGATATTTGGCAATTAATTGTAATAAATTGATAGAATATGGAATCTAGAAAAATGTCAAAAAGATATGTAGATATGATATGTATATCTAAGACCATAGATTTATTTTGTGGTGTAAAATTCTAGCCATTATAGAAAATATTTAAGTGATAAAATTTTTAAATATTTTAAAATGTTAAAATATTTTAAAATAAAATATTTAACTGTTATTGCTGTTCTCCAAAAAGTTTTTCTATGCATCTTTAAATTAATATGTCGCATTTGTTTTTATTTTGTTTTTTTGTTTTTTTTGTTTTTGTTTGTTTGTTTTTTTAAGAATTATAAGCTTTTGGGTACACTTGGTAACGGAATTATTAATTAAATAATTATGATGAATGTCTTTATAAAACTCTGCTTACTTTCTTCACAGTATAAATAGGTCTTCAGATGGGGCCATCATATCAAGGCCATATTTGATTATTTTTGTCGATATTAGGCGATTTTTGTTTAGATAATATGACATTTAATTGTTTGTTTTTTAAACAGCTAAGAAAATATGACATTAGAATTGTTGTGGTGTGTTTTATATTTTGAATTTGAATAGTTTTCCATGATCAACAAGTTACGACAACATATTTTTACATTGCTCTAACTCATCAAATTAAGTTCACACATTTTCATCTTTTTTAAAAAAGTTTTACAAGATTCAACTCATTTTTTTAAGTCAGTTTGATTTGTCATTTAAGTTGAAATGACTTAAGTTGATTTTACTTAAGAATTTAAGGCAGCAACTTTTTTTTTTTTTACAATGCACAGATTGTGGTTCATTCAAGTGTGTCCGTCTGACTTTCTACTGAATTGAATTCGCTTTTGTAGTATGCACACTACAGCTGCTGAATTAAATGTCAGCACTGAACTCACAGCTGGCACAATCTGCTAATTTATGTTGCCTTTTAAGCTTGATGGGAAAATGATCAAAACTTGTAATATTAATCATCCAGAATTCTTCCATTAAATGAGGCACTGCCATTTTCCTTTTTAATTACTATAAACCATGAAACATAAAATTTGTCGTTTAGTTTCTTCACAGTCTTATTTTGAATTCGAAAACAGACTTAAAGAAACAACTCGATTTCACACTCCACTGTTGAGTGATATGAGATATGGATCATGTTGTTGCTGATTATTTTATGATATTAGATACATTCCTGCTGACAAAAGACAAGACGCCACAAGCGCTGATAAATTGTTTCAGATTGTGATTGTTGTACTACCTCTGTCGCCCACGGCGTGACTAATGCAACCGCAAACTCCTAATGCCTCGGGCAGATTTGACAGGGAGCTTTAAATGAGCTTCCTACCAGACGTGGCCGCTGACCTATACAGAGTTGTATGATTCTGTGTCACGGCCTGTCTGAATATTTTATGAGAGGCAGGACGCCTGGAGCGTGGCGGATTCAGAGGTGAATTACATGGCGACGATAATGCGTGTTTGTTTATGAACCTCAGATGAACTAGTTGACTCATCACCTTCACAAAACTGATTGCCTAAATAGTGAGCTGCTTTTAACCTCGCATCAAGAATGATAACCGTAATGATAAGTATAATGATAACTATATTTGTGTCCACACCAACAGTTTATTATAAGTGCAGTTAGATCATCTGCCACTTTAAATGCTTGACCTCTGATGGTGGAATCTTATTCGCTGTCAATGTGTTCATCAGCTGGAGAAAAAAAGTGATTCCAACATTATCACTCTTCTGTGTGATTATCGTTTAGCTGTGGTGTGTGGGCTATATTCTCATAGAATTACAATGATTATGAAAACTTTATAGCTATCGTTCTTGGTGTGAACAGACTTTAAGTCAGCATCCTAAAGCTTGTGGGTTTCTCATAAGTGATTTGTGTAGAAAGTTTTAACCAGCAAAATATGATTTGACTGTAGAATCTAGTAAAGTTTGGTGTTAGCATGTTGCTAAGCTAATGATGCAATACTTATGCAAGCACAAGTATACACTAACATTGGATTGGATGGATTTAAAATATATATATATGTACTTTTAAAGGCGTTTTGAAGATTTATTTGAATGTTAATAACAATACTGAGAGTAAGCCATTCGTTGGTTGAGTTTTATTGAAAAGTGTAAACACTGTCTCACTGTGTATATTGCATGCATTAAAGGGATACTCCACTTTTTTTTTGGAAAATAGGCTCATTTTAAAACTCCCCCAGAGTTAAACAGTTGGGTTTTACCGTTTTCGAATCCATTCAGTCGATTTCCTGATATTTAGAGGAATATCAGTAACCTGACAATTTCTGGTCTCATTGACTTCCATAGTATTTTCCTACTATGGAAGTCAATGAGACCAGAAACTGTCTGATTACTGATATTCCTCTAAATATCAGAAAATCGGCTGAATGGATTCGAAAACGGTAAAACTCAAGTGTTTAACTCTGAGGGATTTGTTAAATGAGCCTATTTCCAAAAAAGTGGAGTATCCCTTTAACAAACCTGTAAATCAGTCTAAATCAAGGAATGAAAAGACCCTTTTCAGCAGTTTCAGGTCATTTATTACAGAAATATAGCATTTATAGTCTTTTTGTTTGTTATAGCACCCGATCTTCCAAAAACTTTGCTTGCTTCTTTAGTTTCATGTCACTTGTGCTTGCCTAGTTTCTGAATTTCTGAGGTTTTCTTAAGGAATTATGGGTTATTATGGGACTTTTGGGTACACAAATGATAAATTGTTATCTTTATTAAAAAAAAATTCACGCTGTATAGATAGGCTTTCTATATATTATCATATTTGGGGCTGGTGCCCAGTAGTGATCTTGTAAACCCCCCAGTGTTTTGGGAACAGTGTCACAAGTTTGCAGCAATTTTGCCGGTGGCTCAGTGTTTAGCATTGTCACCTCAAAGCCAGAATGTCCCTGGTTCGAGTTTAGACTGAGCCGGGATGCCTTTCAGTGTGGAGTTTGTATGTTCTCCCACATATTGACGTTGGTTCCCTCTGGGTAAATTGGACCATCTGTCCAGGGTGCCTAGACTCTGAGAAAAAGCTGTCACTGGGGCGTCACTGGGGTATCCTTTCAAAAGCTACACATTTGCTTCTTATATACCTTTTAAAGGATGCATATTAGAAGTGATATTGTGAGATGCATCTTTTTTTTCCCGCAAGTCAGCCCTGACATCTTGAAGTGTGCCCCATGAGGACGCCCCACCAGCAGACATTATCGCTGCGCAGCATCTCAATTACATGATGTTGACGGAATTGATAACAAAGGAGAACAGCCGCCATTAAGGAAAGCATGACGATGACGCTTATCCTTGAAAGGACACCCGTTCGGCATAATCACTGGGTGTCTTCGAGTGAATTGGGCATCGTGATGGCATCCACAGCTGCTCTCGGGATGAGGCCACCACCGTTCATTAAATGGACTGTAGTGGTGAGAGCACGTTTTTGGAGGGGTACTGAAGTGTTTAACTCGGGCCGTGAAGTGCTAATGCTCTAATTGAGGGCTTAGAGGCAAGATGGAGGGTTATTATAGCCACACTTTACGCCAAGCGGTGGCCCGTTTCCATATCGAATGCTCCTTGCTGCAAATTCCCTGACAACATGATATTGCCTGTGAGGATTTAAATTGACCAGGGCGCAGATGGTTTGTTTTGGAGGAAGAGACAGCGAGCACGAATCCTCCATTAGTGTGACTGAGATCTATTAAGGACCTGATCAGATCTTGACGACATGGCTTGTCACAATTTTTCTTGCCGCATCTCTGAATACAGAAAGCCGAATTGCTATTGTGTACATTTCGGTGGATATGACACTTTGGCTGCAGGTTTTCAAGTGCACTGTGTGAATTGCATTAGACCGAGTAAATAAGCCGGGACGTGTTTGACATCACCTTGTGTTCCCGCAGGCACCTTGGGCAAGGTGACACTATCAGATATCATTTGAATCTAAACACGCTTTCCTCACTCCGCTGAGAGAAACACTGAATCTGTTTGTTGTTCTCTGGTCCCCCTGTATCTAATCTATGTGCGTCCCTGTCCATCTTATAATGGAATAAGTTTCCGTTGCCGCTCTGGTGTTTTCATCCTTCCTTCCGTGCTTTCTGACCTTCTGATGTCCTGTCTTTCTCTCTTTTTCTCTCTTTGTCACTCTCTTCTGCTTTCATACTCAATTTCATTTGCAATATCCCTTTATCGTCTTTTGTCATCCTCCTTTTCCCTATTTATCTTTCTTGTCTCCTTTATCGTGTTTTATTTCATCCCATCCCTTCCTTTCATTTATTTTCCTCTTATCCAATTCTTCTTATCCTTTCCCTTTCCTTTTGTTTTTTCCCTGTTTTCTTTCCCTTCTCTTATCTCTTATCCAATTTCCTTTTTCCAATTCTTATCCAATTATACCCTCATTTCCATTTCCATTTTTTTTCTAATTTCTAACTTTACTTTTCCTCCAATTATTTCCCTTCCCTTACCTTCAATTCCAATCTTTCCTCTTATCCAATTCCTTTCATTTCAATTCCAATCTTTCCGCTTATCCAATTCCTTTCATTTCAATTCAATCTTTCCTCTTATCCAATTCCTTTCCATTCATTTTCCTTTCCTCACTCTATATCTCTCCATCATTCATTCTCCATCCCCATATTCTCTCTCTCTCTCTCACTTCCTCATCTACTTTCTCTCAGGCGGTGTGTGTATTGCTCAGTCTCTGAAGATCCCCAGAGAGCCCAGACCAGGAGAGTTCGACAAGATCATCCTGCGGCTACTGGAGACACCCAATGCTCGTGCAATCGTCATGTTTGCGAATGAAGATGACATCAGGTGTCTTTATCTATAGCAATTTTCTTTCCGTCGTATTCATTGATGTATAGATATTTAATAATAATGGTAATCTGTCCTTGTAATATGCTGAAAAAAAGAAGGCCTAAGAAGTCTTTTACAAGCATTTTACACTGAAATTGGTTTTGTTTTTTGGGTTTCTTTTTTTTTGTATGTATTATTTTTACTGAGAAATAAGAGTAATGGCTTTCTTGAATCTATGTTTTACCCATTAATGCTGTCATTTTAAGATTATGTGAAGTATTTGGTTGGGCTTAAATTTGCAGGGCAGGATGAGTCCTCAAAATATGCAATAATTTAAAAGTTTGGGGTCAGTAAGTTAATTGAAATTGTAATAATATTTCACAAAATGTCTGTTTTTACTGCAGTTTTAATTGAATTAGTACAGCCCTGGTAAACAACTTCTTCAAAAATTTGTAAAAACTTACCAACCTTAATCTTTTGTCCGAGAATATTTTGAAGTTGTGGTAACTTCTAGAAGTCTGGTAACTTTCAGAGTAAACCTGCATTTAGGTGTTTTAGAAGTTAATAAATGCATTGGAAATATGCTAAAAGCCATGAGAAGTCAAATGTTGAGTTCATAGTCAAATGTGTTAAAAAGCTACCGATTTTGGACGAACCACAGATACTTAACTATGACTTTCAAAGAGTGATATTGAAGATGGTGCAATCAAGCCGTAAGTATTGCTCTTAGGTGAAAACCTCAAGAACAGGTGAAGTCAGCTATTTCCTATAATGTGCCGTCTACGGCCTGGAGAGCTCATTTTAACATAATCCACTTTTCAGTCATTCTATCCATGAAATTTCATGTACCTTTAGCACAGGACCAAATCACATCTCCATATTCCAGAGAGCCACTGCCCTTCTAAGCCTATTACATGATGTCCTTTGGAGTCTTGGCTATTACGCTGATGACTTTATGGTCTAACAGAACACTGTTGACCTCGGAAAATCAGAACGAATCAGGTCTGTTTGAAGGAATTTTTTCACCGCCTCACACGTGAATGTATATTTTGTGTTTGCTCATCTTTCAGACGTGTATTGGATGCTGCAATGCGCAATAACCAAACGGGTCACTTCTTGTGGGTGGGATCAGACAGCTGGGGCTCAAAGATATCTCCTGTCGTCCAGCAGGAAAGTGTGGCAGAAGGTGCTATTACCATCCTCCCAAAAAGAGCATCCATAGAAGGTAAAATGGTAATTGTCCTGTGGACAAATTCTGATGTAATACTTCTCTTGCAATTCCAGTCCAATTCCAATGCTTTCATACTTATTTTCAGCCTTTGACAGATACTTCAAAAGCCGCTCCTTGTCCAACAACCGACGGAACGTTTGGTTTGCAGAGTTCTGGGAGGAGAATTTTGGATGCAAATTGGGGATGCACGGGAAGCGTCCAGGCAGCCCGAAGAAATGCACTGGTATGAGGTTTTGCATTACTGTCTTTTAACCTGGATTAGAAATTGCGCTGTTACTGTCTTCTCTTCTGCCTGGGAGGCAAAACAGTCCATATCGCTGGCATCGGATTGGATCTCTTTGAGGATTCAGTGTTTCTAGTGGTTGAGAAGATCAATCAGGAACAAGAGATTCTTAGAAAGGAACTGGTAAAGCCTTAAATAAACAGCAGAGTCTTACTGATGTGCGCACAATGGAGGTCAAAATTGTTCCATCTTTACAATCTGACAGTCCTTCTAAGCTCTGATTGATTTACTCAAAGGCTAGCTGAATTATTTAAGCAGAATAATACACCCATTCACTTCCATTGTAAGTGCCAGTAATAGAACCCTAGATACTTTCCTTTTGAAATAAAAATCTTAACTGAGCCTGAAATATTCAATTAAAGTAGTAAGACTTGGCTATAATAAAATGTAATTGTTTTTAGTTTATCTTAATTTAAGCAGTTGACTGCCCTCGGTTCACCGTGGTGACAGTTGCCTCTTGTTGTTGCTCTCGTCTCCTCTTGTAACTTAATTCTCCTTCTCTCCTGTATGAAACTCATGTGTACAGGTACATAGAGCAGATGGACATTTGGGGTCCTTTTATGAAAGCACAGTTATTGTTCTGGCACGGTGATTTGACATAATGAGAATAATTACATAGCTGTGGATGCGGCACATCGCGCTCTCTCTCTTGTTCTCTCGCTCTCTCTTTCTGAATGATCTGTAAAGAGATGCTCAGACTACGCTTCACTGCAAATGGATGCCTCTGTCAACAGCACGCTGGCAGAAATGCTGATTACGATCATCTATTCCTTAAAGAAGTATGAAGAGGGAGAGCTATTAAGCCATGACAAAAAGATGCTCTTTTTGTCAAATAATAAAAACAGACGCTGAGAGATCCCAGCTGCCAGGGCCGTGCGGCGCTGAGGCCTAGAAAATTTGAATAGAAGCATCGAAGATGGCTGAAGACACATGCACATAAGGACGCAAATACACCATTAAATCAAGTATTCAAATACTGCAAAACAACATTATGTGGCACAAGCGATGCATTTACTTTTCAAATGGAACATTTGGGACTTTATTTTATTCATCAGCATGTAGCTCACATTTTTTTACACGAATAATACCTCACATAATGTGTGTTTTTATATGGGTATATATATATATATATATATATATATCCAGGGACTTGGGATGGACTAGAACATAACAGCATTAGCAACTTCCTAGAAATCAAACAGACAACCACATAGAAATTGTATTTTAGACTCTTGACTTTGACTAGTAAGCAACAACCTAGAATGCTATAGTAACCGTCTAGCAACTCCCTAGCAACCATCCAGGAAACCCTAACAAGAACATAGACATATTGTTTGAGGCTCTTGACTTTGACTAGTAAACAACAACCCAGAATGTTGTAGTAACCATCTAGTAAATCACTAGAAATCACCCATAACACCCTAGCAATTCCTTAACATACACTCAGAACACCCTAGCTACCGTACCACACATCAACTCCCTACCAACTACCCAGAACACCCTAGCAACCATCTAGCAACTTCCTAGCAACCACCAAGAACAACCTTGCAACCACATAGAAATGTAATTTTAGGCTCTTGACTTGGACTAGTAAGCAACAACCCACAATGCTATAGTAACCGTCTAGCAACTCCCTAGCAACCATCCAGGAAACCCAAGCAAGAACATAGAAATATTGTTTTAGGCTCTTAACTTTGAATATTAAACAACAACCCAGAATGTTATAGTATCCATCTAGTAACTCACTAGAAACCACACAGTACACCATAGCAATTCCTTAACATCCACTCAGAACACCCTAGCTACCAAACAGCAACTCCCTAGCAACTACCCAGAACACCCTAGCAACTATCTAGCAACTTCCTACTGTAGCAACCACCAAGAACAACCTTGCAACCACATAGAAATGTAATTTTAGGCTCTCGACTTGGACTAGTAAGCAACAGCCCAGAATGATATAGTAACCGTCTAGCAACTCCCTAGCAACCATCCAGGAAACCCTAACTAGAACATAGAAATATTGTTTTAGGCTCTTGACTTTGACTAGTAAACAACAACCCAGAATGCTATAGTATCCATCTAGTAATTCACTAGAAACCACACAGAACACCAATTCCTTAACATCCACTCAAAACACCCTAGCTACCACACAGCAGCTCCCTAGCAACTACCCAGAACACACTAGCAACTATCTAACAACTTCCTAGCAACCACCAAGAACAACCTTGCAACCACATAGAAATGTAATTTTAGGCTCTTGACTTGGACTAGTAAGCAACAGCCCAGAATGCTAGTAACCATCTAGCAACTCCCTAGAAATCTCATAGCAGCCACATACTCATTTTGTTTAAGCCTTTTGACTTGGACTAGTAAGCAACAACACAGAACGTTATATAACTGTCTTGCAACTCCATAGAAACCACTCAGAGTATCAAAGCAACTCCTTAACAACCACTTAGCAACTATAGCAGCTCTCTAGCAAGCACCCAGAATACCAAAGCAACCATATAGAAATATATATAATGCATATAATGTTGTTTCTTTTACTTGAGCTTGTAAAAACCCATCTAGAAACCATTTAGCAAATTACTAGCTATAGCTACCACATAGAACAACCTATCATCTTTTTAGTAACCACCGAGATCAACCTAGTTACCACTGAGCAGCTACCCAGAAACCACACAGACACTGTATAAACTCCTTAGTAACCACTTAGAACATCCTAAAAACTCCCTAGCAACTGTATAGAAAAGCTGTCTCAGAATCTAAGATATCTTTGTAATGTGCATTGAAGTCACCTGGTCCGTTTTAATTGCGTGTTGCCTTAGAGACATGCATCTGTATCTATCATTAGCTCTAGCGTTTTTGTGCGTGTCTGCAAGGGGGTCAAAAGGGCTAATTCAAGTCACATGATCGGTGATGCACTCCTGATTTTGTTTCAGCTCATCTCCAGGCAGCCTCGTAGACAAGCAATTGTGAATCAGAGCACTCAACGCCATAGTGTTATATTTAGTCGAGCAGTGATGCTTTCCTGTCTGGGCTGTTAGCGGAGGTAGCAAGCCGTGAGAATGCATCAGTTCACTTTAGGGGATCTCTGTCATGGCATTCACTTAAGCTATAGCCCGATTTAGACTTCATAAACTCTCCACGCATTCAGTTCAGAAAGAAAATTGGCCGTACCGGAATAAAAAATCAAAGTGGACAAACTCTTTTAGAAGTGCGAGCATTTGATGCTCGACCAACATGTTCAGCGTTACAATAAATATGATGTTTAAAGGGAAGATGGCTGTTTGGTGTAGTCTGAATGCATTTGTGCTGGCTGTATAAATACTTGCCTTGTGGTTAGAGTCAGACCATCGAGCTAAAAGTAGGGACCAGGATATAGGCTACGTCCGAAATCACATACTTCCCTAAGTCCAAATTCACAGTACTCATGAAAGAGTAGGCAAAAAGTACCCAGATGACCTACTTCTTCCAGGGAGATTCTGAAATGTGCATACGATGGAAACTTTACTATCCCATGAGGCCACAGGAGAGGATTTGTGTATGGCAGTGAAGCGATGTAACTGACACTGGTAAGTCACGATAATGACAACATCCAGATTACATTCATACTATATAGAACATCCTTTTTAGCGGATGTGAATTACTTATTCAAAGTAATTACCTATTTAAGAGAGAATGCGATTTTGGACGTAGCCAATGTCAGTTTTTAGGATTGACAACTGCATTTACGTACAGGTGTGAGTCATAGACTGTAAAAAAATATGGACTTTCTGAAGAACAGTTTATGGGGGGTATAGGGGCGGCGCCATCTTGGAAAATCTCGGGAAATACAAAATACAAATGTTCAGAAAGGATACAGAGTTGGTATGACGTGTTGTCAGATCATGGCCGAGACGTCAAATTCCACTCGGCGCAGCCCGTTATCAGCTATCAATCAAAGTTAACCACCCTTATTTGTCATACATTTTATATCTAAATACGATCTAAACTAACGAGTTCGAAAAAAATTCACCCTCTCACAGTTGTCTGGCACTCGGAACCTATCGAAAAATACAATTAAAGTCCATGGGACCGACCTGTAAAAGCATGAATGCTGTGAAAACGGACATTTTAACATGGGGTCTATGGACATTTGCTCCCTTTTGGGACCTCCTTCTAGCGGATTTGGCGCACTTCCGGTTAGGCTTCATTTTTCAGATTAGAATGTTGCCGCTTGGTTTGAGTCTCAAAAAGTCCTTTGGCGTTGGGCTTGTCCATAATTCGCAATCCGAGGGTCCGGACTCTGCATTTCCTGCCTTAAGACGAGAGCAGGGGCGCATCCGACCCCCTGGGAGGTATAGGAGGGGACCATTCAGGTGGTGGTGGGGAGGATGGAAGGGAAGGAACCATCTTGGAGGTGGTGGGGAGGATGGAGGTCAATGAAAGCGTCAGCATCTGCGAACTCAAACGTGTAAGTACCGGTCAACTGACGCCTTGGGAAGCAATATCTTCAATATCTGACGCTTTAGGCACCCTTTAGCGTCAGTTAGATGACGCCCAAGGATCGTGTCGTGAATCTGACGCTAAAGGGTGCCTAAAGCGTCAGATATTAAAGCATGGTCAAAATTTGTCAGTTAGATGACGCCTTGGGTTGAGAATACGTTGGTCTTTTATACCACAAGTATTAGACACGATTGGATTGATGAGAAGGTAATTAGTGACGCAACGATTGAGTCTTCCTGGCAGAACTTAACGCTAAAGCTTCCATTAGCGTCTTGCACCCACCACCCACAACCTACCATTGCATCAGTGACTTTTGCATGGGCAAGCACTACTTGCACTTCAATGAGAAAATGTAAAAATCTACTTTTTAAGGCACATTTATAGTCACTGAATCCTGTTCCAATCGAATTGGACGCTCCAATTAGCATTTTTGCTCTGAGATGTACGTTGTGCTGACTACAACATCTTCCAGACAGAAAAATTCAAGAAGAAAAGGGATCTTTCGTTTATTCTGACTGTTCTTAAGACAAGCACTTTGGGCTGAATCCCTTGGAAAGATGTCAGGCAAATGAAACTGGATTTACGAAATGTGCCGCGATGGGTTTTGCTGGAGGACGGAGAACGAGGGAAATCTCAGGACTCAGCTTGCCTGCTGAAGAAGGCGTATTTTGACTAGTAAGGAATTTGAGTTTGAAAGCGGCCTATGTGTGTAAGACTTATCTGTGGGATTGAGGCAGGCAGCAGCGGTCTGAATTGATTTTATGATCACCCAGAGATTGAGGTTTGGTGAAGCTTTTATCAGAGTGGCTCTGTGGAGTAATCATACACTATGACAAACAGCTGACTCAGCAACACGTGTGGTCAGCATTCACCTGTGTGTATGGAGAGCAAAGAGAGGTCTATGAATATAAGATTCACCTTCTGGCACAGTCTGCAAAAGTGCTGATATCACAGGGTTTGCTTTCACGTGTCTGTAAGGCAGACATGCTGCAATGTCTCCATGTATTGATGTCCTCGGTTGTGGGATGCATCTTATGTGTCCTATGTTGCATCAGACCTGACAGGGAAGCTAATGGAATTTGATTTTGTATTCTGTTACATTTGCTTCTTGTGTTTGGGCGTGTGTGTGTGTTTGTGAATATTTATGACTGGGATTCCTGTATAAGGATCGATTGTATGGGATTTGCCTTTTTAAAGAAATATTCTTGGGGTTTTTTAATGACAAATTTACCCGATTTTCTTTGTTAAAGGGATAGTTCATCCAAAAATAAAAAAAATTCTTTACTCACCCTCATGTCGTAAACATAAACAAAGATATTTGAAAAATTATATCACTGAATGATGTCAGATTTTTAATTTGGGGGGTCAATACTTTAATAAATGTTCCTTAGTTAATAAATAATCTTTAGTTAATTGGCTTTATGCACACACTCTAAAAATTGTGGGTTGTTTGAATCCAAATTTGGGTAAAATATGGACAAACCCAAATATTGGGTTCAAAATGTAATTTCAAATTTTGACCCAACTTCAACTTTTACTTTCAACTGTAATTTTTTTAATTGCATTTCTAACCCAACATTTGGGTTTGTCCATATTTGACCCAAATTTGGGTTAAAACAACCCAGCGTTTTTTAGAGCGCAGCTGCAGTACTTCCTGAACTTCAGCCAGCTCCTTGTTTCCTTTGTCTTCCATTATTGGACAAACTTGATTAATTCAGGTGTGCCCGATTATTGTTGTTATGACTACTGAGGTCAGACACACCTGGATTAATCAGTTTGTCCAATAATGGTGGACAGGAAATAAGGAGCTGGCTGAAGTTCAGGAAGTAGTGGAGCTGTGCATAAAGCCAACTGATTCAGAAGATTCAAGATTCAAAAGAATCACTTGGTGCTTAAAGACGGGTGGCTTTTGCAGTTTAACTTATTGGTTTAGAGACACAATCCAGTCAATTCAAGATGAAATGTTACATTTTGTACCACATTTTAAAAGAAATTGTAAAAAGAAAATTACAGAAGTGAAATGTTGCGAATGTCATTTCATGTTGAATCTCCTTGGATTCGATATTTCTGATGAAGATTACCACAGAACAAGACATATAGAATAGGTTCTAGGTTGTTTACAACTTTTTGTGTAAATGTGCAGTGAAATTTCAAAAAAGGGTCCATTGTCTATTGCGATTGTGTAGAGATATCTGAAGCACAGCTCACATGGAGCATTTTTTTGAGAAATCTTTTGCCCTCACATGAAATTCCCAATTGAAATGATTGGATTTCGTCACGTGATGCATAGCTAGTCCGTTAAAAATAACCTAGAACATTCCTTTAATGGATGCTAAGCCACATAGAAATCCACTAGCGCTGATGAACTTTGCAAATTCTCTTTTGCAGATCACTGCTCTCTCCATAGACTTGCAGCGATTGATTTATTATAAATGGCAGGTGAGACTCCAGAGGGCATGTAGGTGCAAAGAGTTTGGATTGTTGGAGCAGATACACCCACATCCTTTCTTTTTCCGGTGCTTCGATGCTAATAACATAACAGTGGTACAAGTAGCCTGAGGTGATCAGCTGCATGGACACTCACTGGTCCCTGAGTAGGCGCACACTTACATATGCAGGGCTGGAACTCAAAGTTAATAGCACTCACATCCCCTCACCAATACCCCAGCCACGAAACGGGCAACTTTTTACAACTAACTTATGCGCTAAGGTAGGAGTGATTATACAGGAGTGTCAACAAAACATTCACAGTATGTTCCTTTTCAGATGAAGTGGGGAATCTGCTCGGATTAAAGTTGCGAAAATGGATTCAGAGGTCAATCAAAGTCACAAACTTTCGGGCCGAATGCTAATGTAAGAACTCCATGGGCGAAAAATACAGCGTCTGATGTTTGAATGTGTCTGGTTGGGCACAAGGTGGGCAGAGGGTGGACGTCCTTGATACTAACATTGTTCTCCCGTTCGGAATAGCATGTAATTTGCTCACACTGTCATTTAGGTTCATTCGCGAGCGTTTTTGTGCGTGTGTGTTCGTGCGTCGCGAATGCTTTGCTGAGTTAAGAATCTCTGTGTGATAATTAGTGTTTAGAGCAAACTTCCACTCAAGCGAGGATAAGAGGACACCATGATCATTGTCAGACAATTTATTGGAGAGAACACTTTTGATAATGACTTTGAATTACCTGTGTGCTCTCGCTGTGAGTGGACGCCGTGACTTTCGGAAAACGAGGCCACGTGGAGATCCATGTTAAAATACTTTTCTGTATCTCAGTGTTTGACACGTCCAAATCAATTGTTTCTCATTTCATGTCCTGTGAATGAAAATTGGAAAAAATGGATTATCCCTATTTTATTATTCATAAATAGTTTACCATATATTTTATTTAGAGAAAAATTATTATTATTATTATTAGAGAGTTTACATTTATATTACCAATTTTCTCCTTCTCATCTTTCCTGTTGCTTGATATTATTGATATTTATACATATAGCTGGCTTGAAATATATATATATATATATATATATATATATATATATATATATAATCAGTATCAATTTTATCTTTATTGTTGTTTGATTAACTTTAAAGCCACAGATGGAAGCAGGTTTATTAGGCTGCTGTCACTTTAAGAGCTGCACAGATCCAATATATTGTTACACGCACAACTGTTTATTCTATACTTATAATATGTAACTGACTGTGTTTAAACTTTGGTATATAAACAACAGTAATATTGTGAAAAATTATTACACTTCAAAATAACTTTTCTATTTTTATATATTGAAATTAGTGCTGTCAAGCATTTCAAATTTTGATTCTCATTAATTGCGTGATGTGCCGATTAATTAATTTAATTAGCAAATTAATGGCACATCTAATTTGGCTGAGAAATTACCCCCAAAAGTCATTATTGTGATATGGAAAAGTAGCTTTAGAAAGAAATATTTAACTGGATTCAATATATACATGCATAAACTTTTACGTTTTTTTTTTTTTTTTTTTTCAGAAGCTGCATATGAATTGGTATTTAGATTTACAGACCCAGTATGTATGGAATGAATGCATTTACACTGCAATTTCAATTGCATAAATATGCCATGAGATTTATGGGGTATTGAATATAAATGGGTATTAAAGGGATAGTTAACCTTAAAAATGAAAATTCTGTCATAATTTCATCTTGTATGACTTTCTTATGTGGGACATAAAAGAAGATATGAGACAAAAACTCATATAGGAGCATCTTTGCCCCAATATATATCATTTTAGGGGCATCTAAATGCATTCTATAGCCTTCATCACACAGTAAGTTGTTGCCCTGCATTATGTTCATCACCAATCCACTGTATGAAATGTAAGATGACCTACATTGGTCTGGGGCGTGGGAGGGTGCGTTAAAATAATCAACACATTTTTTTCCATAACTAATTAAATTAATCCATTAAATTGACAGCCCTAATTTTTTTATTTAATTTATTCCTCTGATGCAAAGCTAAATTTTCCGCATCATTACTCCAGTCTTCAGTGTCACATGATCCTTCAGAAATCATTCTAATACACTGATTTGCTGTTCTGTAACGGTGGCTGTTTCAGAGGATCGAGAGTAGGATCCAGATGCAGCAAACACTTTATATACAAGATAACAAGGGGCTGATGAGGTGATTTGTAGTCGACGAAATAAGGCTAACCATGGAGACAGTCAATAATAATAATAATTTGTTTAATTTATATAGTGCTTTTCTGGATACTCAAAGCAATTTACATGGAAGGAGGAATCTCCACAACCCCCACCAGACGAAGAATAAGGGTCTTATCTAGCGAAACGATCGGTCATTTAAAAAAAATAAATATTTTTTTTTTTAAGTTTTATAAGCACAAATGCTCACTTGCTCTGTTCTGTGACACATTCGTGACTCTCCTGTTCAAACACGTTCATCAAAATAAACAAATCTTTTTGCGAGTCATGACTCGAAGGGTCCAAGATAAGACCCTTATTCATCGTCTGGTGTCGTTAAAGCGATTTGAAGCTGCAGTAAAACTCTCATTTGAACGTTGAACCGTTTGATTCCCAATGAAGTCCATTATATGGAGAAAATCCTGGAATGTTTTCATCAAAAACCTTAATTTCTTTTCGACTAAAGAAAGAAAGACGTGGACATCTTGGATAACATGGGGGTGAGTAAATTCTCAGCAAAAGTTTTTGAAAGTTCAAAAGTGAACTACTCCTTTAATAGAAAAAAAACAAAATTTATTTTTTAAATTTGACCAATTGAATGCAACTTTGCAGAGCAATTCATTTCTTTAAGTGTAAGTGTATGTGGGGGTCTGAAAATGCACTGCATAATAGGAATGACCCATTAACATTCTCTTGTTTCAATGCCGAGAAAAAGCCTCTAAAATAAATTCCCTGAAATGTTTGGAATTCACATGGCAGCGTCTGGTGTGGGCAACGTGTTTAATAGCACATTTTTTAGCCCTCTCGTGCACCTGCATCCCAGCCTTTCATATGAAAGGGAATGTAAATGCGAAGTGTCTGTGTTGTGTCTGAGCTCCACTCATGGTGCTCGTCACTTGCCTCGACTCTAATAGCTCTGAGCCCTTTATGCTAGCGTAAATGGGTGTCCACGGGAAGAATGAAAGCAAGCCAAAGATGCCTGTTAAGTGGAGGGCACTTGAAGACATTTCATAAAGTACACCTTTGTCCGTGTTTTCTTGGAAGTATCAAAATTGCATGCTTTTTGGCAAATGTCTTCTGTGAGTCACGGCAGAATTGAACGACTAACTCATCCTGTCCTTTCTTTTTTTTGCCCGTTGTACGATGCGAGGCGAATGCGAACCTTATTGTTGAAGTGTGCTGTTAAATCAAGTACTTTTTGATTCTGAACAATGTAACCTGTGGAACACATCCATATATGGAGAGAATGTTTTTGAACCACTCTAGAGAGCTCGTTACCTCGGCTATATAGCATTTATGCCAATTTCTGGCACTACTTCAGTACCGCATGAACGCTTTTATTATTTTTGCCAGACAAGAGACAGAATGTGATTCCAAAAAAGATTTTGGGTGCATATCAGGGACCTCCATATCCCATCATTCCCTTAAGCAAGACACACTTTTAGAAGAAATGGTTCTATTTAGAACCAGAAATGGTTCCATTCCCCACTTCATTGAAGAAAGGGTTTTATTTAGAACCAGAAATGCTTCCTATATGGAACTCCAAAATGGTTCTATATAGAACCATTTCTTTTTTGGTAAAAGGTTCTATTGGCCAAGTATGGAACCCCAGGGTTCTATATAGAACCCAGAGGAACCCTTTTTTAAGAGTGTATAGAACCTTTTAGGGGTTCTAAATATGTAGCGCTGATAGAACCTTTTAAGGTACTATATGGGACCTTTTCTTCTTAGGAGGGCTGCGCCGGCAATCATGGAACTTTGGAAAAGTTGTCGCTTAACGGCAGGTAAATATATCAAATTCTCATTATGCAGCATAATAATTTCACAAAAGGCTCTCATTTTAATGATTAATGTTTAAGATTATCAAAAAAAAATGTGTGCCTGTGCAGAACTTTACGCCACTTGGTATTTCATAAAAATCTGCAAAGGGTTTTCAAATGCAGTTGAGGGCAATATCGCAGCTTCAGATGTCAGCATCCCTCACGCTAAAGCTTTATTGAATAGATGATCATTAAAATGTGACTGCTGCAAATTATAAGTGCCGTTTGTATAGAGCGAGGTCTGATGATTTAATCTAGTCAGGTACCCATCAGTGCTGTCTTCAAAAGAAAATGTCTTCAAGCAAGATTCCTTTGGAGTTTCATGATTGGCAGCTGCCAAGCCATTTCCTAACAACCAAATAGAGCACCCTAGCAACCAGCTATATCTCAGCATCAGAACATTGTATCACGATGGGGGTTGGGTCTTTTGACTCATGCTAGCACACAGGACTTCCAACATGCTAAACATGCTAGCTGCCCAAGATTTGACCCTCTCGATCCTGAAAAAAACAAAAACAGGGCAATATTACCATGCTATGCAAATGCGTGGCCTTATTTACGTTCATTTTTAATTGGAGAAGAAAAACAACTTTTTCCACTGTTTGTGGAAAACGTTAGTGCATCTGACTCCACTTCGGTAGAAACCGCAGTTATTCTGTCATTGAGACGACAACATTATAGAACCAGCTCATATACTGTTTGTTGATGTTCTTCAAATAGTCATTTTTAAGGGAAACAAGCACATAATGAATGAAAGTGCGCTGGCTACATGAAGCTTTAGTTTAGCTTTACTTCCTCATTACTCTGAAATGTTCTATAGATTGACATTGACAGGATTCCCAAAAAGTATTGTTAATTAGGGGATATCTGTCACACTTCGGCCCCAGTGCAGTTTCTAGTTATGTCTTCGTAATGTCTTTGTCAGTTGTAGCTACTGAAGCTGTTTTGACTAATGACATTTTTTTGTCTCCTTCCCATCACTCATGTGGCTTAGAAATGATTGAAAGGAATGAGCCAAAATGACACTGTGGAATTTTGAAAACCTTCCTTGTTTGGTTTAAATATCATTTATTCCTTTGATGCAAAGCTATATTTTCAGCACCATTATTCCATCATTCAGAAATCACTCTAATGCTGATCTGCTGCTTTCATTGTGTTTTCAACGTTTGTGGAAAACAGTTTTTTTTTTCTGTATTCTTGGAAATCAAGGAAACTGGTTCTTTATTGGCACTTCTATTTTCTTAATGGAAGGTCAAATTAGGTGAAATGCATTGTGGGATATCTCTCACACAAAATTAGCCCAGCAGATGTCAGTCAAATTCTGGACCTTTATCTTGAAGCTTTTTATCATGAAGCTTTAGAACATGATGCACAACCGCAGCTGTAATGTCAGTGTAATGGAAATTAATTTGAGGCTGTCAGAAGCTAAAATGACCTGTTTTTTTTTTCTTCTTTATTAATCTCATGATTAAAGAAAATCTCTGTAATTAATTTGTCATTTATCTAATTTTCTCATCTAACCACAGCAGAGGGGTGTTCGTCTGCCACGAAACTGTGATGTGTGTTGGTCTTGTTTGGGGCAAATTGAATTAGGCCACATAAATGAAGTTTAATTAAGATGCTAGTTTTAATGATTGGGCTCTGTGTCCTCTGCATTGCCACTCATCACTCATTTAGACAAAAGAACCTTCCCTCTCGTGCCTCCAGACTTGCCCAGACTGACTGACTGACCGACTGATTGGCTGACTGATTGATTTGAACAAGGCAAAATCTCTCAAGTACCACTTGGAATCCCCAGGGGTTACATGACCTGTTTAGAAGCCAAAGTTGGCTTCATTTCTGCAGTGTAGAGCCTTATTTCAGGTTCATGGTCCACTCTTTGCTTGAGATTAAGTGGTTTAGTTTGCGGCATTCTCCTAAGATACTGTGTCCAAGATCTCTTTAATGTGGCTGAACCCCAAGTGATTCATTAAACCAACAAGACGAGTAAGTGCTCCCTCTGGTGAGGTAAAAGCTTTCCATTGAGTTGAGTTGTAGACCTCTGTCCACTACATAGACGCATTGTATTTCATTCTCTGTAAACGAGTCCGAGTAAATTGTAGCCTGACAAGTTCAATGATTGAGTGCTCCGTTTAGACCTGTTAATTTGCTCGTTGCTACTGACCATTTTCAAAGCTCTCCTTTGTTGCTTTATACAGTATTTAACATAAATGGGGAAATGCAAGTATCAACCCTCCACAATTAACCTCAGGTATTACAGAGTGTGTGTATAGGTAATAGGTTTGGATTGCGTTGGAGGTGTGTTGTGATTGATTAACTGATTGAAGTGTGTTTGGGAAATGTCAGGCCATTCAGAGTTTTGACACACTACTAACACAACTCATAATGATATGAAAACATATATGGTAGTGTACTGTATATACTGTACATCGATCGATTTGACTGCCCTTTGGGGTGAATTTGTGCTTTGTAGCTTTGTAGACCTTGTCCTTGCTCAAACAGCAATGTTGCACAAAATGTAAAAAAAGAAAAATAAGTCCTATAAAGATTTTTTATTTTTTTTTTATTGTTCAAACTTAGGGTTTCGCTAGTGGAGTCTTTGCAGTGATTTGACACTCATATTGTTGTTGGTGTTGTTTGTTTTTTGTTATTTTCTCTTGCTAACCTCATTGGAAAGGTCACTCCCGCCGGCGCTAATAAACTAATTATCGCAGAGCACGGCATGAATTCATCATCAGGCATTGAGGCATTGTGTGAATTCGTTTGGCATGCTTTGGAAAGAAGAAATTACATTGGAAATCCTTTGAAAATAAATTAAACTTGCATATAAATGAATGCTTTTCCCCATAGCTGGCCAGGAACTCAAGAGTTGCACCAAGCCTGTCACTTGGGCAGGTTTAGAAAAAAAAATGCTTAATTTGAAAGTTTTGCAATGGACTCATGTCTTCTTTTATTGCAGGCTTGGAGAAGGTTGGCAGGGAGTCCACTTACGAGCAAGAGGGGAAGGTGCAGTTTGTGATGGACGCGGTGTATGCCATGGCCCACGCGCTGCACCGCATGCATAGGGACCTCTGTTTGGGATATCCAGGCCTTTGCCCCCGCATGAGCAGCATAGATGGCAAGGAGCTGCTGGGATACATCCGAAACGTCAGCTTTAATGGTGAGAAACATCCGCTATTCTTACAAATTATTCTCCTTGTCAGTTTAATTCGATCATTGGAAAGCACACTTGAACTTCAACCCCGATTGAAGCTCAAATTCGAATTGAAAAAACTTGTATAATTCATGTTTAATGAATTGATGTTTGTGTAATTTATGCCTAACTTTAAGAACTCTAGGACTCTGGGCCCAGTCACACCTACCTTGTTTGGTCCGGACGTTTGGACTTTTCAGTTTGGTCCCAATTAAAATTGGAGGTGTGAAACCTCCCCCGGACCAAACAGATGTGAAACTTGGAGTGTTCTTGGATTAACAAGTCTTTTTTAGCTTTTTTTCCCCTTTTAAGTAAGGGTTTATACAGTAATGCAGATGGTCACATGTCCACTTCCTCTTCTTTCTCATACAGTCTTGCTCCTCTATTTTTTTCAAAGCATTTGAGTCAATCTGATATGAATAACACATACTACTTTAAACTTTAAGAACATGTAACGGCATTCACAGCCCATTTTTCTTCTGCAACGCGACACACTTCTATGCGATAAAGCATATTTGAGGGAAAAATGTTGGATGGGACTATTGTTGTTTGGGACTTATGTGAAAAGAGGTATCTAAATGAATGTTTGACTTCTTCCTGGCATGAAAGAATGAACCGTAGGCTAAATGTGTTTTATTTTTATTTAATTTTTTTTTTGTGGTTGAGTCATTTGGTCAAACATTTATGGATGCTACTCCATTCTGCATTATGTATATTTCAGTGGCTAAAAATGAATAAATAAATAGCTCGGTCTGGCCAGTTTCATAGTTGCTTTTGGTACTGGATTCATTTGTACATTTGATGATCTACAGATATTTGACAAACTGGGAAATAATTTCAACAAAACGAATATCTTTTATGCCCTGCTAGCCTGAGATTTACCATCACATGACACCAGAAAAAATGTAATTAACCAATTAATTCAGTAAAATCTACAAAATTACCAGTTATTTTTATATCCTTTTATAATTTTGGTTAAAGGGGTCATGACATATATTAGCATGTTTCGTAGCTTAAAACACCCTCCTTGTTATAAACAAAGCATTTATATGATATTTGCGGATCTACGACATCACATGGACAATAAAATCTGCTTCCAGAGCGAGACATTGATGAATAGTTGTACATCATTGCACCATAGGCCCCGCCCTCTGGCATTTAGTTGATTAACGGCTGACGTTTACCTATACTGGATGTGAGTTTTGTGTCCAAAGCAACTATAACATTATAATCACTGACGCTGTCTACACTGGATATACAGATGCGTGTCCGTTTTGAGTCTGTCGAAAACATGACTGACATAAGAGTGATCTTTGTATCGACTTTAGAAGGATCGCAGCATCGGAAACAAGCGTCGGTTTATTTTAATGGCATCTTGGATTGCAACGGCGAATTCTATGTTTGTTCTGAGCATTTTGTTTTTGAAACAAGGCAGAGTTTAATGGAGAGTTTGTAAAAAAACTTTTGTTGACAGATGAAGCACTCATCTGTATTGGATCTGACAGCAGCTGCATCACAAACCGTAAGTAAATGATTTCATAATGCTTTACTGTAAATTAGGGTTTATATGGATGATGTTAGCCAATCATAAATGTGGCCGTTTACGAACAAGCTTTAAAGGTGCCGCCCTTTAAAAACAGATAATTTCAGAATGAGGGTTGGAAATAATTGTTTTTCCGTGTGCAAAATACTAATAATAATAATTACGTTAAAAGGGATCCTCAAGGAACATGTTAAAAAAAATCCATGTCATGACCCCTTTTAATATTTTGAATTAGATTATATGTTTTGTTTTGTTTTAGTTTTCATTGTAGCGAAAGTTTTAGCAATTTTTGATTATAAAAAAATCTTTTTGTATTATAAAAAAATCCATAGTTTTTTATTTTAATATTTAACTTAAATTAAATTTCCATTCCATCTAGCTGAAATAAAATGTTTCTATTTTTTTTTATTTCAGTTAATGTTTTTTTTAATCATTATTTCAAGAAATGAAAAAGTTTTTTTAATGGTTGTAATTATAGTTTTATTTAAAGATAATAACCCTGCAAATTGCTTGATCTGATTAGATCACATTTATGATTATAATTATAAATAATTAATCAAACTAATCATAATAAATACTAAAATCAACATTTCCTAAGATACAATGAGATAATCAGGAGGTTCAGAAGGTATGGTATGTTTAAATGAGTTGTTTTTAAGACATTGTGAAGATTTGGAGGATGAAGAAGATTGCAGGAAGGTTTTAGGTTGAAACATGGCCAGTTCGCTCCTCAGCGTAATGAATGCAAAAGTGTGGCTTGAAGGGTTTACGCCTTTGCACAAACAACGGCGTTAGGGATGTATGTGACCGTAAGCTCACGCTAGTTTGGCTGTGCTCAATCATGTGACCATAAATTGTTGATGTTTATGTTCAGTCGGATTCATGAGTCAAATGTAATTTGTAATGTTTAATTCGTTTGACAAAATGCATTTCAATTGCAGTTTTTGTGTTTTGCATTCATTAACATTTAAAACGGTGTGTGCGTGCATGCATACATGTGTGTGTGTTCATCTCTACACTCATCTGAGTGTGTGTATTTGTGCATATATGAGCCATCATATGTGTTGAGATGATGCACAACTGACATTTCATTTCTGTTTTCTTACATGGAACGCTTGATTGAGTCAGTAAGGCATGTTTTTTTTTTGTGGCAAACAGCAAAAGGACCATTTTAATCAAGTCAATGATAAAAGCAGCAGATCTGAGGAGTCGAGCATCAAACCCACAACCTTTATCCCAGAGCTATGACAGCTACTATCGCCAGCAGGCAATTGCCAAGTCAACTGCAATCAGATGCACTTCAGTGGCTTCATATGCTTATTTTTAGATGTGTGTTAGACCTCTGAAGGGAGAGCAGAGCAAAGAAATGAGCATGTCTGTCATCATGATCTCCCCAAATGTCTTGTAGTTGTTGTTTTGTACACGTGCTTGCACACTTCTGGTGTAGTGGACAACATATACCCAAGCATAAACCCCTGTACTCTTTCTTATTTTTTAAATTTTATTTACATTTCGTATTTGTCCATGTCATTTGTTTTGTTTTCCATACTGAAGTCCCGCCCTACAACACAGTTTTGCCAATGGATGCTGTTTTTAAGGAATATAGTTAATGGTTGTCCAGTAGTAGCCAGTCAGACTGTCTTAATAGTGAGCGATTGATTACAGTGCTGACCTGGAATGTTTTCATTGTGTTTTCATCTCTATTATCGATTTTCTCTTAGTTTCTCTTAGTGAAAGCAGATTATTAAGTATCTGGATAATGGCTGAATAAATGGAGGACAGGGAAAGGACGTTGGATGCTTCTGCTGTGAGCATGTCGACAGCTAATTGTCTTTATAAACAGTGGGAGAATCAATACAGAGCGATGGGTTCAATAAACGGGATTTTAGGCATCTTAGGTTTCTTGAATACGCAATGCCTTATCTCAGTCTTGGAAAAGGGCATCACCACTTCACATCGGACAGATGAATAATTGACGAATTAACCTTTTGACACGCTCATTTGTTTCTGACATGTAAACTCTGGCATGAGATCATGAGTATAATCTTTGGCCTGACTCATAAGGCCAGACAGCGAGCAGTGCATGCGTATGAAGTTATGATGGTTATCCAGGGTGCATGGATTTGAAGTTTAAGACTTGAGAATTCATACTCCTGTCTTATAGACTCGTCGGTCGTCTTCCATTAGAAGCAGTGGCTGTATGAAACTAGATTTGATGTCAAGGGATTGTGTTGTAAGAGGATATATTTGGTTCTACTGTATCAGGTCACTGGAAGGGCAGTGGTCTGGAAATTAGTTTCTACGTTCGGTTTCTTGGTTCGATCATAAGCTGCTTCTTCTGCTCCCGTACGTCTCTTTTCACTTTGTGCTTTTGGGATTAATCCACGTTCTATTTTTATTTTCCATTTGTTTAATTTTATTTTCTGTAATGAAATTTGATAACCTTTGTTTTATTTTGTAATTTTCTATTTTCCATCTTCTAATAACTTGATTTTATTTTAATTGATTCTGTTTTATTGTTTTCTCTCAATGTCTCTTAATTTTCATTTTAGTTTTGCTATTTTATTTCATTTTATTTTTGCATTGTTAAATTGTTTTCCATTGTTAACTTTAAAAAAATATATATATATATTTATTTTTCCTTGTTAGTTCTTTTGTTATATATATATATATATATATAAAGCTTTCTAACTTCATCATTTAATTGCTGAAGTTAGAAAGCAAAGAAAGAAATAAAGTAAGAAAGTAAATAAATAATAGAATGAATGAATGAAACACAGCCACATATATATATATATATATATTAATCCACATTATATTTTTATTTTCCATTTGTTTGATTTTACTTCCTGTTATTAACTTTTTTGTTTTAAATTTGACAACTTTTGCTTTATTTTGTAATTTTCTATTTTCCATCTTCTAATAACTTGATTTTATTTTATATAATTGATTCTGTATTATTGTTTTCTCTCAATGTCTCTTAATTTTCATTTTATTTTTGCATTGTTAAATTGTTTTCCATTGTTAACTTTAAAAAAATTTAATATACATTTTTTCCTTGTTAGTTCTTTTGTTTATATATATATATATATATATATAAAGCTTTTTAACTTAATTTATTCATCTAATTCATCATTTAATTCATCTAAAGCAAAGAAAGAAAGAAAATAAGAAAGTAAATAAATAATAGAATTAATAAATGAAACATATATTTATACGTATGTATATATAGTGTATATATATATTGTGTGTATATATATATATATATATATATATATATATATATGTATAAAAATGTTTTATTCATTCTATTATTTATTTACTTTCTTATTTTCTTTCTTTCTTCGCTTTCTAACTTCATCAATTAAATGACCATGATTTGATTTGAAGACTGGATAAACTTGAACAAACATGTGTATGACTCGATGCATAAAACCCCTTAAAAGAAATGTGACCTCAGAGAAGCAAGCCTTCCTCAACACTATTTTCTTTGGCAAAAGTACAGTATGTGTCCTAAGGTCAAGCCTCAGGTAGTCCTTCTGCATTTCACTTTGGCATAAAGCTCTCAGAAAACACATAAAACATCCTAATCCAATAGAACGAACCAGCGCAGGGCTCGCAACTCTTCACTTTTGCCAAAAACGCAATGCTAGTGGCAACGTTTCTCAGGGATGTGGTTACACAGTTGGCTGTGGCCCAGGCCTGGTGGATGGAATAGTAGAGACGTACCCTACAGAGATGATCTTTCATGACTGAACGCCCTCCTTAAAGCAAAAACAGTGTTTTTTATCATTTACTCGGGCTGTGTTTCAAGGGCGTGAGCGTCTCGAGCGTTCAACTTCTGTTGATTAGGTTAGCACTTCCCGCAAGAGAGCTGGGAAACACACCACTTGAGCATGAGCTCCATCAAATAGCTATTAGAACGAATCTCCCTCGAGTTTGCAAGGTTGTTGAAGGCGTTTCACTCATAGGAAATTAAGTAAGATGTAGCTGTTCAAAAGCCCATAACATAAGGGAGTTGAGTATCTGGCCGTATAATCAAAGCTGAGGCCATGGTTACATTTAAGTTTTTTTCATTGTTAACATTTGATTTCCATGTAATTTATTTTTCTATTTTCCAATTATTTTTTATTTTCCGTTTTTATTTATTTATTTTTCTTGGATCTAAAAAATCTTTTAAGTCTCCTCAAAGTGTCTTCTTTGCTTTCTCGCTCAGCTCACTTCATCAATGAAAAGCCCATGATTTGGTTTCCTCAACAAAACTCTCACATGTCTGTTTTTCTCACAGCAAATGAACTAAGATAGCATTTCAGAAGTATTCTTTATACTCAGAAATCATCCTCTTTTTTACATTTAGGAATTGCGTATTCAGCCCTAATAATTGAGACTCGAGTTTCCAGGATTTTTTTGGAGCCGTCGCACACTCATAAACTCATTTTGTTCGCCTTTGTTCTTTTTAAATACAGCACACTCGAGCTGATTCATTGTTGATGCTGAATATTAGCCATAGAGTGTTATAATGAGATACATCTTCAGGCAGTGCGCAAGAGTGATTCACTCCACTGCGGATGATATCTGCGGTGCGTATACTGTGAAAAGTAATGCCGAGATCAAGCCCAAACTTGTGCCTACACGCCACGCATAAATTACAGTAGGATGGCTCGTCGGTTTTTCGGCACGTTCCCTCTCCATGTTGTTCTGTCCACAGACCTCTTTAAATTACCTCTGTCTAATTGCAAGTTTTAAATATGAGGTCTAACCTGTGATTAAACCAAGACTTGGCTTAATCAAAACATCTCATCCACCCTCTAATCATTCCTTCTGTATTGTCACAGTGTTCGCGCGAGGCTTTTGGATTGCAAAAGGCCAATCACGCCGTTGATTAGAGAACGGTCAGTGTCCTGCATCAAGATCAAGAGGCTTATGCCAAATTTATGCAAAAACAGACGCATTGCGCTAGACAATTTATGTGAGGGACAGTGCGTGATCCGTCTTCTATCTGTGGCTCGTTGTAACTGGTATTGACTCCTTTTGTCATATTTTTTTCTATAATTATGTTAATCATTTTCCTCATGTTAATGATCTATTCTGTGCTTTGTTATATCTCATTTTATATATTGTTTTCTTTCTGTTTTGATGCAATTTGTGGATTTTTTTGTGTGTGTGTGGTGGATTTTGAAGGGTTACGTGTGTACCCCGGGTTCCCTGAGAAGGGAGCGGGGTACACACGTACACACGTTCCCTGAGAAGGGAGCGGGGTACACACATCATGTTGTCATACTTCAGGCATCCATGCCTTTCTTCAGACAAATGGAAGTTGATGACGTCTATCTCAGTCGTTTCTTTAGTTGTGAGTGATGTCACATGACTGCCTCGGCCAATGATTAGTGTTTTTAAATGTGCTTCACGCACCGGCAGAAGCAAAAGGCAATATCATAGCGCCAAGAACTAAAGCAGCGTCTCGTTTCATTTTTTTTAGGGAACTGTGTTATAAATGTACCCTAAGAATTTTTTGTGGGGTTTTTTTTGTTGCATTTTGTTTTGTGTCGCGTTTTGTTTTTATTTTATTTTATTATTTTTTTTGTTTGGTTTAGTGTTTTTTTTGTGTTGTATTTTATTGCTGTTGTTTTGTTGGTGTTTTTTTTTTTTTTTGTTTGTTTCGTTTTGTAAACAGGATGCAGGTTTTGGTTTTTGTTTTGCTGTGTTGTTTGATTTTGTTTTTATGGTGTTTGTTTTGTCGTGTTTTATTGTGTAAAAAATGGTTGCGGTTTTAACAGACTGTAAAAATGCGACTATAAAAACATGTTATTTGGTTCATTGATTAACTGTATTAGATCTAACCTTATTTTAAGTGTCATCTCTGTCACCATGTAAACTATTAAATTGATACACCAGGAGGTTTTTTTTACCGTAAATTTCACTTTTTTTACAGTATTGTTTGCTTTTGTTTTTGTGTTGAAAAACATACACATAAACTGTAAAAAATGATCGTGATTTTAACGGTAAAAGATGGTACAAATGCCACAGTAAAAACTGTGAATTGGTTAACAGAACCTTTCCTTACTATGTATGGTAAATAACTGTGATAGATCTAATGGTATATTTCATGTAATTGTACTGTAAAATACTGTTAAATTTACAGTTTTTAAAGCGAAAATTAACAACTCCATTTATAATTTACAGTGAAAAAAAATGTAAATTGACATTCCCACAATTCCCCCCGTGATACTTTGCATTTGATGTATTTTTATTGAAATAACTTGTTTCTTCATAGTCTTTTTCTAATCAGTTATGTACACATGGGTTTTATATGACATTTAATGTTGTTAAATCAATGTTTATTGTCTTTTTTAAAATTTCATGTGTGTTACCATGATGGTGTAATGTTTCTATATAACAATGTTAAGTTTCTTGAGGAAGAGCTGCATTTTAAGCTTCCATATATCATGTGACTCGTCATCACTGTTGTGATTGTTGGTTGTCAATGTATTACAATGGTAACAGATATTAATACTTCAGTTGGTTGATAATATAACATTATATCAGATAATGAAATACGGTTTATTTCTGTAAATTTAAGTTAAGTCTGTAAAACCTTGTTACCGTAAAGTCTTGCTACCGTATTTTTTAGGATAAAGTTCTGGCAACCACAGCTGCCGTTATTTTACCGTAAATTGAACACATTTTTTTTTTTTTTTACAGTGTACCCATACACATTCATTCATTTTACACAATTTTTCTCTTTGACAGTACAAATGCACAGTTTTTGTCACACCAATTACAGTGAACTAGTTTATCAAAACTGACCATCATCATGCCACAGTCCCCAATAAGGTCACCCACAGTATTTAGGGATAACTTTCTTTTATCAGTCATATTCCTTTATTAGTAAGCTCTTACCTTGTCGATGAATTGGCTCGTTTGGCACGCAGTTATCCTGATCATGTGTGAGTCTCTGGGTAATCTGATTATTCTGTTGCTCGAGGTGTGTCATTTCCTTGGTGAATCCTCCACAGCTGACTGTATGCAGGTGTTTTAATAATGCATGATTCCCCATCTCGAGAGATGCTCATTTGATACAAACTCTCCCTCCTCACGAGCCGCTCTGTGTACTGCTGAAATTGCTCATCTGAGACGACTCCTGTAGGCCCGAGAAACCTCACCAGGGCTTTATAATGATGATTTTGTATAATAACAGACAACAAACGACGAATCCACTCATGCTTTGTTAGCAGTTTAGTAAATTGTTTTGTTCAGAATATGACCCTGATTTCATTTTTAGCTTATTATTGATTGTAATTTATTCGCTTTGTTGGTTGAATGGAACCGGAGCATTATGCGTACTTTGTTTATGAAGAAACCCTGATGTTTTTATGCGTCAAGTAATGTCTAATGAGTTTACTGATTCATCTTGGCCACGGGAGACGAGAGCGTCTGATTCAGCATTGCGCATGATAGATAAGGTTTATGACAATCATCATTTTGTTTTATCTTTATGGACAGGAAGTGCCAAGACCCTTGTTGTGTTTAATGAAAATGGAGATGCCCCTGGACGCTATGACATCTATCAGTATCAGATAACGAACAAGTCGGCCGAGTACAGGATCATCGGACACTGGACGGATCAGCTGCATTTAAATGTAAGTTCGTCCGCATTTTAAAGTGTGCTTAAATTTTTAGAGGCCGCCGATAGTTATTTGCTTTGATAATGATGATTATGGTGCAGATGACTGTCATTATGATTATGGCAATTACACTGTACAATTAGTGGTGTTGAATTAACACCCGTAATTCAGAAGTCATTTTTGTTGCATAGATGTTAAATTAACTGTGAATGTGTTGATACATCCATGCTGATTTGCACTACCATTCTAAAGGTTGTGGTCAGTATGATTTTTTTTTTTTTAAAGAAAGTAATTAATACATTTATCCAGCAAGGATGTTTTAAATTGATCAAAAGTGACTGAAGACAAAAGATGTTACAAAAAATGCTGTTCTTTTGAACTTTCTATTCATCAAAGAATCCTGAAAAAAGTTTATCATGGTTTTCACAGAAATATGAAGCAGCACAACTGAAGGATCATGTGACACTGAAGACTGGAGTAATGGCTGTTGAAAATTCGGTTTTGCCATCCCAAAAATAAATTTTAAAATACGTTAGAATTTAAAACAGTTATTTTAAATTCAGTCAATTTAAATTTTATTAAAATTGTAAAGTTTTCACAATTGTAAAAAATGTAAAATTGTAAAAACAAAAAAACCAGTAAATTGTACAGTTACAGTAAATAAAAAACTGTAAATTGTAATATTATTTCACAATATTACTGTTTTCACTGTATTTTTGATCAAAAACATTTGTAAAAAAATTAAAATTGTAAAAACAAAAAAACAGTAAATTGTACATTTACAGTAAATTAAAAAAACAGTAACAATATTACTGTTTTTACTGTATTTTTGATCAAAAACATTGAAGCTTATCAAATTAATTATATTATATTGTAAATATTTGGATTTTATAGATTTAAAATGAACTCTAGGTGTTGAATTATGTTCCGATTTTATTTATTTTAACAGGCCATTATAACTATTGTTGATTCATTTAGTCTAATTGTCCATCTTTATCTTTTTTGCATCTCTTAATTAATCATATTCCACTCTTGCCTTTTTAAGGGTTAATCCTATAAAATATGAAAATAATAAGGACCTCTCAACTTTCTTGAGTGTGTAATATTGCTATTTTTATCATGAAAAAGGTCTACAAAGCATGAAGTCACTCCAAAGGAAGATATTCCCATATATCACTGTTTCTGAACTCCCTGAAACGCCTCGATTGTAGTCTCGAGTTTTCTTCCAGGAACTTCCTGACACACCACGATTTCCCACAATTGGGTGTTTTTGAACATTCAAGCTTCAAAACCAATTCTAGTAGACCCTAAAAACGAAATCAAGACTTTGTATAATGCTTTTTGATAACTGTGATGTTTCTCTTCAGATGAATGCCATGCAGTGGGCGAGCGGGGACGCAGTGGTGCCTGTGTCTGTGTGTAGCCTGGCCTGCCAGACCGGCGAGCGCAAGAAAGTCGTGAAGGGGGTTCCCTGCTGCTGGCACTGCGAGCGCTGCGAGGGCTACCATTTCCAAGCTAGCGAGTTCACGTGCCAGCTTTGCCCGTACGAGCAACGGCCGGATCAAAACCGCACCGGCTGCCAGCCGATCCCCATCATTAAGCTGGAGTGGCACTCGCCGTGGGCCGTGGTGCCCGTCTTCATCGCCATCTTGGGAATCCTTGCCACCACCTTCGTCGTGGTGACCTTCGTACGCTACAACGACACGCCAATCGTACGTGCCTCGGGCAGGGAAATGAGTTACGTTCTGCTAACGGGAATTTTCCTTTGCTACGTCATCACGTTCCCCATGATAGCTGCGCCGGGAGTGGCCGTCTGCTCCTTCCGCCGGATCTTCCTGGGTCTCGGCATGTGTTTCAGCTACGCCGCCTTGCTCACCAAGACCAACCGCATCCATCGGATCTTCGAGCAGGGAAAATGCTCGGTCGCGGCGCCGCGGTTCATAAGCCCCGCTTCCCAGCTAGTCATCACCTTCAGCCTCATCTCGGTTCAGTTAATGGGGGTGTTTGTGTGGTTCGTGGCGGACCCGCCGCACACCGTTGTGGATTACGGCGAGCAACGCACGCAGGACCCTGAAAACGCCCGAGGCGTGCTCAAGTGCGACATCTCGGACCTATCACTCATCTGCTCGCTGGGCTATAGCATCCTTTTGATGGTCACGTGCACTGTTTACGCTATCAAAACCAGGGGAGTGCCGGAGACCTTCAATGAGGCCAAGCCCATTGGATTTACCATGTACACCACCTGCATCATCTGGCTGGCCTTCATACCCATCTTCTTTGGGACAGCGCAGTCTGCAGAGAGGGTGAGTCTATGATGAAGTGCTAATTAAGTGCGGTTTTATAAATATATTACAAGTTATGTACGATTATGAGGTAAAGAGGGAAAAGGTGGCTGCCATGTTGAGATCATTTGCATCCTGTCATGTGATGGGACACACCTTTACAGGGGAAATGTTTCTAATTTCCCCATGGCATTGCTGCTGACCTGCATTTTTTAGTTTTGGATACTGGATACCAGAATACTATATATTACATTTTTCAAAAGTTTAGGGTCGGTAAGATTTTTTAATCTTACGCTCACCAATGCTGCATCATAAATGCAATAAAAACAGTACTATTGGGATATTCAAATTTAAAAGGTTCTATATTTTAAATTGTAATTTTATTCCTTGGATCAAAGCTGAATTTTGTGTCACATGATCCTTCAGAAATTACTCTGATGTGATGATTTGCTCAAGAAATATTTCTTATTATTTTTGAAAATGGTTGTTCAGGATTCTTTGATGAATACATTTTTCAAAAGAACAGCTTTTTACAACATTATAAATGTCTTTCCTGTCACTTTTGATCGATTGAATTCATCCTTGCTGAATAAAAGTATTTCTTTCAAAAAAGTAATTAAAAAAAACCTAATGCTGCAAACTTTCCTAAATTTTTTATTATTTTGAAAGAAGCAGTGACAAAATGCTACATTGTTTTTTTTAAGTTGCAATGTTTGTGCATGCAGTATAAATTATACAATTTAATAAAATATATAAAATATATTAAACAAAAAATAAATATATTAAATAATATAATATTAATGACATTGATATAATATATTTGTACTATATTTTATATTAGACTGAAAAATATATATATATTATTAAATATATTATATAATTTAATAATACAATTATATGTTATACCATATTTTATTTTTATTAGACTGAAAAAAAAATATAAAATATTATATTATAATGAACTGTCCTCATATTTACAGTTGTATCTATATAAACAAACATCTATATATTGTTATACTTATTTCTGTCATTATCTATTTTTACATAAATCTCTTGTTATTGTGAAGTGAACAGTCCTCACTGGCAGCTCCATCAGTATACAGTCCTTGTTGGTCTTTTAGGTCTCTGCATCAAAAACAAGCACTCATCTAAGAGATGCTCATTATCAGATATATGGAGATGATCAAACATGACCTGGAGGAATAGTGCTGCTGTTAATGGGCCATAAATAGAGCGTGCAGCCTCTGTCGGTCCGGGCCAATGTGGGTCTCGTAATGTTGATGACTTCAGTGTTGGACTGTAGGCTGTACCCTCTGTTCTTTCATGCACCGGGGTGTATTTCTGTCCAGTGCTCATTAGTGCTGCCCGAGAGAAGCCAAGATTTAAAACACAGCGTCTTCTCCCCACGTCTAAAGTCTGTGGCATGTGTTTTGCCGTCAGATATTGATGTCAAGTGTTATGTTAAAGGATTTGTGCGAAAACTAACGATTGAAAGCAATATATCTCAAAGAGCTTGACAACACGATCTTTCTCAAGATATAACTGTCATAGATGGAGTTGAACTTGCTGACCTAACTGCTTGCTGTTAGCCTAGCGGCACTCTGGAATACTTGATTCTGGTTGTTTTATTTATTCATATTCATTGATATTGGAAAAAAAAATGACGTGATTGTCGAACGTCTCAAAAATGAAGTTTATTACACCATCGAAGTTGCAAACTCATAATGTAAATAAAGTTCTGTCTTAAAGGAGTAGTTCACTTTTAAAAAAAAAACTTTAGCTGATAATTTACTCACCCCCATGTCATCCAAGATGTCCATGTCTTTCTTTCTTCAGTCGAAAAGAAATTAAGGTTTTTGATGAAAATATTCCAGGATTTTCTCCATGTAATGGACTTCACTGGGTACCAAACGGATCAAGGTCCAAATGAGAGTTTTTTGTGAGCGGCAAATGATGAATATGTGAGTGTTTTTGTATGTGAGAATAGCTGAGCTATCTAAGGCGGCAGACTCAAGAAGTTTCAGTCTTTTCAGCATTTTATTATTTTTGTGTTGTTATTTTGGTCGAGAATAGGACATCAGTGTGTGGATGTCAAGTTTTTGATGTCAATTTGATTTGCATATATGACCAGTTTTTTGACGTCGATGTTTGATGTGGGAATACAACATTGCCAGTGGGCAATTGATGTTGAAAAGCAGAACCTTGCAGTTCTAGAAATATGGTCTCTGTAGTTTAACTGGTTTTGCTACTTGCGCCGCTACCGTATTTTCATGTCAGAAGACCTTTCTGCTCGCCATGTAGCGTAGTGTCAGTCATGTCCTATTTGGCACCCTTGGCACCCAAATTATGTGGGTTTATATATATATATATATATATATATATATATATATTCCAAGGACCCTCTATTATGATGATCCCCTTTGCAATGGGACGGTTGGGACCCCCTCTAAATATTTAAAGGCAGCTATACAGTATGTACATAGTATATTCCCATTAATACTGTGAGAGAGTGTTATATTATTTACAATGAAATAATTGACTTTATATGTTGGCACTGTACTAAAGCCAAAAAGAATTAAATGAAGTCAAGTCACATTTATTTATATGGCGCTTCATACAATACAGATTACTAATAAATGTGATGATGTTGAAAATGTTTCAATTATGAAACTAAATTTTAAGATCTACAGAAGGCAATAGTGTCATTATTCAGGTTAATTAATTAAGTTAGGTCTTGTTTTATGTCAGCTCAAGAACAATGTTGAGCAAGTTGAAAAGTTAATGTTTTTGTAAAATTAAAATAGTATATAAAAGTTTTTTTTTACTAATTGTTTTTCTATGATTATTGTTAGATTATTTAATTTGTGAGTGTGCATGCGTGTCCGGCCTGGTAAACCCTATATAATGGGACAAAATGTCCCTACAAAGATATCCAATATCCAAAATCCTTGTCCTTGTGGGGAATTTTTTTTGGTCCCCATGAGGAAAACGGCTTATAAATCATACTAAGAAATGTTTTTTTGAAAATGTAAAAATGCAGAAAGTTTTCTGTGATGGGTGTGTTTTGGGGTAGGGTTAGGTTAAGGGGATAGAATATAGAGTTTGTAACCGTTATGTCTATGGAAAGTTCCCATTTAACATGAAAACGCAATTTTTACAAATAGTTTTTCTATGGATTATATAATAGGTTTGTGTGTGGATGCTGGTGTGCGTGTGTGTACAAATAAATACCCCAGTTTGAAAACATCTGCCTTAAAGAGAATCATCATCTACTCATCTCATAAAAATGAGTACATATGCAATTTTTGCGCTAATGACTGTTAACCGTGTTATCCATTGCATATTTGAATGCTTTCCTTCATTTTGTGTACAACATTTAGCAATTTTGAGACCAGTGGTGTGCTACACTCTTCTGCTGCTGAGCAGTGACATTTTGAAGGCAACACACCTGTGAAAAGGCTGACGTGGTGTCGAATCCAGTTGTGCATGGAACACAGATTTAGCTCATGGAGCGATCCAACATAGTAATTAGCAAAGGGGATTTTGAGCACATTGACATTGATCGAGTTTTCCCACTTACAATGTTCCCGGCGTGTGACGTGCCTGAGGCTCATTGCAATAGATTATCCCTTTGGAATGTTTCCCTTGCAGACAAAATACCTGCCAATCAGCTAAATGTTTTGTAATCCATTGTGCCAACCTATTGAAAATGATGGGGGAAGCAGCTCCATGTTCAACTCAGCATGCGTTTCAGAAAATTCTGCCCCTCGAGATAAAAGCTTGAACATTTGATACCATCACATGCCTACACCGCATCCCACCACCAACATTTAGACTTTATATTTAAATGAAGCCCCAAATATTAAGGTGTTCTCGCATGTTTACCATTGTTCAGCGCATTTTTGTGTGCGAAATCCGGTCATTTCAATAGAAATCCATGCAATTAGGAAAGATTGCTCCTTGCAGATTTCACAAATTCAAGTTGGTCACTTTGTTTGCCACAGAAAACTGCTTGGTTTAAAAGTTACTTTCTTAGTGATGGCAAACAAGGTTAAGCATCTAACTTTTTTCAAAACCACACACATTCCATCACATTTACTGTTCAGCTACTTTTTACAGGTGAAATTCAGTAATTATTAAAGGAATCCATGCATTTAGGAAAAATTTCCCTTAGTGCAAAGTTGACCAACAGAAAGCTGCTTGGTTTAAAAGAGAAAATTTCACTGACATTTCGCTAAACATTAGGCATAATGTCCAAAAATCTTACGTTAGATCTGCTATAGCAATACAAGCTCAACTTCACCAGTTCAGAAATATGTCAGAACATAGTTCATTATCCAAGATGTAAGAACTGCATTTTTAGTTTAGCCACAAGGGGTGCTAAAACGCCACTTGTCTTCTTCTACAGTCAGGTTTGTTTCAGGTTTGTTAGTGTCACATCTATCCGATGTGTTGGTCTAGCATTTGTGTCTCTGATTGCATACAGTATGTTACTGGCTAGAAAATGCGACGAAATTATAGTCATACTCATTTAATTATATTGTTTTTTCATTGAGCCTGATTTTACCTAACAATTTTGATAATCATATCATGCTTTTTATTCTATATTTGGTACAAAATGTCAAAATCTTCCTCTCGGCTTTTCTAACGTTTAATTATCATCTGTTAGATAGCATATCTCATTTAGATTAGCATAAGTGAGTTATAATAGGCTATTTTTACTCAGTGATGTGGCTCCACATACACGAGGGATTAGCGAAACCGCAAATTGTAACATAAAAGCACTCCAGCATACATTTTGAGAAACAAACACATTGAAAACAAACGTGGTAAACAGCTGGCCCTCGGGGTGGAATTAAATTAAAAGTTACGTAAAAGAGGAAATTGTTTCCCTCCGTTTTTTTTCATTCCTCCGCATGACAAAAGACTGAGTCCAAATGGAAAGAAATCTGCCGAGCGTATTTCCCGTTTCCCTTATCTCTCACAGGCTTATTTCTTTCGCCCTCACTGATGTTAAAAAGATTATTGCAATAAGCCACTGCAATATGAGGACACAGATATGAGTATTTTATTGAGGCATGTCTCCCTTATTCACATCTCCTCACTCTGTGCTCATTAAAACCTCCAAGTTTCTGTACATCTATGCATGGCTTGTAATTTGAACCTTGTTCACGTCTCCACGTTTCTGCTTATTTTCTGTATTAACGGCCTCATTTCTTCAGCATGCTTGTGCATTTGCTCATTGACGGGGACCGATTGTGCATTTAGTTTTGGGTCTGCTTGTGTAATAAGGAACTATATCCATTGGTTTCTGTCGGTTCCCTCACTTTGCACTCCAGTACTTTTGAATTGAGGGGAACAGATGAAAAGATGAGGAAAGGATGCCTGCCGGGGGTAATCAGAGTAGATGAGTCATCCGCAGTTTTACAGACATTTTGAATGAGTTCCAGTTTATATATAGTTGGTTGTGTTTATCCGTTCACCAGTCGCATGCTGTGGCATTGATTTTTAAACCACTTAAGCTCCCCAAAGATCTTTAGTTAAATGGAGTTTACTTCTTCGCATGGCTTTTTAAGCGCGTTTTCTTTTTTTACCCCTGCTGTTTTGGTGCTACTGACTGGCGCTGTGAATTACAATAGGCCTATAAACACATACACAAGTGATTTTCAGGATACACTGTAAGGATATGTGATGCATTCTTGACGTATTTGAGCTAATTTTATATCATTTTAAAATGAAAAATATAAAACTAAAGCGAAATTCGTTGGATTTTAACGTTTGTCTGTGGAGACTGATTTTCTGTACCTGTTAGTAATGAATATATCTGAAATACATTTCAATTTTTTTCACTTAGCAGACACTTTTATCCACAGCGACATACAAATAAAGAATGCTACGACAAAAGCGCTTCATCCTAGTGGTAAAAGACACTGGGAAATACTGCAAAGAAAACTTTTAGATTTCAAATTCCACACTGTCAAACGCTTATGTGAGGGGGTTAAGAGTTATACCTGGTTCAGATTACACGATTTTAGCCCAATTTCGGCACGATCCGTTTGACGTAGGGTGTCGTGGGGATTCGTAAACGACAACGGGCATCGGGACACAAGATTCGATCGTATCATCTCGTATAGTGTAACGGGCGACGACCTACGTCGCATCTGCGATGACGACATAAAGACTAGCTTGTTTAATTTTTTTTTTAACGGTCGTCCACGACGGTTCCGTCACATGTATGAGGTTGACCAATAGGAGCACAAGCTCTTCCGTACACAACTTTCAAAAATGGCGAAACGAAAGAGAGACGATGGTGCTAACGTTAAAACTAAAAGTTAAAATATATAAGAAAACAATATTTTACCTCAGTTCTCTTTGGAGGATTGACAGCCCATTGTGTTTTTTTACACAGCTAGTGCTAATGTAACAAGTCCTACTCAAACTGCTCCGAGCGGGATTTGATCCGTGGTCCCTGGTGTGGGAAGCTGGCGCGCTAAAAAAATTGCTAAAGGCCAGAGTAGGTTTACACGCACAGCTCTTACTGGCCTACGTTCGTTAAACTCACCCCTCTAAACCTCAATCCCATCCGGGTCACGGCACCAAATGTAACGTCCTACTCTACTCACTCCAAGAAGGATTCAAACCACAGTCTCCGGCGTGGGAAGTGGGTGCACTAACAAGGACACTAAAGACTATAGCCGCTAACATCAGTCACTAGCATGCCTCTTGAGGCTAGGGGAGTGAGGTTTGCATCTACTAACTGTACTATGTCAACTAACTCTCATTAGATTATTAGTAGATTGTTGGGTTTGGGTTAAAATACACTTTACATGTACACATACATTTATTCTACTAACCCTAACCTAACAGTCTACTAATAAGTTGACATGTAGTTGCAAAGTTACTTATAGTCAGTTGAATGTCTGTTGTGGGACCATCACAATAAAGTGTTCCCAATTTTTTTATGCACAGATTAAGCAGACAGTCTACTTATACTTTAATGAGAGTTAGTTGACATGAATTTGTGGAGTTATTTATAGTCAGTAGAATGTCTAAAGTGGACCATCAAAATAAAGTGTTCCCAATTTTTCCTCTCCTCTAATTTTTCCCCCTCTCCATTTGACATGGCGCGAAAAAATATCCTTTTTAAAGTCATTTGGTGGCCTTTAATGCCTTTAAAACCAACAGCTTTCAGAGTAGCTCAACCAGGGGTGTGTTCCCCATATTTTCTGATTAACTATCACAGATGCATTGATGGAGAAACTAACCAACTAGTCTCCCTTAAACATGCGGTTCATTTACTCAGCAGCTTTTTCCACAACGTTATTTCTTTGGGATGCTGCTGTATAGCGAAACATGGCACCTGAAGACTACTTCACTGTTTTTAGTTTCTTCCTGTTTTATTTGAGGATTGATTAATCTTGGGTTATCTATTCTATCTTTCTGAGTCCCTTATGCACATGCACTCTCATTAAAAAACAGCGCTGATTGTTGACACGCTAAAAGATATGGATTTAAATTTGTATATATATAACACTGCATGTTATCTTGCTTCTTTTGCCCAAGAGCAAGATCTTTCAGTACATATCCACGTCATCTTAACAAGAAACTATGCTTTTAATCACGGGTCGAGAGCTGTAGAACCACCCACACAAGTTTGCAAATGTTCATTTGAACTATGGTTTCAGGAAATGCTGAATTGTTGATCTATGTACTTAATAAATGCTGAACTCTAGACCATATTTGCCTAACAATGCTTTTTAGAAACGCACCCCAGGCTGAGTGACCAGCAAGCAGTTAGCGCATTTCTCCCTGCTGGGGGTCCAGCTAAAATACATTATCATTCTAGAAGAAATGCTGAAGTGCTTCTTTGATTTAAAATGCAGTACCTCCATTGCCACAGCCGCTACAGTATGTTGGTAGTTTCTCCCATTTATTTTTCAGCGGGAGGCCTTCCTTATGCTATCCGGCAGTATAGAGACTTACTGGGGTCACAAGGTTAGACTTCAAAAGGATATTCAGTACTGTTCGCAGTCAGATTTTCTCAACAGGATGGCAGTGCTCTGTTATCTGGGATAGACAGTACATGAAATCCTCTGCTGATGTGTTTACCTCTTTGCCCACGTCAGTACTAAGCAATCCAGTTCATTTGATTTTAGTCTTAACTAAGGAGTCGTATGGAATAACACCTTCCTGCGGTGCTCTAGATTCCCCACTCCTGACCTAAAAACCTCGGCTCATTCATTCTCAGCACCTTAATATAAATGTTAGGAGCTTTATCATCTGCTTCACCCACAGCAGGCATATGTTATCATTTAGTGCTCGTTAGCTTACTGATCACTCGCACCCAAGGTAAGGAAAGTAGTAATATATTTGTTAGCAAAGTTAGCCATTCATCAAACTCTTAGACATCGCCAACGTTTTAAATTGTCTTGCTCTGGGCGTATGGTTGCATCTGAGGTTTGTGAATTTGTAAACATTAGCATTATTGAAATTGTTTCGATATTTGAATACATGTTGGATGGGATTTGACTGGATTGTGAAAAGTGTGCCCAAATGGAGTCATACGTGATCCTGAGGTTACATAAACTAGCAATAATTAGCTTTGCTGCGTTAGCTACGTAGCTACGTTAGCATCTGAACAAATCCCTAACCCAAATTTGGTGCACAACTCATCCCTCGCAAGTGCTACGGAATGATACATCAAATTGTGTGGTTTGAAGGAGGACCTGGTTCGGTCCTAGAAACAAGGGGCTAAATTAACGAAATAATTACAGGGTTAGTTTTCACAAAAATTAAAATTCTGTCAGTATTTACTCACCCTCATGTTGTTCTAACCCTGTAAGGCCTTCGTTCATCTTCGGAACACTAAGTTTTGATTAAATCTGAGAGCTAGATCACTCCTGCATATTAGTCCATAGGCTTCTTGAGGGATTGAAACTTGCCGTCCTCTAAAAGTTATTAAAGACATCGTTAAAATAGTCCAAGTGACTTAAGTTGGCTCAATCTTAAATTTATCAAAGCGACAAGAATACTTTTTGTGCGCAAAAACAAACAAAAATAACAACTTTATTTCAACCATTCACTTCCTTCTCTATGCGCCTCTAGTCAGTTAACGTAGCGTGATAGCGTAGAGTTACGTCACACGTAGGCTCTCTATTGGCCGACGCTGGTCATGTGTGTGATGCGTGTGACGTACAATAACAGAAAGTTTACGATATTAAACTAGTAACCTGACTCGAGGCAGAGAGAGAAGTAAATGAATAGTTGAAATAAAGTCATTATTTTTGGTTGTTTTTGCGCGCAAAAAGTATACTCGTCGTTTGATAAAGTTAAGATTGAGCCACTGTAGTCACTTGGACTATTTTAACGATGTCTTTAATAACTTTTCGAGGCCAGCAAGTTTCAATCCCTCAAGAAGCCTATGGACTAGTATGGAGGAGTGATCCAGCTCTCAGATTTCATCAAAAATATCTTAATTTGTGTTCCGAAGATGAACGAAGGTCTTACGGGGTTGGAACAACATGAGGGTGAGTAAATACTGACAGAATTTTCATTTTTGGGTGAACTAACCCTTTAACTCAGATAAAAAGATAAACTCAAAGTAGTAAATAATTTTGATATTAATTTATTTTGTTACATTAAAAATAAGAAAATATGGTTTTGCGTTTCATTAGAGATTGTCGCCTATTGGGCGGCGCACTTTTATTGCCATACTATAACCTTTGACATCACCCTTTTCTTTTCTTACTCTAGATGTACATTCAGACAGCCACACTGACCGTCTCTTTGAGCCTGAGTGCGTCTGTGTCTCTGGGGATGCTTTACATGCCCAAAGTCTACATCATTATCCTGCACCCGGAGCAGAACGTGCCCAAACGCAAGCGCAGCTTCAAGGCCATCGTCACCGCTGCCACCATGACAAACAAGCTCAGCCAGCTGGCCAGTGACCGGCCCAATGGAGAGGTGAAAACCGAACTCTGTGAGAGTGTGGACAATAGTAGTGAGTACAGTCTTCTCTAACATGCACACTTTGTTATAATGATAATGTGGAACATGGGTCAATGACATGATGCTAATCTATTAATTTATTTAAAAATACATAAAAAAAATGCAAATCATCAATGTTTATCAATGTCATTGACATGTAAATATACAGTATATTACGGAAATGTCACTATTCCTTTAATAGTGTGAATGATCTTTGTGCTAAAGAACTGATAACTTCGATGCTGCTAAAATGTTCGCATTGGTTACTCCCGTTGGCATTTATCTTGTCATCTGAAGCTTTTTATTATGAGGAAATGAAACAGATAAGTGCATTCACTAGAGGATCTTTGCTAATTCATTAGCTATGCTGCATGCATTGTCTGACGCTAACACTAGCTCTCTTATAAAAACCTGCATTACTGACTGCAAGCTCACGGAAACAGACTGTACTTCAGCAGCCAGTGTGGTGTTACTGTACCTTTTACATGAAGGATCCGATCATTAACCAGGGCAAGGGCAGCACGCACAGGCCCACATCACTGTAAAAGTTAATGCAAATGTGCAGACCCTCACTAATGTGCCATGACCCCTCGGCTAAAGGGCTCTAACACTGGGCCAGTTCATAATGAGAGTCAAATGTACCATGTAATGAATGTAGAGACTACCATTTAGAGGACAAACACGTTTTGGTGTTTCTCATTGCAGTTTTACCATGTCCGTGTTTGTGAGCAACATTCAAATATGCTAATCAGTGTTGTTGTGAGTCAGTTCTGTACAGGTATTAGTCATTAGTAGCAATATGGGCCCATTAAAAGGACAATATTTGAAGTTTAAAAGTGAGGTCACATTAGCTAGTATGAACTATGAAGCACCGTTTGCACAGAAGGTGCTTTTCCCTATTAATTTTATGGTGGACCCTGAATGTGACTGAATCTAAAGAGATTAATTGGCTATTATTGAGAAATGGTTGAAAATTCTAACATTACTAAATGACCCTGGTGTCATTCTAACACAAAAGAGATTTTGATATAAAGTGCTTTTTTGCGCAGTTTCAAGATTTCAAGCTTCAAATATGGTATAAGCACCATAAAAGAGGTTCATATGACTAGTATAGTATATTTCAAATCCTCTACAGACACAACAAGACTGAAATTCAAGTCGTTTTTCACTGAAAATCTTCTTTAGGAAACACTGCTGTGCCGGATCGATACAAATGAATCATTCCAACCGAAAGAATGATTTGTCTTCAAAGTTTCAGTCTGTTTGTCATAAAGCTATCATAAAGACTTCGAATATATTGCATATGGGCCATTTTTATGATTTTTTTGCTGCTTTTTTATTATTTTAGAGCCTGACGGTCCCAGTTCTCATTCACTTTCATGACATTGAGTGGCCAAAATTCACCTTTTGAAAAGAGAAACTCGAATGGGTTTCATGAAGGTTGAGTGATGCATATTTTCTGAGTGAATAATATCTAAAATATGGGTTCGTTTTGATTTTAATTTCATTTTGAAGCATGCCATGAATTCTTTTTTGAATGACTTTTCACAACTGAAAACCTTTTCTGCAAAAAGGGCACAAGGTAAAAGCATTACAAAAGAGTGTTATTACTTTCTCAATTGTTTTCTTCCCACTTTTAAATGAAAGGAAGCAGCGAAATCATTTTCAATCTATGAAACAAAGTGAGAATTTTATCCTGATGGTTGCAGAGCTACGTTCAGAATCTATAAGTTCCCCAACTTACTCTACTTTTCTCCCATCTCTTGCTGTGTCTTCTAATGTACAGCAGTCTTCTTTAACTGGCTATTTTCATTTCCAGCACCGTCCACAAAAACAACCTACGTCAGCTACACCAATCATGCCATATGACTGCACATCCTGAAAATGGTTTTGGCATGGATCCGGCAGGCTCCGACAGAACAGGATCCAATGACTGAAACCCAAGCATGAGACATCAGTGTTGTTTGTGGACAAGAGGATGGACTCTTGAATTTTTTTTCCCTGGATATTTTATAAGAAAGCCTAGGCGGACATCCAAAAAAATGGAGACAAAAGCTGCCATTTACGTGGGCAGCCAATAAAACGGGACACTGGCAAATGGGGTAAGAAAAAAAAATACAAAAAGTTTAAAGAAAATGAACAAATATTGGCGTCGACCATGTTACATGTTATTCTAATTGTAAGTATTTTGTGGTTGTGAAAAATTTTTCATTCTTTGTCCCACAGTGTCAGACCTGCATTTGGAAAAAAATGCGTTTGTCTCTTGTATTGGCTACTCTGGTCTATAACCTTGGGTTGTGAGTGTGCAAATGCCATGTTGGAAGCATGCCAATTCAACTTTTTATACAAATAATTTATTTATAATAAAGGAATGTTTTTGAAATGTGGTGGGTGTTTGGACATTTATGTTTTTGGGGATGGAATTATGTAATACGTAATTAACAGTAGGGCTGAAACAATTATTTTCATAATCAATTAATCCGTTGATTATCTGTGATTCATTTTTTAATAATAAACTTAATAATAAAGTTGTCCAACAACTAATATTTTATCACAATGAATATTTTAGTCTACGTTATTGTGCTTCAGTAACCAATATGTTGTGGATTATTCTTCTTTTGTTTTATAATAGTATTTCATTGACATCAGAGACATCAAACAAGTGCCTCTAAAATCGTGTTTGGATATGCGCATTTTTTAAATCCGGCACATCCTGGCGTAATTCATTGGTTCTCATGTCTAACAGTGCTTTTTTTTTGGACTGATTCTCCCATAGTATAACTTGTGTTCCACAGTATTTATTATTATTTTTGCTATATATTCCCTGGTCATTTTAGGCTTGAATTGTATGGAAAGGAGCAGCATGGACATTCTGTGAAATACGTTTTTTATCTTCTACAGTAAAAAGAAACACATATGAGTTTGGAACAACAAGAGGGTGAGTAAATGATTACAGAATTTTATTTCTCATGTTTTTGTGAATTAATCATACTGTTTGCAAAACTAAGCGTGCAATAGTGCTGAAGAATGTGTGTCATGCATGTATTTTCTGTTCAGGTGAGTCTAGACATTTCCAGGTGAGTCTAGCATATAAAAAAAATGCCAAGCTGGCAAGTTGGTATAATTTATGAGCTGAATCTGAGCAGGTGTACCGCGTTCCAAATATAGCAACCATTCATTATCTTTCCATGGCAATACAATGTGTTATTTATTCCCGTGCATATAGCTTTCCTTAAATCATAACGGAGCTTCAAAATTGTCTTACTGTCTGTCCACATATTTAAACTTCTGTCAAAATGACCTTTGACATCCACTACGCCTTCCTTCACCTGACCTCAATATATTTCTAAGCATAAATGCAACTCATTTACACACTTACCTCGCAGCGGTTTTCACAAAGGATGTTTCGGATCCAGTCGGATGCCGTTAATTGGCTCTCTGACTGACAGAAGATTCCTGCAACTAAACTACTTCCTTGTAACTATGTCTACCAAACCCAATTATCTCTCCTTAGAGTCTTTTCTCACTAATTACTGCCTCTCAGTTGCGATTTAAGACTCATGAGATATGAAAAAAAAAAAAGCATTGATAACAAAAATAAACAGGCCGTTAAATATTTCTGGCACTGATGTTTCCGCAGTGCACAGCTTGGAGGATGGCATCCTTCTCTTTGACAAACACACTGCGAATGGCTGGAGTACAAGAAAATAATGGAGAAAATTGACCACGTGTTGTTGGTGATCAATATTTACTGTGGAGGAAGACGGCGACAGACAACTTAAACCTGTGAGAGGAACATCAATACAGCAATAATAATGGCAACTTAAATCGTTTGTGGAGACTTTGAACAGCATTCGGAGCATTTAACAGCTTTTATTCACTACAGTGTTGCGAATAAAAATCCACTGGTATCACTTTACCATGCCTCAAGACATTGTTTAGATGTTTTATTTCAGGTTTTTGTCCTTAAAACGCTCTGTGTAGGACTGATTTCTTACACATCTCATACCAAGCCTCTATTGGTAATTCCAAAATGTCATTTTAGAGCTAGTAACAAAGGCTTGCACCAATGATATGCAGAGTAATGCAGTTATTGGAGAGAGATTGATAGATTGCTTAAGTGTGTGTGTGTGAATTACTTGAGTCTGTTCCTCTCTCAACAGTGTTCGGCAACTAATAGCGAGGCTGTAAGTTTAACTGCTTCAATAACAACGATGTTACTGTCTCGATGCTTAAAAATGTCATGTAGTTTTGCAGATGCTGAACTATTTTGTTGAAGTTGCAGGGTGGCGCTGACAACGTGTTTCTGTGCGCGTGCATGCGAACTGTACGTGTGTGTTGTACGGGAGTTGTACGGTAATTAAACGTGATTTTGTGGGGAAAATATGGAAATAGTTTCTAAGCATTTTCTTTTGCTATCCGAACTATTGAAGTATTACACTGTTATTATATTATTAGTTGTGTTTAATTATTTCCCTAGCTAATTATTTTGCTGCCTGCGACCCTATAAGAACAGATCTCCTGTCCCATATTAGCTTCCCTCTCTCTTTCATTCCTTCAACCCCTTCCTTCCTTCCCTCTCTCTCTTTCCTTCCTTTTCTTAGTCACAACTCACCATGTTGAGAACAACTGCAATGGTAAGTGTCACTATAATTTTTCATGACAAGGCTTGTTCACACCAGAGACGATAGCTATAATGATAACTATAATTGTTTTGATGATCATTCTAAGTCCACAGACACTACAACTATAATGATAACACAGAGGAACAACTGAAATCACTCTCAGGGGGATTTTTCCAGCTGATAAGTGATAAAAAAAACTGACAGCGAATTCACCCAAATTTAAAGAGCTTGAGCATTTAAAGCAGCAATTGTTCATGATTACAATAAACCTAACATTATCATTTGTTGGTTTGGATGCTAATAATCATATGAAGGGAAGAATGATGAATCTCGTTATGTTAGGGCTGCTTCAGAGAATGCTGTGAATCTATTGATTTCAGTGGGGAATGTGTCTTATGGGACTTAAAGGAAAAGTTATAAAGAGCAAAAAACAGAAGCCCTGCCCTTATCTCATCATTAGAAATGTAATCTGCTGTTATAAAGTCAGTTTTTTAACTATGTCAGCCCTAATTGATTCAAATACGATGCGGGAGGCTAATTGATCAACGGATCGGATTCTTTCAAGCCTGAGAGCCAAGCATGAGGTAGAATCTGGGTAAAGCTGTTTTTTTTTTTAATCTGCAGACTTTCTATGGGATCAATTTGCCCGGCATTGACCTAGACACAGATGTCCCAGAAGGCCTTTACTTTCTGCAGCAACTATAAGGGCTTTGCTCTGGTAAGGATATCTCATTTGTACAACTTTCCTTCCCACCTAAGCAACCTTTCCTTTTTTAATTTATTCAGCTCCATACTCTAAACAAGGGTGAAGTAATTTGCTTTATTCAGCATTAATGAGCTTCTGTGGAGCTTTTTTCAGGCTTGTAATTAAAGTATGTACAGACATTATTGACAATGTGCTATTTCAATTTGCCACTCATAGAGAATCCCGGTACCATTTTGTGACGGTGCAGACAACAAACAAACGAGATGTATCATAAATATGTTTATAAAAATAATACCTTTTATTTACAGGTGCATTTCAAGGCAGTCATGGATAAGCCTCGATGAACCTGAGCTTCACGTCAGCCGGCGCTTCATGACAGCCACGACGAGCCCCGCACTGTGAGCATTAACGAACCCGCGCTTCACTTCAGCCTTGAGAAGCCCGCGCTTCACGTGAGCCTTGCCGAGCCCCGGCTTCTCGTCTGCCACGTCATGTCTGCGCAACCAGAGCCAAACGTCACGTCACGTCTGTGCAGCCAGATGTCATAAGGTGGGTTTTGTGTCTTGTCTTGTCATTTCATGATCAGTTGTTCCCTGTATTGTCTGTTCTTCTAGGTGTTTCTCGTTATTCCCGATGCCCCTTGTAATATTGATAGATCATTTGTCCATCTTATTTAAGCCCTGTGTTTCTGCCCTGTCTTTGTGAGTCGTTGACTGTATGTTAGATGTTAATATTGGTGATTTCTGAATCAGTGAATTCTGTTTCTGAGTCCTTGTATCATGTTCCCGTCTAAGTTTTAGTATTATTAATAAAGCCACACTGCGTTTGGTTTCAGCCTCATCGCTATTTCCACGTTACTATCCTCAAGAAGCCTATGGACTAGTATGGAGGAGTGATCCAGCTCGCAGATTTAATCAAAAACATCTTAATTCGTGTTCCAAAGATGAACGAAGGTTTTACAGGGTTGGAACAACATGAGGGTGAGTAAATACTGACAGAATTTTAATTTTTGGGTGAACTAACCCTTTAACTCAGATAAAAAGATAAACTCAAAGTAGTAAATAATTTTGATATTAATTTATTTTGTTTAATTAAAAAATAAGAAAAGTGTGTTTTATTCAGGATTCAAAACTCAAGTGATGCTTCATACATAGTTAATTCAGTCCTAAAGACGTGGCTATTTCTCTACATTTAAAAAAAAAAGCTTTTATTGTTGGTTGGTTGGGTTCGTAGTTTTTTTAAATGTCATTGGAGAAAAAAAAGGGAAACACTTCCAGAGCCAAGGTCACTGTTGAGCTCTGTTGTTAATCGTTTGATGCAATACTGCTCAACCCTTACTGTACAGGCTGCTATCAAAACAAATCTGAGAGGATGCATTTGTCTTCATTTTGAAATAACCTTTCCTGTTGTGGTTACATGACCTTGGATGTCTTTTCTGAAGTTTTCCAAACCAAATATCTTTATATCACATCACATTCGCTGACTCCATTAGTGGATTTTGCATAGAATTTTAAATGCGTCCGCACGTCACTTTAGGGTCAGATTTGCAGGTTTCAGGGTCTGATTTCAAGTTTAGCAAAACTGAACCTTTAAGGAGGTTTGAGCAACTGTACTGAATGTGATACTTAAAACTTGAATTTTAACCTTGAGAAATATTTTTCATTCAGGAATACCATTGGCCATTTTATGCAGCGCCACTTCTACTTTTTAAAAAATGTAGTTTTGTAGAATTCTTTTCATTCAAGACTTACAGAAACAGATTCTTGTTACATTTTGGCACTTAAAGCTTATCAATTATGACTTTGGGACTTAAGACAATGGGACTTTGTCTGACTTTTGTTGGGAATTTTTACAATTGGATGGAAATGAATGGCAAATGAAAAAGAAACTCCTGAAATGTTTTTTTATAAGTTGATAGTTTTACACTTTAAAAGTTTGCCCAAACGTGAACACAAATACAGCTAATCTATGAAATTTCTGGAAAATTTAGATTGCACCTCAGAGAACAAAAACTACTTGATACTCTTTTCATGAGATTTTCAAAATATCCCCTGGAGAGACCGAAAGTTTGTTAATTTTGTACATAATAACTCTGTGAGTTCACTGACTTCTGTCACTTTGCTTAGTTAGAACACAGTGTTTGACATTTGGTATGAAAAACATGGCCTAAAGGTGTGTGTACTCATAAATTTATTCTTGCAAAAATTATTAATTTTATGCTCCCTAGGGAAAACACTTTTTAGTCTTCTAAAGGTTGCTAACAGTTTTTGAGGTCGTCATAATTAATTGAAGTTTATTTTTTTTCTACAGACATGCCTTCAGTACGTAATTCGTAATGAGCTAAAGGTTACGGGGCGAAGTGCCATGGTATAATGGGGGAGATGATGCATGCTTAGTGAAGTTTATGTAGAAAAGACACAATGGTATAACACATCAGCAAGCTTCCACTTTACAACATAAATTAAACTATTGAGCACACCTATTAGCATAAGTGCACACAATGAATTTTGCAATTGAATAACATTCACTGTGATTGACCTTAAATGCTTCCTTGAGAATTTGAATCTGTTCATTGGTTGTTAATTGGATTTTGAGAAGGCAGATTTTTCACTGAGAGGTCCAGTTATGACATTGATTAAACATCATTTTAATAAATAAATAAGCAAACAAATATATGCACGATTAAATTATTCACAATGCAATATAACACGCATTTAGGAAAAAAAAAATATTGGCCGAATTTTTTATTTTGTGTAGATAGTTAGCCTGACAGACCTGGTCACCATTCACTTTCTGAGAAAGAGCAGTGTGAGAATGCCACTAAACATCTCATTTTGTCTAGTACAAAAAGAAAGCCATTGAAAGTCTGGGATGATTTTGACGAAATTACTTTCCACCTACACTTTTCCTTATTCTGATTTATGGGAGTTAATACAAATATAAGATGTGTATACACATCTACAGTAAAAGATGCAAACAATTCATGGAGAAACACACACAGGCTATTGTATTTTCCCTGTTTGAGTAAGGACCGCAATTATCCCTGTGTAGATGGACAGTAACAGCGACCTGGAGTGAACTGTATGCTTGAATTAATGATTCTCAATGCGCTGTCATGACTAGATATCAGTTTTCAGCTTTATCTTAGAGTCCTAAAGAAACGTCCTTTGAAATTCTGCCTCACTTTGGAATGCTGATGTGTGATGACTTTTAAAACTTTACAACTTTTAGTTTTTGGAGTTTTAAAGGGTGCCCAATAATGTGGAGTTTATCAGTTTCCCAACCTGCACACTCGCTTATCTCAAATAACCATGACAAAATGATCCTTGCAGTTTATAGAATCTAAATTGCCACATGGGACGCATTCAATGCCAGAGGAATTTTTTATTCCACAAATTTCTCAACATCGCCTTAGAGCTAGCACCGTGATGTCCTCCTGGAGCAACCTAGGGTTAAGTGGCTTGCTCAAGCACACAATGGTGATAGGTTATGGAATAGGTTATAGCCAGGTTATTTCGGTCCTTGTGGGATTGAAACGTTCCAGTTTTTCTTAACAACCCAAATTTTCGACCACCAAGCTACACCATTTGTTCCTTGAAAATCGTTGATTTTTGTCATTTAAAGCTCAACACAAAGGTAGTATTTAAGCCTATAATTATACACTTCCTGCTGTTTTCTTTCGTAGTAGTCATTTACTCAGCTGGTAAGCTTGGCTTTGGATATTTTCATACAAATTGTGGATGCAGTATACCAAATTATCCATTTATTAAGTTCAAAAATGATTGCTCCCTCAAATCTCTGTGTAACGAAGCATGTATAAAAAAAGTAAATAAATGAAAAAAGCCAGAGTGCTTTTGATTATTGTAATTTGAACAATTTTACTGTTTACATTTATGTTTTAACTTTGAAATGAGCAAATACTGATCTCTGGCTCAGTACATAATAGGCTAAGTAAATTATCATTTTAAAGCATAAACTAATTAATATTCATTAGCTAAAACTGGAGTAGAGCTGGAATGGATTGACTAGATTGACCAGACTATTTAGTAGTTTTTCAGTCCTTGTTTCTGACCAGTGGGAGCCATCTTTTGTGTATTTCTTATCAGCACGTCACCTCAGAGCAGAGACGCTGGAAGGATTTTTTTCTCTCTCATTAATACAAGCCTTTTTGCATCATTGCACATTCATTTTTTCAATACCATGGTTTGCTATTTTGTCTCTTGTATTTATTTTAACCCCTAGGATATCCACATGTTGCACCTATTTTATGAAATGCACATATGGCTGTCAGAATAACAGGACAGAAGACATTCAGTTTTCATCCATGGGTTTCTTTTACATGTCCAAATGTTGCAAAACGACATTGGGCTCCTCTGTGATGGCATTTTACCTTATGGTCTTGACACTATTTCAAATTTCTGATTCATTACTCCTGGCGTAGTATTGAATGTTTGTGATTTGAGATACCAGGTTGTCTGGTTTCTCGGTGGCCTGTCAATTTCAAGGATGAAAAATGTCCATCAAATGGGAATTGCTATTGATGTAAATCCTTCAGCCTGTGTTAAAGCGTTAGCACCTGTCTCTAATTTTCAATTCTCGAAATGTAAAAACCAATTTTCCAATCTGACAGTTTGGAGGTTTTGTCAATTTTTTTTTTAGGATAAAAAAACTCCCCTTATGTCCTGCACATGCTAATTTACCATCAAAATCAATCAGACATAGAGCGCCAAACAGGTGGCGTGCTCGTACGTCATTTGTCATTTGCATTTGCGTTGTCATTTGCAGTACATTAAACTTAAAGGGATAGTTCGCCCAAAAATGAAAATGCTCTCATTATTTACTCACCCTCAATTGTTCCAAACCTGTATGAGTTTATTTCTTCTGTTGAACACAAAAGAAGATATTTTGATGAATGTAGGTTGATGAGCACCATTTACTTAAATAGTAGGTAAAAAATACAATGGAAGTCAAAGGGAAGTCATGTACTTCCCTATTGACTTCAAAACATGGTATTTTGTGTAAATGATGACAGAATTTTCATTTTTTGGATGAATTATCCCTTTAAGTTTAATGTACTGCAAATGGCAATGATATCCTTTAAGCAACTTCGTTGAGCAAACTTCCAAATATAGCATAATTAATGAGAAAGATAGCAGCCAAAATGTGACTCGCTCCATCATTTTGGGTCATTCTGTCTCAGAAACACATTCTGCGATTTATGCAATGAATGAAAAAAGTCTGCCTTCCAATGATATAATTATATTATTGTCAAAATTTAAATAGAAGCTGATATTTAAAATATAAATGGCCTCTCAAGATCGCAAACTTTTTTGTTTTTTAACAAAAAGCTTTTTGTCAAAGACTTCATCCAGTTCAGACTCAGAACGATGATCAAAACATATATAGTGTCCTTCAACACCCCTAAAGCTTTCACAGTCATATACCTCTTCTTTATTTCAATATTTTCTCGGTAACCTTACGCTGTTTTGATTTATATGTTGTTGAATGATCACGGTTGCTTACTTGTGAGTAAGCAACTTCTAACCGCTGCTCCTGGTTATGCAGATGTATTGAAGTCTTGTTTGGCTGATCTTTCAAACCTTATAAGATTCATCAATGTTTTTTTTCCAGCTATAACTTGTAGAAAGCAATGACAATTTGGAAGCTGAGACACTTAGAGCGCGTTACAAGTGTGGCTGATGCAACATTAGTGAGCTGAGACTGTGACATCCACAAGCTGCTGACCGGGCCTTCATCGATTCTGACAGGTCTGTGAAGAAAATACTATCTCAAGATCACGCTAGGGGGACGGCTAGATCATTTATTGATTAAGATGACCTTGGTCACAACCTCTTGAAAGTGCATGTGTTTTTACAAAACAAGCCACAGCTATATCGATCCGACTGGGGCTGGGGAGTTTCCTTCGAGAGATTTGCAAAAAGATAGCTAGTCCATGAAAAGAAAGTGCAAACAACTGGCTTGAAGTTAATTACTTTCTGCAAGGTGATAATTGAGACAAGGCCTGGAATAACCAAACCATGTGCTGAATGAAGATAACGCCATGCATTCAGAATTGCCCATTTGTGCCCTGGAACTAATTTTTTAATTGGAAGAATGGAATAGTGCAAAAGTGATAGGATGATCAGTTGATGACTAATAGCCTGTCAAAAGCTAGCGAATTTACTTGGGTTACACTTTATTTCGATAGTCACTTTAGACGTTCTACTAATTAAGTAACTTTTCAACTACACGTCAACTAACTCTCATTAAAGTATTAGTATATTATAGTAGACTGTCAGTAGGTTAGGTGTTAGGCTTTGGGTTAGGAGAATTAGTCGCCAAGTTACTTGTAGTCAGTTGAATGTCTGTTGGGGGATCAACAAAATAAAGTGTTAGCAGATATTAAGCTGACAGTCTACTAATACTCTAATGACAGTTAGTTGACATGTAGTTGAAAAGTTACTAGAATGTCTAAAGTGGACTATCGAAATAAAGTGTAACCTTTACTTGTTCACTAATCACTGTATTCCAGTGATCTCATGAGTAATGCATACATTTTGTTAGTGTTCAAACCTATGAGAATGTATGAACACTGAACACACACATTTGAGTACTTTTGCACAGACTCGGAGTGTATACTGACACTATCTCAAACTTAAAGTCGACATGATGCAGAAATTGCGATAGTCGTTTTTTCTCAATTGTCTCCCCCATGGCCGGCTGAAGGGTGGTCTCTGCTGTGGTCATGGTTTGTTTATGCATCGTTTTCTTGCCCGTCTGTCTGTCAGATCTGCCCTGGCCACCTGATAATTTGCCTGCTCTACCCTGGGCTCATAGCCAGGAATCCTGGCCTGCTTGAGTCTCCCTGGCTCAACCCTCCCATCCCTCCCTGGTCACCAAGGACTTTCTTGTCCACTAGTCAGGTACTGACTGCACTGATTTTCCCTCCCCTCCATGGCCCCACATACAATGGCCCTGATGCCAATAAAGAACATTTATTTGTAAGAGTATAAATGAATAAAGTCGTTTATGATTTATATGAAAAAAGTATGTAAACGATATGGCTTTATTTGCGCACAGTAACAGTTATCCATCAATATTTCAAATTATTCCCTCGAGTCACACTGGTTTCAAGCTCTACCTATTGCTCTGAGAAATGCAGAAAAGCATAGTCTCTTCTCTTTCTTTAGCTACTATATCGTTTTGGGGGGAACAGAATGGTTGTCCCTTGAGTCTAACTGGAGACAGAGTGAGGTGATATGAATAACGGAGCAGCACAGATATCTTTTTATCTCGCGCTGTGAAACATACAGACCTGGTAGATCAGGATTATATCATAGCTGTGGGGCGTCGCTGCTGAGTTTGCACAATCCTCTATAAGTTTGTTTTAGTCTACTATTACCTGCTGCCTCCTTTATGTTAAGGGCTCTGTCCTAGAATCTAATGAGCAGCCTCTAAAGGCAGCGTTGTAAGGCATCACAGTTGCGCTTCTGACACAAAGGCATTTTTAAAAAGCTTAATTATGCTCCCTTTGAAACCTTATTTCAGCACAATTAATGACATCGTCTTTGTGGAGAATGTAATCCCAGAATGCTCTGCGACAATATCTGTCTAAGAATAAAAATCCATCCATCCATCGTTGGCTAGTGACTTTCAGGATATATTAATCAATAGTGCAGTCTACTCTGTTTTTTACTAGTTAGTGAACTTTTTCCTGTTCCATCACACTCAGAGCAAACTTCTTGATTGCTTTACCTCTATTTTCAGGCGGTAGGATTCTTTTAATCAAGTCTTACTACGTTTGGGGAGGTTTTGAACTGATGGAGGTCGGACATAAAAGCACCGTGCAAGAGGATGAAATGAAGATTCAGGCTTTGAAGAATGTATAGATATGAAGTCCAATATACTCACTGCTAGGATAAGATCAGCAGAGGTAAAAATATTTGCATGTTCAATTTTTTCATCTCGGTTTCTTTTCAGTGACATATCACTTCAGCTACACACCTAAGGTGTTTGCATCTCACTTTGATGTGTATAAACATGCTACTGATCCGTAAATGTAAAAGCAGGAGACTGTGGATAAGCAATCTAGGTTATGCATAAGAAGCTGATGCAGCAAGTGGACCTGGTTCATGGTGTAACTAGGTCATTATTCACTTTCCTCTGCGTTTGATTTCAGCTTTTGCATAACTTCAGTTTAGCTTTCTATTTAATTTTTGGAGATCAGGACCTCTTTTGCTGGAGAATGAAACATTTTCACTTGGAATTATTTTCATGGGTTTGAGCATGGTTATTTCAAGAGGTTGCGTAAGAAGTGCCAATGAGAACTGAAAGCCAATGATCTTGTATAGCTTGAAAAAACAAGTAAATCCAACTCGTTGGATTTTGTCAGTAAGCATGCAAGAAGTGAGCCTTTGTACTTTTTCCCAACAATTTAATCAAGCCGCTTTTTAAAAAAAAAAAACACGGTTTGGTTTGTTTTTTAGCTGATCCAGATAGTTACGAACAACGGGGGCAAATAGACCTTATTCACAGTGGCGCCATCTTTGATTTTTAGCAGGAAATGAAAGCGAGGCTGTGAGGGATAGATATCACTTCAGTGGGTTGTCCTGTTATTTAATGTTTTTGGATTGTTCTCCTGACGAAACACTTCAAAAATAGCTTTCCAAAAACTTTCATTGGACAAAAAAACTCCAGACAACATGAGCTGTGGAAAATGTGAAAGTGATTCAGGTGCTTTATACAACTCCGAGTAACAATAATGTGCTATTTACGACAGTACAAGTACTCCACAGCAACTCTAGGGGTCACAGTTTGACAAAAACGGAAATCCTGCAAAGTGCTGCTTTAAGTAGAGTAATCAATTACATTTACCCAAAGTATCAATAATATCAAAGGTGAGGGCCAAAATGTAAAGCTTATTAGAGAATTTGTTCAAATCCCTTACTCTTAGCAAACACCATAACAGTACAGCTAGTGCACTTTAAACTATACTGATGGATATGTCTTGCTACAGTATATTAATACATAAAATGAAAACATAAGAAAGAACATGACATGATAAGACCATCTGTTGCCATCCAATCACTGTTTATCCAATGACAAGTTCAGATAAGCACAAAGCCACAATTCGAAACATATCCCTTGAGGTGTTGCTGTCAGCGGAGAACTGATTGCTGATCTATACTGCTGTATGGTGCATTAATGCATACTGACATTGATGCAACTGAACAGCACATGTGGATGTTAGGCGTTATTTGCCAAAAGCTGTGCATGAGATAAACAACAGATGGCCACGTTTGTATGCAGTCGCGCCTCGCTTGTTTTATTTACCATTGAACACACCCCTGATCATCAGGCTTTGCTTCCATAAAGTATTTATTCTCTACTGAATGTTAGAGACGCATAACAAATTGTCCTCTAAAGACAGTGAGTTGGCATGTGGCGGCTCAAATGACACCTTGTTTATCTGTCTGCGCTTGCGAGTGTGAAGCTCAGTGCTTCGATGAGGGACAGCACTGCTCTGATAAACCGCTGAGGATAAAAGCGATCGGATGGTGCAGGTTTGGGATAGCTATCAAAGATAACATGAAATGGCTTGACAAGACAGGTTTTTTTTTTACTGCGTCGACATTTTCTATTGAAATCGAATGTTGGAGTGAAATTTTGATTTCTCGTCAAATCCATGAACTATGATTTGCTGCTTTAATTCTAGCGATAGGCAGGTACATAAGGAGCAGGGACATTCTTATTGTAGAGAGCATATAGAGACAGCAAATAACTCAAAAAGGGTTTAATAATGACAAAAACAGAAAACAAAACCCACATGGGGCAAAACAACACTACACTACACTGTAAAAAGAATATTTTCAAGATTTGTGATCACAACATTTTTTTCTTTTGTCAAATCAACTTAAATCATTTATTTAGTTCAGGTAACTAATTCTTTTGAGTTTCTGATGATTAAATTAATCTCCTTCATTGCATTAACTCACTTTTTCCAGTTCAATCAACTTAAAATTTTAAGGCAACCAGGTTACTTACTTTTTAAAGTTAAACCAACAATATTTTTTTACAGTTTAAGACTACAGGTTACTCACGGTTTGTTTTACACAAAAGTATGATACACAATGAACCAACACAGAATAGCAAACACAATGGGATTAAATAGGGAGAAACTAATGAGGGGAACAGGTGAAGCTGACTAGACAATAATGACAAGAGAGGATAACAAGGTGGGTTATGTAACGAGACAACACAAGCACATGGCCCAAACACCATTTGAGCCATGTGCTTGTACACAAAACATGGGTCTGCAATGATCTTGCCACAAGACTATAGGAAAATCAAGAATTTGATGGCAGAATCATGACAGTATGAGTCATCAAATTTTGGTTTGGTTTTTATCAGAAGAGAAAGACTGTTTTGAAGTATGTATGAACCAAAATGACCAAATTGACAAAAAAATATCTGAACATGCAGGAGGGATATTCAATCTATAGGCCCATCTGTTAAAATAGACACAATAAACATAGGCTAAACATATTAGCAACCTTATAACAAGATGCTAAAACTACTCCAAACACAATATAAACCGGTTTAAATCTACCTGAATACGTTAATAATCATAGCAACGTGTTAAACTCTACTCTAAACACATTAGGAAACTCATAGCAACATGCCAAAATATACATTAGTAACACATTAGTAACCTAATGTGCTAATATGCTAAAATCTAGGTTACTCCAAACACACAAGCAAAATAGCAACATGCTAAAATCTACAAACAGAACCTGTACGCAACCTTATAAAATTCTACAAACTAATCTCAACACGTAACCTCATGGCAATGTGCTAAAGTCTACAAACAGATCCTGTTACGCAACCTTATAAAATTCTAGTAACTAATCTCAATACGTAACCTCTTAGCAATGTGCTAAAATCTACTTTGAACATGTTAGCAACCTCGTAGCCACATGTTAAAATCTAAATTGAACATATTTCGCAACAATTTTGTTCTACTCTTGAACTAGGTTTCTTCACTGGTAATTAGAGCTGGTCAGAAACTGCAGTTCCCTTTTTCATTCTTGTCATGTCTGTGATCGCAGGAGGTCTCAGAAACAGCATCGGGTTGGATAATCTTTCAAAACCATGCTCACTTACTGCCAGACGAGAGGGTAACGAGGCCCAAAACAGTGGCAGAGAGACAAATTGGACAAACAGCTGGGCTTCGAGAGAGCAGGATGTTTGTGTGGAGGACAGGACAGCTGGGGAGACGCACATGAAATTGGCAGCAGGTATGTCATGAGTGATCATTTCTTTTTTCATGCTGTAACCTCCTAAATTCACATAAGAAACACACAACAAATATAAACCCCAACCCGATTTCTTTATAAATAGCCATTTTTATTCTCATACTGTATAATCCAACAAGTAATTTCAGGTGATTTTTGCACATTTCTATACCTATAGAATTTCTATTCTATACTTTAAATGAGTAAGTTATGTTGAATTATTTCTAAGCACCGTGGCACCACCACTCCCAGATCCCAGATCACAAGGGCTCATTAACCGGACTGTGAAGAAATCTTGATGTGCAAGCTATTCGTCCATCTTATATTGGCCAAAGCAAGTCCTATGAACCAGTAAGTATGATGTTAAAAGTAGTTTATGGAGGAAAGATGAAAACTGTTTATGTGAAGAGCACTTTGCCTCTGAGGAGTAAGAGAAATACTCATGTGAGAAGCATAAGAACATGTCTTCCCCTTCTTTTCCCTTCTAAAAATTATCTTTCTAACCTTCATGGAAAACTAGCCAGAATAATTTAATCAATTTGCATCTATTATGGAGGAAAGCAGCTTTGATCTTAAAGTGAGCAAGTTATGAGGTGCTCTGGGTTATTGTTGCTTGCCTGATGAAGTGTGAGTAGATACCTAATTTTAAAGAGGCCCTATGTGACCCTGGATCACAAAACCAGTCACAAACAGGTATATTTGTGGCAGTAGCCAATAACACATTGGATGGGTCAAAATTATCACTTTCATTCAGTTTAGATTCATTCCATATTAATCTTGCAGGAAATAAGCATTTTTATATTGTAAAAAGGCTGACGCCTTAAGTTTTAGTAGTGTTCATTTTTTCTTTTTTTCTTTTGAAAGACGTTGGCCTCCTAACTTTTTTGTGCGTCTCTATCTGTCATTCAAACCTATGTAACCTTTTACCACAAAGCACTGAGAATTATTGGAGAAATAAAGAGCCATGGGCCTTTCAAGCCCTTGAGTGCTATAGATGATCTTTACATTAAAAAAAGGTCTTGAAAGAGCTCATGTATTTCAATACCATAGAGAGGAAGAAAGACAGAATTGCAGAAGAGATAAAGAGGTCAATTCTCGCCTAAGGTGAGACAAATGGGAGCTGTTTTAAAGTTTGATATGTTCTTATATAACAATCGCTCTTCAATGGACCCCATATGGAATTTTAGAGCACTGTTTTCCAACCTGCAATGGATTCCCAAAGAAAAACAACACTCATTCCTAGAACAGTATGAATTTATAGAAAATGTTATCTGAGAATGTTATAACCGTATGAATTTATAGAGAATCCTGATGTAACATGATATTTAAGATCCAAAATTGAGAAACTCTTAATTATGAACATCTGGATCCATAACTAAAGACAACATTTGTTTTCATTCTGTTTTTTTTTATATATATTTATATCAGTTCAGAGGATTCTCTGTGATCTATGAAGAGATCCCCTCAGGCATCTCAAAACCAAGAAAAACATTTCTCCGAGTGTGTTAAAACCAGTTTTAGTCTCTTTTTCCATTACCCCTTTTTCCTTAAAGGTGCTGTATGTAATTTTAAATTTGAAAAATGCCGTAATATGTTTGCAGATATTTAGGAACCATGCCAAGGTCACATACTTATTTCTCTGAAAAGCAATGGCCAGTTATTCTAATTTGAAATGTGAGTTCCGTGTCGGAATGTCTGTTTTTGTTTTGGTCTGTGTGACTCCGCCCACTGCCAGTTTACCCAATAGTAGCACCATGAGTTGCCAGTTACCAGAAAACACAGTTTTCAGTATTAATTTCATTGCATGATTTGTAAACACCCACCAATTTAGAAACAAACGGCTACTTCCTTGTGAGCATTGAGGCTAAGCAGGATATGGCTCCACCTCCAAACCAGTGCCATTGGTTGAGTTAGTGTTGGTATTCTAAAAAAATTAAAAATAAAAAAGTAACATGACAGAGACAACATGGCACATGTATTACTTTGGATTTCATTCCCACTACACACATCCCCACATATACAGTAAAGCTTGTTTCCGCCACTATATAAAAAATAAAAAAGGTAATTTTGACTTTTTATCTCACAATTCACACTTTTTTTCTCACAACTGTAAGTTTACATCTTACAATTCTGCAAAATAAAGTCACAATTCTAAGAAATAGTTACTATTCTGAGACATAAACTTAGAGTTGCATGAAAATGTGAGAAATGTCAGCTAGCACTTTTTTTCTAATAAATGGACTTTATAACTCACAATAGTTTATTCTCGCAATTATCATTTTTTATCTTACTTGTGACTTTATATCTCAGAAAATGTCTCACAAAAATGTTAAAATTGTCATAAAAGCAATTACCTTTTATTTATTTTTTTACTCAATGGCGGAAACAAGCTTCCATAATATAGATATTTTAAATGGATGCGATTTACTATAGGAAGAAGCTACGGTGTTTACTCTTCTTAAAGAACTGAACATACTTATACGTAGTTGTCTCAGCATATTACACTGATATAGCCAAATATTGCTAAAAAAACACATACTTTTGGGGTAAAAAAAGAAAGATGAGTGTAGTTTGCTTGTGTAATTGTTTTCGTTTTCACATCAGTCTTCACATTAATCAGAATCACACACTGAACTTCACAAGTTTTGAATCAAATAAATGAGTTCTTGTCTTCGCTTTGTGTTGGATCTAAGTGCAGTGGTACAGATATCTTGCGCTTGTCTGCCTTGTACTGCACCAAGAACCATTGTGAGCATGAGGAGAATACATTTGCATGAAATTAAATAATTGGAGGACAGATCAAAACATTACACTGCTAGCGGTTAGTGAGAGGTAATTACTTTCAAGAGAGAGGGAGGGGGGTGGAGGATGGGCAGATGGCTATGCTTTTAATTTAAATGAGACAGATTAAGTTTCCATAACTTAAATTAAATGGCTTGGTTAGTCATCTGTGCAGTGAGAACGTATGATATTTCCCATTCACAATTGACTGTAATAATTAAGTTGCTGCACTTTTTCACACGACCCTTTGCTTATGGTGTAAAGTCACAAACCACTTTCGAAGAACAAGGATATCAATAATATTTGGGAAAACAACTTTTCTCAATGATTCGTTCCTTTTTGCATTTCGGTTTTATCCAAAGCAGATGAACATAAATCAGATCATGATACAGTATATCAATTAATGATACATTTTTGTCTGTCATGGTGTGTGCATGAATGTTTGTGAAATTATGTTGCTTAATCCGATCACTTATATTGGGCACTTTTTGCACTTAAATTGCTTTATTCTTATTGTTGACTCTGTCAGTGATTAAAATATTGATTTTGAAGATGTTGAAAGTGATATTTTGGAGAAAGTTTGAGATCGCGAAAATGAGCCAGATGCTGAATGTACTGGGAAATGAGCGCTAACGATGACAGTGATGATGGTATGAAACATATGCTCAATATGAACCCTTCCAACCTCCAAAAGTTAACAAAACAGCATCATTTTATTCTTCTATAATTGTTACTCTAATATTAGGAGAGATCCATCCGTTTTATTTATAGATCCGGGTCACTAAAGACCCGAATATGTAATGATTGGCGAAACATTCATTGCATTTAACGGTTAAAAATGATGTGTTTTTCCAAATTCTACGACATTATTTTGGCAGTTAATGTTTTGGGCGGGTTTTTCTTGGAGTGGGTGGGTTTTGGGCTAGAAATTGTGGACCCAATCGGGCAAGCACTACTGATGGTGATGTCAGCTGAAAAGAAAAGTCGTTTTAGAGGCAGAGCAAGTGATTTGATTTTAATAAAAGATTGTTAAGACAGCTCTTAGAATTTCACAGTAAGACCAAGAATGTGTGTATATATTGATTTATTGTTTGTGTGATATTAGGCATATTGCAGAGCTCATATCCATGATTACTATAGTCAAATATCTTAATGGTGTCTTCAACATATTGTGATAAAATAGTTTTACAGACAGTGAATGTCATTAAAGCCCGACAACATCTCACATTGAAAATGTGAGTTAATTTTCCTTGTAAAGTGCGGAATAATGAACTAGTCGGAGATTTTATGTCCCAGTGAGTGATGCTTCATATTGTGTCTGTCTAATGGGCTCCTGTTGCTGTGGAAACAACATTCTTTTTATCTGGATGAATGGAGTTCCATTATATACGGGCCCTTGGTTAGTAAGTCCACCAACACCAAAAGAGAGGTTTTACAAAAATACCAATAATAACAAAAGACAGATATGAAAACGGAATTGCAAGGTTGAATTCTTTTCTGCCCCACTAGCTAAGGCCAATGAAATGTGTCAAAACAGGACGATAAAGCAAAAGCTACAAAGTGAAAAAGACAAGGACAAAGAAAACGAGAAAAACAAGAACCTTTTGAGCCATCAACATCAAACTAAATATAAGGCACTATATCTGTACATTTTTCAGATTCACTTTGCCGTGGGCGCAAAGGTGAGTGAACGCGTGCCCGGGGGTATTTTGTGAAATGGCTTTCCTTTTGGAAATGAGAGGATAAATGAGTATTTCCCTTTCTTTTTGTTATAGTGTTCACTCGTTTGAAGTTTCTCAGTCCTCTGATGATAAGAGTGAACAGCAGCGAATCAGTATCAGTCTGCGCTGTGGTCATTTAATTGTTTAATTGTATCTCCAATAGATTAGAGCAAAATAAAGATAGCTTGTTAGGCTAGCCATGCGTAGTGCTAACTCATAACTGATGAATTATTGACAATAATCCACACCCGAGGTGGTTACCCGGCTTAAAATGTTTTGGACATATTTGGACATGTTAGTAAACCCTTTATTGTCACTTAGTCACAAGTACCAGCGAAATTGGCCATCAACCTGTCCATACAAGCATATATACGATATGACAAGGGGGTAGACAAGACAGGAAGACAGGGAGTTGTGGGGAAAAAAAAGACATGACATGCTCCTGTAAGGAGCACAGTGTGGGAACAGGAAAAAAACACCTCAGCAACATAAGCACACAATCAGTACACTCTACAACATGAACAAAAACTTGCAACAGGGGTGGGGAGTGGGGAATGGAGGTAGCCCAGCAATAGGCAAGCAGTCATTCGGTCCTGCAGCCATTTCGGCACTGGTCACAGACCCACCTGGCAGACTGGGGGGTACAAAGCAGCGAAGGCGAGGTATGGGGTCTGTAAATGTAAGAGGCATCATAATCTGTGCCTCAGTCCGCAGGATTGTCATAGCGATACACAGCAAGTTACAATGGAGAGAGCCCAAAGATCTATCACCGGCCAGCAACATCGCCCTGTTCTGTCTTGGTCTTTTGCTGTTTACATAAATAAACATCACCTTTCATTCACAATTGGATCGTGTGTTTCGTGACTTAACAAGTAGTTTGAAATGCACCAAAGCGAATGAGAAAAACGGTTTGGGGTTTTGAACAAACTTTAACCAGAGCGTTTGAAGAATATCAAAACATTGCTGACTTGCAAGTGCTGTAAAGATTAACGCCTGACCTGATTTGTTTAAATATGTTTAAAAATATCTCACTGGACTGATTATTGTTCTTAGAAAACCAGGTTACGATGTGAAGGGCATAACTACAGTAGCATTGTTGCAGAGTCAATGGGATGATGCTTTTGCCTGCAGGCTTAAGTAACATCAATAATTAATTTGAACGGGGTGAAGAGTTATAGTACACTTTGCAGTGGTTAAACTTTTAGCTTGAATAAAATATGAATGAAGTTGTATTTTAGGGCTTGGCTTATAAAGGATTTTTGGAGATCTCCTGAATGCCTCTGGTAATGGGATGCCTATCAATTACACTTATGACAAAATGACTGGGGAATCGTTTATGTAGAACTTTACCCATAGTACAACATCATTAACAGAAATTACAGTACATAATGAATAACACAAACCAGCTGTTGTGATTTTGGGGAAGCTCGAGGGGTTAGTCTTGATAGATTGACTGACTGACTGACTGATTGATTGATTATTATTTTTTTTTTGACTAAGTTTCCTAGTCCAAACTGTATATGAAAATATTTGAATATCAACAGTTTTACGAACTCTATCAATTTGAATGCTAATTTTAAAATAATTAATCAGAGTAACAATATGTCTACATATAAAAAAGAAAGCCTAGAAACAAAATATTGAACAATATCGAAAAAGATCAAATCACTAAAAGGTTTGCTTAAAACTTAAATAAGCCAAGCACACTAATAAATCCAATAAGTCAAAAATTGAAAATAAATTAATAAGATCCACTGCACATTAAAGCATTGGATGATCTGTTTCTAATTCCATCTTAAAGGTGAATAAAAGTGAATTTTTTGAGTGCTGTTTTCTTTATCTGTTCACTAACTTTGTTTACTTTTTAACTATGTGGCAAGGCCATTGCGGGAATGAAGTGTTCCTGAAATGTGAGATGTCTTCATGTAATAATTTCAGTAATTATCATAATCAAACATTTTCTCATTCTGCTCTCTTTTTAGTGCATTGTACTTGAGATAATGATGGATTTAATTATTCTCTGCCTAATTGTATATAATTATCAAAGAATTGAACACGGGAACTATGTGGACCCTCACATGCTCTCAATGACAGCAAACCATTCAAATGAGTCCTTGCACCTTTCTCAACCACGTTTTTGTACAAGTGTGGCTGATTAACACCCTAAAACTTCATTGTTTTAACTTAAGTTCACTACATTTTAGTTCTAATTAGTTCTTGCAAATTGGTATGTGTTATATGGAAGCAGGTCAGAATAACCGAATTAACAATACCACACTAGTACCGTAGTGTAGTATTGTATTGTTTTTTGTTTCGTTTTTTCACTCCATTATTACCTTTATGATCTTGTGCACCTTCATTAGTCATTCCGGACTATCTAATTCTGTGAGCCTAAACATTTCCCAAATATATTGTAAGTTCCACAAATTATATGTTTTACAAAAATAGCTGTGGGGTATAAAAACAGTCAAAGGAAATGATTCCATGGTTGATATTTCTAAAAATACTGCAGCCACACAAAAGACTAGTCTATCTGAAATGGGTCATTGTCACACCTTCTTTCCAAAATTGCTCTGACGCAGTAGATAATAACACATTGATTCAAATAAATTTGACGAACCAAATAAATATTACAAATGCAACTCTCTGCTTTCATTGTGCCATTAAATAGGAAGGTCTAATTAGTGCCACGGGGAACAAACCATGAGCAGAACATGTAATTTCACAGTTTAATTATGGTTTCACGGGGATTTGGATTTGCACTGTGAAGCCCATTTTGATATTAGACATGGGGACAATTTTGTTTTTTTTTTTGTTTTGTTTTTTTGTGTGTGTGTGTACGTGTGCAAAAGTCCACTAAAGATCATTTTACTTTCATCACCGTCTCTGTTTCATCACCCTGGGTATCCTCCAAGTCAGCCACTTACAGAAGGGATTGATCTGTAGAGGTTGCAGCCTTATTGATTATTATTTTATTATGAGTGCAATGCTCTTCCGATTGGCAGTGATTTGTGATTGATATTTTTGTCTCTAGAATCCCATCTGGTTTGGACACGTTTTAAGCCCTTACATCAACCACATAACAAAGAATTAAAAAGAACAAAGAACAAGGATGCACTAGTGTGGTGGTAAGTTTCACACAATTTCATATGTCTTTAGGAAAATGTAGATACCATTTTCTCTTTTAAAGTTTTCATAAATGTTTTGTGTCAGGCTTTAAACCTTAAAGACATTAAAAATACATGAGGGCACCAGGGCAGTACGATCTACATATTATTTGTTCTCAAGGTTCTCAAGAATTTCCCTGTAGGTGTAATGTGTGTCCATTTGACTGTTGAATTTGCTGTCCACAGGAGTCTCTTGGAATGGCTCATTCAGTCTCCCTCTCTTTATCTCTCTTTCATATTTGTCACATATGGACACACACACAAGCCCAGCGCTGACAGATGGTTGTGTTCTCCATGGGCTCATTATGACCCTGTCCACCACAGAGTTACTACCCATAAAACATGTGGCATTTCATCAGGAAAGTGCTGGAAGCAAAGCCTCTGTCCAGGGCCTGCTCATAATAGGTCTCCAAGGCTCTGGTCTTGATGCTCTGAGAGACCCCAAGACCTGCATGGAGTCATGTGATGACCCCAAAATGACAAAATCTTCATTTGTATTGATTTCGACTAGGACCCAAGGTATGTCAGGTATACTAATGCAATGATTTGGAGTTATTTGTATACTTTGCCTGAGAGAGATTCTTCCTTATGCTAATTGACTCCTTTCCTGGGACCCTCAATACCCCATCATCAACATTCACCTGACAATTGTTACTGAGTCAAAAAATAGCTTGCATGGGAATTCTGTGGGATGGATCGTTTTGCTCCATTCTGCACGCCTCAAATAGTGCTATTTAAATGGATTCATCTTCATCTTCTGTACGTCGCTGCAAATGAAAGCATGCTTGCAACAGAATCAGACGAGGTGAAGTGCTGATATCTGTTGAAAGCAAAGTCTTTTTCCTGTGCTTTTTGATGCTAAGTGGGATAAATAGGGTTTAGTTCATAGAGAAGGCGTTTTCATATTGCGCAGTATGCTTTTTTTATGTAAACATGCTAGATGGACGTCTTTTACCATTCAGCATTTCGCACGTGAGTATTGCATTTTTGATGCAGTGTAAAGTTCAAGTTAGCATGAAAAGGAAGTTGCAGTTAAATAGTCTTTTCTTTCATCTTGTTACGCATTTCCATGTGAAACTGCTTCTCAGACAAGAACAAATGTAGGATGGGACTTAATTTATCCATGGGGAATTGATTGGAACGTTTGATGGTTGTGGTGGTATGGTTGTGGCATTATAGCATATTAACATATCTTTGCTATGCCTTTTTACAGATAACTTTTGAATTCATGGAGCTCATTTTACATAACCAAAGAAGAACCAAAAATCGATAGCAAGCAGACTTATGAGAATGCTGCATCAACAAATTGGCCAGCTTGAAGCCGTACAATTGGCTGTCATATTCAGTACTTTTTGACCTTAAAAAGTTTATCGAGGAGAGACAAATAAAATGATCAAATACAGTCATATATCCCCTGTGTCTCAGCTTGGGGATTGTAAGAATGTGTGAATAGGTTCTACAAGACTGTAAGTGTGAAATGAGCCAAACCTGTCTTCACTTGTTTGTCACGAACTAAACACAGCACAAACTTCAAACGGAGACATTTAGTATTTCTTTCATCAGAGTGTGCTTAATGGTTTATTTAGTCAATGTTGTTTTGGTTTTTTATTACAAAGAAAGATAGATGATGCATTGCCATAAGATTTATTTTGCTCCAAAATCGTCAAGTCTGAAATTCATGAGGTTGTCTATAAAGCACAGCAATTGCAAACCACGAACCATCCAGTCAATTACAGATAGACAAAATCAAGTCCTGCCCTTATTTGTTCTTGTTTGAGAAGCAGTTTCTCTCATGATACACTACATGGAAGAAAAGTGCAACTTGCCGAGTTTAGAGTTTATATAACGTTCTCTTGCAAAGGCTTCTGCAATTGATCAATATACAGATTTTTTTTTTTCATTTAACATGCCTGATCACGAAAAGGTGTAAATTACAAACACATCTGATGGAAAAATCGGATTAGTGTTATGGAAAAGTGTCTGGTTTACACATTATTTGTGCCTAATTAATGGCAGCCCCTTGTGCCCAAAATCTAATATGATCATGGTCTTGAGTCAGTCAAACAGCCAGCCAAGAATCATATAACATGTGCTTGCATAATCTTAATTTAGTATTGAGCAGACAGATATCCTGGAGTAAGATCTTTAAGAATCTTGGCTCACTCATACAGGGATCCTGTCATAGAATCCTATGGGATACAGAGAGGATCCTGATTCAGTATGAAGCAGGTGGGACGCTGGAGGGCAGGCGCATCCTGGCTGACATTTTATATGATTTCACAGTGTCTTTGAGTTTCAATGCAGCAATGCCAGGAAAGTAGCCTGAAGCGACATATAACAGACAGAGACCAGCTTAGCACAGGACTCAATTCTCCACGGTGGTGTGCCAAAAAATGCATTGAAACATGGTTAAATGGAGAACAGATTAACCTTATGTAATAAATTCCAAATAATCAAACATTTTCAGGAGCAATAGCCTATACGAGATAGTTTATAGAGATGTCAGCCTTAGAAAGAATTGATAGACTACTTTACTGTTCATGGACCTACGGCATAGAACCTAGATAAGTTTAAGCCAAAGTAAAAATAGATGCAGCTACACATTACATTTTAATAACACTGTAAAAATGACATGATCAATAAGATATGACAACATGTTTTTACATTGCTATAACTCATCAAAATAAGCAATTTTCGATTTTTTTATAAGTTATAGATTAACTTTTTTAAAGTCAGTCAAGTTGAAATCACATCCACGTTAGTTGTATTTAAAAAAAAAATAAGGCAGACAACTTTTTACAGTGAAATATATATATAGACGAATCCGGCGAAAAAACCGGAAGTAAGCGGGCGCCATTACTGAGATGTTACTGGGTAGCGTTGCTCCATTGCCTTCTATTGTTTTATTTGCAACTTGCGTCCACAGGAATAAACATGCAGCCCGCGATTTACGACTGTCACTAACGTTACAACGTTACCCCTTGTATAGTGTCGAGTGGGTAAACAGTTTCCGTTATAAATTGTTTCAATGGTGGCAGTAAAATTTCAATTTTGAAGAGAAAACATTGTGAATACCCCGGGTCGACTGCCCCTGTCTGGTGCCGTACGGTTTACACAGATTTCCTGGGCGAGTACAAGACGCGGACATTCGCGTATAATAATTATTTAATGACATAAGTAAAAAAAAATATAATAAATGTGTGATATAGTGATCAGCAACATCTCCTCTCTTGCTATTTTTTCTATTTAATTAACATGCTATGGTCATAAATGGCTTTCCTGAGCTAAATGTAACGTTATTTGAAATAATTGTTCTCCTGCTGTTATATTGACCTCTTTCCATGGTTTAAAAACACTAGTTGGTCGATATTGTGTATACTTTCTAGCTGTAACGTTACCTTACTCATGCCCGTTGCAATGTAAAAATGAGATAAATGAAAAACATGAATTTGTTTATTTGATTTAATTTATTTATTGTTGCCAAATGGACAGATCTTTTTTTAGTTTATTCGGTAGCAAACGTTAGCCTAGCTAGCTTGCCAAGCTATTTTCATAAATAATCTGTAAGATCGTTTGTACCTTCATCTGTGACTGGAGGCTAATGTCCAACATCATCAACCCAACAAGTCTGCCTGGCTGTAGCTGTCATCGAGGGTGCGTTATCATCTTATCTCCGAGGTTTGTTTACATACCGGTGCATATGTCTGCCGGTGTGACAGCTCAGTAATGGCGTCGCCACAAGATGGCAGCCTACACAAGGACGCTCGTCGGATTCGTCTATATATAATTCATCAAGCCCTGGTTAATTTCTTGATCACGTTTCTAATTAATTATTCATAATTTCGTTATTTATATCTGTTGTCCAAATCCAATGTTTGCTTTTTATGTCAACTTTTCCATTATTTACGATTTCATAATTATTTCACAGTGTACACAAAAATAACATGCATTTTAAATATAACACATGTTGTGGAATAATGTTTTGCTTTCGTATTTCATAGGTTAGCAAAGGTATTCAGTGTCAATATATACCATAGTGTTAAAGCAAATATTCAAAAAGAATTTACTATTGCTCCCCTTTTTACACTCTATGCTCCCAAGCGATATTTCCGCGGGTTTTTATTGCCCGGTTTAGTGACGTAATATCCGGTACATTCAGCGCCCGCCCGCCGCCCATTCAAACCTTCAGGAGGAGGAGGAAGCTGAAAGTGTGCAGTCTGCAGTGCATGAGAACAGTGAGTTTGACAATTCAGCTGTATGCAGTAGTTTTCATCTGTCAGAAAGAAAATATATATGCGGAATGAATAAGCCAGACAGTAATTTAAGCAGCTGGTAGTTAGCTAGAGCAGAAGCTAACTTTGTTGTTTAACTCAGAAGTGCAAGTGTTACACTTTCGCTTCTTTTACATCGGCTCCATTACTGCAATGAAACGTCTATTTGTGAAACGGAAGATGCATTAAATAGTCTTGCAGTCTAGAAAATCCTAATATAAAGATTTTAGATTTTAATCAGAGGCACATTCAAGTGATTTAATGTTTACTGAAGTTAAACGCGAGCGATATTGTTTCATGTTGATGATGCTAACGTTACCATTGACAGTAATGGCAGCCGCTCTTCTGTATCAACATCAATGTGTAAACTCATTATATAAAGGCCAACAGTTATTGCAGCTAAACAACATTTCCCTCGCCAGATTCCCCCAAAAATAAAGTGGACCATATCTCTTTCTCCCCCATTGTCATTATCGTTTAGCGTGTGTTTGTGGTAAATGTTCCTGAGGAGCTGTTTCCTCTAATATTAGCTAGCTGTTGTGATGTTGGCATTATTACGGAAGTGTTTTGTTAACAGAAGCTCATAGGGTCACACTACCATGTTCCTGATGCTCTTTTCACACTCAAATATATCCATTTAAACACAGCACAGGATTACGCCATGAATGTGTGAAAGCTTTGCTTGTCCAGTCTAAGCATATTATAGTTATGCAGTGCATAACATAAGGCATTTTTTACATTAGCACCACATGCTTACAAGTCTACAACCATTTTTTTTAAATATCAGGCATAAAAGTAATTTTTGTACAAGTCTGAATTATATGGTTGCCAATTTCTATATGCTTTAGTTAATCTTATTTATGATATAAAAATTCAAAACTATGACATAAAAAGTTGAAATTCACACGATGCGACCCTAAAACAAACCAAATGCTCAAGCATACCTGGTTATTCTCATCATAGGAGCTACATGCCCATTATTGTTTGATACAGGTGTCAGAACCACCGTGTGTGCGTGTGTGTGTGTGTGTGTGAGGAATTCCTGCTGACTCATTTAAACATTTAATTTGTGAGTTCTCAGCTGTTAAAAATACCACCATAATGTATGTATATATGCCACTAATATCACTAGAACTAGAGTAGTTTCAATGAATTTTAAAAACCTTCCAGCAAAAAAAAATGTGTAAAATGGTGTACTTACTTTGAATGGTGTTTTTAGGTCATGATTTTGGAAAAGGGAGGGGAAAAAAATGTTGTCTAGGTTAATTAATTCTTGTTTGGAGTTGAGAAATCCCTTCAGGAATTAATTAGAGACACAATGTATTGATTTTTCTGTCTTTTCTTGAATTCTGTGCTTTTAACAGTAAAGCCTAATTCACTTTGTGCAGGCTTAGTTCCTTTCCGTTCCACTTCGCTTGGTTTCAATTTCCTTTTTTGAGTGCCTGGGAGAAATGCGTAGGAATATTCATAAGTGCTAACAACATCACTACGGCTCATCCTGATGCCCTGTGTAATGATGTCTTCTGTAGGTAGTCTTGGGGCGAATAGAACAACTGGATCAAAATGTGCAGTGTAATATATCTGCAGTGCCAAGACATCTAAATAAGGGTTTTTCAGGGACATTTCTGAAAGCGGGAATGCAAACATTAGTTCTGTCACTGTTTATTGTCATGCTCCTTCAGTTCTGAATTGAGGTGAGGAGACACATGATTAATTCCAACCCTTTTAAACAGTTTTAAGAGTCATTCAGTGTGCTTTCAGTGAAGTGTAAATCGTCGGATTTATCGGCTTTTCGATCTGAAATGATGTCCTGTCTGAGGTGGACTTTCTGTCACCCGTACGCTTTATTTTGGGTGTATTGAAAAACACTCTTCAAGGTCAGTGAAGATGGAGACACTCTTACCCATAAGCCCACTCAGTTTAACACACTCTTGTCTCACCCAGGGGCCTCTAACTCAAATTAACAGGGGGCCGCCGGTCAGGTGGTGTTTTCAACAGATTCATCCGAATCGAGTTCCCGAATTACTCCGTGCTGCCGAGAGAGTTGAGGCTTAGCCGGCAGGTTTGAAGTCCATTGGTTCCACTTCCAGCTGGCTCTGTTGCTCTTTATGGTGTGTTTAGAGGTGTAGAAATTTGTTCTGACATGTGATTTTGGTTGCAGTCGTACTATGCAATGCATTGTGAAATCAGAAATTTGGCCAAAAATCCGATCCGTTTTGATTGAGTCATAATTAGTGAAAATGCACAATTAAAAAGTGCATTTTGTAATAATGATTAATTTTAAAGTATATTTTTAATAATTGTGTTTTTTTAGGGATGCACTAAAATTTTGATTGAATTCACATGATTTTTTTACACCTCTCATCCTGTTTTATGATTAGATTCATCAGATTAAAGGAGTAGTTCACTTTAAAAAATAAGCTTTTTGCTTATAATTTACTCACCCCCATGTCATCCAAGATTTCCATGTCTTTCTTTCTTCAGTCGAAAAGAAATTATTAAGGTTTTTGATAAACACTCCAGGATTTTCTCTATATAATGGACTTCAATGGGAACCAAACAGTTCAAGGTCCAAATGAGAGTTTCAGTGCAAACTGAAAGGGCTTTAATGAAAGGGATTCCAGATGATGAATAAGGGTCTTATCTAGCGAAATGATCAGTCATTTAAAAATAAATAAAAAAAGTTCAAGTTTTATAAGCACAAATGCTCGCCTTGCTCTGTTCTGTGATAAACGTTTGTGACTCTCCTGTTCGAACTCGTAAATCAAAATGAACAAATCGAAACTCGAACTTTTTTCGAGTCATGACTCGAAGGGTCCTAGATAAGACCCTTATTCATCATCTGGTGTCGTTTAAAGCCCTTTGAAGCTGCAGTGAAACTCTCATTTGGACCTTGAACCGTTTGGTTCCCATTGAAGTCCATTGTATGGAGAAAATCCTGGAATGTTTTCATCAAAAACCTTTATTTCTTTTCGATTGGAGAAAGAATGACATGGACATCTTGGATGACATGGGGGTGAGTAAATTATCAGCAATTTTTTTTTTTTTAAGTGAACTACTCCTTTAAATCGGAGCCATTTTGCACGTGCATCCAGCAGATGTTGTTTACGAGGGGTTGAGATTCGAGACTCTACAGCGCTCAGGGACGGTAAAGGCCAGAAGGTCTATAAAAGATCAAGACCCTCGATGGAACACTGTCCCAGATGTTCAGGTCTTCAAGAAGCTCTTCCAGTGCATAGAATGAAACGTCATTTCCTCTGGATGGGTCGTTGTACATGCTTGTGTTTCAATGGAGCCGCTTGAGAGGTTTTTCATATCAGGTTTGCCTCCAATGATTGAACGCGAGCTGCACCGGTAGTCTTTTCAGAATTAATTAGTATAATTTGTGATCCACACCATTTTCTCAAGATGCTTTTAGGTAGATGTTTATCAGTTCAAACACATGGACACGCGCGTGTACATGCAATTCTTCATTCTCAATTATTCAAACGTCTATTTTTGTGGCTCGATGCCACATGGGCTTAATTGCTTCTGAGAGGTTTGCCATGTGACTTTGGCACGGTATGTTGCTTTAGTTCTCATGATGCATTTTGTCTTTTGCTTGGAAACATGCTCAGTTATTTTTCTTGATGTTACAGACATGCCAGTACAAAAAGTCAAAGATTCATCTGACCTAGACGCCAAGGTCCCTGCTCATCTCCGGCGCACATCTATAACAGGCCTCACGTTGACCTCTGACCCCTCGCACAGATGCGTTAAGGTTTGTTGCTGCTCTTTCAGTGGTTTCTGTTTTAACATCCTCTGAACTTTATACACAGAATTACAGCAAAATATAGTATTTACTGACTTTCTGCACCTTCTGTTTTCTAAAAAAATGCATTTGTGCATTCATTTTGATTAGAGCAAGACATCATGTTGACTGACAATGCAGATTATTATTAATATATGCAGTTAAATAATTTATTATACGAATTATGATGAAATTTTAATGATGGTATTTCTTTTTTTGACAATAATGACTACAAAATAGGATCATTAGATTACAACTATAAAAATCAAGATTGTATTATTATGTTTTAATAAATATATAATTGTATTAATAACAATAACAATCTGTTATTAGACATTTAACAATAACAATATTATATGAAGTTATATAACGGTTATATGGGTTATAATAAAATAATTAAATTTCTCAGATTATAGCTATAAAGAACTATGCATTATTTGTATTATTATTACATTTATTTATTTATTATTATTAACTTATAAACAATAAAAGATTTCTATTATTATTATCATTAATTTATTATTTAAAATATCATAATAATTCATAATTTACCATTGTTTTGAGATCTGAATGGTCAAAAGTATTACATGTGTATTAAAATTCATATAGACAAATATTAAAAATATCAAATGTTAAATAGTTTTGGCCACTTTCTAATTGTTAAGCTGCTGTACATATTTTTAAGAATTGATATATATATATATATATATATATATAGACCATTTTGCAAGATGTAAACACTGAACCAGAAACACTTCCTGTAACTGTTTTCTTTATTTCACATGTAAAGAAAACATCTTAAAGATGTTTGTTTAACTTTTTGAGTCAGTTTTATATGTTCTGTTGGTTGTATTTTATCCCAGCCTTTATGTAGTGTTAAAAAACTGAAACAGGAAGTGCTTCTGGACCAGTATTGTTTACATCTTGCAAAATGGTAATAATATATATATATATACCACCAAATATATATATATATATATATATATATATATAGACCCACCAAATGGTTTGTGAAATGATGGTTTGATGTGCATTTGATTTAAGGTTTTTTGGCGAGGAAGTGGATTAATACTTCATAACTATTGCTATTGAGTTCAAGTGCTTATGGGAGTTATTTCCTCTGAATAGGCTCGAGTGGTTCACAAAGGTCCCATGATATCCTGCGCACAGAAAGATGGCATCGAAATGCTTAAAGCCGAGATCAGAGGTGAGTTTCCCCATTTGAATTTCAATTCAAAGACAAAGATCATGAACAAGCTTGAGATGCATCAAGCTGATCTGTTTTGTCAGCAGCGACACACTCAATCTGTCTGGCATTCACACCTCACATCCTGTTTAAAGCTGCTCTGGCGCTTTGGGTTTTAAAAGATTTGTATAGAAAAATCTGCCGTCCAGACTGCATGGCTTTGCTCCATTAAAATGTTAACTAATATACTGCCTCTGGATTTTGTGCTGTGATGTATCTAGAGAAAAGAGACACACTATAAGGCCAATTCTTCAAAGCATGCTTCAGACTTACTCAGGTTTATGATTTTTAGCTCTCTGCTTTGCAGATTTTCAGTCTTGGAATGAAAGTGTAGTCAGTCTCACTCTGTCCTTGCTGTTTTCTCTCTCTTTCTCAGAGGAGGACCTCCCTCAGAGTACCACTGAACATACATCAATCAACGTCATTTTCTTTGGCACATTGGCCAAGGACTTCTCCCAGTCTGTCAGACAAGGGGTAGGCTTCTATAAAACTTTAAAATATTCATTGGAGTATTTGGAAAATATATGGAAATGCACATATTTTTCAAGCTGTCAAGATATAAAAAGGAAGGAGGAGGACTGGGTCATATAGCTAAAGTAGATATTGATGGGTTTCATCTCAGTGTTTGTGTACTTGCCTTAGAAAGCCCAATTGTGATTATTATTATTTAAAACATTTTTTTTGCATTTTGACTAAACGTCCCATACCATATATTTAACATATGAGCAGAAATTGGCGAACAAAAGCTTATTTGAAGTGGCAGCTACGGTAGAAACATGACATCACAATATGTCGACCTTCATAGAAGGGGTGCCCACAGTTATTTAGATATAAATGTCTCATTCTAAGGTAATAAAAACATTACGGTTTATTAAATTCTTTATACACCACTGAAAACATGTTGCATTTCTGTTAATAGATACTCAATTTTTACACATTGCACCTTTAATTGGAGATTTTGTTCCCAACAAGTGTGGGAACTGTGACAACTGATGCACGACCAGACATTTTGTCAGTTTGGTTTCTATTTTTGTCACATCACGTTGAGTGTAAAGTTTTGTTGGTCTATAATCTTGAAATCTTATGTTGCACCTGGTTAGAAGGGCCAGCTCAAAAACAACAATTGTGCACTTGAGCAAATCACTAGAAGCATCTTCTAAATGAATAACCAGTTTAAAATGTAATTTGTTAAAAATATTGAATGTTCGAGTGTCAATATGTTTCTAGAAGTAGATTAGTTTAAACTGCTGCTTTGATAGCATTCAAAGAATCTAACTACATGAAAGCCCTGCCATATTCAATGTGGCAAATATTTCTGCCTGGGTTCACTTACTTTGAAAACAGGTCATTTGATGATAACCTCAATTGTGTGAAGATGGTTTGAGAGGGTGCAAAGCACTTTAGTTGCATAGCCAGTATTTTTCTGCTTTTCTCCTCCAGCAACACAATGGTCACAGCTCAGATCAGCTTCCCATTGACAGACAATGGCTTTAAGAGGGAAAATCAGCCCTGAGAGACGTGCCTTCAGTCAAAACTCTGCTGTTTACTCCCCAAGGATCCTCCTTTGTGTCGCTCTCAAAATTATCTGTTACTTAATGGAAAAATCTGTTACTTACTGGCTGTGTCGCCACTCATATTTCCCGAAAGGGTCTAAACTGGCTCTGAAAGTTCCTATTTTCAAAGTTGGAGGTCGAACATTGTGATATGCAATGGTTCATCGTCATGAGCGTTTCATTATATGACGGCAACAACAAAAAAAGGAATTTATGAAGTGTAGAAAACAAATGTTTGACAAACAACCTCCTCTTTGTTGTTGCCAGGAGCTTTTTCGAAAATAGATTATAAAACTGCCATTTGGCATGGGTAACAGCGATTCTTGAAACAGTGGCATAAGATAAAGCTTTGAATTGATGAGCTATCGTGATTCATGGCAACTCCTATATGATGATAGAGCTAAACATTATCGGTCTAATCTTTGAATACCTGTGAGCGAGGATTAAACTCTTAGATACGTTCTGTAAGTCAGCTTAATTTATCCAGATGCTGAAGTCTAAAAATAATCACAAGTTTGAATTTGATCCTAAAGATTAAGGGATGAGATGCCATTTGTTTGGTAGTCCTTTCCACTCAAGGTCATTGTTAGTGGTGTCTGCCAAAGCAAGAATCTTTATTATTGCTCATACTTGGCTTTCGGGGCTTGAATAAACCCATTTGAGCTATACACATGACTGATACTTCAAATCATGTGGCTTGTTGTGCAGATGTTGTTTCTAAGCCATTGAATTTATGATTTTTGGCTGGTGTGTGATAAATCAGGCATAGAAGATCCTATATACAGGACAAGGAACAAATAAGGAAATGTAATAACCACAAAAATCTTTAGACAAAATAGAAGTGGAAAAAAACTGTGCTTTTTATGTCACATGATAAAACAGTCCTTTTTTTCTCTCTATTGTTGTTTGAAAAATTCATTCATTGGCACTGAAACTCTTGTTCTTGACTACCAAAGGAAGCAGGTTATAAATAATATTGTATATTTATATACACATTATAAATAATGAAGTTAAAAATGATATAGAAGCCTGCATATGAATATTCAACCCGATCTCATTGCAATTGTGACGTATTTTACAAAGTGGCTAATTCGTACAAATGCGTAAGATTTTTCTTTATTTTACGAGTTGTCCCATTTTTTGTGAATTTGTATGAATGACCCACCCTTAAACCTATCTGTCACTGGAGTTTTTAAACAAAAAACGTACGAATTTGACATAATACATCATGAAGTGCATTACAACAAAATGATTCATTTTTTGATTTTGATTTTAGGATGTTGTCCTATTGGCAGACTTCACTATCAAAAAGTCTCCATCTTTTCTCCGAGACAAACTACATCCTTGTCACCTAGAGTTGGGTGACAATGATGCCTGTGTCTATGTGAGTGTTTTGTGCTTGCATTTTTTTAAAATCCCCACCATCCTATTCTTAAACATCATGAAAACCGTATTTCTTACTATATATATATTTTTTAATCGCTTGTTTTGTGATGTTTGATAGGTATGTTCCTCGGCTGCCCCCTCCCAAGGTCCCTCCTGTTCAGAGGTGCAGTCTGCATTTCTTTTCATGTAGATATAAGATAGAAATCCTTTCCAATTTGTCCTAATACCATATATCCCGTTTATCCGCCAGAGATCAAGGAGATTCTTTATCTAAATTGGCTTGAGTCTACTGTTGAGTCTCTTTCAGCTTGTCTCTGTTTGATTGGCTGTTTCTTCACTTGAGTACAGCGTCCAATTTAATTTGCCAACCTCTTTTACATTCGCTTGAGCCAGATCAAGTGCTTTAGCACATTCAGTCTAGATTAAATTAAGGAATTCTCTTGCCTCCATTGGATTTGTTGGCATTGACAATTTATATCTGATATAGTTATTGTGCATTATTGTAACCACTGTTTGTGGTAATCAACATTAGGCCTTGCATTGAAGCCAGAACATTCCTTTAATGGCAATATTCCCTGTTTCTGTGAAGGCCAAATACACTTATGTTCCTCTAAACAATTTGAAGCCCAAGACAGTGGTGAACGTCTATGGCGTGGTGACCTTCTTCAAACAGCCTTTCCCCTCTAAAGGTTCAGGTCAGTGAATTTCCTTCATCCCAGCAAGGCTGTAATGGGCTATCCCATTGTTATTTGAGCTCTCTGGAGAGTGAGTCCAAAGGAAAAATGGCTTTCTAAATGACTTTTATGGCCACTTACGAAATATCTCTCAAAACAGAGAGAGAAAAGGAAACTTGGTTAGACCTTTATGGTGTCCGTGTAACAGTCTATTTATACATTTAAGTACCTAGTAATAAATAATTAACTGCGTGTAATTACTGTAGGGTTAGGAATGGATTAGTGTTTGGTTTAAGGTTAGTCACTTGTAATTGTATAATTTATAGTTATTACTACTACATTAACTACATGTAATGTGTAACAAGGACACAGTAAAATAGTGTTACCAAAAACAAATGTTGTTTGTAGTCTACATTATTCTTTGTTTCAAAGACAGCCAAAACAAAACCTTGGCCAAAAAGAGGTTAGCTCTCGGCAGTGTTTGAATAAAATCATTTATACCATCAATTCGCAGACTGCATCTCAAGAAAAGCTGAAGCAAACCAATTGTCAAACAAATTTCTTATGGTGCATAACGTTCATGCAATTTTCACAATCAATACATTGTTGTTCATTGATCATGGCTTGGATTGTAACATGTGCGCTGTGGTAAAATGCCAGAAATCAGTCTGTCACACTCAATTGGCTTGTTGAAGTAACAATGTTTTGATGAGTGATCAGTGGAGGGAATGGTGCATCATCTCTAAAAGGGGCCCAATTGCTCCTGGATCAATGCATTTTCTCAGTTTTGAAATGCTTGGGCAAAAGCAGAAGTGATGTTTGTGCAAGAAATATCATCAAATTAAAGAAAATTGATTTGATTACATAAAATGAATGAACAGTTTACCACATTCTGCACTCTGTAAATGTTTATAAAATGTCGATGCATAATGTCATTAACTCTACAAACGGTACTTTGAGCCTTAATTACATTTAGTCATTTGGCATAGTCACAACAGCATAAACCTCAAGCTGGAGGTTTTTTTAGTCTGTATCTCATTATTTGTCACTAGATTACTGCTCTACACTGAAGATCACCGATCAATCAGATGTTAAAGTGAGCTGCAACATCTTCTCTAAAAAACTGGAGGATCACCCAGTCATCTTCAGAGTTGGGGACATTATCCGACTCCACAGATTCAAGGTGAGGAGGTTTGACCTGTTTATTCATTCTTCAGAATATTAACTTATGTGCTTTGAGTAGAGTCATCCAGTTCTGGTCTTGGAGGGCTACCTTTGCTGTAATTCAACACACTAGTCTACTATAAACTTCCAGAGAGTTGCGTAGGAGCAAGTTGCATCTAAACTCTGCTGGAGTGCAGCCCTCTAATAGCAGAAATTGTCACCCCTGACTTAAAGCAATCTAGCAGTACCACATATTCCCTGAAATCACATGTACATGGCCAAGATATTTGGGAAAGAGTCTCTGGAAAGCCTCACTTTTTTCACTTTGTGAACCATCTCTTTTATGTAAGCTGAATAGTTGAGTTGGCACTGCTAATGGCGTCCAATAGCACAGCAGTTTGCAGACCTCCCAACAAGTAGAGATCAGTCAGTGTCTGTCAATTCACCCTACATCTTAAAAACGTTGGTCAAATGTAATACTAATACCCAATTAAATGTATTGGTTTGGTGACATGACTGGAGTAAGTCATTCAGACTTTGAGGCTAAGTGTATCTTTTCCCATTTCCTCCCAGACAGGAATATTCAATGACTCCATGACACTCTTGAACACTTATGGTTGGTCTGCAGTCACATTCGATGGAATAATTGACAGCCCAGTAACCCCTCGTGCCACCAGCAAATCATTTTTCTTTGGAGAATCTGATAAAAATACAGTGCAGGAGCTTCGCCAATGGGCTGCCAGCCAGTCTCTGATATCCAATGAACCCACTGTCTCGCTATCCTCTGTACAACCCGGGATGTACTTTGATTTCACCTGCCAGCTGCTGGCCAAGGCTGTCATGGATAGTCGTTGTATCCTACTGAAGGTGCTTTCTGCTATTTTACCTTTAATCTGAACCTTCAAAATCATTGAATATTAAATGCAATTTGTTCAACTGACAGTTTCCCAATTTGAGCAGGTGTGGGATGGGACCAAGTGTCAACACCCCCTGCTGAACATTGCAGTTGCATCCGACGCATTAGTAGGAGAATCCACTGCTGCTAAAGACAGGATGAACCTGACAGCCAATGTTCTGGTCTATGACAATCACATGGAGGCAGCTCAAGACTTAAAGGTGAGTTTTGCCATTGATCTTGCAAGAGTGACATGTCGAATGTAGTACGTCCTGGTTACAGTCATACTATATAGAACCATACCTTTTAACGCTCACTAAGTGACAGTTTGAGATTTCAGACGCAACCATTGAAACTTTCTGAGCAGGTGTGTTGGAGCCAACCTTTGTAGAAAGGTCTTAAAGGGAGAAGAATTCGACACCCTCGTTCTATAGATATGCAAGACTATATTGCCTGTTGGTTTGAAAACATGTTTATAAGGACAAATGTTGTCAAGCTTTAATGGGAAACAACTTAGGTGCACTTCCTGCAAGAAAGCCTATTCTACAGAAGCAGTAATCTCATTTGATCAGCCTACAATGAGCGTCCCTTATGATACTGTTAATGCCGGTTTGAAATATCCATCGCAGGAGACCCACTCTCCTACTCCAGCACTTTTAATGATGAATTAGGTGTCAGGTAGGCACATCTTCTCATGGTTTATTTGGGAGGCGTTCATTCCACTTCAGTTTACTGATTGTGTTTGCTGCTCTCACTTCAATCCTGCCCTGCCGGTTTACATTGTAAAAATGTCCTCTCCAATTGATTGTAATATAACGGCTTTTAAAAAGCATAGTCTCCAGAACTACTGGCTACATTTTCGTCTTCCTTTTTATAAATATTTAAACAGGAGCAGGGCTGTAAATGTTAATTTTTGGAGCCAGATTGTTGCTTTTCTTTTTGTTATTGTACATTTTTGGTTTATTATTGCAATATTTATTTTCGAAGAGGATGGTGATTTTCTTTTGGCTCTCAACATATTGGTTCTTTTGAATATACACTGTGTGAGTTATGAACAAAGGTGGGTGGAGTGAACCGAGTGTTCAAAAGAAGAAACTGCGAGTTTCTGTCTATTCAAGTTCTTGATGTTAGAGCTTCTATTCTGCCATGACCCCTGCTGAATTCCTTCATTATATTTTTAATTAGAATATATGTAATTGATCTAATTACTTCCTCAACTGTTGTCTGAGCCTGTGTCAATGCAGGCTTTGCAAAAGGCCATGGAAGGACACCCTATGTGTTGTTTTGTATAGTCCCTGTAAGACCACTTGAATGTCAGGTGGTCTCATGGAACAGTATGCTCAGTCTGACTTGAGCTTTGCTTTTTGTGATGGTTCATGAGTCATGTTTAGCCTAACGTCTGGTCCACTTTGCAACTTAAAGTGTGGTCACATTACCAAAATTTCTCTTACAAAAACGGGTCCATTTTCAGTGTTGAGTGCCACAGATTCACAACTTGAATGTGAAGGAAATCTGTGTGGGGAACTTTTTCACCCTCACAAAAACCCAATTACAGTATGCTTATTCCTATTCCTATTGTAATGACTGGATTTCGCCTGCAAAATTTTGCTGAGCAATGGTAAATGTGATAGCAGCTTTATTCTGGCTAAGAACTACTGGCACTTGAACAATGCATTAGGGCAGTGGCGTAGGTTTGATTTTGAAATTGGTGGGGATGGGGACATCGATGTATAAATAGATTTTAAGTTTTGATCGAAATTATTGCTTGGGAAATATCAGTGTCTGGATATCGGTAAGGACACGTCCCTAGCGTCCCTACTAAATTCTACGCCCCTGCATTTAGGTATTTAATAATCAAAGTACCAGTAAAATACTCGATAAATAAAGGATTTTTTTTTTTTTTGTAACTTAATCCCCAATGATCCAAAACGCTATTTAACCACTAAAAGATTGCATTGAGTCAGAATATTTCCCCACCATTATCAATATCCTGAGTGAAATCATCTCTAATATTGTGTGAAATTGCTTGAGCTCAGTGTTGAGGAGGGAGAAAAGGCGAATAAAGCCAGCCATTAGGATTAAGTGGTCTGAGAGAGATAGCTTTATGACAGAGGAGAGAGAAGGCCAAATCAATACGGCTGTCATGGTGAACGGGGGCCTTCGTTGAGGGGGTTTGCGCACACACACTTTGTTGACTTCAACTTACAACGTATATCACTCACCCTCCACACATCATATAGGTCTAGCGTGGCACACATTAAAGGAGACATCCAGTATATTTTCTGTTTTATAACAGACCACCTGGAATATTCCACTTTAATGGCAATACTTTTCTACTATTTTGACTTTTTGTTCATCTTTGTGGTGACTGTGGTGTCTTTTAGCCTCTTTCAGAGTTAGAATTACTATTTTGTGGGGTTCCCCCCCCCACCTCTTGAGGAATCTCTGAGGACACACCAGATCTTTCACCTATTGGTTTTCCCTGCCTGTCTTTGTGAAATTGTCTCGGTTGCATGCTTTTTGTTCCATTTGCATCATCTGAGTCCCAGGACAGTTGCAAAATGGCCTTGTCATCTCTCTTATAAACTGGGAAGGGATGCCTCGTACAATAATAATGGAGATTAAAGCAGTGCCAGTCGCCTACACGTGCACAATATGAAGGGCAAGAAACACTTTTACTTCAAATTTGTTCAACTCTCCTAATCCTAAGGATTGCATAACTATTCACCATAAGTATTACAATTCAGGGCATACAGGCATGCATGATACCTCAAATTGTGTGGCTTGTTGAGGAAAGGGGAGATATTACCTTTTTAAGAGATGTTAACGAATTATAAAATAAAAAAATGGATAAATCACAGAATTGCATTGGAGGAGAGACCCGAGCCATGGGACCAGATTATCATAGGCTCCCATGATAGCCTGGCATTAAGATTTTGCATTTTGGCGAGGCAAGAAACTTTCCTGTTTATACCAGGTTGTAATCTGCAACTCAAATGCAACTCCTCGGGCCACTTGAATTTCAAGGAAAGGGTGTCCGATCTGCTTAAAACATCCTAAATGAAAACGAGCACCTGCAGCATGGCTAGAGCTGATGCAGTGTACTGTGACATCCTGTCTCTATACACATGTGACTATCAATTATTCATAGTGAGAGAGAAATCAAGCACCTGGGTTAACTTAACACCCAGACGGCCCCTGCCTGTAATCGCTTCAGACAGCCTGCATATGACACTTATCCAGAGAGTGTGTGTGTGTGTGTGTGTAGGACATTTGTTCTGAAATAGTCTGAGATGTTTAAAAATAAACAGATGTGCACAAATGTATAGTTATGAACACCATACAATAAAAAAAAATCCACAAAATTTGAGGACAGGAAGTTCGATCTGGACTTGATCCATTGTGAAGTAAGTACGCCCAAATCAAAGCTGTTCGGACCTATCAAATTGGCTTTAATGATCTTAGACAGATGATCAACCGTAACCAAAGAGCGCTTGGGTTGAATTTGTTTAAATCAAAGAATGACTCCAGTCTGTTAAAGAAGATGTAGACCGCATTCATTTTAAGAGGAACCGTGATCAAGGCATTTGTCGATCAGAAAGATGTTTTTGCCTTCCTTCCTACGGGATTCAGTCTATCCAATTGAGTGCAGAGGCATTTTTTTTTTATCCTGGTTTGGTTGAAACACGCCACATAATCATAGCCCAATGGAGCAGTATCAGACTCGTATTCTAACTAGACTGAGCATGACGACGCCAGGCTACCGAAACAGGTCAATGTGAACAAATCTGTTTTTGAGGAAGTAAAAAGGGTGTTGTTTTATACGACCATTGAGGAATTTTAACCAAAGTATGTTACAAACTTACCATGATGAACACGCTAAAGAATCATACCAATTTTTGGGAAAATAGGCATCCGATGACCCCTTTAACAATCATGAAATCTTTCCACTGCACCAAAAGTTTTTTATATCTAGTGAAAATGGTTAATTAAATTAGATTAATGTTCTTTATACATTGTTCATTATACATTATACATTGTTGTAAACATTGTTCTTTTAAGAACTGATCTCAGAAAGGTCATTTTATGGCATTCCTGTAAAAACAACAACAAAAAAACTTTTGAAACCTTGATTTAAGTGGACCTGCTCATTTATCTTATTTTAATAGATTACATTTGCTTTCATCTAATACTCATTTAGAGTTAATCTTTAAGACTAATAATTTATGCTGTTTAATCTTTTGCTGTTCTAAAAATGAATTCTTTTTTATGTACTGTACATTTATAATGCTATGCATAAATTAATTTGTAGCATTTAAAATTAGTATTTTATTTTTCATTTATTTATACAAAACAGCTTTATTTAAATGTTGGCTATTTATGTATTACCTGTCAAAACATTAAAATAATTATTGTTAATGGGCCAGAATTTTTATATTTGTGTATCCCTTTTTTTTTACTATAACGATTCAAGCGCAGCATGCTATTTTAAGCATTCTACTTTTTATATAGGCTATCAACTTGACTGTCATGACCCAACCCTATTTTAAATTAAATAATCAAATCAAAAATTATTGTACACTATATTTATATATATATATATGTGTGTGTGTGTGTGTGTGTGTGTGTGTGTGTGTGTGTGTGTGTATATAATATTCTAAGCACTCTTATTAAATATGATTTGTGCAAGCATGTGGTAGGGCACTTTAGGAATTGTCAGCTGTCAGACAATGGAGGGTCTGCACAGTATTTGCTGACAAAATGCTGCAGGTCTTTGAAAAGATGGAGAGCAGAAAGAATAGATGCAGAGTTACAGACTCTTTCAGAAATCTGCACAGCTAATTTTTTTTCCTCTTGGCAGTCCACATTCTAGCCTGGACTAGAAAAATAAAAATACAAGGCTTTTATGATGGAGTATGTTGTCTTAAAGAAAAATTTCAGGTTAAAGTGAATACCCCTTTTACATTTGTAGTACACATTATTCCATATTATATTCCATATTATTATTATTATAAAGATGTGGGTTTTTTTTTTCTTTTTTGGAATAGTTGTCAAAATATAGTAACTTGCACTGCATATGAACTGAAGTAGTCACATTATGGAAGTACAAGTGATTATGAATGGACCATAATCACACATTAAAAAAATAGTTAGAAAATTACAATTATTTTTGCTTCATGTTTGCATGCATTTCAAAAAATTGGAATATACAGTAAATATTTAAAAAAAAAATCACCCAAAAACTGCTTATAAATTACCATATACAATTATTTTAAATATAATAAAAGAAAAATCATATCCATATTGATGAATGATCCAAGGGTATGTTGTTCTGGTCATGAAACACTTCATTATGCTGCTAAACTAAGCTTGTTTCTCCCATCTGGTCAGCGCCATTTGTTTTTCAGTGAGTTACCTGTAATATCTATTATATTTATTCATGTACCTTAGACTGTAACCTTGTGGGTTTTGAATAATTGTTTGATGTTTTTACAAAATACTTTCTCAAGAGTGCGCTTTGCCTCTATTTGTTCATTTTCACCAGCGCGTGTTACAGAAATTGGTTTGTTTGCAGGAAAGGCGTCACGAAGCGTGCTTCCCCGGCCCCATTCGTGTTTTTTTTTCCCATATAGATGAGGGTCCGGACAAGGTTTGTGCTATCCAGCCACACACATCAACAAAGCTGGTGGTAATGGAATTTTCCATGTAGGATCTGAGAGTTGAGGAACATCGGCGTTTTTCTGCTGCTTTTGCCAGCTCCGTCAGAAGAGCTTCACGCCAGCTTGTGCACACCTGTGCCGAGCAGCCCGGCTCCTTCCCCTGCTGTGCGTAACCAACCGTGCAGTGAGCTCGAGTAGGAGAATACCAAGTGTATGTAGATTTGTCTCTACCATTGGCTTTATTTTCAGTCATTTCTCAAGGAAAATGTTGCAAGCCTAATGGGATGGGATTTAAATTGTCATGTCCTCATGTCATTTTCTGCGAAGCTATAGATGAAGCTCCTTTATAAGTGAGTTGGGACTGGGGCTTGCAAGTAAATCATAAAAGTGGTTCATGCAACTTTGTGTGCTTATGTTCCAAGTCTTCTGAAGCAGTACAATAGCTTTGTCTGAGAGAAACGGTTGTGCTAACCAATCGTCACTGACATCAATAACGAATGAATATAGCTGTTTAAAAGTACACTAAGTAGCTTTTGGCACTTTGAAACAGAACTACATGCATTTTGCAGAAGAACATTTGCTCTGCGTGACTACACGGATGAATATGGTGATCCTACTTCTCATAAAATTTTCACTAAGAGATATAACCAGTTTAGACGGAAAGGACCTCAAGCTGACTAGCTGAAGACGTTACTGTCGCTATACCCATTAATAGACACTTGAAAATAAATTCTACACTATACTGTCAAAGAGCCTCCTTTGGATGAGACGTTAAACCGAGGCCCTGACTCTCTGTGGTCATTAAAAAATCCCAGGATGTCCTTCGAAAGAGTTGGGGTTTAACCCGGCATATCCTGGCCAAATTTGCCCGTTGGCCTCTGTCAATCATGGCCTCCTAATCATCCCCATATATATCTACTGATTGGCTTCGTCGCTCTGTCTCCTCTTTACGAGTAAGCGGGTGTGTGGCGGGTTTTCTGTATGTTTTTTTTATATATTGATTTTTCTTTTAAACAATCACCTTTGTCTTCCAAAGGCGGAAACATCAGATGGGGATTGTAAAGTGGATTTTGATGGTAACTAAGTTGAGGAAATGTTCAATAGATTTTAAAATCAATGAGTTTGGTTTTCATTTATTTTAAAGTGAAACTGAAAATATTTGTATCCATGAAAATGTTTTTAATTAGTTTGTAACTAAAATTCAGATATACACAGCTAATAAAATACATTTTAATAGGTACATACAAAATTAATTAAATAACATTCCAAATAACACAACATTCTGAACTTGTATGAATAAAACTGGTTGGAATATATATATTTACAGTATTTACATGCATATATAATATTTATATAATATATATTTTATATGATAGTGAGTACATATGGACTGATTTTTCTATTTCTTTTCTTTCTTTTTTACCATTACTTTAATACACTATAGGTTCTTTTATTGGCATTTCTGGTTCTATGTAGAACTTTTAACATCCTTGGAACCTTTCCACTGCACTAAAGGTTCTTTACAGCGGAAAAAGGTTCTTCTTTCAATTATTAAAATGTTTCCTCGGTCCGACTAAGAAAATAAATGGCTAACTTCACTGAAAGGTTCTTTAGAGAAAGAACCAAAAATGGTTCTCTATGACATCGCTGAAAAACTCCCTCTTTTTGAAGATTTATTACTTTATTTAGTGTATTTAAAATCAGAAAGTAGTGATGATAATGCTTGGGAAAAGATGGTACAGCATGTCCGTTTATTTCTTTTCAAGAACAGACTACATTGTATTTCTCATATCTCATGATTTTTTTTTGTAAATAATGGTGGAGCAAACTAACATTATGATCAATTCTTGTCTGTCCAGAAGAAATCATTGAGTTTAGTGAGACTGTATTGTCTGTTTTTGCTGTTGGATGTGATGAAAAACATTTCGTTCTCAATAGATCCAACCATGTTTCTTCAAGGCCAACTTTATCAAGCCACACTCCACGTTCTCTTTATAGCTCCAATCTCACTCCCCAGTTTTCAGTTGTCAGCTTATCAAGCTAGATGGTAATGAGCTGAATCAAATTTGCACTCTGGGATATGGTTCCCTTACCTTGTTCCGTTTTTGGAATAAGTCTGTTTCAATCAAATATTGATGCCGAATAATTGATGCCACCATTCAGTTTATTCAAATGATTTGGTTGGCTCCATCACAGTGTCTTTTTAGAAGCCCTGTCTAGAGGCTGTATTGCATCCAACCAGTTCTTGTGAATGCCAGCACTATGGCTTACTTCAAATCTCTGTACAAACAAAGACTTGGAGGTAAAATCAAGTAAATAAAGAGATGGCTTTCGCCCGAAACCCCATATATGACGTCAAAAGTGTACAGCTACAGGAGGACTCCCAGAACCTGATTATAAATGCAGAACAGAAATCTGACACCATCTTGTTTAGAGGCGTTTTGATATCATATCCACTTCTTGTCTATTTAAAATCCATAATATGAAGACAATCTTGTCGCACAAGAGTTCATTAAGTGATTCTCGGTCTCTGTCTGTATTCATGTTGCTCATAGTGATCTCAAGGGACCAACTTTTTTTTTTTCTTTCCATCTTACTGTAATGTTGTTACTCTGTTGCTCAACTCTAGTGCCGTAGCTCCCCCTGCTGGACTGATAATTATTAAGTACTAGAATAGAGATGAAGAAAATGGTCAAAGTAATTATTAGTTTATTTTGTATTGTAAGTTTTATGTATTTACAGTGCAGGTCAAAGGGTGGATTTTTTTTTAAATGTATTTTTCTAAAGAAATTAAGTTTTATTCAGTGACAACTTTGAGTTATATTTTAAGTTTTTATCAAAAGTGACAGTAAAAAAGTCTATAATCAAAGAAAAAAATGTATTTCAAATAAATACTGTTCTTTTGAATTTGAACAATTTCCACAAAAAATATTGTTTTCAACATTAATAAAGAAATATTTCTTGAGCAGGAAATCAGCATAATGATTTCTGAAAGAATCATGTGACTGACGATGGGAGTAATTTAAGTTTCAGTTGTGCTATTTCACAATAGTATTGTTTTTTTACTGTATTTTTAATCAAATAAATGCAGCCTGGTGAGTGTAATAGACTTTAAGAAAAAATACATCCTAATTATTACAAGCTATGGATAGGTGATGCATTTAATTTTTATTTAGTTTGTATTGTAAACAAATATTTACTCCATCCTGATTCTCTCTTTATTTGTGTATTTCTCTTTGAATGGTTTCATATATTCAAATTAAATTTGAACCTGAGAAAACCTAAAGCATATGTTTGAAGTCATCATTTAATTTATTTAATAGGAGAAAACCCTGTGAAAGTAATTGGCTTGAAACTAAGGAAACACTACCTTTTGGGTTGGTGATTAGTTTTAGGAGAATTAACAAAGTCCGCCTTTATATATATATATATAGAGAGAGAGAGAGAGAGAGAGAAGCGGCTTCTTTAAAACTTATATTGGTACAGAATGTTGCAGCTTAGGAGAAAGTTGAGATACAACAATTCGGAAAGGGTTGCAAAGAATTTTCTTTGTCTGAATGACTGGAAATTAGCAAAATTAAAGCTTTAGAGTGGTATAATCAAAGTCTCGACTTGAATTCTGTAAAGATATTGTGGCAGGACCTGAATTTCCATATTCATCAGTCTTTAGAATTGATATTGTATTGATATTGTAATGAAAACATTCTTCTGTTTTGCGTTTAGCCCGGCACGTTCCTGCGGTTCTACAATCTCCGTTCCCTCCTTCAGCGGGCTCCGGACCAGCAGCCTGATCAAGCTAAACATCTCTGTTTCCACCTGCATGGGGGGTCGACGTATGGACGAGGTTTACGCAGCCTTCCTGCAGAGAGCCCTGATCTACAGTCCCTCAAGAGGCGAGTCTGAAGACCACTGAAAATGCCAAATTTGATTAGTGATGTAAACACAATGCAGAATGTTAAAGATTCCTTATTTTGTCTCATAATGTTACTTTATACTTATGTATGTGTAAATATGTGTATGTGTGTGTATACACATACACATATACATACACACACTCTCTTGATATATAAGAATAATTGAAATAAGAAAGTCTTCATTATTTTGGTGGAAAATTTAAATATTCTTTCAAAGTAAAAGAATTCTTTCTCTCTATCTCTACTGATCAATATTCAGAGTGCTAGAGAATCATGTCGATCTGGATGAGTATGATGAGGTGAATGATGGCACGTTACTGGAGATTTGGTACACACCGCCTGAGGCTGTAGGTTGGTGGTGCCTCTTTTTGCTTTAAAATTTATGTCCAGTTCTGTGTCATGCTCAGCTGGCCTTCATCTGTATGCTTATGTTTCCTTCTAGTCTTGCCAAATGATGAAGAACCAGGTATGGATATATTACTAGGTTTATGTATCACTTATGTATGACTTCTCAAAGCTTTTTCTCCACCATAGATGGAAAAAAAGATTAATAATCTTTAATATGTAAATGGTTTTATTATATATTATAATGTTGTTGTTGTTTTTTTTTTCTTTCATTTTAGATGAAGCAGATACAGGACATTCTTATACAGGTAAAAAAATAAAAATAAACCGCCGACGGCAGTGTGAACGCATGGTTAGATATACATTACAATAGAGAAGAAAAGATGTTTCATGGTGACCTATAACCACTAAGCCACAGCTCTGACAATATTAATATTGTGACATGTGATTGTTCAGTGCGGACATGTGAGCACAACACGCAGCAGCTCACACTGGCCCGGGTGAAACGCTCCACCCCGCCGCTGTCATGTCATGTCCGAGCCCGGGTGAAGAAGTACCAACCACAGCAGTTATACCAGTGCCTGAAGCTCTTCTGCTCCAAGTGTAAAACAATGTGAGTCTGACACGCATCCATGAAAAGAAAACCAAGAAGGTTGAATTTACACTTAATCCTTAGTTGTTTAAAGTGCCCTATTATGCTTTTTTCGAGTATTACACTGCAAAAAAGGTAATATAGCTGTTTGTGAAGCAAATGGTCTGCAAAGTTTCAAAGATTAAAGTGCAGATAAATGGATTTATCTTCTCCCAAAAGAAAGAACTGATTCTGAATTGCCCGAATCAGTAATTCCAGTCTTTCCAAACCACAAAAAAATCTTACCAGCCCCAAACTTTTAAATTGTAGTGTTCATTTTGTTTTTTTTTTATGTCACAGGAAAGACGTTCCCGATGATGGCGCTGTTGCTAAAGTCTTTCGGGAGTCTGCGCGAGAGAACCGGCCTTGCGTCGTGCAGTGGGCCGCCACTTCATCAGTGAGGTCTAAAGAAGCCGGCAGAAACATCTCAATGCACGTATCCAAAGACATGGTGGCGCAAAGCACTCACATGCATCTGATATTCGTTGAGGGTGCGTCCAACTATAAATAAAAGCTTTTTAATATATATTTGTGTTATAAGTTAAAAAAATATAGCTTTGTATCTACAGGAACGACGTTGGATGAGATTTGCGTGTTATCGCGCAATTATGATAACCTGGTTCCCGTGAGATCAGAGAACGGCAGGTTGGCCCTGATGGATCTTACAGCTCCTTTCCTGTTCTCCAGAGACAAAAGATATTACGGGTAAGAGGACGGGCGTACATACTTCATTTTAAACTCCCCTGGTATTCAGTGTGTACATCTCTTATCGTGTAAAACACCGTTTGACAAACCCTAGGGAAGGATGCGATCACGTTGAATTTGAGTTTGTGTGTGCGTCTCAGGTGTAAGCAGTGCTCTCTGAACACGTTTGAAAACCATGTGTTTGCTGGAATGGAGACCTATGATGGACAGGCGGTTGCTGAAGGTATCATTTTGGCCTAATTATGCCTATTTATTAATACAGCAATCAAAACAAAGTATGCACCATATTTTCAGATAACTTTTTAAAATTCAAATCGACATCTTATACAATTTAGTAAAATAAATGACTAATTTACCCAGTATAAGAAAATGTATATTAACGAAGAGCACATTTCTATAGGTGCCACATGAAACACTGATTTTTTTCTTTTCTTAATTCTAGCATTCTTAAGGATTCATTCATAAATTAAAAATATGTATTGTTAAATCACTTTTTAACACTTTAGTTTATTACGTTTTTTTCTTCTTCATATTAAAATTACAATTTTGCATCATGTTTGCTTCCTCAATTCAATTTCAAGAACTGAAAACTACATGTTCAGTTCAGAATGGCTCAACCCTAATAAAAAGAGGGAAATCATCTAAATATAATCAGTCCTCTTTAGGGTTCTGGAGAGGCTGTGGTGTATTTAAAGCACATTATACACACTTTTTTAACACTATTAAAATAATAAGAACAAATTGGACAGGAGTAATTCAATAAAAGAACATTTTTTTAAGAAACCAAAGATAGTAAAGAGGCAAAATATAGTCTTGGGTATAGGACCTGTGTTACTTAATAAAGATGGGTTATATTTATTAAGAATATTGAGAATTACAGTGCTTAAAGCAAAAACAAAAATAGATCCCCAGTTGTAAATGATTGGTTACAGTTTCCAAAATTCATTCTATGGAGATAACATGAAATTAAGAGCAAAATAATACTTTTTTTATCATGTTTTACAGGTGTAGTTAAAAGTGCATTATGTGAAAACAAGTTACTTTTCATTTTGGAGATGTAAAAATGTTTTTATCTGTTTATTGGGTTTTATTATTAATGGGATAGCTTGGCTAACATCAGAGGGCCTGGAAACCACATTCATTTTCTCGTATTTGAGGCGTGGATTACAAATGCCCAGAGCCGTTTATTGGGTGCTACGAATGTCTATCAAATGCGCCTGTAAATAGCTCATAGCTAATCGTTTCAATTGGACACTTCCTCCACATGTATATTTGGGCAGTTCATCTGTTTATGTCACAGCTCTGGGAGTTCAGCTGATGCAGTACAGATTTTTAATCCAGTTTGAACTGGACGATGGGACTGACACATTAGAGGCTCTGCTGTGGGAGAACGCTGTAAGTATATCAATGCCATTTCATTAAATATCTGGAAGAAGTGCACGTTTGTCAGTTGCATAAAATGACTTCATTTTGTTAAAGTTGTATAACACACAAATGTAGCTGTACATTACCTGATCAGCAGAGGGTGCTATTTTCTCTTTTGAAATAGGCTTTAGTGGTTGTCTCTCTTTTTCTTTGTAGGAGAAGTTCTTCCATGTTTCTGCTGTCGATGCTTCAGGCAGTCAGCATTTGCAGGACAAGATTCAGACCATCTTTGACACAATTCAACCACTACAAAGTAGTTTGGGTAAAGATTTCATTCCTAATGAAATTCATTACATTACTTCAATATTTAGAGTAAGAGAATGACTTTTTTTTCTGTTTTCTTTGCAGAAGAACGTCCATGGCTGGATCTTTGCCTCTCTGTCTACACTGTAAAGGACAATGACGGAAATAATAGAGTTTGCTACCAGATCACTGACTCCGAAATCGGAGAGGAATAAAGAAGTTAAGTTACAGACAGTTTGGTTAAAAGTAAACTATCGTAGATGGGCATCTGCAAAGAACAAGAAAAAAATTGTTACTAGAAATCTTGTGTTAAAGGGATAATTTACCTAAAAAACACATTGTCATTACTTTTCAACCCTCAAGGTGTTCCAAACCTGTATGAGTTTCTTTTTTTCTGTTGAACACAAAAGGAAGATATTTTGAAGAATGTTGGTAACCACACACCATAGTAGGAAAAAAAATACTATGGAAGCTCCATAAACTGTCTGATAACCAACATTCTTCAAAATATCTTCTTTTTGTGTTCAACTGATGAAAGAAACTCATACCTGTTTGGAACGACTTAAGAGTGATTAAATTATTACACAATTATTATTTTTGGGTGTACTATCCCTTTAAGAAATGTAAATGTTTTATGGTCAGACACAATCAATTCATTCATCTATCAAATAAAGTATATTTCTATTTAAAATACATAACTACTTGTTCTGCTTGGATCTAACAAGCCATCTGGAGTGAAACATGAGCATTGACAGCAGGTGGTTGTTGCTGGAAACAAAATGTCATTGTGTTTCAGTCCACTAGGTGGCGCGTTCACTGTGTTGTATCTGTGAACGCGGAGCCTCCCTGACAGAGCTTCATATTCAGAGATCCATCATCAGGAGATCATAAACGGCTCTCAAGGACTTTCACTTTATCGAGATGCTGGATGCTTGTTCCTTGAAATCTATTTTTCCTCTTGTACGAAACGCTTGGAGATCTCTCAAGGGCTTCAACTAGCTTTGTTTTGTTTGTCTGAACACCTGTTTGTCCTGCTGTTACAAAACTATTGATTTAAAAAATGGAAACTATCGATGTTCATCTAACAGAGAGACCAGTGAGTAGGACGACGCTTGATGTTAATTCTACTAGTACGCCTTAAAACAAGGGATTTATTAGGTTTGGATATTTTCAAGGGATATACTAAGTAATTGGAAAACGCAATGGAAATGCAATTTTTAACTGTATTTTGTTTGCTCGTTAGTTGTGAACTCTCGGGAGTTCTCTCAAGTAGCAACAAAACGACGGATTTAACGTTAAAACTATCGCACAAAGTGCGTAAAACCAACACAAACAGCCATGAACGACGTGTGACGTCAAATAAAATTCGTTATGATTTTATTTACCTCCTTGTTGGTAAGGAAACTAACGTTACAGATGTGATTTCATTGACCGGTACTACAGAACATTTAATGGTGAGCCCATCTTCCAGACGGAAGTACGAAAAAGCTCATGTAATTGACAATAGCAGCAACACAAAAACATTTCTGAGGGAAATAAACAGCGGAATTCATCGTCGACGAGAAAGGGCGACGTCGGGAAATGAAGGCGTCGAATCTCCGGAGAATAAACTCGAGCGCGTGGAGCCACTGCCGAAGCCAGAAGCACAGATCCAGCCTTCAGGCTTTCCTACTGATGTCACGTCTATTCCTGAATGGGACACCTCACCATTGGAAGACTTTGAGGAAGTCTTCACTCCGTTTATTCCCTTTAACACACGACCAAGAACCCCTGGGGTGAAGAATCCGTTTTTCCCCGTGACAGGTGAATCGTATGGTGCATATGCTGTCATGTGCATCTCCATCGTCATTTTCACTTTGGGGATTGTTGGGAATATAGCAATCATGTGCATAGTGTGCCACAATTACTACATGAGAAGCATTTCAAACTCCTTGCTGGCCAACCTCGCCCTGTGGGATTTTATCATCCTCTTTTTCTGCTTGCCACTTGTTATATTCCACGAACTCACTAAGGATTGGCTCCTTGGGGAATTCTCCTGTAAAATCATTCCATACATTGAGGTAAACGCCATATTGGATTAAGAGAACTGTGGTTGGTCACTTTCAATGGGTGATTGAAATGCAGTTACTACTGTTACTAATGTCAAATTGGCTTATAATTGGAAAAGGTTTATGGTAGCTACATGGCATGGGGCAAGACTTCTAAAAAAATCATTAAAATAAGATAATCTCTTGTGATCAGGTATAGCCTTCATTAACTTATCCAATCATACATTCAATGTATGATTCCATTGCATCTGTTTAACATGTTTTTTATTGAGCAATGCATCTTAAGTCCTCTGAGATCTTTATTAGATTAAGGGTGGATCAGACTCATGATTGATTGGGTCAGGTTTACCTGCATAGAGCCAGACCTGGTTTCATGATTGAGCTTGACTTTAGTCTAGCAGGTTCTCAGACGTACAGCAAAGCTACCTTTTCTACTGAAACTGGCTAAATTGCTTGTTTATCCTTTATGGTTAATTCACATGGGATTCACATTTAAATGCTTTCATCATTTTATACGTATTTATTTATTGCTTAGTGCTCAAGGAAGGTGTTAGTAGTTTCCTTCAAATGCCTGGGCTACTAAACTGTACGTGTGTTAGGTCACTGAGTCAGGTAAGTTACTGTACGACTTAAACAAACTTGCTTAGCAAGATTTTTGTGACTTTCTCAGCCAAGATAGTTACTGACATGAAAGTGAAACCATTAACATCTATAGCACTTTTTGTGGCAATGTTGAAATTGCAAAATACTTGCATTGCGTTATTAATTTATATTTGCGTAAAAAGCTATGCCTTTCAGCGTTTGTCCAATTTATAATGTAATTACACAACACGAGATCACTTTTTTTGCATTTGCTTTTGTTTCCGCTACCCATTCCGAAGACTTCTTGCATTAAAGCGCCCTAGCTGCGTTTTGTACATGATCGAACTAATAATCTTTAGGCTATTGTTATGATATAACATACAGATTAACGTGTTCTTGCAATGTTCTTCAGTTCCAAATTTCCAGAGCTGATTTGTTTGCATTTTTATAAGATTATGCTTGAAATGTTATTAACGAGAAGGCTGTGTGAATTTGTAGTCAGAAATTCAATGCAAATGTTATATGTGTTGATCAGGACAGACATCTTTGTTGTGTCTACTTGAGTAAGGGGGAGTGTCTCCACTGTAGACACAAAGAGATAGTGGTATTGCCCCGAGGCTGCGTTCAGATTGTATCATGTGTTTCTGAGGAATTGACCTGATTGGTGCCATAGTTGTGGCTTTAATCTCCTGACACTACAGAGTGCAAATGCCTACACACCCTTGATTCAGAACAACCCGCTTACTTGATCACAATGTTTCAACCTAACAATGAAGTCTATGGCCCTAAATGAAAAGGCTTTGGTGTTTAGTGAGATTGAATTTCCTATTGTTCCACACACTCAGGAGTTCAATTATAGTTGCGCTCAATCTATTTAAATTTCTAATGGTCAAAATTATGCCACAAATGCTTTCAGGCTCATTGCAATTTATTCCTGAAATAAATTAATCAGAAATCGAGATTTACGGTACAAGGCACTTCAAGTTTAAGAGAAAGGTAATAAAAAATTAAAGCATAAATCTGAAGCACTGTCAACTTCTATATTATATTCTGTTCTTATCCTTTTTACAGTAGCTTAAGGTTTTGCGTCGACTCAAATTATTTACGTCTTGTGGCTATACTATTGAAACGGTGAGTATTTGTAATGAGTAATGCTTACAAATTGGCCTCATTCACTTCCATTGCAAGTGCCTCAATGTAACCCAGATTTTTGCTTCTTTTTTGTCAATTAGGCTTAGCTTTAATTTCCCCCGCAATGTTCCTTTAGGATCCCACCGCTGATTCCAGGTTTGTCAATTCCAGGATTTTGTACAAGTTTATTAGTAATGACCACACATCCCCTTTACCTTGCAGGTGGCGTCTTTAGGAGTAACTACCTTCACTCTTTGTGCTTTGTGCATTGACCGTTTCCGTGCCGCGAGCAACGTCCAGATGTACTACGAGATGATCGAGAACTGCACCTCCACTGCAGCCAAGCTAATGGTGATTTGGATCGGCGCTCTGCTCCTCGCCCTGCCCGAGCTTCTGATCCGGCAGCTGGTGAGAGAGGACCGTGAGCCTCCGGAAGTCACGCCTTGCGAACACTGCGTGGTCCGAATCTCCACGGCTCTCCCGGACACGCTTTACGTCCTCGGACTCACCTACAACAGCGCCCGTCTCTGGTGGTACTTCGGCTGCTACTTCTGCCTTCCCACTCTCTTCACCATCATCAGCTCAGTGGTGACCGCACGCAAGATCCGCAAGGCCGAACGCGCCAGCGTCCGAGGCAACCGCAAGCAAATCCAATTGGAGAGTCAAATGAACTGCATTGTTGTCGCTCTGGCTATCCTATACGGATTTTGTGTCATCCCGGAGAACATCAGCAACATCGTATCGGTGTACATGGCTACAGGTGTGCCGCGTCGCACGCTGGATATCCTGCATCTGGTGAGTCAGATGATGCTGTTCTGCAAGTCCGCGGTTACACCGGTGCTGCTTCTGGCTCTCTGTCGGCCCTTCAGAAAAGCCTTTCTGGACTGCTGCTGCTGCTGCTTTGAGGAGTGCGGCCCACCAAAGTCCTCGGAGCCCAACAGTGACGACAACGATCAAGACGGCACCACCGATCTGGAGCTTTCACCCTACAGTACTGTAGTCCGCAGGGATCCATCTACCTTCCCAATCGCGGGAACTCACTGCTAAGGTTGTACCTTACCTTAGGGGGGTTACACATTAGCTTTGTGCAGTTTCTTTGTTTTGGGAGAGATGCTCATAAACTGGATATTTTAACTTGTGATTATAGGGACAAAGAACATCTACACGTTAATTACAGAACACATTGTCTTAGAGATGCAACTGCCTATTGATGTTTACAGAAGAAGACATGAGTACCATGTGTAGTTTCTTGGAAGTCTAGATGGATTATGGATTAACTCACATGCATTTGTTATATTTGCACAATTTTCTTACCCCAGTATTTTTTTTTATTATTTTAATTTGATGTATTTGTGTTTTTGTTTGAAGTATCTCTGAGACTTGTGGTACGGAAGGTAATATATAGAAAATGGCTCTTCGTAGTATGTTTTGGTGTTGTGGAAATCGGCGATTCTTGTGAATCGATTTAACGTTAAGCCTAGCTCCCTTGCTATGTAAGTATTAAAATCACTCTGTATTTGCTAGCAGAAATACTTGTGATGCACTTCAGCCCCTGAAAAGCACGCTGTTGTTTTAGCCAAGACATGTCACTTTTGAATAATAATTAAAAAAAAACGTTGAAATGTCTTACAGACAAAACTTGAGAGTGTTCTACTGAAACTGGACGTGGTGTTTTCTATTTATTCAGATTATGTGATCTAACCAATCAGTATGTCCTTTACCAATCAATTCTTCTCCAATGGCTGGTTCATTCTTGATGGTGTTGGTTCACAGGCCTCTGGGCCGTCAGTGCCATACAGTACTCTTGTACACAGAGGCTTTTGTTTAAGGCCATGGCCAGTTCAGCATTAGGCATTCATGCTGCAGCGGATTCCATGACCTCACGGATAGAAGTGCGGACTGGATTGGGAACGTAGGGAAAGATGTAGGAAGCCTGTTTGGCTTAACAAGACAGCTGGAGTTTCGTTATTGTGGTCTGGTTGTTAGTATCAAAAGGAAAATTGGACTTTTTGCTCTGCTGGGATCAATCCCATCTCTTTTACTATACATTTAAGCTCTGCTCCAAAACGTAGCGCGCTGCCTTGCTGTCTACTTACTACCCAGGATGTTTCCTTCCAAGGCAACATCTATGGGGGTAAATTGATGCCAACATCATAACAGAAATAGAATCTGATAAGTGACTTAATTAAAAGGATCTATGGAATGCAGAACGAGTTCACTCAAGAGACAACAGTTGTTAGGGTGTTGATATTATCAACATGTGACCAGTCTTGAAAGTTTTTTTTTTTTGTCACAGAGCATGCAATGCATTCTGGGATTTATTTCCGATGCAATTAAAAGTTTGGCCAACACAGAATATCCTAGAAGGTGTTTATGAATATGCAACTTAGCCCTGCCCACTCACTCACACCAGCGTTGACGATCACACGGTAGTTTGTGATGTCAGAAACACAATCGATTTCAAACCTATTGATAAACCTAACCTTTTTCACTGCAATTTTTTAAAAAAGTACTCAGCAATGGTGTTGACATGAATTTGCACATGGTTTGTCTTAAAACGCTAAAAACACCACAGACAAATAAACAACATTAAAGCTTGATTTTAACCACAGGGGGACTTTAACAGTAAAGAATTTTACATTATTAGAAAAGATATCTCTATCATATATAAATTCCTACAGTATGACACTTTCTACTGTGGATATTTGGAAAAAAAAAATATTCAGGCTAATGTTGTTTTGAACCCCATTGATTTTTAATCTTTTATGGACAAAAACATTTGAAATGGCATTTTTCAATATTTTGTATCGCACAGAAGAAAAAACAATACAATGATAAAATCATAATTGACAGCATTGTCTCCATATTTTTTCAATTGTTCCTAGCTTGACTTTTCCAATCGAAATCTGTTTCTATCATAAAGAAGATTGGCTTGTATTTTATTTGAAGGCACTCGTGTTCAGTGATGACATTCTCATGCATATTTAAATAGATTGCATCATTCAGACCCACACTTTGGCCAAATACATTATTCATAGGCACCAACAAACAGTCATTCTTTTGAACGGCATGTCATATTAATATTTCATGAATGATGAGTGCTTCATGCCACTGCGTTGTTGAGTCCCACAAGGACTAAATTCAGTTTTGTTTGTCTAATTTTTGTTTGTTCTTCCTACCGCTTCTTATTAGGGAATCTTATTATAATGTCATGATTTCTTATACCATAATCAAGGTTTACTATTTGTCGATTTTGCCTGGTCTGGTTATGCACACTATCTTGTTTACGCTGATAGGAACAGTTTTAGGTGTATAGGACACAATGGTCTGCTTTTTAGCATCTTTTCTAATTGGGTCCATCTGATTGAGTGGATGGCGTTCACGGAAAAGAAGGGCTTTATTGTCTTGTTTTTCCTTTTGTGGAATTGTCCCTTATTTCTAGGTCACCGCCTGTGATGAACGCTTAAATGCGTTAATGAGTTCCCTGTGAACTCTTCCCTGTGTGTGAGCGGCTCTTGTCTTGTCACACACACACTGTATTTGCAGTCCCCCTCCTGGGCGGCCTTGTGAAGGGGAATTATGGGATTGTTGGCATTGCCAAATTGCTGTTTGTTGTAGGAGAACCTTCAAGTTTGTTTAAAGGTCCCTTTTGAAAAGCCTAATTGAGCTGTTCTGATGTTCACACAACGGAAGCGCCCACATTCCCTCCTGTTGCCCCGTCATCAGCATTATCCTAAACCTTTGATTTGGTCCTCAGGGGAAATCACAGCAATCGTGTCTTTTGACAATTTGACACTACATCGCTTTAACATGCTCGGCCATTTTGAGAATGAGCAAATTAAAATGAACTGATTTTTTACATTTTATTCCCTGCTAAAAACTGGAAGATTATCCTTCGCAAAAAAGGGGGGTTCTCAAACCTGTGGGATTGTGGAATTGTGCACCATGATAATGTACGGGAAATTACCTCTGCTCATTACATAATTAGTGTCTCATTAATTATTAAATTCCTTTTATCTCAGCTGGCAAAGTCATTTTCCCAGTAACAAATGTTTTAATTAAAGTACTATTAATATTTATAGGTATTAAGGGTCTATTACTTTGTAATTGCTATTTGCATATGTAATTTAGAACAGCACTCTTACGAATAAAGGTTCTTTATTGGCATTGGTGGTCAAAGAACCTTTAACATTCATGGAAACCTCTTTTATTAGACAAGTTACTCATAGTAGAAGAAGGTCCTATATATTATTAAAATGTTCTTTTGCAAACTAGGAAAAACGTTTGTTTTTTAAGATTTTGATCTAGGGGGTTATTCGGAATTATTGCAATATAAACATTGCAATAATTCCGAAGCTATACAGTTATGGTAAAAAAACTGCATAGTGCTGCTTTAAAAACAACCACCAGACACAATGTTCTTGAGGCGTTTAGCCATGTAGCGTTTATGCTAATGCTGTGCGTAAAGCATTTCATGAACCAGAAAAAAAAATCAGTGCTTTTAAAAGAAATTGATACAAGGAAAATCCAACACATTTTTCTGGTTGTCCCAGATGTTTGGACCCAGTTTGTTTGGAGGAGGGTCAAATGTGCATCAACATCCACTGGCATAATAACGCTTTCCTGGGTGTATTTAAACAATCTCTGCATTGTCGTCCTCTCTCCTTCTCTCTCTGAAATAGAGAAAACATCCCTCTTCAACCCTCTCTGTTCTTTAGTGTTCATATGTAAAGTTAAGGCAGCTCAGTTCTGTTTGTATTTGCAAATACAGAAAGTCGTTTTCATGGAGTGATTCTTCGTTTTGATTCATTTTCCATTTCCTCTTTCTTTTCTTGTACAGTGAGGAGCTCAACCTCTTTGTCTCTGCATATCAAAACACATTCTGACATGGACCTTTTAGCTAAATAGACAAAAATGAAATTGGTAGAGTTTTTATGTGGACAAAGGAAACTGTTTGCGTCACTGTGGCATTCAGGGTCGAAAGGAAACAATCACTGCCCTGTGTGGATGTTTTATGGCATGTGGGAGAAAGCCAAAAGGGGCATTACTGGCCCGCGACTCAGTGGTCACACTCACAAACAAAAGGGCCGCAAGGGACACTGAGGTGTTATAATTCATTTTAAGTATTTGAAGGGGCAATGAACTATTACTAATAAGTGACATGCATTGATATCCACAATTATCGCCACCTTATCTACTAAGGTGAATCCGTCTAAATTTTGCAAATATCCTAGGTAGTTTTGCTTGCTTCACATGTTTTTTTTTTCTTTTTTATCATTCCTTTTTGATGCTAAATTCTACTTTAAAAACATCATGGCTGCTCTGCTGTCAAAATCCATCAAAGTGATACAATCAGAAGTGTCTCTGCACAATCCAGTGGGTGAATAGCTTGAGAATGCCAGAAGGTCACCTTTTTCCATAGCAGACTTCCACATGCTTTGCACAAAAGGCCAGGCCGGGCAACAAGAATATAAACAAAGATTTGCTTTTTTTTTTTTTTTTTTTTTCATAACATTTTTTTTTATATCTAAATTTCTTGCCCCTGATTTTTGGATCCTACTCAACATATATCCAAAATTATATTTTGTTCTATAACACATTTATAAATAACCACAAAATTATGCAATATAGAATGCCAAACTGGGATTCGACTTTCTCTGAACTAGTAGATGGAGGAAAGACAGCTTCTGACTCAATCAGCAGAAAGTCAAATAATATAATATTTATCAAATAAGCTCATATTTATCTTCAATACCGTTTGGCTACAGCACATACAATAGGTAATATAGAGCCTCGCACATGACATGCAGGAATTGTGCTCCCGATATAATCATTCATTCTCGTTTTTCTAAATCGTGGCCATGTTTGAATCAAAACAAGGGAACGCATTAGTATACAACGTGGCCATGATTTACTAAATCGAGGAAATTATATCGTACGATTATATATCGTACTATTGTCACAATTATGTTCTGTCTTGTCTGCACCTGTTTTTGTTAGTCTCCATGGTTTCCAATGAGTTAAGTCTTGTCAGCTTGTCAGTGTATTTACTCCCTGTTCTGTTCTATCCCTGGTCGGTTATTGGTTGTGTGAACATACTCACAAGTTTACTATTAAATAAATTGTTTTTCTGCATATCCTTCGTCGTGACCATGCTTCAATATCTGACACTTTAGGCACTCTTTAGCGTCAGTTATATGGCGCGATCCTAGGGCGTCAGTTAGATGACACGAGTAGGGTAAGGGTTAGATGCATGCGATCCTAGGGCGTTATCGAACTGATGCTAAAGGGTGCCTAAAGCGTCAGATATTGAAGCATGGTCAAAATGCTTCCCAAGGCGTCAGTTAATTTGTCTTCGTTTAGGGTTCTGGACGTCTTCGTGTATGGTTCTTTAAATGTTCAGGGATTCAAGTTGATTTTCCGTTAGTTTTGAAGAATGGCACGTCTGACGTTGGTTCAACGTTAATAGAGAGCCTAAGTCCCGCCCCTCCGCTTCCGGTTCATGGGACCTTATTTCGGAAAAAATATGAATGGTAGTCAATGGCGAGAGACAACTTATCTTTTTATTCCGTCTGAACTGTGCCCTCTATTACACATATGATGTTTGTCAATTTAAAAGATAATTCGGAAAGTCAAAAACGTCGCAGTTTGTCATACAACAGAAGAGTAACATTTAGTTTTATGTGAAAATCGCTCTGTGAACTACATCTCCCAGGAAGCGAAACGAGATCCGCTGCTCGTGTGTGCAATCTGGTACAAAACACTCAGGTAGGACGGCGTAAGGTTACGATTATAACGTAAGACTGCAGAAACAATGACAGACAGCCCCAGTAAAGTTAGCTTCATTCCTTGAGAGAAAATGTGTGCCTTTGGGGTTTGTAGTCTTTGTAATTACGTATTTTCACAGTCTTATACCTCAACGGTTTTACGTCAAACTGCGACTTTCTTTACTTTAAAATGTATCTTTTAAATTGACAAACATCATATGTGTAATTCAGGGCACAATTCAAACCAGATCAAAATATTTGTTGTCTCTCGCCATTGACTACCATTCAATATTTTTCCGAAATAAGGTCCCATGGTGGTCGACCGGAAGAGGAGGGGCTTAGGCTCTCTATTCGATGAGCAAAACAATGCCAGATCAACGTGTTTTCGATGTCATGTTTCCACGTTGATTCAATGTCAGTTTGCTATCTGGGTCCCTTTAAGAGAAGAAACAAACTAACCACGACATATAGCCTAAAAAGACATCTGAGAAAGAAAATCAAAATTTCAAGCGGAACTGAGAGAACGTCCTAAAAGTAGGTCAACGTTCCCCTCGTGTGATTAGAGGTGTTTTATTCCACTGCATGAAGTCCTCAGACATTTGTTTAACAGGCATTATGAATCATATAACTCAAGGGCAAAACACTGACCATGTGTCATCATTCATTTGTATGTTAGAGCATAGAGTAAAATAAATTTACAAAAATGATATCAGGGCCATCACTTTATTCTTTTAAAACACCCACATACCTCATAATGCTGACCCTTTTCATAAATTAGAAAGAGGTAAATGTTTTTTTTTATGGAAATACATTTTCATGTCTCTTCATTTGCAACCAATATTATTTCTACAATTGGCTAATAAATAATTCACATGCAAATATTCAAGATGATTACCATAAATATAGGTACATTTATTCTTTTTTAATGGGTACACACAACTGGAACATTAACATTGACTTCTGAAGAATACGATATATTTGTGTATTAAAATTTTTTTTTCCCTTGATGTTGAAGGGTTAGTTCACCCAAAATATGAAAATTATGTCATCATAGAAATCAGACAGAAATCTCTCAGATTCCATTTTAAATGTATTAATTTGTGTTACAAAAAAAACAACAACAAAAAAAACGTATGGGGCTGAGTAATTGATGACAGTATTTTTATTTTATTGGAGAACTACCTCTTTAATAAACCGGATCACTTACTTGAACTAAGCGAATATAGGCAAATACTGGGCGTGCCAGGAAAACATTGATTAATGAGTGTTGGTCGGTCCATTCCTCACACAAAACTATCGTTGCCTATGACATTAGAAGACTTAACTTTCTGTAAAATGATCTTTTTGTTTTTCACGGAAGGTTTGGAACGACATGAGGGTGAGTATGATGATACAATTTTTATTTTGGGGGGGAACTATCCTTTTACGCACAGTCTTTTGGGAATTCGCATGTGTTTTGTGGAGGTTATAGCTAGAGTGAGTCTGACAGATGGCCTCAAAGGCAGGGTTCAGAATCTATGTCAGTAGGTCGACGTAAAGGAGACCCATAAACACTACAAATCCTTGTTAGAGCAATGGCAGCCCGCATTTTGTCCCGAGGCATCGACATATTTGCAGGAGTCAGAGAAATCTACTGCGCTCCAGCTGTAACCTTTTGTGAAATCCACAATCATGTGACTGCAAAAAAGACCTTTTTTTCCTTTTTTATTTTACTCGTTGGCAGAAACAAGCTTCCATAAAAAGTAGCCTATCATACGAAAAATTGACTTATTTTTGTAAATATTTTGCACGCATTTATTAGGCCTACAATCGATATTTGTAGGTTGTATAGCCTAATCATGTTAATGTGCACATTTCCCAACAGCTGACTTGCATTTTCTCACCCGTCCCCTTTTAGCTGCATGTTTTCCTTTATTTTATAGAGTCACTGTTGCGGCCACTCTCTGTTTGGATACTCAATAGTAAAAGCTGTCTTTTGTCTGTCCTGGGACATTTGCGTCATGTCACCCTGTAGAAGCGCGGACCACCCCCTCTTCAGAGGCAGAACACTATGCCTGTCACAGGCGGTCACTGCAGGCTCTTTTGTTGATGATCATGTTGATGTTGCAGTTTCAGCTCTACTGGAGCACACTTTTTGGGGTGGGGGTATTTCTAAATGTTCTTCGAGATTTGTTGAGTGAATTGGAAACAAACAACTGGTGGTGGTCTTCCATTAGAGATTTTTGTGTTCTGTAAAATACAATTACAATTTAGAAAATTTTGGGAACCGCAGATTCAAAATAAACATTTCGATTCACTAAAATACTTAGGGATCATCCGTATGTGAATAGCTGCAGTGCTGTGACGTAACCACACTGCCATCTACAGTCAGGGATAAGTAACACACAGGCTAGTAATAAAAAGTATTAGGGTGAATTCAGCTAAATTGAAATTTAAAAAGAGATTTGTCGCTCTTAAAAAGAGTGTCAAACGATTAATCACATCCAAAATAAAAGTTTGTGTTTACATAATATATGTGGGTGCACTGTGTAGGCTATAATTATTTTGTAAATAAATAAATACACACAAATGCTTGTATATTTAAGAAAAAATATTATTTATATCTAAAATATTTATATATAATATAAATTATATATAAATCTATATACAGTATATAACTTGCATGAACATATTTCTTAAATATATACAAGCATGTGTGTGTATTTATATAGACTATATATATGAATGAATCGTGATTAATCGTTTGACAGCCTTAGGCTATATATTGATACTATATCAACGTGTTGGGTGATCGGAGAGGTTAAATGCGACCTTATTATAGAGGAGAGGAATATAGCCTGTAAAGTATAATGTAGACTATGTTGATTTAAATTGAGAAAAAAAGGATTCAGTGATTATGTAGAGGTCAATTGTATCTTTCAAATGAATAGTTTTTTTTTTACAACTGTGTAAAGCCACCTTTGCTTTTGAAGAGTAAAATTTGCCTCGTTGAGTTCGTGTATTCTACAGATATACGTAGGCCTAGATTAAAATAATTATGTTAAAAATAAGTGATGTCGAGACAGCGACGCCTAGTGGTTGTTACAGAAATCGGCAATTTGTTGGGTAAAACACTTCCTAAGGGGATGAAGTAGTAGACTAGACTAGTTTAGGAGATTTTTTTGTCTCTCTTATACATGTGTGGAACATATGTGAGGTCTACAGATTAACGTTCAAAAGAAGCATGGAGCATTTTTGTGACACCAAAAGTCTGCCTGGTGTCTGACATGACAAGTCATGAGAAGAGACAGGGCAGTTTGAAAAAGTTGCAGGTTTGTCATTTAAGATGTGCTATAATTTTTAGATGTAAAGTAACTTGACAATGATGATTGGCCGTTGCATTGTATAGTGTGTGTATGTAGCGTTATCAAATGTTGTTTAAAATCGTGATGATTTAACATTCTGTGACATCATTTGACAGTTTTGATGAATGACAAATTCATGTGCTCTGGAAATATCATTAGTGGTTAAAAAAAAATGAACATGTTATTATCCGGACACTGTGAAGTCTACAACTGTTCATATATAATGTTAAATTGTTGCATAAATTGGTCACATGTTACACTGTTGTGGTCATGATGAAGAAAGATCTTATTGCGTTTCTGTCATCTCAGCAAATTTTTTTTATTGCATGTTATATTCAGTCACTTTTTATAAAAGACAAATTATAAAGTAACTAAATGAATGATAATCTTCAAATACACTAAATTTGTCTGCTTATTCTAGAACATTTTCCGTTAGAAAGAAGGTGTTGTCGCTGTGCACTTTCTGTCTTCATAGCACTGACAGGTAAATTTATTTTCCCAGTAAGTGAATTCACTTGGGGAAGGGCTACCTGTGACCACATATTTCCCATCTTTCCTCAGGATTTGGTGGCTTTCTGAACTAATGTGTAGGTAATCGTCCGAGTTGTAGTTTTTGCGGACACAACGTCCATTGCCTTGACATAGACTCTTGCTGCATAAATGGGCTGCAGTGGTGACATTGGCGATATAGGGGTTTAAAGTGTCCGACAGGTATGTAGACAAGGCTTCACACGAGGTCTGAAAGGAATAAGAAGCATTAAAAATATGAAATTTCACACAATTTAAAAATGATTCACACTCATGTTGTTCCACAAACATAGTATTTTCTTTCTACTGTGGATTATTGCTCTAGAAATGACATTATAGTACCATAAAAACGTATATATTCCATGTCTACTGAATCCATACAATAGATTTATATGTAGATCAAAATAAAAATTATATACTGAAAATCGTTGCTCTCAAATCCCACGTTTTTGTGTAATAATAATATGGCGCTTCACGACTTATGTCACGTTTCAAGTAAAAAAAAAAAAACATCAATGTATAATGGATTTCATGGAAACATCATGGATTTTGTGACCAATCGTTAGGGCTAGGCAGTATATCGACTTTGTAAGGTAAATCAATAGAGTACATTTTTCAGATGAACTGTCCATTTAAGAGAAAAATTACCTCGTCGTTGTAATCAGCACTAGCCCCCCACAGCACAGCCCCAGAAGCCCCCAGAGCTGCACTCTCTCCAATACTGCTGACCAAGTCAAACTGGAGAGAAACAGACAGCCTATTACTGCAAGTAACCTACAGTATGTGGCCTAGATAATGGTGGCCAATCCTGCTCCTGAGAGTTGCATTCGCGTGCTATGGAATATAGGATATTTTCCACTTGTAAACTGGTATTTAACATTGTGTTGCCTTCAAATGCTTTTGTTGTCGTAATGTGGCCTATAATAACCAGTAGTCTCGATACCGTACCTCATTCATGTAAAGCTCCTTTTGGGCTCTTAGGAGAGGCCGTAGGTAAACGTAGACCGGTGCAGTGTGGTTGTGTTTGGGCAGGGCTGCCACCCTCATTGCCTCTTGCACCTGGTGACGTACGAACAGTGCAGCTTTCCTGCTTCCACTCACGGAGACCGGCAGGTATGCTGAGGGGTAAAGGGCAGTGCTAACCTCCCACAGCCACAGCAGCTTGTTGTTCAACTCTTTTGTCTTCTCTGAACAAGTACCTGTATAATTTGACCTTTCAAAGTGATTATTATTGCAGTCTGGGTACAAGTAGTAGCCCCACAGGTACAAAGGTCGATGATAGATTCCTATCTTCAGAGTTTCCTCCATGAAACCTCTGGCTTCCTTCTGGAATTGTCGTTTGGCTTCGCTGCTTGCTTCTTGCAGGTTGAGAGAAGCGTTCTGCTCCAGGGTGTAGTTGATGGACAGTTCTTTATATATCTCCCTGATGTCCAAATTCTGGTCAAACGTTGGAAACCACTCTTCCCAATCCATGACAGCCAGACCAGCAGTTGAGTCCAGAATGTATTGGGTAAACTCTTCCTTAGCTTTCTCCAAACTAGCAGACAGGTTGCCCCTTTGTGGGATGCCACCGTTAATCTCCTTCAAGGAGTGGAGGTCTACATAGGGGTAAAGCCCAAGTCGATCGTTGTAGAACAGGGTCAGGGATTGATTGCATACCCTGGAAGGTGTGGTGACCACCTGGAACATCGATAAATCTAGAGGGATATTCAAATTTTGGCATTTGGAAACAGGAGCATTCCATAACAGCACAAAAGACCTATGAAAGAGAGGTGCTGCTGTTGGTGGAGGAGACGATGTTGTAAGATGCCACAATGTCATGAAGAGAATCGTGTAAAATGGTAACCATTGTTTCCTTTGGTCTTCCATCTGTGTACATTGATTGAGAAAAAAAATCAGTTTTAATGATATTTTGAAATGATTGAAAAGTTTGTGCTATGGTATTTATTTTTGAAAAAAAATACAGATTTTTTTCAAATGGTTACATTTTTAATTCTTTTAATAATTTGTTACTTGTTACTCAAAAGGAAAAGAGAATTTATCACTGATCACACAGTAAAGGGCCGTACACACCGGGACGAATATCGGCGCGAGTTATTCGCCAGCGTTTCATGACATTTAATGAAAATCTGCTTGTGTATTACAGGTGCTGTGAGAAAGAGCCACGTCTCCGATGACAACAGTACTGTAGAAAGCATGTAATCCAGTAGTTCAACCTGGCAGAAAACCTTGACCCAACAGTAGTGAAAAAAATACTTTATCATTTTAGTGTAATGTTTTTCACTAATTAAAATCATGTTCTTGGTACAATTCATGGTTGATTTTATTTTTTCTGTAATGTCTATTCAATGTGTACATGAATAAAACTATTTTTCAAAATAGTAAATACATGTATAATCTGTAATAGCCTATTTTTTATTGTTACTGGCTAAAATTATTAATGTTAAATGATTTCATGATTTATTCAGATTAATAAAGGCAGATACACTGCAAGCTTTTATAGAGCAATCCAGTCTATCTAATGTAGTCCACCATCAGATTTAAAATATATCTCCTGATCATAATGAACGAATCCGGATCGGATCCGCAGCGGACATGCTGCTGGTCCAGATCGGATACACTTGATGCCCGATACATTGACGGACTTAAACGGTTTAGTTTCTTACAAACGTTATTAACGTGGCTATAATTCTTCTGGATGATTATTTATTTATACACTTATTATTCATAAGTATGCAGTATCATAGCTACATCTCTGCCGTTTATAACAAACCAGACTGTTTGAAAATCGGTAGAAAATTGAGCAAGTTACGGTGATTTAAAAAGTACATGCAGCATTAAAACAATGTTACAAATGAGCGAGCTGCCTGTGACAAGATGGCCGCCAGGTGCTGACGTCGACATCCATTGGCCAGCAGCGCGGCAGCTGGGTGCATTATGGGTAATTGTTTATTGAGAGTTGTTTTATGTGTTATTACAGCAAGATCTTTAAGTTGTTGTTATAGTAAAGTTATGTGTGTTAATGTTCAAGTTGATCAGATGTTCTTGGTTCATTTACTGACTAATGTAAAAATGTGTCCCTCACCGTCATGGAGAGAGATGTGTCGGCAATAGGGACCTGCCTGAATAATCTTTCCTGTGATATAGGTTATAAAGACAGATGTACCAAGTTATAGTTGTTAACATGTTAACACTCTTGGTCGTGCGGTGTATGGGACATGAGTGTTTTAATCTCATAATAGGGTCAAGTTTAGTAAAAGTATTATTAGTATAATATAACTACGGTTAGATCCACGTTTAATTTGATAGCTAGCAGTCACTCAACTATCAACAATAATCACAAACCAGTTGTTCATTCTAGACGCGGATTTAATGCTATATTAAACATTAACTCCTCTGACTGCCAGCGCGTGAGCGTTTCCAGTCCCAAAAACCTCCCACACCGCGAGCCGGCAATGACTCACGGTTTCACCGGTCGCCGCTGCCACCAACAAACTAACCCAATTAAAACACAACACTAACGACAACAAATGCATTAAATTAAACTAAAACAACAAAGAAAAAGAGAAAAAAAATAGGAAAAACACTCACGCAAAAAACACGCACGCGGATCCAGTCTCGCATCCACTCACCCAACTTCTGCTCAGGGAGAGAGACAATCAAATCAATTAAAGGGGTGGTTCGGAATTTTGGACAAGGGGCCTCATTTCCAAATGAGCCTTGATGTTATTTATCAGTGGAGAAAGTTATTAAAAAAAACAGCAGCCATCCAGTCGTCCCGATGGTGCTAGGCTAGCGCGAGTCAACGGTAGGATGCCATTAAAACAGTTTTACCCACTCCACAGTAAACCAAAAGCAAATTATAACGCCAGTAAGTGTCTGTTGAGAAAATAATGTTAAAAATCAAACTATCATTTTCATCTCAATGATTGGATTACATTTACAGGAACTAGTTTCTCAGCAGCGGCGGAATTATACTTCACTCCGTTTGGTAGTAACGGTACTGCGTCCAAAAGTAAACAGAACAGAGGCGCGTGGCGTGACAGTTGGGAGTCTAGCTAGCAACTTTGGGCTTGGACGAGGAGACACCGGCAGAGACTCTAAAAAATGAGGATTTGCAGAGACCATTTTAGACCAGACGACTTTAAAGAACCATTTAATCGAAACGGTCACAGGTTTTTGACAAGGAATGGAGTCCAGCCGTCTTTCCAGATTCACCAACAGCTACAGATGTACAGGTAATATATTTTGTTAGGCTACTCTAGCTATCTAATGAAGTTAAGTTAGCCCTTTCATAACTGATAGAGCGACAGTGACAACGTTAGTGGAGAATACAGTGTGACTAAGTGTATAGCAGCTAACTATAGTGTATTACCGTAAGACTTCAAATAATAGCCAAGTCCCAAATAGACTCATGTCACTTTTACACGCCCGGTGTGGCTGATAGAAGCCGGGTATTTTTTTAGTCGGTTTGTATTAGTTAAATCTAATAAAACCCGTCAGATTGACCGCTTTTTTGGCGGGCCAATTTCTAAAAGCAAATCATGTCTGTCCCGCCAAAGCCTATTTTGATCGGCCATTAAACCAACATCCGTTTACAGGCGACAGATGTAAATAACATAAGAAATCACTTATATAAAACATGTCAAGTAATTATATGTCCACCCTGCCTGCCATAGAACGTGAAAGATACATACACAAACTTAATTTGGTCAATTTAAAAACATGTCCCTTTCTTCTTCCAGCGTCAAATTGGTGTTACAACCCCACCCAGTGGCCAGAAGTGTCTTACCCGGACATTTACTTGCACCTCATCGAGTCGCCAGGTAAGCCAGTGAATGATTTAATGTCGTTTTTTAAAGTAAAAAACCTTAATTATGAATTTATAATTAGAGTAGCCTACTGAGTGCACTTTTCTGTCCTGCCGTACAACTACTAGCCTGACTTAGCAGCTAGCTTTCGATAGCATCTTCTGTAATTCATGATATTTCCATAACAGTAAGATATTTATGATGATGATGGCAGGTTACCTGGGCTAGTTGATAACGGGCATAAAAAAAACTCATACACTAAGACAGCCCAGCAGTTATCTAAATTACAAGATGAAAGGTTTGTAAATTAAGGTACAGTTAACTTAGTTGCAATTCCTGTGCTTTCAAAGACAATTTTGACAATAAAAATCAAGACCAGGTTACAATCCTTTATTTGCAGTGCATCAAGAGTCAAGCAACATTTGTCTTCGAGTATTTGGTTAATTGTATTGCTTAATGTAAAAAAAAAAAAAATACACATTGCATATTAGACTTTGAGATGAAAAAAGAGCTCGATGGAAATATATTTGGACACTGGCAAAATTTAGCACTGAGGTAAAAAAAAAAGACACTTTGACAGATATTGATATTGACTCTGATAATACTGTCTACATGCTACAAAATGCAGTATTTGAGAAAAACGTATATCTTGAATCAAAACGGGTCCAATTATCCTTCAACCTGAAACTGGACATGTAAAACAATGTGTAGACATCTAAAACGGTTTCTAAAAATTTGCAGATTCTGCTAATCGAAAGTAACCAAAGTACTAAAAGATTCTGAGGTATATACCTTTCTTTGTTTTCAGTTTCAATCATTCTGGCTTCATTTAGACGAGAACAAAAAAGACAAGCACAGTTTAATATACAATCATAACGTGTTTTCACCACCACAGCATTCTGTAGTTTAACAAATGTGTAAACGTTGCATACATCTTTATAATCTTTGGTTTAACACACATTTCAGGAATTTTAGGGACAGAAAAAATAATAATAATAACATGAGATATTTTGTAATTATTTTTGTTATGAAATTTAACTAGCTTCAATTCTGGTTGTGTCCACTGAGTTTTCTCATCATTAATCTGACGAGTACAATGATTTATTCTATTGTGCAATATCGATAAAGCTTAAAATATGACGAATTATATGATGATTAATTGTTTCGTATAATGACATTTGTCATGTGTTGTTGCGTGTGTACTGTATTTGATGAGAACCGTAACATCTGAACATGATTTTATGTATTCTATCTGTTTTTCTCTTTTATTAATATGAATATTATAAATTGAGGCACATAATATTTGGCTATGGATTATTTTGCTCCGTTAGCACAAGTCAGTAATATAGTCTGTAATTGTATTATGTTGAACGATTTGGTATGTAGCTATTTTGACAGATATACTATTTGGCCAGTTTAGATTATAAAGCATGACACCTATATCATTTGTGGATCTTGCCAAATTTTTTGTAATATTTGAATACCCAGCGCTCCCTGACTTTGAAGTGCTTTGACAGCAAGCAGTGGAGTTTGAGATAAGCTTGCTAATATACGTCATGGTAAGTATCTTGGTGTCAGTGCTTTGTAAAAACAGCCAACGTATTCTCATCCCAAGGCGTCATATACTGACGCTTTTGCCAATGCGTATACATCCAACGCACATGGCACCTTTTATATAACACGCTTTGGTTATGGTAGGTTTATGTCTGGGGTAGGGTTAAGGTTAGACCACTAGGAGTTGCCTTCTGGCCCATATATATCTGCATCTCATATTGACGCTAAAAGGTGCCATGTGCGTCGGATGTATACGCATTGGCAATGACGCCTTGGGATGAGAACAGGCTGAAACAGCATATTTGACCTTTCCTGTTCGAAAACATTGACAAACTAACATATTCATTGATCATTCATCCTGAACAGTTATTAGAATCTATTCAGCCTGAAGTTTGTGCAAACAAGGCTTGCAATTTATCTACATTATCACACAGCACCATTGTAACAATTATCATTTTTTCAATAATCCAAAATAACAAATATTAAAACCAAAGTCATGATGTGCCATCAAGTGATGCTTTGATCACTTTTTCTTAAAGGTGAAGTGTCTTAAATCTTTATATATAAAACATAGTAGTATTTTTTTTTTTGCTAATATAAAAAGTTCAATTTTTTATAGTCAATTTTTTTCATATTGATTTTTTCAAATGATTAATTTCTAATTTTGTAAATATTTTGTAACATGTTATTTAGTATCTTTGTCACTGATGATATATGTAATTTAGTAGCCATTGTGCTCTCTATAGCCCCTTTCACACTGTGCGTTGTTCCCAGAATATTGCCATAGAATTGCTAGAGTGCCTTTTGCGTGAACGAAAACACGTCCCGGGATCGATTCCGGGATGGGAACCTAGTAACATTGCTGGGATCAGTCCCGGAACGCAGCCTGTGTGAACAAAAGGCAGGTCCAACGTCATAAGGGGTGTGCTGTAGTGTTGACGCATGTGTCATTGCAGTGATCTAGTTATCTTGTGACTCTTTGACGGCTTGTTTTAAATGCAGATCAACGTTCACGACTTCACGTTGCACATTAACAAAGAAAAAAGTTTGTGTTCGCCATGGAACAAAGGAACGACGAAACAATGTCTGCAAAGTTAACACGTCCATGTCCTGATGGCATGTCACGTGTCTTTACGGGATGTGCGTGAATGTACAGATTCCTGAAAATCACTGGCAGTGTGAATCAACCAAAATCAAATGATCCCGAGACACATTATCAGTGTATTTTCTAGAATCTCTGTGTGAAAGGGGCTTAAGAAATTGTCATTGCCCATCAAAAATTCATATTGGTTGACCACTAGTGTAAACATTTGGCTCTGTTTGTTATTTAATCAGTCCAGCCCAACACAGTAACTGGCTTAACCGATGGTGTGTGACTTTGGATTGACCAATCACAGACTAGGGGAGTGTCTGGGGAAACATTTAAACATGAAAATTGTTCCACGTGATGATGCTGGTGGTCCACAAATTACACACTTCACCTCTAAATACAACTGAAGTTCAACAAAAGGAGTAGAGCAGTGAGGATGAAGGCAGTTTGTAAAGGCACAGCAGTATCCCGTATGTCTTTGTGGACCTCCTCTGGCTCGTTCTTATTCTCCTCGTCCACGTCCTCTTTTATCATGTTGTCCTCGTCGGTCTCCTCGGGCTCTATGCTATTGCAGCGATCTCCCTCGTACCCCTGGTAACAGTGACAGTGGAACCTTTCGGCGAGCAGCTGGAGCTCGCGCTGAGAGTGCCATCCGGTCACGGTGAAGGTGCCGTTTCGGTTGGACAGGATCCGATAGCTGCCGCGGCTCAGGTGCAGGTAGTGTGGTGCCAGGGGGTCTCGACGGACACAGCGACCGTTGGACTGACACAGGAAGTCGCTACAGACTTCTGCTGCCCGGGTAACGTTAGTAATATACTGACCCAGTCTGTAGTTCAGAAATGCCTTGACTTTGGAACAGTTGTGCTAAGGGGACAAAGGAATTTTCAGGAAGTTCATTAAACTGCAGGGAACTTGGTGTAGCTGGCAAGTATATGTTGTCTACTGAGCAAGAAATCTATGTGAATGCCATATTGTGTTGCACTCACAATGATAAATCATATCTGGTGTCCTTATCCATGCATAAAAGTGTGGCAGAAAATATTTAGGGCAGGCATTTTCAGACTTTTTGATGACACAGACACCCAAGTTTGACCAGTTAAACTTAAAAAAGGAAAGGAAAATGATTCAATAAATGGAATAAAAATAATTGTTAATTGCAGTCTTTAATACAAAGCAGAGTCAAATTGGTAAATTCTCTGAATTGTTCCATACATCCTTTTCAATTAACATTTTTGAAGTGCCTCCTCTAAGAATTGACTTCTTGAAGCGGATTTGTCACTGATAAACAGCAGTCTTGACCAATGTGTAAGAATCTTCTTATGTTAACAAATCGAAGATACAGTAAAAGTCTTACCCTTGAGGAAGTGAGGTTAAGATCCCCCCAAATGACAAATCCTGCCGCTCCCAAAGCAGCGCTTTCTCCTATCGTATGTATCAAGTCATTCTGTAAAATGAAAATAAATTAGTGTGTAGTAAAAGTACAGAAAATCATTAGAATGTTAGTTCAATTAATAAGTTTAAATTTAGTCATTGAGATAGGTGTAATAGTCAAACCCATTCAAACATCTTTTATTCTCTATTTATTCTGTTGGACCACAAGAGGGAGCTCTTGATTTCAGACTCCATTATAGTTTATATGAGTATAGACTAGCAAAATGGGATATTCACTGTAAGGTGAAATACACATAGGTAAGAACGTATGATTCCCTTGGGTATGATTCCCAAAGTACATTTTACATTTCTCATTGAACATATGCACTTACCTGAGTCAGAAAAGCCATGGCCTCATCTCTGTACCCCAGGCGAGTGTATACGTATGTAGGCAGTTCATAGGGCAATGAGGTAAGGGAGGCCAGGCGCAGTGACTCCAGTACCCTGTTCTGCGAGAAGTGCAGGTTGCGAATGCTGTCTGTGTGGCTCTTGCGTATTGCGAGGGCTGGGAAAAGGGCAGTGCTGCTGTTCCACAGCCAAAACAGCTGGTCGTTACGGAGGCTCTCTTGTTGGGGGCATGTGCCGCTGTAGTTGTGTGCATGTACATTGTAATTGTGACAGTCAGGGTAGAGATATAAACCCCAAAGGCCATGCGGGCGAGCTTGTGTAGCGAGCTGTAGCGTGCCCTGCATGAACTCCATGGCGCTCTTCTCGAAGCGCGAGCGTGCCAGCTCCTCCACCTGTTCGTCGGTCACATTAAGGTAGGCCTGTTTGATCAGCTCGCGGGATTGCTGACGGTAAATGTCTTTCTTGTGCCAGTTACGACTCCACTGTGGCCTCCAGAACTCCCAGTCGATCACAGCCAGTCCACGGAAGTCTTCCGAAGGGATGAAGTGTGCTATGTCTTTTCGGGCTTTGTGAAAATGTGCTTCAAGACTGTTGTTCTGAGGTAGGCCTCCGTTGATGGGAACCCCTTGCTCGTTGTAGAAAGGGTAGTAACCCAGGCGGTTGGCATAAAAGATGGTGACATTCTGGCCCGTGTGGACGGCTCGTGGACTGCCGCTGATGTGGAAAATATCAAGGCTGACGTTGATATTGTACTTCAAGGTACACATATCCAGGGGAGCATTCCAGGCTGCCAGGAAAGGCTTGCGGCCCACCAGAGGCAGCTTTGCAGGTTTTTGGCAAAAGGCAGAATGGACCAGGATCAACAGCCAGGAACAGATGATGGCACAGGCTAGGGGCACAGTGTGGTGTTGCAAGGCCCCGCAGGGCACACCGGGCATTCTGCTATGTGACTCAGCACAGGCAATTGTCAATCATCCTGTGAGGGATAAAAAAAGTCTGAGGTCGATATTTTATCAGGTCATGCAGGGATTGAAACTTTGAACTTGTCGTTGCTTGTGTCCTGATTTACTATTTTAGCTACTGATAGCACAGGAATTGGTGTTAACAACCAGATTTGATCTATTTGAAATGGTTTACATCATGAAAATTGGGTGTTGCATAGTGGAACTGATCCAAACATGAGTGCGAGATTTGTAAAACAATTCCTAAATAGCTTTTTGGTTACTGTGCTTCTGGGACAAGTCATTTTAGAGGCAGAGCAAGTTGTTACATTTCAGACTGATCTCATGAAATGGCATATGTATTGGTGTATGAATTGGCGTGCTATCGCACAGGGTGTTTATGAACGCCGTTGACTTAACGTTACATTTCTGTATAAATATATGACTTACCCCAACCCTGTTCCTAAACCCACCCGTCCCTGGGGTTAATACCATTTATGAGTCTTCTACTACCATCTTAGGAAAAAAAATCACTCCCCAGATTTATATCTACATTTTGTTTCGTTTTGCTCGGACATTTAACTGCGTGGACATACACGCGGATAGCTCAAAATGCGTATAGATAACACGCCACTTGACTTGAAAGTGGCTTGTAAGTTTATGCGAAAGACATGTCATGTACGTTTTGACTTGGTAAAGATTACAGTGATGACCGTTTTTCTTAAGAATAACATGCACTGATGAATCATTTGCTATAAGAGTATTATGTAAGTACCTCAGTTTTGATTTCATGTTCATATTTTAAATGCTCTCTTAATATAAACTTAAAATTAGCATTAGAATGCATCTAAAGTCAATGGTGCAAACTTATATTTTTATATAATATATATTTTTGGCAAGGTAAAAGCAATTATGACTTATAGTTCAGTAGCTGAAATTGTGAAAATTTTGCTACTGAATGACTGTATAATACACAGTAGCAACCAGACTGCTTTTTTTTCTTGACTGACACAGTAGATTATGGCTAAATGGCTAAGGTGTTCATGTTTAAGATGGATGTGATGCCCTAAGTCTTGAGTCAAGTTAAATGTGCAAAGTAGGGAGAGGTCAAGCGTAAACACAACATTTTGTGCTTCAGCTTGGTTTGAATATGAGTCAAATGTTACTTTGGGGATTGCAGTCATCAGTCAAACCAGCAGTTAACCACAGGGGTAATGGCCAAATCCAGCCACATACTCTCACCAGTGTGGCGCCCACATAGCCATAATCATAGCTGCCCTCGCCAGATGCCCTATCTGCATGATGGAGCATTAAAAGACAAAGACAAAGGTATAAATTTCATGCCATTAGATGTAACCAAATGTGAAACCAAGTGGCATCTGCAAAAAATAACTTTACATATATTAGCTACATATATTTATATATATATTAGCTGTGTTTTTGGTATAAGTTACTATTGGATGTTTGGAGATATCTTACTCTTGTATATTTATTCAACAAATTGGAAGGTATATTAGAACCATCAAGACATTTAAAAACTAATAAGTGAATCTTGAATTCAATTCTGAGTGATACAGGCAACCAGTGAAACGATCTGAGTCTTGGCTTAATGTGATTTTTCATTGTAGAGCGAGTTAGCATTCATGCAGCTGCATTCTGAAGTCCTTGTGTGTTTAATAGTGCTCTATTTGGTAACCCAGCAAAAACGCTATTGCAGCTAGTAGTCAAGACTAGATGTAACAAATGCATGAACAAGTTTCTCAGTGTCAGCAGGAGAGCAAATATCACATACTTTGGTGATGTTTCTGAGGTGATAATAGGCTATTTTAGTAACATTGCTGATAAAACTAAGGTCACTGTCAAATCACAGTCATATCTTGACCTTATTACAGGCTTTTAGTGACAAGAGAATCAAGATATGATATAGTCCCAAGATATGGAACAATAAATGTTCTCTGTGCGTCATAATAACCGAAAACAAGTACTTATGTCTTATCTTTGTTTAGCTGTTGAAAGTACTGTGACATCCACAGTGTTATGCTCATTATTCAGTCCAGTAGGGTGGAAATTGAATTGTTGGCATCTGGTTAAATATTACAACAGCTAAAAGAAGGATGTGTAGGTTAAATAGTAGAGGACCCAATATTGAGCCTTGAGGAACACCACAAGAAATTATGTAATGCCTGAAAGTGTAGGTACCCTACCCAGTGTAACATAAAGTAGTTTCCTGGAACTGAACAAGTCTTAGACCAGGATCTTGTAGAGTAACCAGGTTTCTTACATCACATTAATTATGAACTTGCTCCACTCCACTTTAAGAGGCACAAAGTTCCCAGATGCTTTTGTGTGATCATTTTTAACATAATGTAAAATGCTCTATAAAATTTAAAACACAAAAGCCAATGTAAAATGTACTTGAGTTTTCTTTACAACAAATGACACACAATTTGATATTTTGGTGTGTCATACAATGATGTTTATTTATTTCAAAGAGAACCTCAAGTGTAAAAAACCACTGAATGTAAAGAACAGTATCCAAAACCTCTCATCTGGCTTTCGTTATTACAGTGTGGATAGTATAAAATAAAATAAAAATATGGTTTACAGTCTCTTAAGTTTGTTTAAAGATTTTACATGATGTTCTTTGGTACCAAATAATCAGGAGTATCTGATTTCTCTGAGCAAGGCATGGAACCAATCACTATGGTGGTAACGCATGCATTGAAAGGTTATTAGTGGCAGTCATGTGCTAAGTCAGAGGTTGAAAAATGAGGTATGGCATGGAATGTTGTGGATAAAGGCAAATTGTGGAGCCCCGTGGTGGTTGTTATTGAGTGGAAAGAGCCTGACTGAGAGCGCTGGAGCTCCTTTTTCCTCTAGGACTGGCGGCGGGCCCGTACCATGAGGGGGAAGAATTAAACCACTTCCTGCTTAATAAGACCTATGCTTGCCTTGCACTGAGCTTCACAGATGATTTTCATGGTAGTTGCACATGGAATACCTTCACACATTGATGACTTATTAAAGGCTTCACTTAAAATACAGTAATCCAGAACAGGCTTGTGACAGGTTTTTCACATATGATTATGCCATGAAGTATGCGAGAAGATTCAAGTGGCGGGAATGAATAAAACTTTCCATGAAGCTTTACGGTTAGCCATCAATGAAAACATTGGGGTATGGAGAACTGAAGTGATTTTGCCTGTATTTCAGATAGATTTATTTATCTTCAAGCTTCCTCAAACCCTCAGCCCTCTCTGGCAATAATTAAGATACATGTGGCTTAGTGAGAGTGGTTTCTACAGAAACCTTTCGGGCGACGGCTTCAGAGAAGCCACAAAAGGCATGAAGTCGACCTGATGCTAGGATTTCGACGCGACTTCATTCAGTCCCATCCAAATGTGAATTTGATCCAAATTGGAAACATAAATATGACTGAGCCAGATTTACAACAGGAGACAGAGGTTTCTTGAATTGCCATAAAGAAACCTCTGGGCTCCTCAGAAGATGTGTGGTTTGATATCTGTGGCTCTGAGGACGACGTGAGTCTTCCCATTTAATCGTTTGTTTGCCTCAAATGAAATGAGATGATGTTCTGTGACATCCGTAGCTTTGTCACTAAGGAGAGATCAAATGGAAAATATCTGCAAAGTCATTGGAATCCAAAGATCACACACCAAGATCACAGATAACAGGCTTAATTTGGTTATTTAGTGCTGCATTTGATGCTGGAGTGGTAAACAAAACCTTAAAAAGGGAATCTTAATCACGGTGGAACCCAAACAGAGTTATACGCCAGGTTAATCTGAGGACGTGTTTAGCTTTGAGGTGGATTGTTTAAGGACGAGTGATCTCTTGAAGATCAAAGAATCCTATTTTGGGCACTGCTGACACACTAAGCTACTTTTAAGTAAAGCTGACGTCGTAATGGTATTCTGTCACAGTGTTTTCAATTTCACCTTATACCACAAGATGTCTTGACAATGATCATGGGAAACTTTGACGTTAGAGGTTGTCAGTTTCTCCAGAGAAACAAGAGAAACTCTCCATCCGGAAGTACGTTATCTCATCTGTAAACCCTTCCCTTTGATTAACTCGCTTCAAAATATTTACAGAGCCACTGTTCAAAGACCTCAGTGGTGCCACGGCACATTTCCTGACAGTAAACTTTAAATTAAACCCTTTGAGTAACACATATATTTGGAATGGGCTAATTAGGTTTTCCTTCATTTGATTTTCTTTGCGGAGAGGTCTTTCCCTGGCACTTTTACCTTCAAATAAATGTCACAACACTCTCAAATATATATTTACAGTGATATATTTAGGATTTATCGGTTTTAAAATTCTGTCTAATAATTATTTTCCGATTTTTAAATGAAAAATTTCTATTAAAGTCCCCCTGTAGTCAATAATATTAGCCTTTAAACTCATCTTTGATCACCAACATTACATGATAAAACTATTTTTCTTTGAAGACGATTCTATGAATATGCAAATTAGCCTCACCCCCACTCAATCACACGATCTTAGAGATCCACTAGTTGACGTGATTGGTTGTAAGGTAGTTTATGATGCGTTTTTTAGATCGTCTTTGGTTCTTTGCAGTTCAAAACTCAGAAATGGCGTCAACGTATGAATTTGCTCATGGTTTGTCTTAAAGCATATTAAAAACACACTATAAAAAACATTAAAAACTGGAAATGTATTAAATTTGCTAAAAAATGCTATATTAAAATGTGTATGGTTCATATTGTTTTCTACGAGTGAATTTATGCATCACAACATTATGCAAAATGGATATTAATTTGAAGATTTGCTTACGATTACATTTCATAATATCATTGAATTGATTGTTGTAAAAATGTTAAATATTTACATTTAAGTGAGCATTAGATGACGACGATAAACGTAATCTAAATACAGAAAATGAGCATGCATGCACAATAAAAAAATTCAATACAGATAAATGTAAAAAAAAATATCTCACCTATTTATTGTCCATCCCTATTTAAAGTTCTTAGAAACCACGTGTAAACATCTTTGCCTCTAGGTGACTAGGTGAAAAGGGCAAACTTTGCTCTTTGACAGCTTTGGTATGTTTCCGAGACGTTTTACAAAAAATTATAGTCACAGATCATGTGACTACAGTCATTCAAAAAACATTTACTAAACTCTGGAGACAAAGTATGTGCAGAAGTGAAAACACAATGAATTATAGAGTTGACAGACAACAATTTTAGAAACGCTATAAGAAGATGGAATGTGCCTAGTTTCGTCATCCACTTTATTTTGAGAGCATGCTGATGTCAACAGGGTCATGTTAAATGTGTGTATAATATATGGAGTCAGTAATTAAAAGTCACTCACCTGTAGATCCCACGCCGCTGCTTCTGTCACATACGGCTGATGATACACTACACACACCTCTCTACCTCTACAATACACTAGCATAGTTTGTCTCTGTCTGCTGAAAAGCCTACCCACATCTTACTTATATACACAGCGAAGAGAGAGAGAGAGACAGAGTTTCCTGAGAGGGAGGAGAAAACAACCACAGAGCCACAGCGAGAAAACCACAACACTGCGATTAGAGTAGAGAAGGAGGGAGGGAGGACTCCAGTCTAAATCCCATTGACTGAGTGTGCATGTGAAAGTACAAGTGTGTGCACATTTGATCCTCAAGACAGTCCTACGCTCATCCACATCACTCAGCATTAGCCGGGCTTAGGATCGTCCAATCACCTGGCTGTGAGGTCACAAGAGGTTTTAATACACTGCAGACACAATCAAGCCTTGTTGAAGCTCCGGGAGCTTCTTTCCCTGCTCGATTTACTGTCCCATGTGGCCTGTGATTGTCTTGTTTTTGTCTCTTAGTCACTGTCTTTTGTGGCTATAGAGAAGACATTTACCAAGAAATATGGCTGAAAATTAAGAGGTGAGGAAACCCTAAATGAGACCTAAAACAAACAAAAGAGGAAAAAAGACAGAAAAAATGAGAAATTGTGTATGCTCAGTTTGCCTGTATTTATATTCAGATTTTTTGTCGTCATCTGCTCAATTTAAGTTAATATAAAAAACAATAATAATTTATTAACGCGTAAAATTAAATGTGAAAAATTGCGATGCCTAAATTAAAATGTTCAAATTTTAACATTTGAAATGACTGGTTTTAGTGTCTTAAATCTTTTTTATTTAGACAAAATAATATTAGACAAAATAATATTAGAATTTTAACATCAGCCTGAATTTTAATTATGTTGCATCATTGGCAAATAAACTTGCTAAACAGAGTGTGTGTGTGTTTGTTTGTATATATGTGTTTATAGTGCTGGGTAATCGTATCCAAAGTAAAAGTTTGTGTTTACACCTTTTGTGTTTTTTTTGTGCATTTATTGCAATACTCTAATTGCAAATGTCCATGGTGGGATCTCTGGAAGCAATAGTTGCATTCCAATGGCAAACCGTGCTAAATTACCATGTAAATGGTTTTGTAGTCACCAAAATTCGTTAGCACATTTTTCATAAAAAGCACTCCCTCCAACTCTAATTTAAAGACAGTGCATGAGTCCTGTGGTGCAGCTGTCTCTTCATTTTATGGGGTTTCTCAAGATGCCGGGGTTGAAACATAGATAAACACAAGGAATGCTGATTCTCTTCCTCAAACAAAGTCTCATTTCTCACCGAAAACATCGCATAATGTCTGAATGCAATAGTACTTGTCCTTCTTAAATAAGTGGCTATTCAATTCTTGTAAAAAATAAATAAAATAACAACTTAAATTACATTAAAATGACACAAAATTATCTTGTACAACTTATTTAATTTGCAATGTAAAAACATGTCATAGCTTATTGGGCATGTCATTTTTGACTGTTGGTATCTGGAAACATGATAGAAACTTGCTAGATCTTGTAGCAATGTCATGTCATTATCTAAGCACGAGGAAGTTAGCTGAATGTAGCTTGTTGACAGCCAACAGTCACCAAGTCATCTGCTATGTAAGGCGTTCAGTGTAATGATAGGGTCTAGGTCAGTGTGTAGGGGTAGTGGAGGCATGTTGTCTTGGTGGACACAATTTTCAAACTATAGGCCCTTGTGCATGGTCCATTAGTTGTATTTGGCTTCATAAAAAAGATACCAAGCTAAAGACTCAACAAGCAGTCAACAATTGGGCCATTGATATATAAGATAAAGAAAAGGATCTAGAAACACATGAGCCAGTCATTACATTTGAGTTGATAACGTTTTGAAAACTGTAGGAACCTTACCTTGTTATAAAAAGGCCAAATGATCTAAGAGATGCATTAACCCAATCAACAAAAGCTCTACATCTTTGAAGTTGTGTTATTTTATCATTAGATTGGATGGAAAACGGCAGCACAAAATGGTTTGATCTGGTCTATGTGGGAAAACCTACTTATGCAGGAAAATAAAATGTCATCAACTAACCAGGACCACCAACACACCAAGAAAAGCTACTATAGGTCCATTGGTTTCCGGATGCCGTGTTGTGACTTCTGGCTGCTCTCCATCCTCCTCATAGTGCAGTCAATGTGGAAATTAATTTATTCAAAAGGAGTTTATTCAGCGGCGGGAGATGAGGTTGTGGACGGCTGAAAAGGTTGGCGTGCTTCAATAGAAAACCACATTCCCACAGTTGAGGGAATGAGAAGGTCATGTTGGGCCAGCACTGTGGATCATTGCTTGAAACTTCCTTGTCCTTCAAACTTTTGTGCCTTCAAAACAAAAGCAGATCTATTCCTAGTGTACAACTGGAAGGTTGGTTTAGTTCGTCTGATATAGTTGCCAGTCTGTTTTTGTGTGAAATTGGACAAACAGACCCACAGAATGTAATGCAATTGTAGCACGGCCTTGTCCAAACAGGTTTACATGTTAATCTCTTTGGCCTCACTGATGTGTGCATGGTGATGTGCGATGTGATATGTAATGCTTCAACTGTTCAGTTGCCCATTTTGTCATGTATAGATGGACAATGGTGAAGAGTCATATGAAGTGTAGCTTGACTAAGCAAAAAAAACAACAAAAAAACCCTCAAAGGTCCAATATTTAAGAATTTTGTAATAAATATCCAAAAATCACTTGCACAGTGTGATATGTTTCCTGAAGCTGTGTAGTTAACAATATCTCAAAAGTCTCAATATTTTTTATTTCAGAGAAATTCCAATTTTAAATAAGTGGCCACCCCCCCCAAAAAAATGTCTTCTGTCAATGACGCAATATCTGCGCTATCCTCACTTTCCGCATTTAGCGGCACCCAGTTCTTGTTTCGTTCAAACATAGACCATGGCAAGCAGACTTTGGGACAAACAAGGAGAACTAAAGGGAGGATCAATATCAGCGTGATGTTTTTGAGATGCCAAGAGCTAGCATCCGAGACTGACTTCCACTCGACAGCTAGCGTCCGTGACTAATTTGGACTTGACAGAACTTCACGATTCATGACTTTACAGCTTTATTAGGCAGGTGAGCAAATGTACATGAAACAAATCAATGTTATAACGTTAGCTTGACATGAAATGTTAGAATATGGTCAGTATGTTATTCTTATGTTGATCTATCTGCTAGTTTCGTATAGCCAAGTGGAACAGCACTGCGTTTCCCTCACAAGTTTAATTCATCTAATAAACTGACCTGTGTGAGTAATCCAGCTCTTGCGTGTAGTTCAATAGAATGAAATTTGCTTATTCCTTTATATTCGTGGGACTCGCGTGTGACTCTTATTAGCAATTGTGGCCTGCTTCATACTACAGTAATGTTAAAAAACATGAGAGTTTTCACTAATCCACAAACATTATTAGATCCATCAGCTTGACAGCAAGTCCCATCATTCAGCTCGTCTCTGCGTCATAAACATATGCCTTTGTTATTGTTGGAAACTGCGCCCTCTTGTGGCCAAAAAAGCTACATATTGTAGCTTTAAGCTCCTTTATAACTGCACAAGTACATGCTGCAACTTTTTTTCACAACTATCCATTCTGCGTTTACACGTTCCCTTGTTCTTGTTCTGCTCTGGCATTTTAATTTATCAGCCTCTTTATATGGTAAACCCTGTGAGATGTGTTAACGTTGTTTTAATACATGTAGCTATGGATCTATTGGATCTAGATGTCCAGCGAAAAAGATCAAATTATGATTCTGTAGATTCTGAACGAGAACTAAAAAGTAGCGTTAATATCAATGCTGAATGAGTGGGATCTGCTGAACTGTAGAGAAACCAGTGAGGTCTAGTTGAGCACAGTCATCAGATTCCAGACCTCAGGGCGACGTGCCAGGCCAAGTGGTCAGAGAGCCGTTTTTTGGCATTGCACCATTCAGGAACATACGCTTCAAGACTCTCTCACACACTGTATCCAAATGAGAAAGAAAATTCGCAAATTAGGTCTTAATATAACAAAATAAGGTACAAAAGCTGTCACTGTGGGAGTATGGTACAACGTTTAACCCCTAAAGAGGGCATATTTGAACCATAAAGTTACATTTTATGATATCTGATCATCATAGCAACGTCAAAGTGGATATGTTTGCTTGAGCTCTGCAATTCGGCACTCTAGTAAAGTCATGTCACGTTTATTTATACAATAGATTGCACCAAATCAAGTAGCTTTACCATTTTAAACATGAAAAACTGTATCAGTGTCACGTTTCTTAAAAAATACAACTCCAGTTTCTGCTATAAAGCAGTGTGTTCATGTTTTCACTCGTGGACATCTGACTTCAATTGACTCATTAGAAGAAATGAACTGGAAAAGAGTTGATCAGCGCACACCAATATCGCCTCACATAATCGCCACGGGCCAATGGGAGTTCAAAGGTGTTTACCTGCCGGACCAAACTGTTCCGGAAAGTTTGTTTTGGAAAGCCGTTTCGAATTCCTGAAAGGAACACAAAACGAACTTTGGTTTGGCCTGATTTCGTTCGAAATGACGTCATATCAGTTCATTCTTCGATTTCGTCTGAAGTATATCAGGGCCGTAAGTGTCAAAGAGCGTTCAGATTGGTCTGTAATGCAAAGTCAGAGGTCTCAGTTTGAATTAATTTCTTGTCAACTTATTCTAAAAGCAGATTATCTAAGATGCAATTTCAGACTAAAATGCTTGCATAACATTAAAAACGAAACCAAACGAAATCAAAACAAAATCAAACAGAAGTAGCATTAGTTTTCTTATCCGAATTGAGATTGAGTATTGAGTACATCCGAGTGAAACAAACTAAATGTATGTGGGTGGGGTCTTGGTTCTATCCAGTGTTTGTTGATTGGTTGTTTGGAGGCAGATCAGAATGCAAGCTTGTAATCAATTGTAAGAAAGGGGCGGGTTTTAAGTGGGCGAAAGGATGAAGTCTGGCATATGTCACTGGAGGCGATTGATGATTGGGTTGAGAGATTTATACTAATTAAATCGAAAGAAAAAATATAGACGGATAGACTTTTCATTTCATGCTGACTTTAAAGCCCACTTAAACATACTTACTGAGTTCGTGACCTGAGCTCTGAAAGTGCAAACTTTAACTTTAAGCAGTAAAATGTTCCTCTGGGAATAGCTGAATGGTTTAAATTTCAGAGTATAATCCTTAGAAGATTACAGTGAGAGAACATAATATCAGGGCAGTGAAACTGACATTGACTTGCTACATTGCAGAAGGGGTGACACAATGACAACAGTGGTGTTTTAGTCATTTTGGTTATATAGCATCCAAGATTGGGCTGTGAAACATGCTTACAAATGGACTGTGTAATGAAGATGAGTGTTTTTTTTCCCCCAAGCTTTTCGAAGAGGTTTATTCAGACAGTTAGTAAATTACAGACTTCCTGTCTCCTGGTCAACTATAGCAACAATTAGCAATGACTGTGTGAGTGTGTGTGACACACCCCACGCTCTTCAAGAGTCACGCTAATGCTAGCAGTGGAAGTGTGTATGGGTTTATGTGAAAAAATAGGCAATGGTTTTAGCTGGAGATGTAACATAGTGGACTGTGCACGGTCAAGAGATTGCGGGTTCGAATCTGATCCTGAACTGCCTCATGTTTTAATCCCACTCCAGTTCTTTCTCCTCTGTCCAAACTGTGCAGTAAAGGCAAAAAGCCCAGAGAATAGCGTAAAAAGCTTTAGTTTTGCACCAATAACCTCCAGGTTGTCTTATGATTGAATTTATTTGATGATTGGAGTGTGATTTTTGTGGACATTGAACACCACATTTCCTTTGGTACAAAACCACATTTCATCATACAAACTGGGAGGTCTGTTTTATTAACCCTCAGCTTAGGAAGTGCGACACTACTGTTGATTTAGCAGAACTTTAAAGTTTGTTGTATCGTGAATCTAGCGTTTGGTTTGCTTGTTCAGATGGGGCATGTCTTGCTGAGTATGAAGTGTTGTTTGAACTGCCCGTTTTAAGGGCAAGCAGGCTGGCATGTGATCTGAACCTCGGCAATGAAAATAAAGATTCTTCCAATGTTGTCAATGTTCCTCACTTGAGTAGATTTTGGCACAAGAAATTATAGCATAATTGTATGGAAATATTCGCTTCTTGTACTTCAAAAACAGCATTAATGTAAACCAGGTCTCGTTACGAATCATTTACGGGGTTGTCCTTCAAATGCACTTGAGGATTACTGGAAAATTTGTACAAATTATAGAACCTTAGATATGAAATATTTGTGCTTTGCATGTGCTGCTAATGGAGCATTTACATAAGACAATTTTAAGGGTAACTTTACGACAGAGATGAATTTAATAAAGCTGAAAAACCAATCATGTAAAACCATAAATGAGAAAAATAATAGGTAAAATATTGCAAATAAGTATGCGTCTATACTGGATATTTAATTGTGCATGCTCATTTACAAATAGATTAACTTTGCCGCCATTTACTCTCCTATAGTGTACTGTAATGCTCATTTAAAACAAATCTTTAAAAACAGAATACACAAATATGTTTATTGCTGTGACTTTTCATTTTGGTTTTACAGTTTACACATGAGTCATCTGAAAGTACAGCCTCAGCAACATTTGGCTCTTTAAACAACTTTCCGCATGTCAGCTTGAGTGATTTTGATTACATTTTTCAGAATTGCATGTAATTTCTCCACCACTGACTAGTGCGACCAAACAAAATTTCAAAAACTGTTTTCAAACAGGTTTCCCGAACACTCCTCATCTGCCATTGGTTGAACAAACAGATAGCCCCACCCCAAACTCACACTATTGGTTGAGCCAGTGTTGCCATATTGGGCTGCATAAACTAATGGAGTAAAGTTTGAATGCCAGAGTAAGGGCTTAATTATTGTTGACTGCATATTAAGCTTGGGATATATTATTTTGACATAAAAAAATGACACTTCAGCTTTAAGTCCTAGAAAAACAAACAAGCAGTGGGTCAGTCAGAGATTTACCAGCAGCAGAAGCAGTAACGGGTGTCGTGGCAAGTGAATGGGGTGATAAAAGATGGTGTTGGTCAGTGCACAAGAGAATGATATCCGTGCATAGAGGAATGTTTGGCATAGAAGATAATTCTATATATCCACTGTGGCCCATTAATAGAGCATTTTAATGCCTCCTATAGTTAGCTCTAGAAGAACAATGTCACACTCCATTCTGAGGAACATGTCCAGACAATGACTGAGCTCGTATTTTTAACCATAGGTCATAACAAATGAACCTTTGACTTGTAGCAAAGTAGTATTTTAACAGATGCTGCACATTTTAAAAGATTTTTCTGTGGCATTGGTTAGTCGTGGATGACACGCTGAAAACATCAACACTGCACATATCAGGCCTGTGCCGGACTGTTTGTTCTGTATTCGGCAGTTGATTGGACATTTCATTATAGTTTGATTAAAATATGAGGTATTTGCAATGAATTTTTATATATATTTTATATAAAAAATGAAGAAATATCTTGTAATAGGCTATAATTAAATGCAATCATGTGAAATGTAATTATGTTGAATTTACTCCCTCTTATATTAACATTTTATTGGCGATTATGCCTTATGCACTAATCTATATCTATCTGTCTGTCTGTCCGTTTCAAAATATGACAGAAAAAAAATACATTTAAAGTCATTAAATTAACATTGACCCATTTTTACACTAAACTGAGACATGTACAGTGGCAGTGGCAACCAATATTTAATGTAATACCTGTCAGTGGGTAAGATAAATGGATGTGTGGCACATTTTAGCAACCCATAACCTGTTATTAGTGGTGATAGAGTGGGGTAATGTGAACTGGTAGTTTGTGGAGAAATTATGGAAGGGAAAGACGACATCACCAATGAGACCTTCCTTTCTCTTTAGTCCTGAGCTAAAGAGCTCCTGATAATAACTGTACTTTAGACTCACTCCTGACACGGAGACACTGTGAGGAATTAAATGATCAGTTGTTTATGTGCATACATGCACATATATCAACCATGGTATTTACATAGTAGTGTACTGCAAGATATTTTAAAAAATACCAAGATAGTATCATGGCATATCTAAAACATGTTTTCTGGATATCAGCATCCCATAACGTGGTATCAATCCAACCCACTTGTTTTCTTTTTTTAATCCATGTCCAAAAAAAAAACATGGCAGTATGTGGTCAGTGTCCAAAAATAATATGGTAGTTTTTGTTTGTATTAATATTGTAGTGTTTGTTATTTTTATGTGTTTCATTGTAAAAAACTTAAGATTTAAAAAAAAAATATATTAAAAAACAAGCAAAAGATAAGAAAAAAATGTGATTGATTTCTAAAAGCCTAGAAATGTTTCAGTATTTGTATGCTTAAGGAATGAATGAAAATTTAGTCATCATTGTGTTACCTGCAAGTTGCTCCAAACCTGTTTCTTCCTTATATTAAACACAAAAAATGTTGGTAAACTGACAGTTTAAGGTAACCATTGACATCCATAGTAGGAAAAAAACATACTATCCAAGTCTATAGCTGCCATCAACTCTCTGGTTACTAAAATTTTTTAAAATATCCTTGTGTTTAACAGTATAAAACAACTTGTACAGGTTTGGAACAACTTGAGGGTGATTTTTGGGTGAACTATCCCTTTGACAATAAGCCTTGAAATCAAGGAAAACTTCTTAATGAACGGTTCAGCGAACATAAATCACTGAGGGAAATTGTAGAATCTAAGGTACAATCGTATGATTCATTGGTCCATTAGTTTAACCACATTAATTCTTGTTGATGTTGCATTTAGAAATGTACTTCTGTACTTCATACGGTACTGCTCTTTATTGCAAAGGACACACATACCCACCCACCCACCTAAACACACATACTGTACTGCTTTGATGTGGTCCAAAAAGAGCAAAAAAATTATGGAAAGGCACCGAATGACCCCACTCTCCAATATATACTGGACTTTTTTCCTCTTAACTTCCCGGCAAGGGGTCTGGAGGTGCTTGTGTTGGATTTGTCTGTCCCACCCAAAACTTCAGGAATTCCTCCATCTCTAGATCAGGTTCCAGGTCTGTGTTTGCGAGTGTATCCTGGGCTCGGACCAACAGCTGTGAGGTGTGTCTCTGTTATGCATGACTTTGGTAGCCGAAAACCTTTCCTCACATTCCTGCTTCTTACATGCACAGCGATCCAGGTTCAACAAATAACATGAATGCATATAAATATGAAAATCCAACCATGTGTTTTATGTAAGACTAGTGTTTGAGTGGAAGCAATTTTTTTTGCGGTAAACATTGATTTAAGATTAATAGACAAGCTTGGGCAAAATGAAAGATATATACTGTATATCTTTACTGAATGTTTAGCTTGTGTGCAAAGCACAAAAAAAGCTCAAAATTCTCTTCCCCTTTTTGTGACTCATTTTACCCTTGACCAAATCAACAATGCACCACATATTGTTTGCAAAAATCAGTTTTTATGTAATGTCTTGCCCAAAAAATGGACAAAAGGTTTTTATCTCCAACAACCGAACCTCAAATCCCTTAACAGATGATGGTTGCTCGTTACAAAAGATGTAATTTAGCTAAAAATAAGCAGGACTTGCGATTTTCCCAGGCTTGGTAATTTATTGACAGTTTTTGGCTGCCAAGCTGAATCACAATCTACGGAGCCTCAGTCTACACTGAGACATGTTGGTCAACCAACTTTGTCTTATTACACCATGCTGTTATGTCTAATTTCTGGGTAAATAGTTGAGAATATTCTCCTCGGTTTGGGTGGGGAAAGAGCATTTGGTGTTCTTTTGAATGAATTATGATGCGTTTGTGCTTATACTGAACACTGAAGATTAGAAATGAGACTATCAACACTCAGATGACAAGATGAGTATTCATTACTTAAGTTATGATGGATGTATGTTTAAAATATAGAGTAAAACTTTTCACTTCTGTACCTGTACTATACAATTGTATATGAGATTGGGGCTACTTATCACACTATTTTTACATTTATATTTACATTTATTCATTTATCTGACGCTTTTATCCAGAGCGACTTACTGGAGCAACTAGGGGTTAAGTGTCTTGCTCAGGAACACTTTGGTGTCACGCAGTGGATTTGCCATTATTAGCCATTAGAGTGTGCACGGATCTCCACACGGACCATCCGGGTGGGAATACTCATTTCAACATATACTACGATTTTGGATACACTAGTTCTAATTTCAAAAACAATTAAGGGTGGATAGTAGAATTGGGAATTGGGATGCAGCACATGGTTTTGATTCAAGAAGAACCAGTTCAAAAGAGTGACTTGTTCCGTCAAACTACTCTCGCTATTTTGTGTTTTTGAATCACTAAAAAGATTTAATTTCTAAAAGTCGTTCGTCCGTGAATGTCTGATCAGATTGATCCTTTATTTTAAGTACCAGTTTTTGTGTAGTCTTAGCCTCAGCTCTCAAGCCCATAAACCGTTGGCTGAAAGTTTGATGAATATGGCACACAAAACGGGAAACACTTCAAGTCACCATCTGATTGGTTGTATTCTCCAGGATTTCCTGGAGACATGAGTGTCACATTCTTTAACGGTCCGCCTGGAAACAGAGTCAAACCCCCTCATGGAAGATGAAAGCCGTCGTGTTTACAAGTGCTTATCTGGATCAATTAAACACTGGCTTTTCAATAATATGTAAAGTTCGTGGCGCCATTGTTGCAGTAAATTTGCATGATGTTCTTGAATGAATTGCACGCCTGTCTGTTATTGTGGTGAAAAACTATCTTCAGCTTCACCTACTCTAAATTTCTTTAACAGAAACTGTCTAAAGTACCATCTACACGGTGCTTTACAGTATCAGACACTTAAGAATGAGACACAGACCCAAGAACATGATGACAGACAGGCAGGTGAAATGAAGGGACAGGAGCAGCTGTAGTTCTCCCAGGATACTGTCTCTCGGGTGGGGTGGGAGAGGCTGTGCTTTCTGGGGCATCTCACAGTAGATGCCCGTCCAGCCCTGGTAACACTGACAGGTGAACTTTTGTTTCATTTCCAGGATATCGTGGTTGTTGAGGTGGCCACTGACGTGGAAACGCGGCCCACGAATGCCTCGGTTGAGGCGGATGTTGAAGAAGCGAGGGTTGAGGTGCAGGTAAGCCCCAGAGTCCAGGCTCTTGCGGACACATTTGCCGTTCTTCTTGCACAAGGCTTTGCTGCACAGTTTAGCGGCTGAGGTCACGTTGATCACATAGTGACCCAAAGGACCGTCGATGTATTTCTTGACTGTCATGCAGTTTCTCTGGCCAAGAAAAACACATATTAAAATATTAGAAGTAATATTGGTCAAAATTAGTGATGTTATTTTGAAGTAAAACTATTAAAAAACATTTTCATGAATTAAAATAAAGCTGAAATAAAATATAAATATTAGATGAGAAACTTGTTTTCATGAATAATATATTTAATTAGTTTTTGTATTTTCCATTTTCAGTTTAATAATTAAAAAAATGAAAGTAGTAATTGTTTTTAAATTATTTTTATTAGTTACAATTTTTTTTAGTGTCTAGACAGTTTTTATTCATTTTTGTTTTGGCTTTAGTTTAGTACATCAAGCTATATATATATATATATATATATATATGATTTAAAAGCTTTCTCTCGCATAAATGCTGTTGTTTTGAACTTTCCAATCCATTCATTAAAGAATCATAAAAAAAATAGTACACAACTATTTTCAAAATTGATAATAATAAGAAATGTTCCTTGAGCTGCAAATCATCACATTTGAATGATTTCTGAAGGATCATGTGACACTGAAGACTGGAGTAATGATGCTGAAAATTCAGCTTTGCATCACAGGAATAAATTATATTTTAAAATATATTCTAATAGAAAACAATTCTTTGAAGTTGTAAAAATATGAGCCTTGGTACTAAACAGTAGAATCTTCTTTTAAAAACATTTAAAAAGCTTACTGATCTAAAACTTTTGAGTGGTATGTGCGTGTATATGACAAAGTGTTTCTGCTTCTGATCACTGTACATGATACAACTCATCAAAAATTTCCCCCAAAGCTTAAAATGTTTAAGCTTTAAGACAAATAAACAAAATTACCATTATGCCATACAACGGAAAAACACATTAACGGTTTGTTAACTCTTTCCACTAGCTTCAATGTAATGACGCACCCACAAAATGTTATGCTGTATAAATCAGATACAGAGAAGCTATGATGATGCTAATATTGCTTTATTTTAGATTTAGACAGAAATTATCATTGAGGTGTCTCTTTTAAGAGATAAACTGAGGACAGATTGTTCCCTAAGCTTCAACCATATTAAATATGTTAATGCCATCAGCTCAAGCTGATCCCCATGTGGTTCTAAATGCTGTTGGTTATGAATTCTAATATTAGCTGTTTCACCAAAAAATGCATCTTATCCAGTCAAGATATTTATTGTTGGATTCATTTTGTTAACGTGCTCTGTACACTACCATTCAGTCAAACTTTAGAACGGTATAATGCGTACCTGAGATCTTGCATATTCAGATGACCCCCACAGGACCACCCCAGCAGCCCCCAGTGCTGCACTCTCTCCTATGGTGTGGACCAGGTCACTCTGAAAAGCAACAGATCATATCAAAGTTTTTTAGTAACAGACCTGGAGAAGAAATTTGTTACTATTGAATAACACAAACATCCCTATTATCATTGCTCATATAGGATTTGTAACTCAGACATGAATGATACTGCCGAGGAGAGGTGTGTAATCGCACATTTAATTTTTGCCTGGTGGTAAGTAAAACAATACAGTAGACCTGTACGTGTAATGTATGATCTGGGGCCTATCACAATGAACATATGGAAGCTATCGGTTGTAACCTAAACTAGTCATAATAAGTACATTACCTTGATGTACGTGTACCTCACTGTCTAGAAAGGCGGGTGGTCCCATCAAACTGAAAACACGCCTGCAGACCTACTGCAGAGTTTGATTTGGAACATTCCTCTCATAATGAGGTGACGGATGAGTGTTTAAGCATATCTCTGGCGTTTAAGATGCAAGGGAGGAGGGTGATTTAGGGAGTGGGTCTGTCACTCAAGTATTTGACGACGAGTGATTAAAACAATGTGTGTTTGACAGGATCCTTTAGACTGGAAAGTGCATAAAGTATTCAGTGCACAAACACAATTCAGTGCTGTAATATTATAAAAAATATTATATATATATATATATATATATATATATATATATATACTTAATAAACTAAATAGACAGACTCTAGAGTTTAAAAGCCTGTTCACATCAAGAACTATAACGATAACTATCATAATAATAAAGTTACATTTATATAGTGGTTTTCTTCTAGGTACTCAAAGCACTTTATATGGAAAGAGGAATCTCCTCAACCACCACCATTATATTAATATATTCACACGAATAGACAATAATGCTATGTTTGTTATTGATGTTATCATCTGCCAGTTTAAATACTCAAGCTTGAGTTGGATGGATTTGATTGGCTGGCAACAAGGTTTTTATCATTCATTAGCTGGAAAAAAAATCATTCGGAAAGTAATTTCAGAATGATATCATTCCTCTGTGATGTTACCGATCTGTTTGTGGTGTGTTCAGTATTCTAGTTAGATATATTGTTATAGTTCTCGCCCTTGGTTTGAATCGGCCTTTAGTCATTTGTAAGTTGATTTACCTAAAAACTAGGCTATAAACATTGTGGCTCCATGGTGTTTTTAAAACATTGCTGTTTGTTTGAGGATCCTGACCAGCATAGCAACACCTGTTTAACCAATGGCGTGTGGGGGAGGCGGGCGATCCAGTTTTTCCAGCATGAGCATCACATTTCAGCTTATCAGAGCACAATCAGAGCACTATGCCATGATTTGGACTTAATTAACTGTTTACCTAATATTCCACTCACCTCTGATAGGACAACAAATGTGTAGGCGTAGAAAGGTCTGGAGTAGACGAAAACAGGCAGCGTATAGTCATTCCTGGCAATCGAGGCGATCCGCATGGCCTCCTTGACACGGTAGTGCACAAATTTGACTGTGTTGGCCGAAGACTTGAGCTCATAGTCAAGATAGATGGAAGGATAGAGGGCTGTACTCTCCTTCCACAGCCACATCAGGTGGTCATTGCGTACATGCTCTATGTTAGGACACTCTCCTGTGTAACGCAACGGATGCTGCTTATAACCATAGTTGTAACAGTCAGGGAAGAGGTAATACCCCCAAAGACCATGCGGCCGTCGACTCTCGGCCAGCAAGAGCGTTGAGTTCATGAATACTTGTCCGGCCCTCTCAAAAAGTTCCTTTGCTTCATTCTCCACCTTACTTTGTGGCCAACCAGGATGCAGCTTCCTTATAAGTTCCTTGGACTTGTTTCGGTAGATGTCCTTCGAGCCCCAATTGCGCACCCACTGCGGACGCCAGTTTTCCCAGTCGATGACACCAAGCCCGTGAAAGTCCTTGAAGGGAATGAGCTTGTCGATGTCAGCTCGAGCTTTGCTGAGGTGTTTGCTCAGGCTTTGGTTCTGAGGAAGTCCTCCATTGATGGGAATCTGAGAGCTGGTGTAGTAAGGGTAGTAACCCAGGTGACTGTGGTAAAAGATAGTTACGTTGGGGCCGCTCAAAGTCTCGTTGTGGTTTGCAATGATGTCGAAGACGCTAAGGTCCAAATCCACCTTGAAAAAGAAAAGAGACAATATGTTATTCCCATCACTTGGACCACACAGAACATTTGCTTGATCATTGACACATGTTCAACCTTGAATCGAAGGCGACAGGATTCGGTGGGTGCGTTCCACACCACCACAAACGGACGATGGTGTAACAAAGGCATTCGGGCCTGCTTTAACTGATCGGCCCAAGCAACCAGTGACCCACACACTGCCACCGCCACAAAGCCAATCAGCGCCATCCCCAAATACCCTCATAGATCAATCAACACACATGCCACCACCTGAAGAGAAATGAGATATGAAAAATCACATTTATGTTGAAAAAATGATTACATCGTAAGGGTAATTTGGCAAGGATAATCAAAGACATGGTTGAGTGACAGACAAGCGAGGGTCAGTGAGCAGCGGTGCTCTAGATTCCACTGCACAATGATTCTCTGTTCTGCATCCAATTAACTCAAGTAATTCATGCATACAGGACTTGATTATGTAACCGTAATCTAGCAGCAGTGTTTATTTAAGTATTAATTATGCTGTATATTATTATAGTATTCATTAATATTATTAGAATTGGCTTTTATTGGCTTTTTTACCTGGCCAATTTTATTGGCTTTTTTACCAGCCCTTTTTTAGTTTGCCAATGATATGTATAATATGAGTTGGGAGAAAAAAATATGTTTCATACTTTTGTATTCCCTAGAGAAACTTTGCGTTCCCTCGCAAAACTATTGTGTTCCTCCGAAAAACTTTGTGTTCCCTTGCAAAACTTTTGCCTTCCCCGATAAACTTTGTTTATCAGGGAAAAGCATTTTGCATTCCCTCACCTCACCTTTCTGATATTAATCTCTTTTGGCAGGAGTAACTTAACATGTTGCATAGTATAGTATATTTTTTTCCTACTATGGAAGTTAATGAGACCAGAAACTGTCTGGTTACTGATATTCTTCTAAATATCAGAAAATCGGCTGAATGGATTCAAAAACGATAAAACGCAACAGTTTAACTCTGGGGGAGTTGTAAAATGAGCCTATTTCCAAAAAAAAAGTGGAGTATCCCTTTAAATAGACCCTTGAATATTTGTAATCTATTTAACTGGTTTGGGTTGAATAGCATGGTTAAGTTACATGTCATAAAGTGTTTGTAGGAATATTGCACTGCATTTTAGGAATGCTTCATTTTTATCTTGCTTTTCCTCCTCTCTCGATTTGAAAATGACATGTGTATTACATTAAAATACCTTGCTAATCTCGGTCAAATTCCTCTCATGGCTACAAGTGTGATTGTGTACCCAAAGGGGGCCTCGTAAATGAAATCAGCCCTGAACGTGCACCACTCTGGCTGTTTATTTTTTTAAATAATTCTCTAGAATTAAGGCTCACACGTTTTGTTCATAGAGAAAGTTAGGACAAAGAAAACAATTATGTCAGTTCATCATCTGAAGGGCTTTTCTCCTCAGATATTTTTAATGGATGGTACCTCCTTCTCGTGGGTTTGTGGGAGTCTGTCAGATAAAATAAAAGGGATGATGTAGCTTACGGGACATGGGGAAGATCTGCATTTCCTCTTCCAGTGAGATGGCAGTGAAACTTGTCGATCTAACCCAAGAGCAACAATGTGGTGAAGTCACCAAGTCTTTTCATAAACCACAACCATCTACAGTGCCCAACCACAAAAAAGACCCCCCAAAAAACCCGTCTGAGACATACTGGCACTGGCTTTTTCCTCAGACAGACAGTGCTCGAGGGACATGAGAACCAACTGCTTTTTTATTTCTCCCTTTACAAAATGGACTGATTGAATCCAGATGACTAAGGAGCTACACATCATGCTTTGCACTGATTTTTTTTTTTATTCATCTAAATCTGGAAATAAAGTTTATAGGGTTCTGAAAAATGTAAAACAATAATATTCAAGTTTTATCCTTTAACTTTATCCGTTATGCTATCCATGTTCTGAAACCTATAGAAGATTTTAAAAAACACTGAAATTGCAAATTATATTTCACAGCTGTGACTTAATTTCTCACAATTGCAATCTCATACCTCCTAACTGAATTTTTATAATTGTGGCTATTTATCAAAATTTGACTTAACTAAATTGCAATTTTATACCTCAAAACTGTCTTTATGTCTCCCATTGTAGCTTTATATCTCAATTCTTAATGTATTTCTCATAATCGTAACCTGATATCTCAAAATTTGACTTGATGATGACACTCACCTAAAGGATGATTAGGAACACCGGTTCAATTTCTCATTAATGCAATTATCTAATCAACCAATCACATGGCAGTTGCTTCAATGCATTTAGGGGTGTGGTCTTGGTCAAGACAATCTCCTGAACTCCAAACTGAATGTCGGAATGGGAAAGAAATTTAAGCAATTTTTCGCGTGGCATAGTTGTTGGTGGAGTATTTCACAATCTGCTCAGTTACTGGGATTTTAACGCACAACCATTTCTAGGGTTTACAAAGTGTGAAAAGGTGTGAAAAGGGAAAAACATCCAGTATGCGGCAGTCCTGTGGGTGAAAATGCCTTGTTGATGCTAGAGGTCAGAGGAGAATTCGTAATTGTGACTTTATATCTCGTGTGGCTTTATATGTGGCACAAAATGTATTTCTTTCTTCTCGCAACAGCCTATTTTTCTTTTTTACTCTAATGCGGACATAGGTTTCCAAAGTAACCCTCTTCAACATGAACATGGCTTTCAAAAACTCTTCACTCTTATACTCTGATCAAACCAGAACATTAACTTCATATTGTAACCATAGCATGCAGCTGGAAAAAATACAGTGGTCAGCTGTAATCAAAAGGGCTCGTGTTGCATACCTCCGAAACTTGTGTTCCCGAACTTGAAAAGTAATCTGGAAAAACGGAGACCGAGCACAAAATAAATGTAAAACCAGGCTTGTGCAAAGCCTTTAAGCACAGAAACATCATGCTGCATCTGATAATTGGGAAAAGATTGTCATGTTCATAGAGATTTGCCAAGATTATTCTCGTAAAGTTTGCGACCAAATAGTCTTGACAGTAACAAACCCTGGCATTCCTCTAAACACAAGCTTTTGCATGAAATTCAATGATGAGAAGCCATAGTGCTCTACAAAACATTTCCCATGTGGCCTATGATTTTGATATTTACAGTCTGTTTAAACAGAAGTGCATATGTGGTAATATACTAATAAATACAATTTGCATATGGTGCATGGCTGATGTGAGATACGTTACATGGGGGTAAGAACGTACGGCTGCCTCGCTTTGCCTCAGCAAGGAAAAAGAAATGAGTCAGTATGAGTCTTTTGCCTGCTGGAGTCCGTATGTGGAAAAAATGTGTTTATAACTGCTGTTGGTCCCGTATACCTTAAGGAAAAGGGCTTGAAGGTCGGGACCAACATTAACACCCACAAGCACCAAAAAGAAAATGGTAAAAACTGGCGAGTAAAGAAAAGTATAGTTAGCAATTGGTCACATTTTATAAGGAACATCCCTAGCCTGAATTTAATAATAAAAAATAATGCAAAATACAGACGAAAAACTGGGTACATTTTCTCCACAAGGTATTTTTCAAGACTTTTTCTGTAATGTGTGTCTTTGTGTTGTAAATACACTCACCTAAAGGATTATTAGGAACACCTGTTCAATTTCTCATAAATGCAATTATCTAATCAACCATTCACCTGGTCAAGACTATCTCCTGAACTCCAAATTGAATGTCGGAATGGGAAAGAAAGGCGATTTAAGCAATTTTGAGCGTGGCATGGTTGTTGGTGCCAGATTGGCCGGTCTGAGTATTTCACAATCTGCTCAATTATTGGGATTTTCACGCACAACCATTTCTAGGGTTTGCAAAGAATGGTGTGAGAAGGGAAAAACATCCAGTATGCGGCAGTCCTGTGGTCGAAAATGCCTTGTTGATGCTAGAGGTCAGAGGAGAATGGGCCGACTGATTCAAGCTGATAGAAGAGCAACTTTGACTGAAATAACCACTCGTTACAACCGAGGGATGCAGCAAAGACACACAACCTTGAGGCGGATGGGCTACAACAGTAGAAGACCCCACCGGGTACCACTCATCTCCACTACAAATAGGAAAAAGAGGCTACAATTTGCAAGAGCTCACCAAAATTGGACAGTTGAAGACTGGAAACTGTTGCCTGGTCTGATGAGTCTCGATTTCTGTTGAGACATTCAGATGGTAGAGTCAGAATTTGGCGTAAACAGAATAAGAACATGGATCCATCATGCCTTGTTACCACTGTGCAGGCTGGTGATGGTGGTGTAAGGGGGGATGTTTTCTTGGCACACTTAAGGCCCCTTAGTGCCAGTTGGGCATCGTTTAAATGCCATGGCCTACCTGAGCATTGTTTCTGACCATGCCCATCCCTTCATGGCCACCATGTTCCCATCCTCTGATGCCTACTTCCAGCAGGATAATGCACCATGTCACAAAGCTTGAATCATTTCAAATTGGTTTCTTGAACATGACAATGAGTTGACTGTACTAAAATGGCCCCCACAGTCACCAGATCTCAACCCAATAGAGCATCTTTGGGATGTGGTGGAATGGGAGCTTCGTGCCCTGGATGTGCATCCCACAAATCTCCATCAACTGCAAGATGCTATCCTATCAATATGGGCCAACATTTCTAAAGAATGCTTTCAGTGCCTTGTTGAATCAATGCCATGTAGAATTAAGCCAGTTCTGAAGGCGAAAGGGGGTCAAACACGGTATTAGTATGGTGTTCCTAATAATCCTTTAGGTAAGTGTATGTTCCCATGGCTCATGTCTGGATGACCTGCAGTTTCCCATAGACATTCACAGCTCTGGTTCTGACATACTACTATACATGCCAGTGGGTGTTTATGTGCTGTTGCTGTACTGTCAGATGGTTCCCATGAAGCAGGTTGTCCTCACAACAATGAATGCACTGGTGTTGCTGAGGGAAGCTGTTATTGAAGGCCTCCAGAGTCCAGTCCTAATTAGGAGGAACTTGCTCTTGTCTACACACACACTTTACCACCAGAAAGCTCTTTTCACTTGCCTTGAACATGTATTTCTGCTCCGTTTCTATGTAACAGTTTTTACATTTAGTCCATAACAAAAATTGTATTTTGTAAAATGTGATCAATTTGTTTATATATATATACGTATCATGTACATTGTATGTACAGTGTTGGATAAGTTACTCTAAGAACATATTTATTTATTAGTTATTAATTACACCTTCAACAGAGTATGTACTAATTACTCTCTCTAAAAAAAGTATTGCATTATTTTCTAAATCCCATATCAACCTCGACCGGTTAAACAATGCAAGGATAGACACAAAACGGCTCTTTTAATTTAAGTAAGTTTATATAAAATTGCCTACATTTTTCTTGAACTGACCAAAGTATTTAAAGGGAGATTGTATTAAAAACATTAATTTTACCATTAGACGTAAAATTTTGATGTTAAATCCAATTGTTCTTTAGTTTATAAAATATTATGCAATTGCATCAGAAGTAGCTGTAATTACATTACAGGAAATCAAGAGTAATCCCTTACATTACTTTTTCAAGGAAATTACAGTAATTAATTTCTTAGTTATTACTTGCTTTATACCTATACATGTGGATATACCCATATGTATATCAATCAAAATTAGAGAATTTTTTTTAAATGTAATTTTATGTTCGATTCCACAGTTTTACCCTCATCTATAACGCTCACTTCAAGTTAAACTTTGAAAACACTTACATTTAATACCACTGTTGAATACCAAATCTTTACGTGAGTCCCATTGACTTCCATAGTATGGAAAAAGAAAAGAAAAAATATAGAAGTCAATGGGGCCCATCAACAGAAATTCAGGTTTGGAACAAATTGAGTGTTAGAAAATTATCCCAGAATTTTTCTTTTTGGTCGAACTATCCCTTTGAAAACTTCATTGAAGACATGATACAGACAGATTCTAGTTTTTGATTGGGATAAATATTTTGCACTAACCTCTCAAGCCTGTTTTCAAAGACAAGAGTTCCTCGGTTCCAGCACCGCTCAGATCATCCGGTGTAATTATCTCGTCTTTGTTCTGAATATCCAGCTGAGGTACTATATGTGCTTAGAGATATCACCGTTTATCTGGATTTGCTGTGGTTTGTTTTGTCAGTGAATGGCACTAGCATTGATGCTCTCTTGCTTTGTTAATTGATTTGGCTCCTCCTCATCAAGCTCCCAAATGAAATCAACAGCAATTAGTGATGGCCAACATGCCAAAGCAGTCCGTGTCGATCCAGGACGGCTGATTTGTTGCCTGATTACAATAAGATGCCTTTGCTTTTGTTGTTTTGACACTTGAAGGCCTGAGGAGGGGTTTTGAAATGTGTCAGGTTGTTAAATGTTCCTTTCATGTAGTAACATTTCAACCAAGCAGCTCTTAAAACATAGTGTAACCATCAAGTAAAAAGTGTAAATATTATTTTCCTTAAACCTTGAGTACATATAGGTGTACACACCATAATCATTTTTTTAAATATAGTTTTTTTTAGGTAAAAAGCTATTTTAAAATTATTTATTAATTCATAAATGTAAAGTTTTCAGGGAATTGGACTACATAACATTTTACAGCTTGAATTAATCTGGTCTTGTCATGAAAAAAAAAGATAAAATGATCTGATATTCTAAACATGTATAGACCCCCCCCCCCCCCCCCAATTTTTTTTAAATTTTATTTCATGTTTCTTCATGTTGGTTGCACAACATGACTTATGGCAGATAAAAGTTTAATATTAGTATAATGAGTAGTGCTGTCAAAATCCATTAATCACATCTGACATAAAAGTTTTTGTTTACATAAAATATGTGTGTACTATTATATTAACATATTTTATATAAATCTGTTTCTCAATGTCGATTTATTTATAAAGCAAAAGAAAAACAACAGTGCTGAACAATATAATTCAAAAGGAAAACGGAACATAAAGCAATATGACAATAAGACACAAATACACAATTAATGTTTACAAAAAAAAAAAACATTGAAACCCAGCCTTTTCGAAGAGATACATTTTTTAATTTTGCTTTAAAAAGTAATTCTGATGTGATTAATCTAATAGAGAGCGGTCATAAGTCTGTAATACCAATGTTTTATTAGCCAATGAGTGTTTAAAATGTATAAAACACTTATCAGGTGTATTGATCGTGCTTATGTATTGCATTTATTTAATTATTTATGTGTTAATCAAAAAAAGTTGATGTCATGTCATTGATCCATATAAAATAGCCTGTAGAAGGATCCTGTGTGAGAATATGCTGAGCACAGCACCCAGAAACACACTTGATATTCGTTCTTGTATTGAAACAGTTGTGAAAACACAGTCGTCCTTCTTACCGTAATGCAATATGATTGTTGTTATGGAGAGTAAACCCCCTGAAGTAGACAGTTTCTGTAATGTCAGGTGGATTAACTTTTCAGACACGAACGTTTAGACTACTTGACGGGGTGGGGGCGAGTATCTCTGGCGCTGACGCGGGACGCCCTGCCAGTTTTTTCCTTTCTTATGCACGTTTTCACACATTCCTATGGTTTCCTTTCGAATACAATAATAGTTGCTTTTTTCTTTAAAGAATAATGTGTTTTGGCAATTCTGAAGGCCTGATGGTGCATTCCTGTTGGTGTTTATCTGATTTTGCTACCCACGGGGAGGGAATGAACTGAAGTGCATAGGAAGTCCCCCTTCTCTGCTTGCAAAACATGGAAATTGCATACCTCAACAGTATTTGGCAGCACAGACAGATCAAGGACTAGGTTAAATTGCATATTCTTATGTAACAGTAATGGGTCCCAGTCAGCAAAGTACAAATACAGTGTGGCGGAGGTGGATGGTTAGTAAATCAGTGTTACAATGCATTTGTGAGCTGTGTAAGGAATATGGTAGACCTAGACATTATCCACCGGGGTTTGGCTCCAAACATGAGCTTGGCCAACCTCCCGAAGTGTCCGGCCCACCCTGAGCGTGCTATGGCCTGGAGGTCTGTTTCACAGCTTCATGTCTTGGCAGGTGCAAAAATCTGAAAAATACTACTGTCCGTTTGCATAAAGCACCTTAAAGGTTGTATCAGTGATTTCAGGCCCAAAAACGGCCATTCATCTAATATTTCCTTACGATCCGCTAGCAGCCCGCCCCATAAGCAGGCCGTTGATAGACGCTGGGTTCTTCTTCAGCTCCGACTTTGACTTTCGCACAAGCGCAAAACCTGGTGAAACTAATTGTTTCTATAGGAACCAGAGCTTCTAACAGCAGTTTCAGTTACGCGATGACTTTACCAATCGGCGACTATTTAGAAGGCGGGACTATTTAGAAGCCGCCATATTGAGCGCTGCACTTTTCCCCATTCAAAACAATACAAGTGACGCGTCTTGTGTTGTTCTATAGTTTTTGGTATAACATAAGGTTTGGAAAACTTCTCCCTTTAATCCAAGTCTTCTAGCGAGACGCGATTGGGTGCTTTATATGACAAACAAATTTGTATTTGTATATATTTTTTTCCTACTATGGAAGTCAATGAGACCAGAAACTGTCTGGTTACTGATATTCTTCTAAATATCAGAAAATCGGCTGAATGGATTCGAACACGGTGGAACTCAACTGTTTAACTCTGGGGGAGTTGTAAAATGAGCATATTTCCAAAAAAAAGTGGAGTATCCCTTTAAGGCAACTTTAAGGTGTTTTATGCAACCCAGCACAAGCTTCAATACATTTACCGATGTAAAGTGGATTATGCCCTTTTTCAAAACTTTGATTTTGTTTTTGAGGTCTACTAGGAAATGGTTTCATGCTTGAAAGTAAAAAAAAACAAAAACAAAAAAAAACAACTTTATTTTTTTACATTGTTGCAGCACCTCTCTACCCGGTCCATTTGGCAGTCCATTTGGCACTGGCTGGACCAGTGTGTTCTGATTGGTCAATGACTTTGAGCGCGTCTAATTCAAAATACTAATAAAAACTAAATGCTTAAAATACTAAAATGAAATATACACTGGCCAAGATACAACAATACATACAAAAATCACCAGATAGGCTGTATAAAAAAAGAGAGAGGAAAAAAGGATTTCGAGCAGTAGACAGTATTATATGTGTGGATGAAGCTGGTCTGTGAATTTGGCAAGGTCTAGGTCAAGAATATCCAGAAAGAACATCCTGACCCAGAGTACCACTAACATCCTAAGAACAGGGCGCCTGATGGAGCAAAACCTCTAGACACATTCCTTCACTCTCCATCAACAACATTAAAACTGTAGTAATACATTGACATCTACTGGCCAGTTCATAGAACAGTAGTTTTCATAGTTGTGGTAATGAACATAACTTTCTTTGCAAGCTGATACGACCAAAACTGGCCATAATCCAACACCACATGAACTTTAACATTAGATTGTTTTGTGTTTATTGTGAAATCATCTTTGTAACAGCTTAATCATAAGCTCTCATTTTCCCAAAATGAAGGGTTTTATTTTAGGATAATGACTGGCTTCTTCCCAGATAAAGTAAATGTGGACATCAAACACTGATTTGTGAAACGATTTTATTATTTTTTACTTATTATTAAACTGTAAGCAGTTTCTGTAGTTCATTGTAAACGGGTTTAAAATGCACAATCCACAGTTAGAGGGTAATATATTAACATAAATTAACAATAAATGCACAACATTTTTCTTTAGTAAGTCTGTGAAGATATCCATTTAATGGCTGTGACATTGCCAAATTCTACAGCTTTGGTTTTTGCAGTCAATGCAATTACATTTTGTTCATTGTAATTGCCTGGGGATTTTAGAATGATTTAGTGTTTATATTGGTATATTGGTCATTCGTTCATTCATTCATTCATTCATTCAAGTAATAAATGTAATAGTAATTGTTAATGTAAATTTGTACCGAACAAAATGTGTTCACAATTTACAAAATTAGTGCATTTGAGGTGTGTTTTTCTTTCGGCTAAAATAGATTTCAATTGTTTTTGTCATCCAGAAACCTAAATCTTTGCTTGAGCACTTGAAGCAGATTCGTCTTCGCTGTATCCCAGCTGTCTTCCCAATCTAGAAGTCAAACAATTCACTTTAATATTTAATATTATACACAAATATTTGGAACTTTTTTTAAGTAGCAGTACACACTCTACAATTGTAATTTACTTGACAGAAAAAAAAAAAGTTTATTCTGGTTATTCATTATAAATGTACATTATAAATATATTTAAAATTAATTACCTAATAATTAATAAATCTACAATACCATTCATAAGTTTGGAGTCATTAGGGTTTTTAAAAAACACTTTTAGGTAACACTTTACTGTAGTTAAAACTATAAATTACATCATGCAACATAAACCAAACCCTAACCCTATAGTAAGTACATGTCTAGTTTGTGATGCTTCTAAAGCAAAGCATAACTATTTTTATATCTCATATTACTAATTAATTTTTGTTCTGGACGAAATTTCGGTGAGTGATTCCCTTTCTCGTAGACCCATGAATTATGTGCGGCAGCTCAGACCCCAAACTTTTGAATGGTACTGTATGTATACATATAATTTATATTTTATCATTATTATCAATGACATTAAATATCTACTGAACATGTATTGTGTTGTGAGACAGTGACCTGAACTGTTGCAGGTGAGCAGGACAGAGAAAGTAGCCTTGGCTCCAATCACTTCTTCTGTGTCCCCAAACTCTGGCTCTGGCAGATTCTGCTGTTTGAACCACTCATTTAAACGGTTTCTCATAGATACATCGTTTGCTTCTGTAAGAGGTTAAGAACTGAATGAAATCTTTTTTGTAGTAATACTTCTGTAGTGTTTAGACAAGCTGGTTGATATTCATGTGCTCTGACCTGTCTTTACCCCCAGAAGGCCCAGTATTCGAGCACTGAGATGATTCCGAGCTGCTTTCTTGGAGCTCTGGCATGAGCACTTCAGCGTATAGCCACAGAACGACAGCTGGATATTGGCCTGTTCCATAGGCTTCAGGTAAATGATCGGGTCTTTCTGACCGGCCACCTTCAGCATAGAGCTCAGCTGATTCTGCACCGCTTCAGCACTTTCAGCCCCAGTTAGTGAATCATAACCAAAGAGGGGTGCTAGTGAACGCAAGGCATTCTGGAAAGCAACTAATTTGGCTTCACCCTCTGAGGACCCTAAAAAAAGACCACATAAAATTTGAATAAAATTGCATTCGTTCAGATATTTAAAGAAGTAGTTCACTTAAAGAGAGAGAGAGAGAGAATCAAAAGTTTGTTGTCTGTAAGTTTTTTAAAGAAGTCTCTTTTGCTCACCAAGGCTGCATTTATTTGGTCAACAATATAGTAAAAACAGTAATATAGTGAGATATTAGTTCAGTAATATAGTGAAATATGTTCTTTTTGAATCAGTTGAGTACTAACTCTTGTATCTACAGTCTTTTTAACATCAAATTAGGCACTCATACTAACCTTGTCCTGTATAGATAACTTTGTAATTTATGTTCTTCAGTGAGCAGTAAAATGGCTTCCCAGAGCCTTCAAAATCTTCTTGTGGAAGAGGAAGAGAATTCTGAGAGAAAACCTCCTTCACCTTCGCACTGGATGTCTTTTCATCTTAAGTTCGAGGTAAGAAAGATATAAGAATTAGTTAGGGGACATGCATAAATATATACACACACACATTATGAGAAATACACAAAAGTAAATACACAAACGTACCTGAACTAGAATCGAAAATTGATACTGCACGGCCAAACAACAGGTAGGTTTTTCGAGTGGCTTCTTTCTTGCTGTCGAAGTCTTGTTTGTTAGCAAAAGTAAATTTTTCCAGGTTGATTTCCACACTACATTTAAAATTCTCATTGCATGTTATGTTCTCCAACTTCACATGTGGGGGCTTGAGATTATATACATTAAAAAGCTCATTGATTTCTGTAAAATACACAAAGATGTACAAGCAGATGAGAGACCAGTTGCAAATCAGTGCACATTTTTACTCTGTACCACTAGCACTCCCTGCTGTTGTCCCATTCAATGGCATATTATCTTCACCTGGACAATCAATCCTGGGCTTTTTCCTCTGTGGAGAACTGGATTCTTGAGGGTCCGGCAGTGCAGCAACAGGAACACGGACTGGCTCTTGTCCTGATGGGAGTTGTGCTGTTGTGGAGATGCTTTTAGACTCTGAAAGATCATTCTCTGCTGCCTGACTGATAGATACTGCAGAAGTAGCCAGACAAAAAAAAACTTACTTTCCAAAAACCAATGTCATAGTAGATGGAAGAATTTGAATTGTTTTCTTTCAAGACAAACTCACAGTTTGAAAGGTGTGGGCTCACGCCGCTGGTCACCTGCTCTTCGCTGATCTCTTTTTTACACTCTTTAGTTTCATAGACTGGGTTTTTGAGGCCCAGCTTATCTAGACACTCCTTCAGTTTACCTTTGAAGTTCTTCTCAGTGTCTGATATTGGAGCACCGTTGAGGATCCCTGACAGATGCTGCAGAGCAACTTTAGCCGCCTGTTGCTCAGCCTGTTTCTTATTGGTGGACCCATCTAAGAAATGCAAGACATAAGAAATAAAGATTAGCAAACGATAGCTTGTACTAATACTGTGTTTGACCCCCTTTCGCCTTCAGAACTGCCTTAATTCTACATGGCATTGATTCAACAAGGCGCTGACAGCATTTTTTAGAAATGTTGGCCCATATTGATAGGATAGCATCTTGCAGTTGACAGAGATTTGTGGGATGCACATCCAGGGCATGAAGCTCCCGTTCCACCACATCCCAAAGATGCTCTATTGGGTTGAGATCTGGTGACTGTGGGGGTCATTTTAGTACAGTGAACTCTGAGAGCGTCACCTAACAGATCATTCGGACTGAGCCCTCAAGAGATTATTACTGGACGCCCAATGCAGATGCCAGGTGTGATTGATCTTAGAAATGCTGATGTACACATTGCCTCAGATGCCCTGATCGCTTAAGAAAGCGATCAAAGACAGTACAGAGTGCCAACGAGAGAGTTGAGTCATGTTGGCTGACTCCACCAGAAGGTGGACACTCAATTATTCTCAGGTCATGATAAAGTCATTCAGAAACAAGCCATTAGAACCTAAGTGGCAAGGACCACATCAATTAATGTTGCTTACAGCAGCTGCAGTATTGTGTCAAGGAAGAAAAACCTGGACTCATGTGTCACACTGTAAGGTTGTTCCGCCACCCACAGGGATAGGTTAGGACACGAACCAGTGAGGAACCCAAGGGAAGAACCGAAATGCCATATGCTTCGGGGGCCACCCCTTGGGCGAAGATTCCCTCTTAGGCCTTCCCCATCCATTTAGTCAATCCTCACCTCACTGTGTTTTTTTAGGTGTCAAAAAATAAGAAACAGGGAAAGAAGGAATAACCATTGCAGAACAACAATAGCAGACTCTGCGTAGGAAGACACCACATCCAGAAAACGAGACCCACTGGCGAGCCAACTATCGCCAAAGTAAAGAAGAAAAAAATACACAACGCAGAGAAAGATTTACGGAACCTTCAGTCATCCATTAAACATGATCTGGATTTTCATGCTACTAACCATCCTGGACATCACACAAAGTGTTCCTAGAACTGATGAATATGTCAAGAAATGCCTTGTTTACGGGAAAGAACGTGTGCATGCCACACGCACCTTCAGTAGGAGCAGGAATCCTATGGGTGGCCCACCCTGTGCACCTTATTCGATCATCATACCAGTGGATTATACAACAAGGACACATGCCACATAACACTTCCTCCAGCTTCTTCATGTTGCATTCCAGGACTACATGATGGTACTCCCATCATGACAGATCTACTTCTGCCAATGATGTCCTATTGATGCATGGAAAATTATGCTCTAGCATCGACTCCACGTGGTGAAATTCCTTGTGAAAGCTGCAGATTTGTGATTGAAAGAGAAGAAGAATCCCATTTTTATGTTCTAACAACGGAGGAGAAACGGGAAAATGACTTAAAGTCTCTACAGGAACACATCCCTACCAAATTTTTTTGCAGTAAATCAGTTGTTTATGATCCCTCCACCACCTGACACTTTTTGGTTATGTGGAACTTCTGTTTACTGCATCCTCCCCAGCCAGTTCAACGAAAGGTGCACGCCTACAGTGCACTTTGATCTTTGAAACTGCAGTCATTTTACATTCACAAACAGCTGTACATTACACACGGCATGACAGGTAATGTCTGATAAAGCATAATAGGGGCACTTTAAAATAGTATTAACATAATATGAAAAAAATATGTCTTTGTTTTTGGGGTGAAATATGACCTAGAAATTCACCCGAATAGTGAGTCAAACAAACGATAAAAGTAGAAATCACCTTTAAAAGTGAAAGGTCCTTTGAATTTGAGTATGCAGATAGCGGTGTTGTCATCAACAACAAACTCTTCTGTTGGCTTTTGTAAATCATTGGTGTCGAAATGATCCATGATCACTGACCTATACGTCTGACCTGTTGTAACACAAACTAAATCAGTTATGCCCTTTTGAAAATCATTATCTAACATTTTTGGCCCACAATAACACCAAAAAACAACATTAGCAAACTCACAACATATTTTATTTTAAGTTAAGCCTCAAGAAAAAGTGAAACAAATTTGAAGCAAATGAATTAATGTTTGGCTTTATTGTCAATATTGATGCATTTGATATCAAATCTACACTTTTTACTTTACCTTTTGCTGGAGCACTGATGCAAAATCTTTCCCATAAAACCTTATAAGCGGCTTCAGTTGCTTCTTCCTTTGATGAGCATCTATCAGACGGAACTTCTTGATCAAGATCCACAGTCACTTTACTAAAGAAAGTGAATCCTGAAATGTCAAAACAAGATATTTTTTGAATAACTTTTCTTTTTATTCAATGTTATTTATTCATCACGTTTAATATTTTCTCTGCTGTTTTCCTGTATCCTTTTCTTTTTATTTTTAAAGTCGGCTTGAAATGTAAGTTGTGATGGTCTTTTCTTCTCAATTGACCTATGGCTAAGCCACGCCCTCAAACGCAATGAGCCAGTCACAGTGTGCAGCTAACCCAATACACTCGGACATTCTCTGCTTCCACGATCATTGAAATGCGTTGCAGTTATTTAGTTTTAATTTGTTTTTTCTTGTCATTTTAACTTTTAAATGGTCCAACGGTGTGCATGGGGTACAGATTGTCGACCCCGAATGTTGACTGTTTGACCGAGTGAGTGGAGGGGGCGTGGCTTAGCCATAGGTCAATTGTGACGTGGTATATCAAACCCGGTCCGATATTTTTTTATTTTTTTTTTTTTTTATTTTTTTATGACTGAAAGTTGTGGAGGCAGTTTGTAAACATGATTGACAATGCAAGGTCATATTTATTTTTTAACGTGCAAGAATGGGCTCTATGCACAACTGCACTTCTTCCAGAACTTCAGCCAGCTCCTTGTTTCCTGTCTGCCATTATAGGACAATTTGAATAATTCAGGTGTGCCCTACCTCAGTAGTCACGGCAACAATAATCAGACACACCAGAATTAATCAATGTGTCCAATAATGCCAGACAGGAAACAAGAAGCTGGCTGAAGTTCAGGAAGTAGTGGAGCTGTGCATAGAGCCCATTTCAGACTTTAAGGGTGGGGTTAGGGGAGGACCTTCATGCTTACGTTTTTTCGTACAGTTCACAGCATACAATTTCATATGAAATTGCCACCTCGTAAAATAGTTTTCACGTTTTCCTATCAGATTAGGTTGGAAGAAAACCCGCTGCAAAGTGGAGGGGAATTTATTTTGATTAAAAATTACGAGAGAACATGAATCGTATTTTATTCAAACCCATAGGAAAATCTAAAGGGAACCTCTGGCGAATTAGTCTTCTGGATATTGACAACGTCCCTGCACCACTCTTTAGCACTAATAACTTATTTCTTATAAGCTGCTTCGTTACCTGGACAATCAATCCTGGGCTTTTTCTTCTGTGTGGCTGGAGAACTGGATTCTTGAGGGTCTGGCAGTGCAGGAACAGGGACTGGCTCTTGTTCTGATGGGAGTTGTGTTGTTGTGGAGATGCTTTTAGACTTCTGCTCTGAATGATCTTTCTCTGCTGCCTGACCGATAGATACTGCAGAAGTAGCCAGGCCCGAGCTGATACCACTGGTCACATGCTCATCACTAATCTCTGTTTTTTTCTCTGTGTCATAAACGGGATTTTTGAGGCCCAGCTTATCAAGACGCTCCTTCAGTTCACTTTTGAAGTTCTTCTCAGTGTCTGATATTGGCGCACCTTTGAGGATCCCTGACAGATGCTGCAGAGCAACTTTAGCTGCCTGTTGCTCAGCCTGTTTTTTCTTGGTGGAGCCATCTAAGAAATGGAAAACATGTATAAACAAATAGCTTACCAGTAAATCAACATAAACCTTTAGTGAGATAAAATATTTAACCAATGACTAACAGTAGAAGTGCAATTACCTTTGTCATAAAAAGTAAAAGGGCCGATGAGTTTGAGTTTGCAAATAGTTGTGTCATCATTTTGAACAAAGTTTTCTGTCGGGTTTTGGAAACACTGTGTGTGGAAATATTCCATGATCAATGACCTGTATGTCTGACCTGTTGCAAAGAGAATAAAAAGCAGCTTAATTGTGCTATACAGAAAATCATTTAAACCCTAAAATGAGTTTAAATGAATACTCTGAGCCAGTGGCATCGCTCTCTCCTCTCATTCTCTCCTCCTTCCAAGCACCAACTTTCTCCCTGGGCCAGCTCAAGGCTACATCTCTCAACACTACAAGAGTTAGGTGGCTACAGCCGGTCATCAAATGGGCACCCCCCTTCCTTGATGTTTCATCGATTTAAGCCCATAACACCTCGGGAGGACTCGACAGCAGATCCAGCATCCTGGATCTACCCCTGCTGACCACCACCCAACTCTATGCCATTTTTAGCCCTTCAACAGGTTTGCTCTGCCACCGCACCTCCCGCTGTATCCAGATCCAATTTGATGCTGTTTCTGCCTATCAGCTGTTTCCTGGCCATCCCTTCAATCCCTAACAATCTGAGTGTTCTCCAGAGCGACTGTCCCGCAAAACCTCTGCAGCTGACCTCTACAGGTAGATTCCAGGCTTTCCATCATTTTAGCTGGCTCTTGAGGATAAGGCCTTCATATTTTTTGAGCTTGCACTCATGTGCCTCCTCCAACCTATCTTTCCAGGGTACAGTTAACTCTATGAGTACCACCAGCTTGGTACCTCTAGACCAGAGTACTATATCTGGTCTGAGGCTAGTGAGTGCTATCTCCTTCGGGAATTTGAGCTGCTTTTTCAGGTCTGCCCGCATCTCCCAGTCATTTGCTGAGGCCAGGACCCCTCTACTCCTCCGTACTGCTGCAGTGCTCTCTCCTGTCCTAACGAAATGAATAAAGAAGTGCCCATCAGAAAGCGGTTTACGATTATTCCTTGCCTGTTCCACACCATCCACCAACCGAGACAGGATCTTATCATGGCGCCAACGGAATTTCCCGTCTGCCAAACTTGACCGGCATGCTGAAAGGACGTGCTCAAGATTGGCTGTCTTTCCACACAGCAATGCAGCTGGGGTTCTCTGCTATCCCCCAAATATGGAGGTTTGATGGAGTAGGCAGGACATCGTAGACAGAACACATCAAAAACTTTATCCAACGTCTTTCCATAGTCCAGATATCCTGCCACATCAGGGCCCTTTCTCGCACGCCTTCCCACCTTGTCCAGCTGCCCTGTTTCTTCATGGCAACAGCCTTGACATGTTGGGTTTCATCCTCTGCTTTACGGACCTCCCTCTGCACCATGCCACAACGTTCGTTCGGGTCAGCTTTTTTCCAGCTTATTCTGGTGGAGCAACCCAGTCCAATCCTGCCAAGAGATACTGTCCCAACGATCTCAGCATGATGCAGTCAATCCTCAGCCTCCGTCAATGCTCTGCTGGCTGACCATTTACGACCTGTCCTGACAACAATGCCTGCTTGGCGTGCTCTTTCGTCTTTGCTGTCTCGCAGCATCATGGCCTGGCGTGTCTTTGTTGCCTTATACTCCTCAAACACTGATGTCACTGGGAGCTGCAGCTTGCTGCCTGTGCTATACAAGCCAATGGAGCAGAAGCTTCTTGGGATGCCCAGCCACTTCTTCAAATAGGTGTTAATCCTCCTCTCCAATCCCTCGATGGTAGAGACAGGTACCTCATAAACAAGCAATGGCCAGAGCAGCCTAGGAAGTACCCCGTGTTGGTAACCCCAGGCCTTATACTTGCCGGGTAGGCCACTCTTCTCTAAGGATTGTCATCCAGGTATCTACTTGGATAATCATCTCCCTCACACTCTGCTTATCATTGGGGTCTGCCTATACCATTTCCCCAAGCTTTTCACTGGTCTCTCTTGGACCGTTGGGATTATGGTATCTTTGATCCTGAAGCGGAACCGGTCCTGGATGCGCCCATTCCTCAATACCAGGCTTCTGGACTTTTCTGGTTTGAAATCCATCCTTGCCCAATCGGTGAGTTCAACCAGATCCTCCAAGATCCATCTCCCTTCAGGTACTGATTTTGCCATGATGTTGAGGTCATCCGTAAATGCTCTTATAGGTATCTGCTGGATGCCACTTGCCAAGACTGCGCCTCAACGCAACTTCTCTGCTGATTTAACGAGAAGGTTCATCGCTGCTGAAAACAAAATCACTGAGATTGTGCATCCAGTGACGATGCCCACCTCTACCCTCTGCCATTCTGTGGTAAAGTCTCCACAGGAGAAGAGCATGTTGAAGTTGTCATAGTGACCTTAGTAGTAGTAAAATCTTTATTTGTTCCTTTGTTACCTTTACCTTCTACTGGAGCACTGATGCGAAATCTTTCCCATAAATCCTCATAAGCTGCTTCAGTTGCTTCTTCCTTTGAAGGACATCTATCAGACACAACTTCTTGATCAAGATCCAAAGTCACTTTACCAAAGAAAGTGATTCCTGAAATGTCAAAAGACAAAATTATATAGTGATCATAGTTTCGTCTCAATGCCGGACTGTGCACCATTTGTCAATACTACAGTACAATATCTGTTTTACCTGTGGAAGTTGAGCAGGAGGCCTCAGGCTGTGTGACTGAGCTTGATGATGCTTCTGTGCTTTCGTCCTGTAATTTCAGCTGCTCAAGTGCAATGTATGCCACCTCCTGATGGGCGGCCTTTTTGTCATTAAAGACCTTTGTGCCAATGAAAGTTTGCCCATTTACCTTCACTTCAGCCCTATAACCTGTACAGTGGATATGAATTGTACGATTACTGTTGAATCTAACCTGAATGGATTTTCCATTTGTTCATTACCACTTTTCCTGAGCTGTATCTAAACATATATACTGTATGTTATACATGTTTCAAAGGACTTTTATGCATTTAACGTTACATGGACTGATGAATTTGTTACCCTGTGCTTCCTGAAACTCTGAGAAAATGGGATATTTGTCATCTGGCCATTTCTTTGCCTGACAATATTCATAAAGATGATTCTTGAATCTAAGTGGGTTGACAGGAAGAACAGGATCTGTGGATTGAGAAGCACGAAAGAATGAGATGAATTGAAATATAGTCCTGAACAAAATGATTTAAGTTGCGTTAAAACGTGTGCGCGTTTGGTTTATTCATTTGCTCTGTGCATTAAAATAATTGCATATTTATTTTGCTAAACTACTAAATCAAAGATAAATATGAATGGTCTTATTTTCCTCTCACCATGTGTCCCCTTCTCCAGGTTCTCCACTCTATCTGCCAGGTTGTGGATTTGCTTCTCATGTTGATCTACTTTTGCCTGTATATCTTTAAGTTTGGCGACTTCAGGGCCCAGGTTCACCAGGAGATCTTTGTTTTGGTCCAGGAAATCCAGCAGACTCTTCATGTCTTGTGGTTTTTCCTTAACATAAAGTCATGTTTTTAGAACATGAACATGATGCAGTTCAGACTTAACTACTTTTACTATTTTACCTACTTCAACATTTCCGTCTAGGTTCCCCTCAAAGCGAGAGATAAAGTCTTCAATCCTGTCTTTCAATGCTTGCTGCTCGCGATCCAGAATTTCCATGGTCTGTTTATCGACCTGTTGGCCGTCTACTTCACATGGGGCTTCATTGAAATTCCTGTCCAAGACGTTATTAAACTAATTGGAAAAAAAAAATAGAAAAAAAAGCTTATGTTCGTGGATTGATTTATGAATAATACAATTATAATATGTAATATATATATTTATCCTAATCGCTATTATTATTAAATAGTAATAATGGTAATGCTATTGTAATAATAATTTATTAAAATATGATTCATAATTTTCCATCCACCTGTTTTATCTCCTTTTCCAAGCCTTTCAGTGGCGGGATAAGAGGTTCAAGCTTCTTGGCCAGCTGCAGGACTGTTTCATGGTGCCTGATCATCTCCTCTTTACTCATTTTCAAGTCAGGGGAGTGCATCGCACTGTTCCGTACATGTATGACCTTCATTTTTGAAAATAAATAAGTGTAAAATGTGTTATCCAGCACACAGTGAGATCTACGTTATTTTAATATCCGAACTGATACTATAGCACAGCATTTGAGAAGTTTAAAATGGATAAATATAGAGATGACATAATGCTCATTTGAAGGGAAAAACAGACGATTTGTATTTCCCAATACTTACATTTCTCACACATTGCCCTGGGATGTTGTTGAAATGTTTACAGAAACTCATTAAGTTCAGGATGGCAGAGACATCAAACTGTGAAAACTGGTTATGTTCCCTGTGCCCACGTGGCATATATGCCTGCCAAGCGAAACATGCAATCAACAAAGATAAAAATTGAATGGACATTGATTTTTGTTCACTGACATTACATCAAGTCAATGCACTCAGTTGCAATACTATGATAATACAATGTTTATAAATGATGACAGTAACTTGCCTTGGCAACTTCCCACTTTTCTGTGGACCAGAGATGTGGCCGGCAGTTGTCCCAGTGTATACCGTTTCTCGCACCATTATATTTGGCCTCAATTTCCTTCTTCCAGCATTTACACGATTCACAGAGAGACTGTAGATATTAGCAAAGCACAGTGTGTGAGACAGGTACAGACATTCACAGAATCTTTTATTCTAACTGACATTGTATAGGCTTTATGGATGGATGGATGGATGGATGGATGGATGGATGGATGGATGGATTGTTGCAGTATTCCTTTGCGTTAATCCCATAATCCATATTTTTATTTAAAATGTTGAAGTAAGGATGGACGCGACGGACAGACAGTTTGACTTTTTGTTGTGGGATATATTTCTATTTGTGGTAATCCACATTTTAATTTAATATGGGGACAGACAGGCAGGCAGATCTACATTTACAGCAACAGCCTATTACATTGGGTGATTGTATTTGCCTAAAGCGATAAAGAAGGCTATTTCGATCGTTTACGTTGACTTTCCATTTAACTTACCGGTACCTTCTTAAAAGCGCACGCATTCTTACAGGTCTGTGCATTTAGCTGTGGTTTGTTTCGAAGAGAGTTGTGATAAGTTTCGGTTTCCTTTTCAACGAAGTCCTTAATGCAGTTTCTCAGTATGGAAAGACTCTCTGTTGTTTTCAACCAGTTTTTGTAGTTTTCGTCCCCGAAGCGTGTGTAAGATTGTGAGCTGCTCATGGTCCCCGATTAAAACCCATAGACAGATTAACACAGACAGTGTTAAAACCCCACAGATCGCGAGAAATAACTCTTTGTTACAGGGGAGCAGCGAAGGGGTGTGCCTCAACTGTCATCTTCAGTCGGTCAGCTGACTCCTCGGGTTGCCAGATCGTCGAAAAATCAACGTCATATTTTACTGTTACACATCCTATGAAAAACTGCTGTTGGTCTGGAAGGACACCTAACAATTACCACTTTAAAGCTGACTTGAAAATTTACTTTGAAACACTGAAAGGTCTCTCAAATCGCAAAGCAACCAGAACGATGGACATCTTCAAAGAATTGAATTCCTCTTATTTATTGTAATTATGTATACTGTATACCTACCTTCTTTATGTTATGTTATTCTTTTTTTATATATATGTAATTCTAATGTTCTTTAATTTCATTGATAGGAATGTAAACTTCAATGTTTCATATTGTATGATGCGTTGGAATAATTTGGAAAATATATGTGAATTGATGTTTCTAATGAATTACTATATATTTTTGGAAATAAAAAAAAAGAAAAACTGCTGTTTAACGTATTTGATTTTGATGTTCGTCGTGAATAATATGGTAACCGTGGTAATATCAAAAGCTTTCAGAAACTTTTTGGTTAGAAATGATTGGTTTATGCTTGTCCCATACTCAAAATAAATAATAAAATATATAAACCCGTAAATTATTCCATTTTTGTCTAGACAGATGAAACCGTGACGTCATTTCGTTACATTTTCCCCTTAATTTTTTTTTTACAACAAAGTCAATGTGAAGGGAAATGGAATAAGGATGAAATAGAATATGACACTTGATGTTTGAATAAAAAAAAAGAAAACGCTAAATAAATGTCACTTGCAAACTAAAACTCGTGACCAGAACTGTATGCAAAACATTTAATAATTTTAAGGAGCAGCTGTTGGTTAATATCGCCATCTAGTGGAGATCAGAATCAGAGCGAGTTTTTATTGCCAATCAATTTGTCTTGGTGACAGCTTCCAGAACACAGAATACTAAACTATAAATACATAAAATAATACATATATATTTTATTTATAGATAGATAGATAGATAGATAGATAGATAGATAGATAGATAGATAGATAGATAGATAGATAGATAGATAGATAGATAGATAGAGTGATAGATAGAGTGATAGATAGAGTGATAGATAGAGTTTAACAGCAGGCTAGGTGGCCCCTGGCAGGGCTCTGCTTACAAACAAGATCCTCCATCTGTCTCCTTTTTTCCTCTCCTTTCTCCATTTGTTTATCAGTAGGGAAGAACAAGGTGAACTGTCCCTGATAGCCATTACATAAGACTGGATGACTATTAAACAGGCATTATTGTGAATAAAAGTAGGCAATAGCTGTGGAAAGCAATTATAATTTTGTTGTGTGATGCAACAAGTGTGGGGATTTAGGTTCTGGCTCCAGAAGTTTTTGGTCACATGGTTTAAAGTGATAGTTCTTTATTTTGCCTTCTTAGTAATTACACCCAATTTACTAGTCTATGTCGAAGTGAAGTTTTTACTCTGTAATGACAGTGTAGAATGTGCTGAATCTCCATGGAAAACTGAGGTCATCATTGTCTCATAAGAAAAGACTGCCTGAACATGCAGCAGCCACACTCAGCAATGTGTTATCCTCCAAATAGACTGGTTTTGATTAGTGACAAAAAATGTCCAAATATAGTTTATAGTCTGGACTGGGGAAAGCCAGACTTTCACCTTATAAAACATATCACGTTGGCTCAACTTCCAGGATATTTGTGCTGGGTTTTATTTATATAAATATTCAAGAATTCAAGAGAATACACGATGAAAAGATTATAAGTTATCAATTAATGATACATCCTATAAATTAGTTGTTAAATTATTATTTTTTACTCCTTCACAAAATAGACAGATCACTAAAATAGGCTTCTATAAAGTTTCTTTAAAAAACTTTTTTATATTAATATTTTTATATATTTTACCTATATGTAGGAAATTTACATTTTTACTTTAGATTTTGTCTTATTTTTTTTCCTCATCATTTTAATGAGTGTTAATTTTAATAAAATTGCTTTGAACTTTCTGCAAAGACATCAACAATATTTCTTCAAGTTCAATATTATAAACACAAAGTTTCATTATAAATCCATTTATATAGCAAAATTACGTGGAATTATTCCACTATAATCGCAAGTCTGTATATTGCTGAAATAATAATAATCCGCTAAGGAGCAGTGTAGTGATTTTGGGAATCGTCATACCTCGGCTAGCAAATGGATTTTTACGCTGTGAGTCCAGAATAGGGATCATCTGGTTTATAAAACATCAATATAGTTACCCTATCTTTAAATCACAGCATCAAATCCGTTAAATACTATATTATCCTTCTATCAATGACGGCGTTGTGCTCCACCCTCTGTCTCAGAAACTCCGCCCAGTGATGGGAGTCGAGTCGACTCCAAAAGAATCGATTCCTGAAACTCTTAGTAATAACCCTAGTGTAGGAGTCGACTCCAGTATAGGAATCGACTCTCATTGTCGACTCCGTTGGTGTGTCTGAAATCGCAAGGGACTCACACTGTCGCAGAGTTTTACAATAAATATAGCTCATTTACAATTAAACAACAGCCAATTGCGTTAATTATATCTACGTCCCCAGCTTTTACACTCCTACGATGAGAGTTGGGAATCGGAGTCGACTCCGATAAACAAAGAATCAAACACTCCGCCTCATCCCGTCCGCATTCTGCAGGAGGCACGGGAAAACAGGGACAGACCATTCTGCTAAACAGAGGGGTTTCGTTTCTACGTAGCACTGTTATTATTGGTATTCACTCATGTTAAGACACTAAACCGACTTTTTAGTCATTTAAATATATTTATTTGTATAAATAAATAATATCTAAATTGTGTGTTTCTATAAATGAAGCTTATTCCTAGCGCGACCAAATTTAGTTTCGTCCTTTCCCGAAGTGCGCCTTGAACTCTACCGTCCTGCTGCCATGTTGGATTGAAGGACCGTTTTGCTTTGGGACTGAGTTCGGGATGAAAGTTTATATTATGCAGTCTGTCAAAAGTGGAAGAATTAAAGAATAAATAACCCGCAGGATTTAACGAGTCGCATCTGCACCGCCCGTGCATTGAGGACAACACCGCATCGGGTCTACTTGGAAGCGGAATTCCTTACGGGATGAACCGAGCGCAGGCCATGTTGATCTGTGATTGCACATAAAATTATCTAATACGAGACAAACGCTCGAGTTCATCCGCCTCATCCTTCAACATGAGCGGCCACCCGCCCCAGAGGAGGGTGACAAATGTGGGCTCTCTGCTTCTGACCCCGCAGGAGAACGAATGTCTGTTCAACTACCTGGGCAGGAAATGCATCGTAAGTTGTGTTTACTCTCTCACGGCCGATCCGTAGTCCTTTAACCGCAAGTGCAAATGCAAATCACCCTGCTTTTAAAATACTGCTAGATGAGATGCAAACGAAATTATATGAGTTCTGACAAGGGCAGTTGTCTTGTAACGCGCATATGATGTCAATAGGGCGCATTGGGAACATTCTCCTCCTGACTGTCAAGGGTATGAGACTCTTGTGAGTGAAATTAGTTGTATACGATATCATATGGGTGTGATTGAGAGTTTGTAATAATACATTGTGATATCAGAGTAGATGGTAATAGGCCTTTTGCTTGAGTAAAGCAGTAAATCGTCGAAAAACCTAGTGAGCTGCCTACGTAGACAGCATCATAAGTGCATTCTGAGTCAGCTAAATGATGCACGTGCCCGTGATGCTGAAATGTGCCGTTTATCTAGGAAGCTTACCAGTCATAGTTACTATCTATCTATCTATCTATCTATCTATCTATCTATCTATCTATCTATCTATCTATCTATCTATCTATCTATCTATCTATCTATCTATCTAATGATTGAAAGTGGAGATATTTTAATCTAGTCAGTGTAGGGTTTTTTATGTCCTGCTTGAGGACCCATAGTTACAGTGGTCCCAAGAAGTAGCCTATTTGGACACTTAAAAGGATAGTTCACCAGCACCTAAACGTGAAAATGTGATCATTCAAGTTGTTCCCTCAAGTTGTTCCAACCCTGAATGAGTTTATTTCTTCTGTTGAACACAAAAGGAGATATTTTGAAGAATATGGGTAATCAATCAAAGATTTGATGGTAGCCATTGACTTAGAGTCCAAATGGCTACTGTCAACGGTTGACAGTAGCTTTTCATACAGATTTGGAACAACTTGAGGATGGGTACATGACAACATTTACATTTTTTGGGTGAACTATCCCTTTATTTGCATAATTGCATTGTATAACAAAATATCAAACACACTTTTTGAACAGAACATTTTGGAAAGAGAAGTTTCAAGAGTGATAAAACCTTACTGATCAAAATGAAGATACATTTTCTTTCTGGTTATCAAATGTTTATGTTCAATTTTAGTGTTACTTTCAATTGTGTGGTTATTATTATTATTTTTTTAAAATTTAGTATTACTTAAATGATTGAATTTCTTAAAAGTATATTATTAATAAAATTATACAAAAAAGCTCATTTAAAATAATAAATAAAGAATTAAATTCACGCTCTGGATGTGCCCGGCACTGAAAATGGCGTGTAAGTGCCGAATTGAGTTCTCTTTCGCGTCTTCTTGGATTTTTAAAAATGCTTTAATGGTTAATGCTTTCTTGAATGGTTTAAAAATGTGAACACATTTTAATTTTAGAAAAATTATCTGATTCCTGACTGTAAGTATCTGATATGGAATCGATTTTCTCGAACCTTACTGGAAATCACTGGATTTTTTTTTTTAAATTTTATTAAAAATTTAAAAATCTATGTAAGACATTTATCCTGGTTTAGAATCTTTTTGGCTTAAAGTGTTTTTTAATATTGATTCCAGAACCCTAGTGCTTCTATATTTAACCTTTTTTGGTTACTCTGTGTGAGCTTAAGAAACTAGAAATCACCTTGACACAAGTTAGTTTTAAATCACGTCTCAGTACATGGCTTAAAAACTATAGCCAAGTGGTTAAATATCCAAAAGTGTCCAAATAGCTTTCACCGTATGCTTCGAGTGAAATGTACTCTGTTGCTCTTGTTTGAAATTTCCTGTCCGTTGCCCTACAAGGAAGCATATTTTAGTAATGCTTCCGTATTTTTCCCAAATTCCTCTTGCTGCAGAGACAGGTGACAAGGCACATTTTAAGCAGGTCACAAATTTTGCTCTTAGGATACGCTTACGTGACAACAATGCGTTTCCATTGCATTTTTTTTGCATGCAGACGACAACGATGTTAAAAAAGTCTAAAAACACTGTATTGTCATGCCAAGCCACTAGTTGGCGACGTCACTTTGCAAAGAAACACTATTGGTAATGCGCATGCCGTCACCATTTTCACAAATTTGTATTTAGGTAGTTTACACCGAGAGGATAACGGATGGTATCGTTCTCAACTTGCACTTTGAAACCTGTTTTCAGGCCCCCAAAACGCCATTGTCGGGTAAACGAATGGCTAAAACTCTTATAAGCTTTCTGTTTTCAGTTGGAAACGATGTCTTGTAAACGGCTCTTTAGTAGAGTTCGGATAGAGATAGTCTTTTTGATAGTAATACACTCGGATTGCTGGTGCCTAATTAAATTGGGTTAAAATGGTTTTAAAATTAGAGTCTGCGGATTGTACAAATGGAAATTAGCTTGGCAAAGAAACAAGTGTTTCTTTAACGTATTTCGCTAATTCACAAATATGCCATTCTTTCCCATCAGACCTACTTAAGTTGCTCGTCCATGTCTAGGTGGAAGCGAAGAGCGTCCGTAAGCGAGCAGTGTCAATCCAGGAACGGCAGCCAAGAGCCAGGCCATAAAGTGGGCTTTCACGGGGAATGACTAAATATGAGACGCGTTGTTTGGGGCCAAGATCCAGCAGTCATGGGTTCATTCATCACTGTGTCCCGAACCGGCACCGAAAACCAAGGGCAGAGGGTGGATGGTGTCCAAATCGCACAATAGTGAGAGAAGGAAAAAGATAGGGGTTGGGGGTGGGTTGTGTGTGATCAGCAGTCTTTGAGGACAGGAAGTGAACTGATCTGCCTCCTTTCCATGGAGATTTGAGCTTTAATGAATAGGGCTGCTGAGCCAGGACTGATCCAGAATCAGGTTTCCAAGCAAACCAAATTCTGAAATAAAGATGCTGATCCCTGTGAAAGTAGGGGAAACATGTCTTAAATACACATTTGTGTTCTTTTGCGCACAGGAATGCCGCACGGATGTAGTTAACATGGAAAATCCTGGCGGACATCCATCATTCCACGTGTGCAGTGTTATTGAGTGCGATTAAACCCAGCTGATCGATCCAGCATATAGGATTGCATATCAGTATGAGCGTGTTCATTGGCTTTGAATGCAAAGAACGTTCATTGTTCATGTCTTCTGGAAACTCGACTCTTTCTTGAACTCGATGAACTCTGAATACGGTAGCTTTATAATCTATTAATCTGTTAATTATTTTTTGTATCTGATTGTTACTTTTGAGAAGCTATTGTAGGGCTGTCAAACGATTAATCACAATTAATCGCATCCAAAATAAAAGTTTGTGTTTACATAATATATGTGGGTGCACTGTGTATAATATAATTTATATATTTATTTTAAATATTAAATATATATATATATATATATATATATATATATATATATATATATATATATTTATAAATACATACACATGCTTGTGTACATAAGAAATATTTTCATGTTTATACTGTATATAGGTTTATATATAATTTATATTATATATAGATATTAATATTTTTTTCTTAAAAATACATGCATGTGTGTGTATTTATATATATATATATATATAATTATACACAGTGCACCCACATATATTATGTAAACGCAACCTTTTATTTTGGATGCGATTAATCGTTTGACAGCCCTATTAATCTGTTTATTATTTCTTAATCCAAGCCAATTAAATTAATCCAACAAGATGTATTCAATTAAATTACTTTAATCCTGTTAATTACTTTTAATATTTAGTTAATTTCGGTTAATTGATCATATTTCTTTTGATCATTGATTAAGCTGTTTATTTTTTTTCCTGTTAGTTGATCAGAGTACTTTTGATCATTGAATATATTGATTATTTATTTATTTATTGTTGATTAGTGCTACTGACAGGAAGGTTTCTTAATTTGTACTCTGTAGGTCCAGTGTACGTTAAAGTGCAGGACAAGGTTGTTGGTTTTTTGTTTTGGGTCTTCTTCTAATTACTCAGTGTGTGTGTGTGTCTGTGTTACTGGTCCATGGAAAATATTTCATCTTCTGTGAGATCTTGGCTGTCCTCCCTATGACAGTATTGCCAAGATTCTGGCCTATTTTTCTCTTTGGAAAGTTATCCCATGTCCTGTAAAAGGGTGTTTGAAACGCTGCTTTGGAACGCAGACACTCTTCGAGTAAGAGTCCCAGTGGAGAGGGAATAAAACGCCCCATCAGGTGTGTCGTCATTTAAAGTGCTTGACTGCAGTTTAAATGACAGTAGAGCTTGATATCTGCAGTGGCCAGTGTGTGCAGCAGAGAACATCATGCCGGATTCATACACTGATTTCTGGGGGGAAATAAATATTTTTGTACAATTTCTCTAGAATATGAACATAAGCTATTTTTGGTTTGTATAATTTGGGTCTAGCATACACACACTTATTTATGAATGAATGAAAAACTTTAGAATTGGAGAACCTATGCTTTATGGATTAGTTAAAGTTACAAAATATTATAATATATATTTATAATAATTATGCTTTTATGTAATGTGTGCTTCAGGGCGTTTTTTTGACAAACGTATACAATTCTGTTCTTAATTTCGACTTATTTTTAGGATGCTTCTAAAGTAATTGTGCAATTTTACTAATTTAATCATGTGATTACAAAACAAAAGACAGTTTGTTGTTTTTAGTACTTTTTTTACAATGAATATTGACTTCTGATATGACTTGCTTGCTTGAAAACCTTTAGTTTTGGAGAGTCTTGGATGTTTTAAGGATTACTTGAGGATTTCCATCATATTTATTTATAAGTACATTTGTGTTTAAGGGCTTCATATTTTGAAAAAAATAAAAGTTTTTCACGCAGTTCATGATTGTTCATCTTTTTGCAGACATTGTGCTCAGCGGTGGTCCAGGTGTATGGGGCGGACAGGGGCTCGTCCTGGGCCAAGAGGTGCTGTGGCGTGGCCTGTTTGGTGAAAGACAACCCTCAGAGGTCTTATTATATCCGTGTCTTTGATAACAAGGTGAGCTCTCGGAGATTAATAAAGTGTAAATCAACTGATCTGTGACCAGTTAGTGCATGTGCTCCAAATTGAGCTGTGGTTCTGCACAATTTCCTTTGAACTTTTGGTTAAAGGGATAGTTCACCCTATAATTAAAAATAAGTCATACTTTACTCACCCTGGTGTTGTTGTAATGCCGTATGCCCTTCTTTCTTTTATGGACGACAAATGGAGACTAAAAAAGAAAAGTTTGCTCGCTCATCCATATAATGGCAGTGAGTGCGACCAGCATTGCCGTATATTCCAAGTGTTTCGGGGGTATGCGATAGGGTTTGGGAAAAACAACCTGAAATTGAATGTATTATTTAACGAAACTCTTGCCCTTAGCCCGTTAGTTTTCTCTATAGGGTGAACTATCCCTTTAACCCCCTCGTTTCCCTGCATTTCCCTTCTTCTTTATGCTATTCTTGTTAGAATTTAATTTAAATAAAGCCAGTGCAAACTATTGAATTTTCATATGTTTACAATATCTTGTTTCTAATTTTTGCAGGATGGAAAAACAAAGTTTGAGCAGGAGCTCTACAATAATTTCACGATCAATAGTTCGAGACCATACTTCATTACCTTCGCAGGAGATGTAAGTCCTTTTTCTTCATTTTTTCACATTGTTGACCTTTAGCAAGAAAGCAAACAGAACTAGCCAGAGATGTTCTGTGGAAAAATGTTTGTTTGGCTAGTCGCTTCTTGTCATTCTTGTAAAACTGCTTTTAGCAGACTCCGTCTTTATTGATCATATGGTGTTTTGCTCTTTAGTCTTGTCAGATGGGCCTCAACTTTGCCAGTGAAGAGGAAGCCAAACGATTTCGGAGTGCACTCAACGAACTGCTCAACAGACGACAGAGGAAAACCGGTAAATGTGCTGCTTTTAATTTCTTGCTTTTCATTGAAGATGATAGTTCACCAAAAATGAAAATGATGCCATTATTTACATACTGTTTCAAATCCATTCAATATGACTTTTTTTTAATTTTTTGGGGTGAACTATCACACTCTTAAAAACTATCAAGTTTCACATTCAGTAGCAATCAAATGATTGATAAGATTTTTTAAGTGCCTAAAAACATTTTTCTTTCTCCCAAATGTTTGTTTTACTTCTAGTTCACCCATAAATGAGTTGTATAATATGTATGTCATTCTCATGTCATTACAAAAGAAAATTGTGGACAATTGTGTATTGTTTTATTATATATTTACGATGAATATAGACTTTGAGTTTGATATAGCATTAAAGGAACAAATAAGTAAAATTTAATTTTGAATCATGATTAGCCTTTGATTCTTATAAAGCAATACAATATAAAACAAAACACATTTTGTTTATTTTTATCTTAAATATAGTCTTTGATTCTGATATGACAATTAATTAATAAAAAAAAACTAATACTATTAATGTTTAATGGTAAAGATTCTGATATAGCAATAAAAGGAACAAACTAATTGTATTTAAGTTTTATCATGAATATAGCCTTGCATTCTGATTAATAATTAATTTGTAAGTTTTTTGAAGCTTGACAGCTCTTGTCATTGGAATGACATAAGGATGAGTTTTAATTTTTGGGTGAACTCCTCCAACAAACTCATTAATGGCTCATCATTTCTTGTTAACTTGTTGTTTCCTGTTGCCGGTTGCTCATATGCAGTTCCCCATCTTTCCTCCTGTTGTTCTTCTCAGTCTGTAGTGTTGTAGTCGTAGCAAGTGTGTTGGTATCCTCTCCGTAGGGTGTGTCGTAAACCTTCACAGTGCGCCTTTTCTCCTCGTGTCCCTCTTGTAAACGCAGCAGGCTCTCTCTCCTCACTTCCTGGCTGGGTTCCAGTACTTCCTGCTCTGTTTTGCATGCTGGGCTTTGAAGTGTAGGCTTCTCTTTGCACTAACTGTTTTTTAAAGAGGCCCTGGTGCCTTAAACGCCTCTTATGTCTGCCTTGTCTGCCCTCTCTTTACGTTTCATGTGGTCGATTTATGAACAATGTTGGATCACTTTGAATAATTCACTGTACGTGAATGAAACAAACTGCAGTCATCTCCTGGTTGTTAAAGGTGAAGTGTGGAAATTGTTGTTGTTAGTGGCACCAAATGGAATTTAAAACATTTAATTACTGAAAAAAAAGTAATATATATATATATATTATTTTTAATTTATTTTATTTTTTATTTTTATATATTTTTTTATTTGATATATATATATATATATATTCATACAGATATGTATATGTACATTACCATAAATAAATGAATACTTTTATTCAGCAACAATATGTTAGTTTGATCCAAAGTGACAGTGAAGACTTTTTTTTTTTTTTTTTACAAATATTTTTCTAAATTATTAATGGTCACGATTTCCACAAAAATATTAGCACAACTGTTTTCAACATTAATAATAATAAATGTTTCTTGAAAAGCAAATCAGCATATTAGAATGATTATCTGAAGGATCATGTGACACTGAAGACTTGAGTAATGATGTTGAATATTCAGCTTCAATATAGAATAGGAAAGTTATTTTATAATAATATTTTGAAATATTTAAATGGTGTCAAGTAGTATTTATTTATATTTTAGATATGTTAATAATATTTATGATAATTGTGATGATAATAATTGTAATTTAGTTTTATTTTTTATTTTATTTTTTTTCTTTATAAAAATATATATAGGTGGTTGTTAGGAAATATCACTGTTATGACCCCTCAAAAATGTAAACTATAAATAAATATTTTTTTGAGTTGTAGTACTAAGTTATATATTGTATTATATATTAAATTATAAAATAGTGATGAATTTTAAAAGCTTTTAAAAAATTCGAAGTTGCCGAGCAACTGCCATTCAAATGAAAATAAAGTGGGAAAAGCACACTTCACCTTTAAGATCAAGGTTATAAGAAAATAATCCGTTTGCACACGAATGAACCACACAATTTATGTGCTAAAATATGTACTATTAAATAGGATTATCAATTGATTTAACAAAATAAAGAACTTTAAAAGCATGAATTGAATTCCTAGATGTTAGTGTCTTGAGAAAGGGCGTCTCTGTTTACCATCTTCTTCCCTATGCTTTCCAAAACTAACGTAATTAAATATCTCCCTCTTCTTTTTGCTGACCTACCGACTCCTTTCCTCTGTTACTGACTTCACTAGTCATTTAATTCGCCCTCCACATTTTAACAATGTTAATTTTGTTTTTGCAGAGAAAAGGCGTGACCCACCAAATGGTATGTGTCCTGGTCCTTACATTCACATGAATTTACTCCTAATGTTGACAGTGCTAATCAATTTGCTTTTGCTGTTGATGGTTTTTACTCTTTTTTTGAGGGAATAATGTTGAAATGTACACATGCACACATTTGCATCTTCCACAGAAATCAAAACATGTTCTTGTGTTAGCGTCGTCAAGCATGAGCGGGATTTGCACAAACACACATCCGCATTGTACATGACCTAGATGAGAGTAGCGTTGAACCCCTGACAGGAAGCCTGGGGTCAGTGTGTGTGTGTGTGTGTGCGCTGGGAGCCATATGTATGCCACATGGATCCTTCCATGCCACTGCACTACTGCGGCCCTCTCCTGTTCAGTTGCATCAAAGAGAACGCGTTTCCTCACTTAGCTTAAAGATTTTCATGGTCATGGCGCTGGTTTGACATAATCACTTAGGAAATGTGGTTGCTAGTTACTAATCTTACAGTAGCCTGTAGCAGTACACGTGTAATGCAAGTGTCCTTTTTCCTGTTTTAAGAATGTTATAGAAAATATCAAGTGGTGTATATATCAAACCTAATGAAGTGGTTTTTTTTTTTAATTTATTTTGTTTTAATTTTAAGTATTTCCAATTGAAGCAATGATTTGGGGCAGGGAATATTTGAGGACTCATCTATTAGTACTATTTTTAATAATATATTTATATTAAGGCTGTCAAGCGATTTTATTTATCTAATTAATTACACAATGAGGAGCTAATCAAATTAGTCGCAAATTATTCACACATCATTTAAAGTCATTATTGTTTTAAATGAGAAAAGCATCAAATAGACATTACCAAAAGTAGCTTCAGAAATATGTACATTTAAAGAATATATATTTAACAAACTCGTAGGCTTCAACGGTCGTTTGGGTGAGTAAATTATTATGACAGATTTTATTTTTGGGTGAACTAGCTTACCTTTTTTTAGTTTTTTGTTAAAATGAAAATATGAAAACATTTTTTAATAAAATTGCACTTTAAATAAGAAACTAAAACTGCCAATAGGTAAATGTCTAAATGAGTAAGTCATAAGTAATTAATTCATTTGATTTGTTCAAAAAGTAAATGACGCTCTTTATGAATGAGACTTTGAATTATTGGTGCACTCCATTGATTCACTCAAAACGCGGTATATAAATGTTTATCGGTGTCAAATGTCAAAGAAATGTCATACTGAAATATTATCTTTGACTTTACATCAACACATTTGCCCTAGATTTGCTACCACAGCCCTGGAGGCCAGATTATTATTTTTTTTCCTCTCCTTTCTACAATCTGTTCACATTTCAAATTCACCTTCATAATTTATAGTTGTTGTTCCAACCATATTGTGCCCCTGCTTGACAGCGCTATGAAGAATGCATTCGTTCAGATTCGATTTATGTGACGCGTCCCACTGTTCTCGAAGAAAAAAAAAACGTGATTGTGTTCTGTAAGGTGTCCACCTGCATAAAAAAAAGAAAATGTAATCTTTCTCCAGCACATTTACTTCTCCTCCGCTTCCTCGTTGTGTAACTAGATCGGTGGTCGATATCAGTCTGAGCGTGCTCAGTGCGACCGTTTTATCTCTGTCATAGCCTATAAAGGTTCTTCATTTCAGCGTTGATGACTAGAGAAGCCAATCACTGAAACATCTGTCAAACGCTCTTGAGTATCTTAGATGGCGTGTGACGTCGCCCACGGTTGAAGACTTGCTTACAGAAAATGTCAGAGATTAAACTGGATTAGCAGTTACTTACGTAATATTCTGCGTTTGTGATTTTTCAGGATTTGACTAGCATGAGTGGGATTGGTTTAGTGGGCGGCCTGATCACAAACAGTCCCAATTGGTTTAAAGAGAGTCATTTTGAGGACAACGCAGGCTGGTTTGTGGCTTGCTAGCGGTAAAGTTAGCTAGCTCGTCCGGTAGCTTCACACCTCAATGCTGGGATGAGATGATGTTCTGCACGACCTTCCTGTCTGCCCCATGTGAGGAGATTTTAGACAGTGTTTCGAGGCCAGATGCTGGTTTGGCTCCTCTGCAATGCCTGGTGTTGTCACAGGACGAACTGAACGAGGCTTTACCTCGACCTTGTCTTAATACGCTGCTGAAATTCAGGGGTGACGGAGCCTCCATTTCTACAGAGGACGTCCTGTCAGTAGGGGCTCCGGGTCACGATAGAGGTAGGCGTTTAGCAGATATCTCACGATTATAGTGAAGAAGTTGAGCTTCTGCTCCAGAACTGGGAGTAAAGCATCTCTTCGGCATTTTCAGAAGGACTGACATTGAAGAAATGTCTTTTTTCTTAGTTTTCTCAACGTTATAAATTTCTTTTAAGGGTTTTGCAGGTATAAAACAAGGGTAGTTTGTTTTTAACTGTAAAAATATCTATTTATTGTATTATATTATTTTGTATTATATAATTTATTTGACATTTATTAGACCATCATTTCAGTGTTTGACGTGGTGTGGTTTGAAGCTTTTGAGATATTAGATGTGTCGCAGTTTGTTTATTTATTTATTTTTTTATGATGTAATATTTCTGGCACAAAAAAATATCAGTGTGTTGTCATTTATGTTTTATATGCATTTAGTATATATATTTTTGATAAAGTATTTTTTCTTTTATTATTATTTTTTTAATAATTATTATTTCTACAATTAATGTATGAATTTGTACATTAACAGAATTATTATTACCAGTATTATTATGCCATTGTAAAAAAAAAACATAAGTATGATCTAAAACTTTAAGTTGAATGGCTGTTGGGTAAAAGGTGAATAATTGGTCAGGACTTTCTGAAGTTAGAGCCAGACTGATATATCGGCAGGCCGATATTAGACATTTTTCAAACTATCGGTATCGGCAGTTATGATGGCCGATAAATGAATATTTCAAAAATCAAATAAAAACGGAAGAAACACGCTTGAACCATGTCATGAGTGTTGGAGTTGTATAGTTTGTACACCAGAGGGCACTCTACACAGTCACTATTGGCAACACTCGTTGAGTTAGTCACGAGACATACATTGCTTGAATAACAATTAAAAAAACATCCCAGTATTTCTTTAATAGCACGTGACGGTTATAGCAATGAGACATATCATCTCTCTTGGCCTGTTATATTGAAAATGTATCTTTTATTATTAACAAATATAAACCATTGTTAAATTATGGCTCATCATAGACTAGCTAACCACAAAGCTAGCTAATCCCACTATCATCAGTCTGTTCTGTTGTGACAATAAAAGAAACAAGTTTCTTTTTAAAATGCATTATCATATTATTTTAGTTAAAACTCATAAATAACCACAAATAACTAATGTTTTGTTGCGCGTTTCTGAAATTAAAAAAAAATATCGGCCGATATATCGGATTTTAAAACCAACAAGTATTTGTATCGGTATCAGCCTTCAAAATCCTTTATCGGTCGGGCTCTAATTCTGAAGGCATTATAGTAATAATTTATTTACTTGTTTTCAATCTATAGAATTAAAGCACTTGTCATCAATGATCTCTGGTTGTTTTGAAAGTGGTAATTCTCGTGGTTTTAGGGAAAGCCTGTTTTTACAGCACGATCCTTTCTATGAAAGCTGCTTTTTATCACCCACATGTTGCTATGATGAGAGTCATGGTATGAGTCATGATTCAAAGTATCAATGTTGGTCACTCCTATATACTTGCGTGATGCGGTAATTTTTTTTTCTAATAAAGTTTTATTTCTATTTTTTGTTTTAGACTTGTTTTTGACACTATTTTTATTGTTACAACCACACCAGCATCATCTGGACTTTGAGGAATGTGTGTGTGATTCATTCACGAAGCACATCTTTCTGAGACGCCCCCTCTGCGCTTACGCATGGACCGAATCAGCTGTTGTTGGCAACACAGACTCTCAGAGCTCGGCCAGAGGGGACTCCTGTCACTTTCACAGGGAAATGTGTGCAACAGGTTGGTGGAGATTGTTAGACGGTAGCTGATAACTTGTGTCATGTGCCCAGGACCCACTCTCCCGATGGCGACGGTGGACATCAAGAATCCGGAGATCAACAACATGCGCTTCCACAACAATTCCCACATGAATAACATGGTCCACAGTAGCATTAACAAGAAGGAAAAGAAGGTGAAGGGCAAGAGGAAGAAGTTGACAAAGGCTGACATTGGGACACCAAGCAACTTCCAGTGAGTCAACTGATTCAGTGCTTCCTGTGTAGGCAGGAAGTGACATTAGTAATCCATCTCAAAGGCTGATTTTCTGTTTTAGATGAGGCTTTATTTATCTTCTGATGTCGTTTTCTGTCCATGTGCTCAAAAACAGCCATTCTGACTGCCTAACGCAATGTTTTCCAGGCACATCGGTCATGTAGGATGGGATCCGAACACAGGCTTCGATGTGAGTACACAACAATGACTTGCTCTGTCAGCCCCACCGACACACTCACACGCTCTCAATGTGGTACACGCTCTCACATGCATATTGTAGAATCGCTCATAGGAAAACAATGCTGACCTGTGTAATAATGGCATGATGAAATGCCTCAATAGGCTTGTGTTCATGCAGGCCGAAGCATCTGACGCTTGAATATGCAGCCTGTCGCCCACAGAACAACCCAGATTGCGTTTGGACACATATTCGCACTGTGTTTGGGATTTTACTTTAATTTATGGCAAACCGTTTTGTACTGGAGTTAATGCAGATTGGCCATTTGTGACGCATTCAGATGTGAAATGGGGTGGTGATACTGAAGTCACTGGAAAAATGTGCAGATTCCCTGAAGAAGGTCTTGCGTTTTAAGTTTTGCATTATGCATGCAGCTGGAATGTCGTGCATGTCATAATCGATGGTTTTTCCAGAAATGTTTTCCGTTAGCAGTTCCCCACAAGGTGGCAGGATTGTGCTGTATTTGAGAACGGCATGAAAGCTGGGTTATGATGGTGCTTGCAAGGCAGAATTGTGTTGAAATTTCTCTTGAAAAGATCTTGATTGTATCTTAAAAATTTTAAAGAAATTTCCAAATATTTTAAAGAAAATTCCAAATAACTTCCACTTAAACAGGTTATCTTTAAGAAATATGTATTTATTTTTATTTTAGCCTAAATGTGCTATTTTATTTTTTATAAACATTATGCCTTTTAAAGAAATTTTATATTGATGTTTGAAAATACCCATTGACTTACACTTGAAAATGTTTGTAACTTAAAAAAAGATTTTATTTGTTTTTATTTATCAATATTATTTATATTTTAGCCTTTGTCTGTTTTTTATTTCTGTAAACATGCTAATTTTAATGAAAATAAGGTTAAAGTTTGAAAATCCTTGAAAATATTTTTATTATATACAACAAATTAAAAAAATACATTTATAAACGATTATATATATATATATATATATATATATATATATCGTTTTTAATCGTTTTTAAATGTATTTTATAATTTGTTAACTAACAAATTAAAAGATACATTTAAAAATTATTTTATATATATATTTTAATCGTTTTTAAATGTTTTTTTTTAATTTGTTGTATAAATATTTTTCTTATTTATTTTATTTTAGCTGTAATGCTATTTTCAATTTCTTAAAATGTTTTCCCTTAAAGAAGTTAAGATTAAAGAAACTCCCCTGAAAGTACCTCAGTGATTATTTTTTTCTTTAGTTTCTAGACTTTAAATATATTCATGATTAAAGTTTGCAAAGGTTATCTTTAAAAATATATATTTATTAATTTTATTTTTACATGTTATTTAGCATTTTCATTTTCTACCTAAAGAGATTGAAGTTGAATTGAAGCCATTAACTTACAGTTCACCGTTTAAAAACTAACCTGCAGTGATGGCGATATTTGCAGACTGAGTTATGACTGGCTGTCTTCCATTTGTTTGCATACTGGAATGTGATTGGGCCTTCTGCTTTTGCATCCATTTATTCATCGTTTTGGCATTATTATCATTAATATCTCTCTTTTTCTCCCTCTATCTATATTTAGTTGTGCTTACTAAGGCAAGCATCACTAATACTATTGCTCATACTTAAGGTTGGTGATCTAAACAAACCCCTAACTCTGAATATATCATTTTGCCACATAACTTACCCATGCGGCCATGAATGATACCTCAAACTATTCAACTTAGAGTAATGGAGTGCTAATAGTTTTACCTAGCAGACAGAATTCAGGGGTAACAAAAAATCCATTTTACTTACATTTTTGAGTTGGACCAATAAGAAGGCACCAAGAACACCCAACCAATCCAGCTGGAACGCATTAGCAACTGCTTAGCAACACCCTGGCAACCACTCACAACACACTAGCTCGCACTGGTTTTCGTCAAAACACTTCTAGTTTTACCTAAAATGTTATTCTTTTCCTGCCTTGCAAGCACTAGTTTTTCTTTTATGAAATCTAGTAAACAAACGGATCCTTCAGTGTTGGTTGAATATGTGTCTGTCTACGATAAACTATTGAATATAAAGGGAAAAAAATTCCTTTATAATAGTTTTCAATTATAAATCGTTAACAGACATTGTATAATGCTTAACAGATCATTAGTTAATATATACTCGCAGATAGAAACATAAGATAATTTGCTTGTTAATATTTATCAACTAATGAATTTAACAGATATATAATGTGAAACATTTATGCATATTGTATATACTTTATAAGTCTTGGTTGTGGTAATTTTAGTTTTTAGTTTTGTTTTTATACTGTAGTCATAACAGTTATTATTGACAAAGGATGACTTATGGTGTTTTTTGTAAAGGGAATTATTAATAAATGTACCATAGTTCTTATAGGCTATTCATTTCATAGTTCATCCTTTTCCATAAATTTACAAAACGTATACATTATCTTTGCAGTTTTGTTTTAGATAAAACGAAACGTGTTGGAGTTACTGAAGACATAGGATGTCCCTCACTGAAGCTTTTATTCAGGATAACAGCGAATGGCTTAGATCAAACCAATAACAAAATCTTCGTTCTCTACAAGCGTTTTTTCGTATCCCATAATTCAATGCATGCCGAAGCCACTATCATAGTGTTCAGTGTGACTGCGGCGCTACAGTATGAATACTCAGTATATCAAGCAGTCTGTATCAGATAAAGCAATAGTGACACATTGGTAAACACTGTTACACACTCTTGTGTTTTGTGACATTACTGTCAAATCCAATGAAAATTCTGGTCCGAAACCAAAAATAATATTTATTATTTTTATATATATATATATATAATTGTATTACTATTAGACTTTTTAATCTAATCTGAATTTGTAAAAAAAAAAAAACAAGCCAATAAAATAACCACACTTTTATTTAAAGTAACACCTCCAAATTGGACAGAAAATATATTAAAATAATATTTACTATCAATGTATTATTCTTCATTCTGTTCTATGATTTAACTAGAGATTTTTTCTAGTCGACCAGTAAGCCATGAGTCGACGGAAAGCAGAAAAAAAATTCAGAAAAAAATAGCAAGGAGACATTTTAATAGTTTATTAAACATTCAAATGTACATTTACAAATACGTTTTTTATCATTGTATTACGTTGTTTAAATCCTTGGTAGATTTTTAAAAAGTGCTTGATCGTATGAACTGAAAGATGAATGACATTTTATATACATTAAATAATGATCTTTTGATTTAAAGTTCATTTAAACATTAACAAGCATGTTATATAATAGCTATTTGAATTATTTATTAACTAATGATCTTTTAAGCATTACATAATGTTTGTTAATGATTTATTAATGAAGCTTTAAATCATTGTAATCCATCTGTCAAAATCATTTGTAGATTTTTAAGTGTATGATCATATGATTTAAGCATTTAAATGTACATTAAATAATGAACTGGAAACCATTATGCAATGTTTAAGTTATCTCATATTTAAAGCTATGTATGTATATTCGTTTATATATATATATATATTTGCTAATCACCCATTAAGCATTATGAAATGTTTAATGATTTATTAATGAGAGTTATTAAACAGAATGTCTCACTGCTTTACCTTTGTTTTGCAGTTGAATAATTTGGACCCAGAGCTGAAGAACCTGTTTGACATGTGTGGCATCTCTGAGGCCCAGCTGAAAGACAAGGAGACGTCTAAGGTCATCTACGACTTCATTGAGAAGAAGGGTGGTGTAGAGGCTGTGAAGAATGAGCTGAGGAGACAAGGTGAGACGCTCGCCGCACTGAACACCTGCGATTTGTGGCCCTCTCATACTGACATGTCTGACTATCAATCAAACACTGTCAGAAAGTCTGGCCTGAATCGACAACATTCGTTTTCCCAAGGCAACTTCATTCTAACTACACACAACAAATACATGCCAAACAATTTTCTCGCAGAAATTAATCTTAAAATTCACAATTGCAAAGGCCAATTCATCCTTTTATGATTTTAAATGATGTAGCTGGCCTGTAACAAGCTTTTTATACAGAAGTTTGGTGCATATATATGCATTTCTATATTTGATCGATACATGTGGTGTTCCTTCAGGTCCTCCCAAGTGGAGCGGTAGGTAGAACGTGTGTTTCATGCTCAGATTTGCATGTATAAGAGGTCTGAATTTTTGCAGATTGGCATGAGTTGTTTTGAAAGATTTTTTAACACTTTGAAGTGCATCTTAAAGCTGCACTGTGTAACTCTTTTAGTTTATTCTTAGCTAAAAACAGTTCTTTCAAAAAATATATGTGCTCTTTAATGTATATTTACTTCGTTCAAGTAATAAAGTATTCTCGTGAGTGTATAATATGCCATTGAAATACATACGGGTAAGGGGTTCTAATGTCGGTCGCCATGTTGACCCTCCATCTTGAAAGTACATTAGCCAAAGAGGGACATACCCGTTTATTCAAGCTTTGGCTTTCACGTTTACGTTTGAGTTAACACTCATGGACGAGGTCGAACTGGAAGCCATGTTAATCTTGGACTACATTGGCCACCGTAGGAGTTAAAACGAAATTGGAATTGAGAGGAACAGAAACTAATATTCACTGGATTTTCATACACCTTTTCACCACTAGATGGGGGTAAAAATCACACAGTGCAGCTTTAAGTGTAACCGAGTTCCATTTAACCTACATTTAATGCAACTTTATGTGAATATATGTGGATGCGAATCACGATTCTTCATGAGATATTTGTGTGGATCTTTTTAAGTTTGATCTCTTAATGATGTGCCTTGAGAAAGTAAAGTGTGCTGATTGGTGTTTTTTTTTTTTTTTGATTGGCTTGGATTTTTTTAATATGTCTATTAGCTTTGATGCATCAGTACAATCGTGTACTGATGCTTCAAAGCTAATAGATATAGATTAGAAACTCCAATTTTGGTTTCATGGGGTGTTTAAACTATAATAATATATGAGGAGTCTATGTATTTATTTTTATGCTAACAAATCTTTTTTTCAGCACCCCCGCCTCCTCCCTCGCGGGGCGGCCCGCCACCCCCACCCCCTCCTCATACTTCCGGGCCACCACCTCCACCTCCCCCAGTGCGGGGCCGAGGAGCCCCACCACCTCCTCCACCTTCAAGAGCACCCACGAGCGCTCCCCCTCCGCCGCCTCCATCCCGGCCAAGCATGGGAGCGCCTCCACCACCACCTCCCAGCAGAGGGCATCCACCGCCCCCTCCACCTGCCCCAGCCTCTATGCCACCTCCCCCGCCACCACCACCTTCATCGGGAGGAGCCGCACCTTCTCCACCTCCTCCTCCACCACCTCCTCCTGGACCTCCTCCACCTACTGATGTGGACGGAGGCCACGGCGAATCGACGCCATCGCCCATGGGCGGGAAGTCCGCTTTGCTGGATCAAATCAGGGAGGGCACTCAGCTAAAGAAAGTGGAGCAGAACAACAGGCCCTTGTCGTCCACAGGACGTGACGCACTGCTCGACCAGATTCGACAGGGCATCCAGCTCAAAACGGTGAGCGTAAACACTTACCCATGATGCATCTCAGAAAATGGTGAAAGATCGCCTGCTCACCTGTCATTTAGCTTAAAAGGGTTTTAAACAACTAATTACCTGTGGCGATTTAATGTTCAAAACTGTACACAGAATATTTGAATTTAATTTATCTCTATATAATTGTTTATATTTTATTGAAAGACATTGCTACTTTTATTTAGCAATGCATTTCAATTGATCAAAAGTGACAGTAAAACACTTTAAGTACTTCTATACCACCAGCCTAACTAATAAAGTTCAAACATTATTAAAAGCAAGTGAATGGTCAGTAATGTTTGGGGGTTTTTTAATTCACTAATTACAAGCATAGATAAATACAGTATAACAAGGTTAAAAAAAATAGTCTAACTGTAGTATATTTTGTCCAGATATGGAATAATTAGGCTTAAAATGTAAAATATCACTATAGTGTTGACTGTATAAATTGAATATAGATTAATCTTTGTCAAAGCTGTGTTTTTGCTGTTTGATTACCATTAATGACATAAACAGCCACCGGTATTTATAGCCTGCTGTCACTTTAAGACCGAATGCACTGATCCAATATAATCATACACATCCATTCAATTTCTTTCTCTACTGTCATAACAGCGTGCGAGTATCACGTTAATGATGAAACTTGTATAAAATAGGAAAGATTGGAAAGTTTAGTTAGTTCTGAGGAAAGATCCATTATCATTTGCTTGTAGACGGATCTGATATTTTGAATCTACTGCAATCAGACACTTTAAGTGTAACTCAAATCTCCATGTACTTTTTTTATGATATCAATCATTATATAATCTTCTAGTGACAGGTATTTATCTGATTGCTTTATTCTTGAATGTTCAGGTATCAGATAATGACTCAGGACCACCCACCCCTGCTCAGTCAGCGGGCATTGTTGGAGCTCTGATGGAGGTGATGCAGAAGAGGAGCAAAGCCATCCACTCCTCAGGTAAGTGCCTGTTTCACTCTCTCAGAGGTTTGTCCTAAACATGCCACTCAACGGTTTTTTCCCTCTCGGTTTGACGGTTCCAGTATGATTACTTCAGCTTACATACTAGAAATGTTCTACCGTTGCTTTTTATGATGGCATGTCACGTTAAAGGAGTAGTTCACTTTTAAAAAAAACCTTTTACTGATAATTTACTCACCCCCATGTCATCCAAGATGCCCAATTATGTCCAAGAAATTATAGTTTTTGATTAAAACATTCCAGGATTTTTCTCCATATAATGCACTTTACTGGGAACCAAACGGTTCAAGGTCCAAAAGACAGTTTTAGTGCAAACTGCAAACTCTTCAAAGGGCTTTGAATGATTCCAGATGATGAATAAGGGTCTTATCAAGCGAAACGATCGGCTATTTAAAAAAATAAATAACAAAGTTTATGTTTTATAAGCTCAAATGCTAGTCTTGCTCTGTTCTGTGATGCTCGTTCGTGACTCCTGTTCAAACTCTTTCATCAAAATGAACGAATCTTGTTTCGAGTCATTTGGTTCATTCAACGAACAAAATAAAAGAATTGACTCGGAAAAACATTTGTTCATTTTGATGAACGAGCTCAAACTGGAGAGTCATGCACTGGGTTTGGTACCCAGTAAAAAATCCTGGATTGTTTTCATCAAAAACCTTAATTTCTTTTCGACTGAAGAAAGAAAGACATGGACATCTTGGATGACATATGATCCCATATTTTACTCGCCCTAAAGCCATCCTAGGTAAATCTTCTTTCAGCCAAACACAATCAGAGTTGTACTGAAAAATATCCTGGGTCTTCCAGGCTTTAAAAAGGGAGTAAATAGTAACTGTGATTTTGAAGCCCAAAAAAAAAAACGCATCCATACGGCTCCAGAGGGTTAAAAAATGCCTTCTGAAGCGATGCTTTATCCTATGGTCATATACACCTAGGATGCCTTGAGGGTTTTTGGTGTAACTAGCCCTTTATAGTCCACCGAAGCCCTTTTTCATTTAGTTCATTGTCAGTAAGTAATGAGTTATTTATGCATTTTTTTGGGGCCCCAGATGAAGATGAGGATGATGACGATGAGGAAGACTTTGAGGATGATGACGAATGGGATGATTAATCCCGCAACGCTAACCCCACCCAGTAGAGTAAATGTTACTAAATTCTCGCTTCCCCAAATTTTACTCTCATTCTTTTTTTCTTTTCTTTTTTTCAAAATCGCTGTATATTTTTGTTGCCTTTTTTTTGTTTTGTTTTGTTTTTTAATAATCTGTGCAATACCTCCTGTAATCTGTAAAGTTGTCATTTATCCTCTGTAAAATAATGTCCTGGAAAATAACCATGTGAAGTTTTATGCCAGGATTCATGGTTTGTTGACCTGAATGTTTTTTGTTTCCCTGTGAGTGGGGAAAGGGAGATGGACGGGACGCTTGATGTCCTTATTAATTGTTGATTAATGATTTAGATAACACTATTTTCATACCCTACTTTTCTGTACCTTCGATTTTTCTTATTCAAATCCTAGTTTAGCATTCTTAGATTTGGTAAGAGGTTCTCCTATCAGAATATGTATGTCCCCTGTATTGTTTCCCTTGTAAATGTACACCAGGCTGATATATTGAGGCTATATATATTTTTGCACGAATAACAAAAGGAAATTCACTGCAGGATGAGAACACATTGGCTGAACACTAAATATGATTTCTGTGGTAATCACGATCAGCGTTACACTACATTGCACATCACCAAGTAGACAGTTTGGAGTTTTTGATTTCACTTTATTAACAAGAAAATAATATACGGTGAATTCAAACCGGTAAAGGTCATGGGTAAAGCTTGCTCCTGAATGTGAAAAGCCATCAATTCACAAATATAGAATTTCCAGTCATATCAAGAAGAAGAAAAAATAGAAAAGGAAAAAAAAAAAAACACTTCACAAAGTACATTTGTTAGAAGCTTTTACAGGTCAATGCTTGACTGACAGCTACGTTTAAGGTCACGGAGAAAACAAACACTTGTGTACAATTAATGCTGGTTTAACAGTATTGTCTGTCTGAACTGAATTTTCTGTCCTTGTCTGTTAAGGATAGTGCTGAAAGATTTGTACAATTGACATCAAATCTTACAAAAGGGTTGGAATGTGGAATGAAAACACTAAATTCTATACTTAAATAAATGGTAATATTTACAAATCTGAGATATGGGGCTTTTTTTTACTAGCGTTGCCATCTTAGATATACTTGTGTAGATTTTTTGGGGGGGCTTCATTATTAGATCAAATCAAACAGAATGAACCAACAGCATTACTCATCTGTTGGAATCAAATTTATGGGAATGAGCTTTCAACTAATCAAAGCTATAGAAATTTATTGAATTTTTTTTATCATATGGTGTAAGTTATAAAGCAGCCTTCCAAACTGTACTTATTGAGCATAATATTTTGTTGGTGAAAAGAAATTTGGAAATATGCTATTATAAAAAAACTAGGTCAGTTTTTAACACTGGAAAATAGTGTTATATTTATTATATAGATTAATTTTATCAGAGCTGTTTCATACCTCAGGAACAATGATGATTGGTGACCTGCAAAAAAAAGAAAATGCTGGTCATTTTAATGTTACAACTACCAAATATATTACAGAAAACAGTCCGTATCTGTCAACAACGCAACAAGGAATAGTTCTCCCAAAAATAAACTGTTCATTTACTCATCCTCCCATTGTTCCAAACTTATGTTTTTCTTCAGTGGAACACACTATAGACACCTTTACATTTTTTGTGAAGTCATACAAGTATGAAATGGCAAGATTTTGCTTTTTTGCATAAAATATCCTTAATTTTCTTTAATTATTAGCATCAAATACCATGTATTGGCATGTACATTACAATGGAAATATGTCCATCTATTAAATTTAAACTAGAAAGTGTTTTCCACTGCCTGGCTAATAATTTCATAGTAACTTAAAGTATCTCAGCCATGAAAAACACTGAATGAATGAACATTCAGTTCTTGGTATAAAATGTAATTATTGCTTAAATTCTTGCAATCAATTTCCAAGATACCTGATTTGGCAGGGTTGGTGTTTACCCTTAGTTCCTATTCTGTCCAGCTATATTGCAATATATTTTGGGTACTGTGTTTTTAAGGCTTAGCTTCTCCATGTCCTGGACAAAATGTTTAACATCTCACCCTTCGTAGTGTACCAATGCTGCTGCCACGAATGGCTGCCAGTAGATCATCACGTGTTGACCCCTGGGCGCCTCCCAGATTATTTATGTCATCTTTTCTTCTCAAAGGTAATGTTTTTTCATCTTGAATGTTCTTGCCATCTTTGTCCCCTGTAAGTTTGTGTCCTTTATTTGCATTAGCCTGGTTTCGACCTACACCATCCATGGCTGTTTCTTCTTGTTGCTTGACCATTTCAGCAATTTTCCTAGTCGGCACATTCTTCACACTGTTTGGCCGACTGTGAGGTTGTTGTAAATGAGAAGAGACCAAGTTCTGCTTCAATAGCGTCGTGTCCTTGTCGGTCGGAATATGGAATTGAAAAGACTGCGTGTTGTCCGCACTTCTTTCCAAATTGCCTTGCTCTTTCCTTTGCTGTAGCCTCTTTTGCCTCTGGCTGTCCTGGTTGCGAGTTAAAATGGCTGTTGCGCTCATCCTTGGGCCAGGTAAGTCAAAGTGGTAGCCTAGTTTCAACAGGGTGGTGTTTTTCCTCAGCAATTTCACCATCTCCATCTCCACTTGACCTCCACAGATATGCCGCTGGTTGTGGAATCGGAGCTCCACCAGTGTGGTGTTGTACTGAAGCGACCCAATCAAAGCCAGGATACCTTTGCCTGAAATGAAGTTAGACTCAACATTAAGGTTAGTGATGCTGCAGTTCTTCTTCAGCATTTTGGCCAAGGCCAAAGCTACTTGGTCATCCCCGTGGGTGTTGGCAATGCTGAAAACCTCAACATGAGTGTTTGAGATTAAGGCATTAGCAAAACTCACCAAAACCCCCTGGGATATGTTCTCAATGTTGTTTAGGTTGACTTCACTCAAGGAGGAGTCATTACTCAAGATGTTCTCCAAGGTCTTATCAATATCAGTGGGGTTGCTACTTGGTCTATCTGGAGAAATGTGATGGTGGAGGGCGACTTCATTGATGCCATTAGGTTTTCGAACATGAATGCCATTCCCCTTGCAATCCAAGTCCAAAAAGTTGCAATTGCTTGACCTAACTTTCTTTTCCCCATCACCCCCCTTTCTAAACCCCTCATTTTGTTGCTCTTCATTATCCTCAGGCTCTTCACTGCCACATTCCTGTTCGCTCTTATCTGTCTGGCACTCATCCATGCTGTCCTGTGTCACCATAGAAAGGAAAACAAGGTTGAGCAATGGCATACCTCAAGCAATGAGTCTTAATTAAGAAAGATTATCAACAGCTGAAACTGCACAAGCAATAGCTATGTATTATGGAGGCAATGTTGCTCTTACATAGTTTATTATGGTACTCTCATTAAAGAAATTTCTATATTTCAAATTATGAACTGAGTTCCACTATTCTTACAGTAAGCTAATCCTAATTATCCCACAAATCCCCCAGGAGCTAAGTTTGACAGTCCTGACTTAACTTTAACACTAATACAGTGATATCCAATCCTGCTCCTTGAAGGTACTTTCCTGTTCAGTTTTTTTTCCCCAACCTTTATTAAATAAACCTGAACCAGGTATTTAATGTCTTCAGGAGTACCCTTCAGGAGCAGAATTGAGGACACGCCTGGCCTCAGTGGACAACTCACAGATAGATACTTAGACTTAATTCATTATTCATTAAGGGAAAAAACTCATTCTTCATCCTTTTATGAATCTTTTTTGATCCTCCCATAGAAATGGGACTTCTTGAGTTCCCATCAAGTCTATTTTGACTCCTACATCATCTTATGTTGTTTTGTGGATACAGATGCTCTCTCAGAATACCTCAGATAGTAGTTAGGGGTGTGCAAATTGTCACTTGGTCAGCACTCTACAAAGGGTACTGACCAAACACTACTGATTAACTGGTACCTCAAAGTTTAAACATATTATTCAATTGCTGAATTCAGACTCTACCTCTAGCAATCTGTGAGTCTCGTCCTCCCAGTACTTCAGCAGAGCCTCTCGGCAAAAAGCGCCCGTTGGCCGCTTGGCCGTCTGGTCCTCCTGCCTTAGCCCAGTGGGTATGTTCTCATCCGGTTCCATTTCAGCCATAGCCTTCTCCAGCTCCTGGAGCTCCTCGCTGGTCAGGGAGGCCAGAAGTTCATCTTCATCTATGTCCTCATACTTTCCAAGCTCTTTTCGGTACCCAAAGTTGCTCATACTTGTAACCCTATGTCTCCTTTGTGTGCATGAACTCTTACTCTGACTTGTATCAGGGATTAGAGTGAGTTTGTGTGTGGATGCACTAGATGCACTGTTTGTCTAATCTGGGAAGCTGGTGGAGGAACTTAAGGGGAGGAGGGTGCAGAACAGAGTATCTGCATATGATGTTGCCTATCCATGGGGACACCAAGATTAGCTTACAAGAAGAATGTGAGTTCATTTTGTAGTGGCGAGACATTTAAGGCCAAAAACAACATAGGAGCTGCCCCTTTAAGGAGCCCATTAAAAGTAATCTAATTTGTGTTAAATATCCATTAATGCCAATGGTCTTGAAGTTAAATGCTAGATAAGCACATACAAGTGTGGTGTCCAAATATCTTTCTATATTATATATGCGTTTAATTTTTGTTTTGGCAAAAATCACATTTGAATTGACATTTTTCATTTTGTTCTAGCCTGGGGCATCTTCATATGTACAAATAAAATGGAAAAATATCCGATTTTTACAGTTTTGTTTTTCTTATGTCAGTCCAACTTGTCTTTCACCCCAACTGCACACTAGATTTAACCAATAATCATAAATTATATTTTGAATTGTGAATTTATTGCTCTACACATTCTGTACAATGCTGACTTTTAATTTTAACAGTACAATTTAAAGCTAAGTCCAAGTCTTTGAAAGTCCAAAGGTCTGATTCCATGTAATAATAATAATAATAATAACAATATTAAGTTTTATTAAATCTGTTGATGTTATGATGAACATGCCAAAGAGGGCTGTCTCATGCAGATGGGTCATTTTAGGAGATTGTCCACATTAAATCAGTATCTGATGCTGTGAAGCTCCAACCCGATCTTACGAGAATTCGTACGAATTGTACGAGGTGGTTAATTCGTAACAATTCGTACAACCTCACTGACACCATTTTTGCTAAATCGTACATATTTTACGAATTGGCCAATTCGTATGAATTCGTACGAATGACCTACCCCTGACCCCGCCCCTAAACCTACCCATCACGTGGGTTTTGACAAATCGTACAAATTCGTATGAGTGAGGTCCTATGAATTAGTACAAATTAGCCACTTTTTAATCGAATTTTAAACAAATTCGTACGAATTGGTCTTGAGATAGCGTAGGAAGGTCTGGTCTACCTATTTGTGCAGGAAGTATTTTTCCCAGAATCTCCTCAGAAAATTACCTGATTTCATGAAAGTTGTCATTATGAAATATTGAGGCTTTTTGATAAATATTCATGGCATAGTAAGCTAGACAGTTCATGACCTCCAGAACCAAAGAACCAACATACATTGTCATGATTTGGTTGCACTTTTCAAAAGTTGTCACAACCATCTTTATCAGATGTACTTGAACAGGCACAGATAAGTACACCCTAAACTACAAATATGTCTAATGTTTCTGATAGTTTATCACAGGATTGGGTGGTTGTGATTATACACAAGTCAAAGGTTTCACTTTGACAGGTTGCCGAACATGCTTGTTGATGTTAAAAGGGCATACGTCTATAAATAGACATGACCTGCTTTAGTTGCTTCAATTGTGATTATGCAGGTTATTCTAGAACCACAGTTTAGCTGTGCAGATGCATGTAATCACTTGTATGTACACTTGTATGTGGCACCAAGTAGACAGGAGCCAGATTTCATTTTTTATTTTTATCTGATATAAACATGTTTTTGTCAACAGTTAGAACAGTATTTTATTGCACAAACAGCACCAAGACATTCCTTTGGAGGCAAAGTCATTTTGAAGTGATGCAAAATTCACATTGTAGTGTTAAACACTTAACACTCATACTTAAGTGTGTTTGATCTCATGATGGACAACTAGCGAAACATCTGGTCATGTCAACCTTGTTAATTTCTGAATAAAATTCAAAGTGCTTCCTCCTTAACGTTTGCCCTGTGAAGAGACCGTCACATGATTCTTCCATACAAATCATATTCTTTGTACATCAAGTAGCTTTTCAGTCCTGATGGAAAAGGACCCGAGTTTATGAACTTTGGGTCGCCCAGCCTTCGTGGGGTCATCTCTCTCCGGATGACTAGTCTGCAGAGGTGTTGCAGTGAACGAGGACTCCCTGGGAATACATCCATGAGAAAACATTGTTTTAATTACGGTAAGTTTGAATTTTGTAGTGTAGTTTAAGTGTTCATGCTAGAACTATTTATACTGCTCACCCAAAATTTCTGTAATTTGAGCCCACTCTTTATGTTTCTGTAGAACCATTTTCAGCTTGGAGCAAATGGGAACATGATTGACATAGTCGAGGAGAACCCGCACAGCTTTTGCAGAGAACTGTACTAGCCAAGAGACGCTGATGAAATCACAAAACTACATGCGACAGAAGATGGAGACAGAAGTAAAGATACATTGGCCACATTTACAGATCAGAGGTAAGTTAGCTTAAAATACATCAGCTCTGTTCCAAAACCAAGTGAATTACTTTGTTGATTTCCAAAATAATCTTTAGTAAAATACAAATATTGGAAAATATTTGGAATACGTTTTAGAAATCAGCTTGTAAAAGTGTGCAGGAGATTTAACTCACAATTGATTTCAATAGTTTGTTAGCATGTTGCTAATCTAATGTCAAAATCTTAAGAAGCATATATCATGTGAAATATTTTAATTCGATTTTTAAGTATTCAATGATTTTACACATACAAAAACCTTTTTGTCTACCGTCTTGGGTTGATTTGAACTTTTACTTTTGGAACAAACGTTTGGAGTGCGCATACATTGGCAACTTGCTAGGTTTTGGATCAGAGACATTAGTGGTGAACTTACTGGAATCTTCTCACTGGTGTGTTCTGAGGAGTGACCGCAAGTTGTATCATGAGGACAACAGAAGCATTTCTCTGCATCATAACCACCATTTAACAGCATTCGCATCATCATCTCATCCCTCAAGCAGTATTGTAAGGCAGTGGGAAACACTGTGTCATTGATCTCTGTGAAGTAACAGTTCACATCTGCTTGGCTATCTAGGAGAATCCTGACAATCTCGTACCTCCCAGCTCTTACCGCCACTAGGAGGCAGCGCAGAGGATCCAGTTCTGTTTTGGCTCCAGCATTTAACAGCAACTGGGTGCCGGTCACATCTCCATTGGAGACCGCAAAGTACAATGCAGTCTTTCGCATGTCCCCATAATTATCAGAAATATGAGTGTCCAAAAGAGCATTGACGTCGAAACCTCTGTCCAACAGGAGCTCCAAACATCGGACATAGCCTCCATCTGCAGCTGCATGAATTGGGCTCTGGCCTGAGAGATGAAGTGCTCTCTTTGTGGTTACTGGGATTAACATTCTCAAGGCACTGGAAAGAGATTGAACAAATTTATCTGAAGAAAATTAGAAGGGTGGGACAGTTACTCATTGACATTTAATACATAGTGTTAGCGCAGCAGTTCTCGATTTTGGCCCTTGAGATTCACTTTCTTGCAGAGCTGAGCTCAAGCCTAATCAAACCCGACTAAACAAGCTAATCAAGGCCTAAAGGATTACTAGAAGTTGGAGCTAAACTCAACAGGAAAGTGGACTTCGAGGGCCAGAGTTTAGAACCATTGTGTAGAGGTCAAAACCTCTAGTGGTAAGCAGTAGTATATACACTTACCTACAGGATTATTAGGAACAGCATACTAATACTGTGTTTGACCTTCTTTCGCCTTCAGAACTACCTTAATTCTATGTGGCATTGATTCAACAAGGCACTGAAAGCATTCTTTTGCAATGTTGGCCCATATTGATTGTATACCATCTTGCAGTTGATGGAGATTTGTAGGATGTACATCCAGGGCACAAAGCTCCCGTTCCACCACATCCCAAAGATGCTCTATTGGGTTGAGATCTGGTGACTGTGGGGGCCATTTTAGTACAGTCAACTCATTGAAATCAATTTCAAGAAACCAATTTGAAATGATCCGAGCTTTGTGACATGGTGCATTGTCCTGCTGGAAGTAGGCATCAGAGGATGGGAACATGGTGGCCATAAAGGGATGGACATGTTCAGAAACAATGCTCAGTTAGGCCGTGGCATTTAAACGATGCCCAATTGGCACTAAGGGGCCTAAAGTGTGCCAAGAAAACATCCCCCACACCATTACACAACCATCACCAGCCTGCACAGTGGTAACAAGGCATGATGAAATTGTAGCCTCTTTTTCCTATTTGTAGTGGAGATGAGTGGTACCCGGTGGGGTCTTCTGCCCATCCGCCTCAAGGTTGTGCGTGTTGTGGCTTCACAAATGCTTTGCTGCATACCTCGGTTGTAACGAGTGGTTATTTCAGTCAAAGTTGCTCTTCTATCAGCTTGAATCAGACGGCCCATTCTCCTCTGACCTCTCGCATCAACAAGGCATTTTCGCCCACAGGACTGCCACATACTGGATGTTTTTCCCTTTTCACACCATTCTTTGTAAACCCTAGAAATGGTTGTGTGTGAAAATCCCAGTAACTGAGCAGATTGTGAAATACTAAGACTGGCCCGTCTGGCACCAACCACCATGCCACGCTCAAATTACGTAAATCACCTTTCTTTCCCATTCTGACATTCAGTTTGGAGTTCAGGAGATTGTCTTGACCAGGATTGACCTAAATGCATTGAAGCAACAGCCATGTTGATTGGTTGATTTAGATAATTGCATTAATGAGAAATTGAACAGGTGTTCCTAATAATCCTTTAGGTGAGTGTACAGTGAAATGTATTGAATTCCAGTTATATTTGTTGCGTCCAGACAAAACATTCAATGCTAGTCCTGCCTCTGGTCGGCTTCCAGTTCCAAAGTTCCATGTACCTTAACTTCGATATCAGGGGTGACATAACTAGCACAGTAGTAGCATATTTCTTTAAACTTACAGGTAATGCCCTTTGTATGCTGCACAGTGGATGGGAAGCTGCAAGGAAAGACTAGCAATATTAGGATCGGCCCCATGTTGAAGTAAAAGCTCAATGCAGTCAGGATTCCCAGAACCAGCCGCGTCAAATAGCACACTATCTCCATTTGGTGCCTGAGCATTAACATCGCCACCTGTTGTTGCGGAGGATATCATTCTGTTAGTTTAATAGTTTAAAAAGTTATATGTTACTGCATTCTTCCTTTGAATATTTTTGGTAACATACTCTGTTTTTTCTTAGAAATACCAGTATTACCGTAGTGAATGAGGATGTCCAGCGCTTCGGCTTGTGCGTACTCTGCGGCAATTCCCATGGGCGTCACTCCATTCTCGTCTGTCTCCGAAACGTTTCCTCCATGTTGCAGCAGGAGCGTAAGTATGTCGGTACAGCCCACCTTGGCTGCCTCATGAATGGCCGTCCACTTTTTAGGGCAGGCTTGGTTCACCGATGCTCCACGTGATAAAAGTGTAAAGGCGATTTCAAATGAGTCTGTTCTTACAGCTCCAAAACAAAACAGGAACTTATTACAAATGCACTAAAGATACTATAGAAATTGCTATTAAGAACCTACCCAATAATAAAGGAGATTCATTTTTGCTGTTGATCCTATTAGGTGAAGCTCCATGCTCAAGCAGTGTCCTAACAATCTCCACCAGCCCAGATTGAGTCGCCAAAATCAGCGGTGTCTCTCCATTTGCGGTTTCCTCCTCCAAACTCAACCTGTAAGAAGCTTTTCAACCAAACACTTGAGTATATGGATAAATCTGACGTAAAACTTGAATTTGAAACAGTCTTTTTTTGTTAACTCAGTAACATCACTGTCATTGTCAATAAGTTGCTGAATCATTCACTCAAATGATTTGTTCAAAAAATATGATTCTTTCAGGAACGAAACAAGTGACTCATGAGGGAGTCATTGAATAATTTACTCAACCAATTCAGGCTACGTCAAAACTAACGCACCTTTTACCTCTAGGTTTTGCCTTCCATCCACAATGAGTCAGCATTTTTGGCCTGCTAAAACTGAGATCCTCATTGTAGATGCTCTCTTAAGTCAATACATTTGAAAAAGCTGTTTTTGGCCATATTTACATTGCATGGTTCAAGTGAACCAATTCCGATTCTAATCTGGCATAGATCTTACCCGTATGTATTTTCAATGGCATATTATACACTCACGAGAATACTTTATTACATGAACGAAGTAAATATACATTAATGAGCACATATATTTTTGAAAGAACCAAGTGTTTTTAGCTAAGAATAAACTAAAGAGTTACAAAGTGTAGCTTTAAATCTGTGGCTTTGTTTGGAAATATTTTCACTGGCGAAGCAAAAATGGTCCAAGTAACTTGCGATATTGTATCTAAAATGTACTTAGGTTTTTTTTTTTTTTCTTGTTTATTGAAATGTATAAAAGTTGAAAACTACAACAGTGGACTTTCTACTCTAGCTCACCATAAAGTACCATCTCCAGCACCTGCACAGACTGCTGGACAGCAGCCCTATGAATTGGGTACCACCCCTTGGTATCCATCTCAGTGAATGCAGCAGGATAATCGGACAGCTCCTGTAGAGCAAAGAGATCTCCTGTGGGGCCAGATGAAATGACCGTGCACTTAGCAACGTAGCTAATTATAATTCACCCACATAAAATCTACTTTTCAATGTGCATTTTCCATTCAATTACAGCAAGCATAAATTCTGGAGGGAAATTTCACCTCGGAATATTGCATCCAAGATCTTTTGATGTTCCACACTGGATTTATGTGCAGGATAGAAAAAGTTGTTGGTAATAACATTTGTCTAAGATATTTACTTTTATTTCAAGATTCCAAAAGGCAATGTGAACATCACACCTTCCATGGGAGGCGACGTCTTTCCACGATTCCTGAATGCTCAGTTGGATTGCAGCATCAAGAAGCTCATCTTCCTCATCTGATCCATCCATTGTCCTGGAGGTAAATAAAGCTTTTATGTGAACACATGAAAAGTTATAGACTGTTGTACTGTTCTGGTTATGTGTTAAGTCATCTTTGATGTCAAGTATATTGTTCTAATTCTCAGAATGCTTTCATATGACACTTTTAGCCATAAAGAAAGGTTGAAGTGTCAGTTTCCAGAAAGACACTTCTGCTGTAGTTAAAAGGAATTCGATTTGTCCGCCTTTTTCAAGGGAGTTGTTTTCACACAAACATTTACGTTTGTACTTCTGGCAGGCGGACTTCAACATTTATACACAGCTAGAAACGAACTTTGCGCTTGTTTCAAAGAAATGCCGAACTAGGGCATGCACAACCGACACTTCGTCCACCACTTCCAATGAATCATTCACGCTTCACCGAACACTAAACAAAGGCTCTAATCTCACCTTATGAAATACAGTTCCTGTGAAATCACGCGTCTCGCACTGCTGTGCCAGTACTTCAGCTGCACCCAATCTGAACTTGAGAGCCCCCCTTTCCAGGCCCAAAACAGCAACAGACATGCGTCTAAATTTGGCGTTCACCTGCTCTTGTCTTTGCCATGCACACAGTGAAAGTCAAATAACCACATGGCCACTTGATTTTATATATATATATATATATATATATATATATATATATATATATATATATATATATGTGCATTTAAATATTTTTTAAAACAGGTGCAAATAAGAAATGTAATTTGATTAATACACCTACTACTTATGGCCTTATGTAAATATAATTGACCCATACAGAGCGCAGCTACTGATATATTGTATGCAGTGCAGGCATAACTTTGCAGCTGGGGAAATCCCAGAGTCACCACCATGTGTTTAATGAATAACTAGAGGAATCTTGGAAAGTCTTGTACAGTGGCTCGAAGAAACTTTAAAAAAATGCTTCAGATTGTCTTAATGTTTAATCTTTTACAGGCCTTGGGCAATGTGTTAGTTTTCAGTGTACATGCTCAAAAGGAATGGATAAAGGACTTTATGAGGTTGTATTATGAAAGAATAACTTCGAATGTGAACATAAATATAAATGAGAGTTTACAAATTAACAGCATAAAGATGTTCATAAACGCATAGCCTGGTGATTATGACTGTATGGTCTCTGAAAAAATGGAGGGCTTAAAGAAAAATTTGAGGATAAAAATGGAAAGAGTGGGATGGTGGATAATGAGAATGGATGGAGAACAAAAATAGACTTTTGTTCTGCCTCAAAGGCCTCTGAGATTAGCTGCCGACACAAAGAATAAATGACAGGCAACAGGCTTGATGGCACTGACATATGAGTGAAAATACATTTTATTTAGAGTCAGAGACAGTTGCAAGATCAATCACAAGATATGTAGCATGAATACATTTAACATTATAAAAAAAACTATTTGTGTTTTAAAGCCTAATTCAAAAATGACTCTATATGGAAAAGATATGGTTACTCGACTTGATTTTTAATTTAAAGGAATACTCCACTTTTTTGGAAATAGGCTCATTTTACAACTCCTCCACAGTTAAACAGTTGAGTTTTACCGTTTTCGAATCCATTCAGTCGATTTTCTGATATTTAGAAGAATATCAGTAACCAGACAGTTTCTGGTCTCATTAACTTCCATAGTATATTTTTTTCCTACTCTGGAAGTCAATGAGACCAGAAACTGTCTGGTTACTGATATTCTTCTAAATATCAGAAAATCGACTGAATGGATTCGAAAACGGTAAAACTCAACTGTTTAACTCTGGGGGAGTTGTAAAATTAGCCTATTTCCAAAAAAAGTGGAGTATCCCTTTAATCTTTTTTTATTTTATTTTATATATCAGTTAATTTATATAACTCAGTCAGTTCATATTCCTTGTAAAGCAGGTAATTTCTAATCGGAGGTGGAAAGGAATCCATTATAATGGTATTGCGGAGTCTTTTAACTGTCAATGTTTTTCTGATTTCCAGACGACAGAGGTGCTTCAGGGATCGTGGGTTGTCTGAAACAAATTCAAAAGCTATTAGTCTGCATTCCCCGAGACTGGAGAACCATTGATCTGTTTCTAGAAAAGTGATATACCAGGTACTATCGTCTAACATGCATTTATTCATTTTGGGACTATGAGCTGTAAGTTTAAGTTTCTTCACATGACCCAGAATGCAACTTCCATATGTCAAGAAAGACCAGCTAAACTAATAAATGATTAAATGCGAACCCAGTGAACTCACTCAAGATGGTCCATATCTCTGCCCACTCCTTCTGTCTCTCCAGGATACATCTAAGATGTGAACAGATGTGGACGTGGTTGACGTAGTCCAGCAGGATCAGTACCACTCGTCCAGACCAATCAACCAGGCAGCACAAACTTATGAAGTCACAGAACTGTGATGTAAAGGCAACATGAACAAGTGAAGTTTTGTCCCCCACTGTAAATGTAATATTAACAATTTAGTATTATAAACAAAATGATAGCACTTTACAATAAGGTTAGGTTAGGTAACGAATTGGGCATCATAAACTAAAACTGAACAACATTTTTACAGCATTTATTATTCTAGGTTATTGATAAATATGCTATTGTTGATTTGTTAACTCATGTTCATTAGTTATGCATGAACTACTTTTCATTGTTATTCAATGATATGCATTAACTAATGTCAACGAATCAAATCTTTTTGTTAAGTATTACTAAAAAAATATATCAATTAATTCATGTTCCAAAACCTAATGGTCTGCAGCCATGAGAAAAAGTAACAGTAATGTAATGCATTACTTTCCTTAAAAAGTAACTCAGTAACATAATTAGTTACTTTAAGGCCCCAATATATTTCAAATGAAATCAAAAACGAATAAGTGAAGCATCAAGTAACTCTCATTTTCAATGAGAGGTGGTGTTTGAGGCAACTTGAGTGACAGCGACACTATGACTGCTAATAGGAGAAAAGACATTGGAGCTTATTTTGATGTTAGCATGTTGCTAAGATAATACCGTAATTAAGAATCGCATTTAAGATTTCCTTCATGATGCTTTCTTAGATTTGGCCAAATTAAAGTATCTTAGAAGGTATCATAATTATGTTGCTATTTGGAGCTAAGTTGGGAGCGCCTGTGTATTCTTTGGAACTGAACGTTTTGCCAAAATATTGTTATTGTAAGATATTTAGTCTAGTCAGACCCAAAACTCACAGATATTTTGTCTTCTCCATCACATATGACACAACATGCTTTATGTGTGTCCTTCCAAGGAAACTTCATTTTGAAATGGTAATCATGGTGACAATGGAAACATTTGTCTACATTATATCCATTATTTAGAAGTAAACGCATCATCTTCTCATCCTTCAGGCAGTACTGTAGAGATGTGGGAAATACTGTGTCACTGATCGCTGTGAAGTAACAGTTGACATCCGCCTGCTTAGCGAGGAGCGTTGTGACGATCTCATACATCCCAGCTCTCACCGCCACTAGGAGGCAGTGCAGGGGATCCAGGTCAGGTTTGGCTCCTTCATTCAATAGCATCTCGATGCAAGTCAAATCTCCATTTGAGACGGCGAAGTAAAGGGCGGTCCTACGCATGTCGTTGTAATTGTCGGAGATGTTTCGGTCGAGTAGAGCGTTCACGTCGAAACCTCTGTTGATCAGGAGCTGTAGGCACTTCACATGACCTCCATCTGCAGCTGAGTGTAGTGGACTCTGGCCAGATTCAATGATAGCTTTCTTGCTTGTCACTGATAGCAGTATTTTTAACACACTGTAAATAGAATTGGTATGATGCAGGTAAGCAAGTTCACATCTGTAAAGTTGTTTTGATCACTTTTAAAAAAAAACTCACCCCCCTGTCATCCAAGATGTCCATGTCTTTCTTTCTTCAGTCGAAAAAAAATTAAGGTTTTTGATGAAAACATTCCAGGATTTTTCTCCATATAATGGACTTTACTGGGCACCAAAGGGTTCAAGGTCCAAAAGGCAGTTTCAGTGCAAACTGTTCAAAGGGCTTTAAACAATTCCAGACGATGAGTAAGGGTCTTATCAAGCGCGACGATCGCTCATTTTAAACATAACTAACAAAGTTTAAGTTTTATAAGCACAAATGCTCGCCTTGCTCTGTTCTGTGATGCGCTTCGTATCTCTCCTGTTCGTACTCGTTCATCAAAATGAACGAATCTTTTTCCGAGTCAATTCGTTCATTTCATTCGTTGAATGACTCGAAAAAAGATTCGTTCATTTTGTTGAACGAGTCCGAACTGGAGAGTCACGAACGCGCATCACAGAACAGAGCAAGGCGAGCAACTTAAACTGTGTTATTTAATTTTTAAATGAGCGTTCGTTTCGCTTGATAAGACCCTTATTCATCGTCTGGAATCGTTCAAAGCCCTTTGAACAGTTTGTAGTTTGCACTGAAACTGTTTTTTTTGGACCTTGAACCGTTTGGTTACAGTAAAGTCCATTATATGGAGAAAAATCCTGGAATATTTTCATCAAAAACCTTCATTTCTTTTTGACTGAAGAAAGAAAGACATGGACATCTTGGATGACATGGGGGTGAGTAAATTATCAGCAAAATTTTTTTTTAAAAGTGAACTACTCCTTTAATGGGGGTTTCTCCAATGTCAGGAATTTTTTTTTATATCCCTACGGTTGATTTTATTTCAAACAATACATTAGTTTTATGTTGTCTTTAAATAAAGCCCCCCCCCCAAACCCCCCATGCAATTAATCTTTTAATCATGCTAAAAATCCATCATTAAAATTGATTATAATAAGTCTATATAAATTTTTCCAAAGACACAAATGTACCTCTTTTTTTTCTTTTTTTCTTTTTTTACAAATTACAGCATTCTTTTTCCTACGGAACCCTTAAAGTGACATAGTGACGATACAAAGATGAGAGTAAAAATTCTATTACAATTCTTTCGCAAAAGTATTGCATTTCCCCGTAAAACTCTTGTTTTCCCAGAGAAACTGTGATCGCTCAAAAACTTTATGGAAATAAAAGTGGTAGGAAAAACAATATTTCAGTTAAAATATAAGTTTACCTCCCAGTTTCCCAGTTTTTCTTGCTCATTTACCAAAGCTGGAAGTGAAATGTGGGAAATGATGAGTAGAAGCAAAGTAAAAAGAGAAATTAGGCGAAAAACAAGGTAAATATCACAAAGGAATAGTTTTGTGTTATTTGCATTTAAATTGTAATTTTGTGTGAAAATATTATATAATTGTGTGTATTTATAATACATAAAATGCTAGCTGTAAAATTAGCCTCAAGACAAATATATCCAAAAATTTTTTTTAAATGTGCTAATTAAACAGTACATAATCTGAGATCAGGTGAAAACGACACTGGTGAGAATTTTCATTTATTAATAAATATGAATAAAATTAAAACAAAATTAAATAAACTAGTGTTACAAAGCTGAATGAAAAAAGTGTTTCCACTGGACCAAAAGTGTCAATAGTTGAAGAAGGACCCAACTACGTTAATGCATTTTAGTGTTTAACTAATTCAAATTATTGTAGACTTACAGGTAGTGGCCCTCGAAGGCCGCGCGGTGTATAGGAAGATGCCTGGTAAAACTGACCCGGTTCGGTGAAGCTCCATTTTCAAGCAGAAGGTTCACACAGTAAGGGTTTCCAGAACCAACTGCATCCATCAACACACTTTCACCCTTAAAAGACTGTGCATTCACGTCAGCTCCTTGTCAACATGGTTGGATTAAAATTGATTAAAAAATACCATGGTTAATCTTGGTCTCATTTTGTGAGATGAAAGGTCCTCACCTAATTCAATGAGCACTTGAAGGACTTCTAGATTGCCGCACTCTGCTGCTACACCCAATGGAGTCACTCCATTAATATCCCTCACAGACACGTGGCCACCTCGTCTCAGCAGTAACATTAAGATGTCAGTGCAGCCCACTCGTGCTGCTTCATGGATTGCCGTCCACCCCTTTGAACAAACCTGATCCACTACAGCTCCATGTGTGATGAGAGCACACACCATTTGATAAGATCGTACTCTTACCGCTAGGACAAAATTAAGAAGATTATTAGTTGTTATGGAAAGTACAAGCAGATACCATCAACAGGGCAACTAAATCAACAGTGAAGTTGTGCTTCACCCAGCAGAAGTGGAGACTCCTTTTTGCTGTTGAGATGATGAGGTAGTGCCCCATGTTCAAGAAGGATCCTGATGTTCTCCTCCAGTCCAGATTGAATGGCTAAATTCAAGGCGGTCTCTCCATTCCAACGTTTTTCCTCTATCTCAAGCTGGCTGGAGACTGTGGATTGAATGATTATCAAAACCAAATGTAGAGTAGCGAATGGACATTTTCACACAGCAGTTTTGTATTTGAGCCCTTAAAGGAATAGTTCACCCAAAAATGAAAATTAGCCAATAGTTTACTCATCCTCAAACCATCCTAGTGTATATGACATTCTTATTTGAGCCAAACACAAAGTTTTATTAAAAATAAATCCCAAGCTTTATAATGGCATATTCCCATCCCATCATAAAAGTTATCCATAATGGCTCCAGGGGGGTTATACTCACATACGCAGAGGATAGAGCAAAAGGAGAAGTCTAAAATGAGAATTTTTAAATGGAAATGTCACAGGAGCTTGAATTTGTTGCCCAGTCCTATTTGTTTGAACCGTGAGAGGTGTCTACTCTTGCCTAAGCTTACGCTACACCTACGTAAATATGCCGGAACTCGACTCTACATGAACATGTGGTCGGCCATTACCAGAAGCTAGTGATTACAGTTAATAAAGTTATAATTATGGATATTCTTTTAACAAAGAAGGCCTTTTTTAACCCCCTGGAACCCTATGGATTACTTTTATAATGGATGGATCTGTTTATCGGGCTTAGAAAATGGTACAATTCACTCGCATTATAAAGCTTGGAAGCTCCAGGATATGTTTTGACATTACTTCGATTGTGTTTGGCTGAAAGAAGAAAGTCAAAAACACATAGGATGGCTTGAGATCATTTAAATTTTTGGTTGAACTAACCCTTTAATAAGGTTATGTTCACACACAGTTATTTACGGGATTGACAACCAAGTTCTATAACCGAATTCACACCTGTAAATTTACAGAACTCACAAACCCATTCTTGGAAAACCGCTTCTTGTGTGAACGGAACTAGTTGTCTGTTACGTCTTACAGTGCGAGAGCGCCATTCTGCGCTGTACGAACATGCCTACCCGGTTTTCATGTTTGGTTTCGGTAACTTATAGCGATAGAGATATGAGCTGTGTCATCTGAAGGTTTTAGATTCAGTCACTATTCTCCACCGGAGCTACTCCCGTCAGTTTTGTGTTCTATGCGCAACTCTCCACCCAGATATAAAAGCTGTTGTCGGTCAATGAAGATTTGACGGATGAACTTTTGGATTGGACTTTTGGATTGGACTTCTTTTTCACTTTTCTGGACCTCATAATATCAATATCTTTGATATTGCTTTGCTCATTTTCACTATGGCAAGAGAATACAGGCTTGACTCCCGTTGGACGTTCAAACAGATAGTATTCGAGACGCCACTGTAAGTTGCTGTCTGAACGGGATATTTCGAGACTCACACCTGTAAGTAAATGCGGCTGTCAATCCCAAAAACTGAGAGTGTGAACATAGCCTATATGTTAGACACAGTCTCGTTTTCCAGCAACTTATCCAACCCTTCTATGTCAGAATTGTCAATCCAGGTCCAGGACTCACCCAGAACCGCCTCTAGTACTTTCCCTGATGGTTGCATGGCGGCTCTGTGGAGTGGAAGAAGTCCACTATTGTCCACTTCCCTAAAGGCTGAAGGAAATCGTCTGAGCTCATGGATGACTGCAGTATCACCTTATTGTTGTCAGGATACATGAAGAGATTTTAGACATATCGGCGAAACTCTCTAGAGAACCTCTAGGCACCCTTTCAAAAAGGGCAGTTCTATGAGGAACTTATAAGAACTTGCAAATTCTCTGATAACTCTAAGTAATCATAACACCATTATATGGGAGAGACTTAAATACACAATAGGACAGGGGTGAGCATTCCTGAGTTTTGCTCCAGGCCTGAACCAAGGTCATCCAGGGGTGCATCCGAATGCTTAGGCAACTGACTTGTTGCCTCTCTGTCCTTCTAGACAGGAACATTGGGACAAGTTGGAGATAAACTCCGCCCAGGGGTGCGTTTCCCAAAAGCATCATTAGTCAACTATGGTTGCAAGTTCCATTTAAATCTATTGGTAATAATGACAGAACTTGTGATCATAGTTGGCTTTGGGAAACGCACCCCAGAACCAGGAAATGATACCCCTGGATTAGGATATCTGCACCTTCAGAAGGGTCCAGAGGTCCTCAAGTGGGTTCTGCAAGTGTCGCAATCTGAGGAAACTCAAGTATCTTTTCATTTTTTTATGGTGATAGAACAGAAATAGAATATTTCAAGGCATTAATACATTACCTGTTTCGATTGCTGCCAGCAGTTTCAAATTCTCATCACTGGCTGAGCTTTATGAAAACAATAAGCATCTGAGAGAAAGTATTTTGCAATACTTTTTGCTATTTTAACTTTTCAGTTTCCTTCAAAGCATGTTGTACATAAAATAGCCTATATAGAACATACATACCTGTATTCATCTTCATTCATCTTGTCCAACAAAATATATCTAGAAAACGTGTCCCATGGATCAGAGGCCATAACATTAAAGCATCAGTGACCGTTGGAGCTCATCAGAGCCGAATACAACTAAAGTAATATATTTGCAAACATGAACCTTTCATTAAGCTGCAGGCTTACCTTTGTGACTTTCTTGTTCCTAGTGACATGAGCTTTTATATTCAAGCATGACCTGCTTTTATTGCCAATGAAATGCCATGCTACAAATGCCATGCATTAGGTACAGTACAGTCTGTTTCTATTGTAGTCACTCTTAACACACACCTGGATAAAATGTTTTCTAGGAAGTGACACATGAGATGATTCACTTTTATTTCTTCCCCCACAATACTTTTTCAATTAAATCCCCAAAGATAACATAATCCTAATCTAATCTGCACGCTGAAGCTGTGTTTCATGATTTTAGAGGCATATCACAGGCACGCCAGGGGGCAGGATCATATCATGTGACATTAACTTGATTCATTTAAGTGAAACGATTCATTCGGTAATTCGGTTCAATGAACTGTTTCCAAAAGCAGCTTGTTTGTAATGTCTGTAGTAAAGCTGGTACTTTATCACCGTTTTATTAGATTATACATGGTGTAAAGTAAATTGTGTTAACCTAGCTGGCCTAACAAAACAAAAGCACCGTGGTATTTCGGACATGGTAGGCCTACCATGTTTTTGTTTATTGCACCACATTCTTTGAAATATCCAATAATAATTGGCATTGTACATACACTAACAAGTACACTGAATATTAAAGTATGGATCTGTAGACTAAGGGAAATCCACCATTCTTCCCAGTTAATTGATAAAGTTAATTGTGTAAAATTATTTACAATAATGTTAATAAAGCTGTAACGATTTCACTTCACGCTCAAACAAAGTAATTCCGCTGAATTACACATGCTTTGCGAATCGGTTCAACCGACTCGGATTCGGTTCACAAAAGTGGTTCATTTGCGAATCGGACCTCACCAGTACACTATTGTTACTATAGCAGCGGCCAAACACTGTCCAGACTCGATAATAAAGACGTTTCCTTCAAATTGCTCTCAAGAATATTATAGGAGAACGTGCTATTATTAAACTTTAAGCTTTGACCGTTTAGGTGTGAGAAATTTGTCATGTCAGAGCAGTGTGAAACTGAACCCGCGGAGCACAGAATGTCACAAGAAGTCATTCAGACAGAGACTTATCATGAGGAAGAAGATGATGCTGAAGACCAAAGACGTCAAAACGATAGAAACCAACATGGAGGCGAAACCAACCAGATAATTTCCTCCAATGATGTTGGAAACTCAACAGCAACGGGTGAAATATAATTGGGCATTTTACCACAGAATTATACACTTAGAAAAATACTATGGTACTACTATGGTCGGTTTTGGCATAACGTTACGAGTATAGGCTATTGTGATTTTTCATCTGACATTTTGCTCCATAAAATGCGGTAAATCCATAAAATTTCAATGGTATTGAAATGTGGTAATCATTCATTATAATGGTAGAAAAGTAAAGAAAGTGTTATTACCATATACAGTACAATTCCATTACTCTTTTGTAGTAGGCTACCACCACAATTTTTTAATAAATATTCAGCACATTTTTTTGTATATTCATATAAATATTTACAATTCTAATGCAATTGTATTTCTTGTTCTTCCAGTTAAGATCTTGCTGATGCCAGAGAGGCACATGATAACGGTGGCCTTCACAATTGGCCTCTCAATCCTGGATCTGAAAAAACACTTCAGCTTCAAGCTGAGGGTCCCATTAGACATCATACAAATCACTTTAGACGGTAAGCCACAAAAGATTGTCCTTCATTTGGAGAAATCGTGGAAATTTCTGACATTTCTGAGTATAAAAGAAAGCATTTACTCCACAACGATGTAAAGGACACATTAAAAGTCTCTCGGATCTTTTTAATTTTTATTTATTTATTTCAGATTTATGGCATATTTATTTATTTTTTAAAGATGAACACATGATCTTTTTAATTTAGTTTTACTTTTTGTCTAGAAAAAAGTGTAGATGATGACCAGACCCTGATGGATATTGGCGTACAGCCACATGGGATGGTCCAATTTGAGATGAGCTCGCTAGACCCGGAGAATTACCCTATGAGACCAGACAAACCACAGCAAGAGTACAACATGCCGGATGTCATCACTGTCAGAGTGCAAACAGGTACAGTCGAACTTATACCTGACTAAGGCATTATGAGGATAGACAAGTTTTTGTGACAAGTTTCTGGCTTTAAGATACAGAGACATATCAGGACGTGGTGGTAGAGATAGAGAGAGCCACTCGCAGGAAGGCATTTCTGGGAGGATTCCGTCATACGGTGACCAAAACAGAGTATCATAATGCTGCTGTACAGACGATGCCTAAGAAGAGGCCTGACAGGGGCATTGAGTGCTTCAGCAGGGATACACAGGTGCACACATACACACACACTATACAATGGAGTGAAGGGCAGTAATAAAACTCATTAAATGTGCAGAACTTTCATCTCTTTGCCTCATTTTTTTATTTATGGTAAATAAAGGAACTGATCAAAACATACATTTGTATATAAAATATATAATGTGTAGGCTATTTGTACAAATATGTTGTATTATAATATTACTGTAAAATATAAAAATGTAATAAAAACATATTTATGAAAATTGTTTGTGTAAAAAATTAACCTTTTTATTTTGTTATATGACCTGTATATACTTTTTATATAATGATATAGTTATTGATTGTTTATTGAAGACAGACATAGACACACAAGGAGTTAATCTTCAGTAAAGATTTTTAGAAATGACTTAATTGAAGAGAAAGTTGTTACCCATACATTTGAATGATTTATCACATTGAAATGTAAGACAATTGAATGTTTAAAGAATCTTATTTATATAATATTTTGGCAAAATCACAGTATTATTGACAAATTCAAATTATATATATATATATATATATATATATATATATATAATTATTTTAAGTTTTGATGAATAAAATACATATCCCAATGATTCAGTCTTTTTACGAAATAAATAGAAGCAATAAAACACTTGTGGTCACTTTATTAAAAGCACGATCCAATTAACCCCAATTAACTGTCAGTCAGTACTTTTTTCCTTTTTTTGTGGAGAAATTAATGTTTTCAACCTTGAAACTAATAGGAAATATTTCTTGAGCAGCAAACCAGCATATTATGATTTCTGAAGGATCATGTGACACTGAAGACTGGAGTAATGATGATGAAAATTCAGCTTTGAATCACAGGAATAAATTACATTTACAAAATATATTAAAATACAAAACACTTCTTTTAAAGTGGTAATAATATTTCACAATATTACTGTTTTTACTGTATTTTTGATCAAATAAATGCAGCCCTGGTGAGTATAATAGACTTCTTCTAAAACATTAATAAATCTTACCGACCCCAGTGTAGATTCAAATCTTAGACCAATTTGTGTTGCCGTTTGGACTGGAGTGCACACCCCTAATTTTCTTTTCCATTTAACTAGACGGTGGAGTTGAAACACCAGGATCAGCAGTGCTATAGGAACGTCTCGACTCAGATGACCAAAATCGGCTGTTATGTGTCAAACATGGAGGACAAGCTCATCACACCAGGCACTTACATCACTGCAGAAGAGTATCACAGCAAGAGATTGAGAGCTGTACGTGTGTTTGAAAGGGTTGAGAGAGAATCGCATTCATTCTATGCATTCGCTGTTCAGGACAAATGCTTAAATGTATGTTTTTCCTTAGGTCATTACACTACAGTCACATGTCAGGCGCTGGCTAGCCAAGTGTTTCACAGACAACTTGAGACAGGCTAAAGATCAGCACCTGGCAGGGATGGAAAATGAAAAGAGGAGAAAGAAAGAGGAGAAAGAACAGCAGATCAGAGATGAATATCGCCGCAGGATGAACCCGGAGTCGAAGGGGGACTTTGATCTGCTTTATAACGCCTTGAAAAGTGAGTGTTTGTAGCCCCTCTAGAAACACCAAATGGAAGTGCTAAAATAATGACTTTATTTAGTCAAAAGTCTCTCTGAAAAAACATGATCACACATTTAGTCCACAAAACTCGCCATTGGTTGATACAGTGTTGCTATGTAATTAATAATAGTCAGGAGGATGCTCAGACAAACAGAACCATTTTCAGTGTTTTGCAGCTTTTCAAGAACATCAACCTATAGATTACTTATTTACTCAGACTTTTACAAACTGTGTTTTTTGTACATTATATTGCATCTGCAACTTTTTAGCCAATTGGTGGGTTCAGACAGTTCATGCAAATTAACTGTTTGCACATTTCCCTGCAATAAATGCTTCACTGATTCACTTTAGTCTTCGTTTTTTAGTGATTTTTTTAAATACTGTTGACCATCGCCGTTTTTACTACTATTACACTACTATTCATTCAAAAGATTTTTTTGTTATAGAAATACATTAATATTTTTCATTATCAAGAATGCATTCAATTGATAAAAAAAATGACAGTAAAGATATTTATCATTTTTCAAAAGATTTTTATTTCAAATTAATTAATTTACCAATGAATCCTAAAAAATATAAATCATGGTTTCCACACAAAAAATTTTCGTAGCACAACTTTTTTCAACATTGATAATAAAAAATGTTTCTTTCACAAACATAAAACAGTCTCGAACGCCACATTTTTGAGCAGTAGTGTTTATAAATTAGTATTCTATTGGTTGATTTTTCTTTTTTTATCTGTTGGATTTAGCACTGTCACTTTGATTCAGAGATCATTGTTTTGTGTCAGATAAATAATGCTGTGATGGCAATATCAGCTGATATTTAAAGAAAAATACATTAAAGCTTTTTTTAAAGCTTCATTGAAGTTGACTACATTATAGTTGGTATGATATAAGTGTGGATATGGAGGTATGTGTTGTAATGTGTGCAGTGATTTGGATATAAGTCAGTGTGATGGTCCTTATTCTTCATCTCTGTATGTCAGAATGGAGGGTAGAGGAAGTGGAACGCATCAATGTCACCTTATCTGGTGCGGAGAGAAAGGCAGCGCTGTGCGCTCTACTGGAGCAAGAGACCCAGTTCATCTCCTCCATAGAACAGCACAGGATGGCTGCCGGCACGAGGAACCAGGAAAAGGCCATACAAGCCTTCCTCGACAAGGTTATCAACAACTAATCGGCTGTCTCGTCATGAACATACTGTATTGTTTTCGAGCAAAACCTTTGTTTGGTTACAGTGCAAGAATGATTGAATAGGTCTCTTTGATTTGGAACCAAGTAGAGCACACGATAATTGTTATAATATTACTTTCAGTAAATCTGGGCGGTAGAAGATTCATTTGGTTTAGTATTTTGAACATTGTGTCCATTGTTTTTGACTTCTCTTCAGTCTGCTGAGCCAAAGAGATGGCGTGCATTTGATGGGAAGGTGACACAAATGGACACCCAGTTCACCATCAGAGCCAAGGAGCTGCGAGACCTGTACAGTAGCGTCACACAGGCTCAATTCACAAAGGACGAACGTATGGATGTGCTACTCACTCTCAAACACACTGTGAAGGTCAGTTCCACATCTGTAGTCCTAAATATGGACAAAATATAAACACATATATTTGCTCATCTAATTATTTTTAATGTACTGGTGAACAGGAACATAAATGCAAGCTGACACAGGACATAGTGGACTTGATTGACAGGGAGATGGACCTGATGATGAGGGATGTGAAAAAGAGCAACCTGGATGGATTGAGAAAGAGGATATCAACCCTCTTCCTCCAATACATCAAAACCCCTCTGTTTAACCCTCAAGTGTCCAAACTTCTACAGGTATGTGGCTAAAACAGTGTTGTCGTCGAGACGAGTCAAGACCATATCCACATGCTCCCATGTCTATGATAACATCAAGACATTTTTTCCTGTTTCATGGTCATCCTTGTGTCAGAGACCATATTTTTATGGTGCTCAAGTCCACTCATGGTCCAAATACCATATTTTCGAGGTCACCCTTTTCTAGTCTTGGTCTTAACTTGGATTCAAACAAGCTGGTTTCGACTACAACCCTCGGCTAAAGTTCACCCTGTACTTCAAAGTTAATATGACATTGGCTGTAACATCACTTCCAGTTCTCAAGATACTGAAATACAACTTGAGTTTTGGTTGGTTTTCTCACTCTAATATAACAACTCTAATATTTACCCTGCTCTCCACAGGTGCCTCGGGATCATGCCGACCTGAAAAAGAACATCTATTTGTGTCGTGGCTGTAATGAGTATCAGTCATGCACTGACTTCGCTCTGAATACTAACACATCTGCGGTCGGCCTCTGTCACCGCTGTATGGAGTTAGACAATGAAGCCTGTCAAAGAGAAGACTTCTCTCTTTACAAGAACATTCTGAGATGCTTGCGTGACACTGAGGCCGAGTGCAGCCCAGATGCCAAAATCACTTGCCTGCTGCAGGTAAAGTTTACGCATGTGTTGGTGATTCATTTTGAGGGCGTGGTTGTTTTTTCGTAAAACCTGCACCAGTGAAATCAGTAGTTTTAGAGGTGCAGTAAGTAATTTCATATTTATGTTTTGCACACTGAAATTAGTCTGCACAAACAATTAATGCATGACTTGACTCCTGCTAGTGTGGATGTGTGACGTTTTTGCTTATTAACTTGTCAAAGACACTGTTGGTCGTGATTTCAACATGGCCACCAACATGAAGGACCACCCTTATGTATTTTAAAACTAGAAATCTAACTAAAACTAAAAGCCTGTTCACACCAAGAACGATAACTGTAAAGATAACTATTGATAATTATATTAGCCTCCACACCAGAGGATGATATTGTTCGGTTTAGTCTAAGCACATGCTTGACTGTTATTTAAAGGGACACTTCACTTTTTTGGAAATAGGCTCATTTTACAACTCAAACAGTTGAGTTTTACCATTTTCGAATCAATTCAGCTGATTTTCTCATATTTAGAAGAATATCAGTAACCAGAAAGTTTCTGGTCTCATTGACTTCCATAGTAGGAAAAAAAATATACTATGGTAATCAATGAGACCAGAAACGGTCTGGTTACTGATCTTCTTCCAAATATCAGAAAATTGGCTGAATGGATTCGAAAACGGTTCAACTGTTTAACTCTGGGGGAGTTGTAAAATGAGCCTATTTCCAAAAAAAGTGGAGTATATCCCTTTAAAATGCTCGAGCTGGTTACAGCTGGATAGGTTCTGATTGGCTGTCAATGTTTTTATCATTCATCCGCTGGGTAAAATCGTTCTGAAACTGATTCAGTTTCTTTGTGCAGTTATCGTTATAGTGGTTGTGGACTCTAACGATTTTTAGAACTTTATCGTTTTCTTTATAGTTATCATCCTTGGTGTGAACTGGCATTTAAGTGCATCTCATGTGAGTCTGCATGAATTTGTTAAAAAAAAAACTTTTGGTGGAAAATGCGAGAAACAATGGCTTAGTCCACCTTTAATAGACTAGATTAAAATGAATGGAGCAGCAAGTTAAAGCTGTGCTCAAGACATTTACTGGCCTCATTAGGACCAGGACCTTCGGTACATGGTGGATGTACTTTGGGGAGCTCAGTCCGCTTTGAGCGGCTGGAAAGACCTTCATGATTTAATGCTGGTGCGCTGGGAGAAGCATTTGGACTGGAGCCCATGGAACTGCATCCTCCTCACGAAGGACGAGGCCGCTGCACATCTGAAACTGGAGAACATCGAGGAGGTACTGGGGCTACAACTGCTTTTGATTGAATTTCACACTTAGGTAAATTATATAATAGCAGATATTTATAGCGTTAGTTCACCAAAAAATGAAAAATCTGTCCTTTACTCACCCTCATGTCGTTCCAAACCCGTAAGCCTTTCGTTTATCTTCGAAACACAAATGAAATTATTTTTTTTATGAAATCGGAGAGCTTTCTGACCCTTCATAGACAGCTACACAGCTACCAGTTTCAAAAAGTTCATAAAGAGATCATAAAACAAATCCATACGCAGCACGTTTGAGCTTCAACAAGAACCAATGAGGTTCATTCGCGTGTTACGGCGTACGTTGCGTAGTAGTTGTGTGTCAATGGGACAGAAAGCTCTTATCAAAAATGTCCTAATTTGTTTGGAAAGACATGATGGTGAGTAATTAATTAATTAATTAATTAATGTTCATTTTTGGGTGAACTATCCCTTCAAGAACTATTTGACTAATCTAAGTATTGAAACTAACAGGAGTAAAACATTTTTAGAGGTGAGCAGAGTGAAAACCTGTGCAGAATGTTGTAATATATAATTAAACTTAATCTGCCAAAACTCTATAATCGTGACTATTCACTGTACACCAGTCACCGGTCCATTGTAATGCATATACAGAACACATTTGTCTCTGCCACCACTTGAATGCAAACCTATATGTCCCACCATACAAATGCCCACTCTTTTGACTTGCAGGCATACGATGTGGTATTGATCCGTAATGTCAAGCAGAAACACGCACTGTCCAGGAAGTACTTCTCTCAGATACCTGCGATGGCCGAATATCTGCACAATGCCGAGATTCAGCCTGGTGCCCTCGGCAAACTGCTGGTCTCCAAGCCCATCACCAAGGCCACCAAGTAGAATCGCTAAGAGCCTACCCATAATCCTGTGAGGTGCTCAGGGACATCTGCAGCTTCACTATTCCTCTACTTCAGACAGTTTAAGCGTTATTCCTCAAGATCATTTATCGAATTTGAATATCTTATATGGTAATTAAAACCGAGTTACTGGGCCTCTCTCCGTTTTATTTTCATTCATTAATGTTTATTAGATATCGTTAGGCAGTAAATGAGCAATAAGTTTTATGATTTTTGATAACTTCTTTGGTATTTTGTAAAATACTAATTGGTAAAACAAGCAGCAACTCTACAATCCTGTGAAAAATGCAGCATTGTTAAACTTGAGTACAAAAGCTGCATTTAAAAGGGAGATCAGACAGATAAAAAAATGAAAATCCCTCCATGATTACTCCATAATGCCACGCAAGAATGAATCGAAACATTATTTCCCGGAACACTTTGAAAGCCTTAAAAAGCTCAAGTTCAAGAGGTTTTAATTAGGCCTTTGCAAATGATATATAGCCTAGCTCTAATCAGGAGGTGAGCAATCTAAGATCTGCAATTATAGGAAAAGGTCAAGAATGTCCTCCTGCGTTTCCTCCTGAACAAATGTGAACGAAACCACCACCAGCGCCACAGAACTAAAAAGAACAACTAGCGATGAAAGGTTTGAGTTTTATTTCTGTCCCTCCATGACGCGAGTTTATAAGATGAGCCCAATAAAACTGTATTTATTAGACATTTGGCTTATCATGTTCTTTGGCAATTGGCCTATCTCTGTTGTTCTGTGGTACTTAATCAACTTCAAAAGTAAAACTCAGTAAAACTGATAACAAAAAGGCTGCTAATAGAGTAGTAGATGATAAATGCGAAAAAACAAGTTGACAAGTAGGACTAAAAGATGCGTTTGTTGTTGATCTACAGTATTGTAGTGATGCACTTGAAAGAGCATTTTTTTGTTAGTGAATAAGAGGAATACCAGCATTTTTCTTTTTGCAGGTTCCTGCATCTTTAAAACTGTCATGCTTGTTATCCTGCTTTAAGAAAGAAATCGCTTTTGTTTTCTGAAATGAAGGTATTATGGAAAACTGGGCAGGCTCTTAGAGCAACATGAGGTTAGGTTATTGTTCGATCTTTTCGCTTAAGTTGTCTGTGTATGAATAAAGTAAGTCAAAGGTAAGTCAAGATTTATTTTTCACACCAGTATTGTGCAATCTTTTGTAATCTTTGGACAGTGGAAAAGGCTTTTGATCTTTATAATGCTCATGTTATTGATAACTAATTTGTGGAGTTTTATGTAATCTCTGATAGAGCTGTTCTGTTGGTTCCTTGAGAAAGCTTGAGGATTGCGATTAATGTGTAATAGTACAAGGGATAAAGAGAGAGTTCTGTAAAACCACTGAGCCCAAGTTATCCAATGATAAGTTAAGCATTTTGCATTTCAGATCCTTGGCAATCCTGACTGTGAAATGACAATGAGGTCATGAAGTCATAACAACTAACACCTTCAGACAGATTTGACATTACAGACAGGTCCTGGTCATAGGCCAGCTCCTTGTGACTTTTTCCACTGGATTTTCAAGTTTTCCATTGGCACATTTTACATTATATGATTCACAAAGTTATAGAAACCTTTTTTCCGCCTCAGTTTAAAATAAAAAGTTATTTAAATCTGTAAGAAATAAAGTTTCAATTTTGAGATGTACAGTAAATTTGCAATTAAGAGAAATAAAAAATTGTGTCTCTATAGAACTTTTGCAAAGGTAAATGTCATGATTAGACATAAATAGTCAAAACTGTAAGAAATAAAGTCGGAATTGTTTAGAACTAAATAAGTGTGAGATGTGAAGTTGCGATTACATGTTAAATTTGTGATTATGAGAAATAATTGCAATCGTAAGGAAAGTCACAATTGTGAGATTTTGAGTGTAAAGTCAAAATTATGAGAAATATTCAAATCACATTTTTTTTTATTTATTTAATAATTTTTACTGCAAGTCAGAAATGGGCTTTCATACAAAATTGTGAGCATGACAGTAAAAGCTTGAGTTTACACATCTCTTTTCATTTTAATGTATTTTTCTTTTCTTTTTTTTTTCTTTTATGTTTCCCAGAGATCAACTTCGAATTCTTTGGAAACAAAGCCCAGTACGGATTATCACCTGCTGTGTGATTTCTGAGAGTTTGTGTTTATGAAGTCTCCCAGGTTGTTGTTTAACAGACCCCAGTACGGAGCCAGATTAGGGCCCAATATGGGAAACGGTGATGACGTTTGCTGTTAGGAGAAAAAGTGTGAATTCCAGGTCACTGTCTGTGGCAATGTCTCGTGTCAGTGGGTTTACTGTATATAATGGTCTTGCTTTTATAATCTCATATGCAAATTTGTTATTATCTTTGGTCATAAAATGTAAATATAAATGGATCAGGTTAGGAGGGACTTACATGAGCTGGCTGGCAGGAGCCTAATCTTAAAGCTTAATCTCCATGGCCATAAGGCTTTATGACATGACCGGAATGGACCAGTAACAGGGGATGCGGATGGCACCAGGGCAAAGATTAATCAGCGGCACATTATTTAAAGGCCAGCATAAGACAAAGTCCCTAAGTTGACTCCGTTTCAGTCACAGAATGAGGCGGATATCTTGGAGCTTCGTGAAACCCCTAATCATCATCAGCACACCATTGGCATTGCTACCTCTGCCACTGGTCATCAAAACAAAGGTTAGACATGCTTGAACACGTATGTGACAATCACATGTGCAGAGACTTTCTATATGGTCAGCTCTGAATGAGAATAATTAATGAAGTAAGAATAATGAAGCTTGTCTTTTCTTATAATATTATATTGCATGTTTTCTGAAATACTTTTGCACATCCTTTTTGCCTTTGAAATGTCTTTAAAAATAACTTTGTCTTTTTCTCTCACATCACTTTCAAGCAAAAGCTATTTTTTATTTTGATAGCCATATGTCTGTTCATCTTCTGAATGGATATAAACACTGATTTCATGTCTGCTAGGAAGCAGAATGTGCGTACATCCTGATATTAATGGCCGTGTACTGGATGACGGAGGTCTTGCCTCTGTCTGTGACGGCACTTCTCCCCGCGCTGCTTTTCCCCCTTTTTGGGCTCATGAAGTCCTCCCAGGTATACTTTCCTGAGCCATTTCCATCTCATGGAAACCTGACTGCAATATTTATGGACTACTAATGTGGATAACTACTGCAAAAGCAAGATGTCATTGACCGGCCATTATTCTTTAGGTTGCATCTGTATATTTCAAAGACTTCCACTTGTTGCTTCTTGGGATCATCTGTCTAGCAACAGCCATTGAGAAATGGGGTCTTCATCAGAGAATTGCCCTCAGATTGGTGACTGCGCTTGGAGTCAACCCTGGCATGTAAGACTTTTATTTGATTTAGATATGTGGTATGTTGTGATGATTTATTGTAGGATCGACAGATGCAAACACTGCTTGTTTACTGTGAAATGTGTTTCACAGGTTGATGCTGGGGTTCATGGTTGGCTGTGCTTTCCTCTCCATGTGGTTGAGCAACACCTCAACTGTGGCAATGGTAATGCCAATTGTGGAGGCAGTGATCCAGAAGGTTTTGAATGCAAATGAAGAAGCTAACAAAGACCACAAGGGGGCGTTAAGTGGAATCTCCAACCCTGCTCTACAGCTTGAAGGTAAGCTGGTGCAGCTTTCATTTAACTTGAGTAATGCATTATCATTTTAACCTTTAACCTTCTATTTAAAAGGGCAACATTTAACATTAAACATCTGCTTTCAGATATTGAGGCGCAGTGTGACCAGTCTGAGAAGATGAAAAGGTAAACATGTATAAAATTACCACAAAAAAAACAACAAAATAGAAAATGTATTATATGTATTATTATTATTATTTTTTATTCTTATAGCATTGAAGCGGGTATTACGGAGCCAATTCAGACAGCTCCTGAGGAACCAGACACTGTTAAGGTCAGAAAAAGTACACATTCCGACATTAAAACTCACAAACACAAAATCCTTCTCCTAACCTTAATGTAAAATGGTTTTTCTCAATAATTTAGGCACCAACTCCACCGTATAATGGGAAGTACAGGACCCGTGAAGATCACATGATGTGCAAAGGATTGTCACTTAGCATTGCCTACGCTTCATCAATTGGGGGGCTGACCACATTATCAGGAACATCCACAAACCTTATATTTGCTGAATACATCTCTCAGTGAGTCCACAACTTACCTTTAAACTGATGTGTGCAACTTTATTAGTATTACTATATATTGGACCCATTATTTCTATTATATTATTGGATTTGGTCAGTCTATCCATCTAAACTCACATGCTGTGAACTTTCTTGACCTTCCTCAGGTACTACCCAGAATGCACCATCATTAATTTTGGAAACTGGTTCGTGCTTTGTCTTCCCATCTGCATAATTATGCTGATTTTGTCATGGATATTCCTGCATTGGATGTTCCTTGGTTCCAAGTGAGTGATCGTAATGTCTTCTATTTGATAATTCGTTCCATGACCGTCCTCTATCCCTCATTTTACACTGTTTATCTCGAGATTCCATTTAAATTCATCATTTCAAATCACGCTGCCATTAGCATTTTTCCCACCTCACCACTTCAGCTTCATCTACGTGTCTTCAATCTTCTTCACCCTGCTCCGAGTCTCACTCGCTGCCTCCCGATCTCATCGCTCTAGGATAATCACGTTTCACTGAGCAGACATTTTCATCAACTGCCGAGATTTTCTTCTTGGAATCACTCACAGAACATTGACGCATGGCGTCACGACAGATTGTTTACATGCGTGGTTTAAATTGATTTTTGTCATATACAAAGATTTAAGTCAATTCGTCCACTCATCAAAATTAACTACATGTATGCATTGAAATGGCAGTGAATGAAACAAACAATAAAAGTATATCTGCTTCTCCATTCATCCCTAGCTTTCGTGCCAGCCTGTGCTCCAGACAGAGATCCGAAAGGGAAAAAAACACTGCCAAACTGCTTCTGGATCAGTACAACTCACTGGGGCCCATAAGGTAGGAACTCTTCTTTTACATTTTTTTAAGGCTCTTAAAACTGTAAAATGACGTAATTTTCACAAATATATATAAAAAATAATGTATTACTCAATGGCAACATAGTTAGTGTGTAATGTTGCTCTTTGAGCATATAAAATGTTACAAAGGTCAAAAATCCACACAAAAGGGAGATATATTATTGAACAGAATCAAGAACAGACTGCCAGACTGGGGATAGAGTTGTTGTGAGAATGTAAAATACATGAAAAATAATGTAAACATAGGCTCAATCCCAATTCACCCCTTGGCCCTACCCCTTAGCCCTACCCCTCGGTTTTGCGCGTTCACGTCTAGGGGTAGGGTGTCTCAATTCTTCTTGAGATCGAGGGGTAGGGCGAAGGGGTAGGGCTACATAGCCCTCGAAACGGAGATTTTTCAGAGGCACACTCCAAACGGAGGGCTAAGAGAAAAGTTCACGGATTGCATCGGAAATCACCGGCGAGATGGATCGCAAACGGTTAAACATTTAAATTTAGCGCCAGATGATTCCACCACGCACTTTATTTACTCTTATAATAACACTATAGTCGTTTAAATTAAGAAATGGTATAATAAATTACCTTTCCGATCAGAAAAGACATACATTTCGAGGAAGGGATGTTATAATCATCATGTTTATTCAAAGTTAAGAGCAGCTGCGCTGATTATCAGTTGTTGTCATGGAGAAATCCTGTACATCGCCGGCGACTGATGACGCATTGGGTTCATGAAGGGTCGTTCCATTTCGTAGGTAAATATTCCAACCCCTTGGCCCTTGTCACTCCGTTTTAAGGGCCAAGGCTACACTCGAAAACAAGGGGTAGGGCTAAGGGGTAGGGCCAAGGGGTGAATTGGGATTCAGCCTTAGTATACCCCAAAAACAAAATCAAGACTTTGTAAAAGGGCATAATTGGACCCCTTTAAAACTGGAATTTACCACACAAATTTTTATATACTGGGCATCATGCAGTTGCCACCTTTAAAAAATGGTTCATAGAAATGCTGGTCATTATTTCCTAAATGAGTGTGGATTGTTGTGTCTGAACACAACAAAAGTGTGCAGAAACACGAAGCTCGTAGCTAGGAGACGGATGACAAATGAAAACAATACAATCACCTCAAACTATCAAACATTCTCAGAAATCTGTCAACTCTGACTGTTCAAAATCTGACTGATGCTTTGATTTTGGCAACTAGCGATGACTCCTCCAGAATGCAAATCAGGGCAAATGTTGTTGTGTTTAGGACAATGAATTGCTTACCATTTCTTTATATCACTGTTTCTCTTCTGATCCAGCTCCCAGGAGATTATCACTTTGGTCATCTTTATTCTGATGGCAATATTATGGTTTACGAGAAACCCGGGTTTCATGCCAGGCTGGTCATCACTGTTCTCTGAGTGAGTGTATTCATGTTTTTCAACGGTTTTTGATTGAGTACAGAAAACTACTCCACTTCCGAAGTCATCATCCTCTTCAATACTTGTCTTTAGACTTCTTATTTATCCTTTGTATGTTGTTATTTCTTCAGTCAACCAGGTTACGCTACGGATGCCACTGTAGCACTGTTGCTGGGTTTCATGTTCTTCATCATCCCTGCACACAAACTAAAAGTAGATCGCTATGGTATGGCTTATTAATTTCCTTTGTGCATTTGTGAAAACCTTCCGAATGATTAGTGGCTCACTGTTAGCAGTTTTGTTTCTGATTAACGTTGTCGATCCCTGTGACAGAGGCCTTGATTACGTGGAAGGAGTTCCAGGCCTGTATGCCATGGGAGATCAGTCTGCTCGTGGGTGGCGGTTTTGCTTTGGCTGAAGGAACAAAGGTAGGATCATGATTTAATGGAAACTCATCTATGTTAGTAAGAGAAAAAAGAGAAATGAATAAAGAAGTGCAAGACAGCATTAATAGATGAATCAATTACTGGTACTTTTTACAGGCCTGGATTCAATTAAAACAGGCCAGTCTAATTCACTGGTGGCTTTGGACAGACTTGGACAGCTCAATTGCTCCCTTTACTCATCATTTTAAAACATTCATTTCCTTGTAGAAGAAATAAATGAAAAGACAGATCACATCAAAGCTTCGTAACAGCGTGCAGCCCATTAACGTTGCGAGGAGAACAACAATTTTACTGTGTCACTCTCAGTCTGCTTTGACGTTCCATTTAAGCTAATTACATGCCTCCATTATAAGACTGGCACTGAAGCACGTCGTTTCAGCATAACGGCTCCTTCTTCATGTCAGTCGCAAAAACTGGAAACAAGAGCGTCTACTTCTTAATATTCTCCTTGTGTAGGTGGGCTGGGGTAAGGGTCTTATCATCAAGGCTGCAGCGTTGTTTTGATACAGACACCCAAATGTCACGGCAAGTCCAGTCTTTAAAATGTTCAAAGCAGAAAGGGTGACTACTGTGCTGCATTCTCCATGTCAGGCTTTCTGCATGCCGTATCTTGACAAACAGTTACATTCCAACTCCAGACTCTGTTGACAAGCATACAAAGAGATGTTGGTACATTTATCAAAGTTCACAAATATCTTGGTTGGACACTTTCACTCACCTTCCAAAGATGATCTGACAAGAATTTTCCTTTATTTTTCACCCGACAGATTTCTGGTTTATCGTCTTGGGTTGCTGAATTGCTGACTCCCTTGGGAAGCCTTCCTCCTTTAGCTACTGTCACCATTGCCTGTCTTATTGTTACCTCTATCACAGAGGTGGCCAGCAATGCTGCCACAACGACAATCTTTTTGCCAATACTGGCCCCCTTGGTACGTGTTATTTCAATATATGTAAACTATAACGAATGTTACTTTCATGTCACTTTTTTTGGGCTATTCTCATCACAAATGATTTTTTTCAGGCTGAGGCAATTGGAGTCAACCCTCTGTTCATGCTGGTTCCCATGGCCCTGTGCGTGTCCTTTTCGTTCCTGCTTCCAGTTTCTAATCCTCCTAATGCCATTGTCTTCACATACGGTCATCTTACAACCTTGGATATGGTGAGTCCCCAAGATTTTGTTCTTGTACTTTGCATTGTAGATTTCATACAGTAACTAACCTTTGAATGGTTTCCTTGTCACTATAGGTAAAAGCAGGGCTGGGCTTAAATGTTATAGGCATTCTTACTGTCCTATTAGCCCTTACGACATGGGCAACACCTCTGCTTCATCTGGACACCTACCCAGACTGGGCACCAGTGGTAAACAACACTGGAGTATGACCATCAATGTGAAACTCAGAATTGTGGACAGTTTCGTAATAAAGTTACATGGGATCCCTCACAGTTGGCTGATTTGTGGACTGGGCAACTTTCACAATCCAAATGTTTTACTTGTTTGGATCACTTGGGGAACCAGCATGCCTTTAGAAATGCAACATGGCATCATGTCTGCGTAAACATACACGCCACTTTCAAGTCAAGTGGCGTGTTATCTATACGCATTTTGAGCTATCCGTGTGTATGTCCACGCCGAAACGAATCGTCATCTTTTGCGTGTATGTCTACGCCGTTAAATGTCCAGAGTGAAGCGAAGCAAAATGTAGATCTACATCTGGGGAGTGAATTTTTTTTTCCCTAGGATGGTAGGGGAAGACTCATAAATGGTATTAACCCCAGTGACGGGTAGGTATAGGGACAGGGTTGGGGTAGGTCATATATTTATATTTCTATGTGACGTTACGTCAACGGCGTTGATAAACATGCTGAAAAGATTATGCGTGTTGATAGCACGCCAAAAAATGGAAATACAAATTGGCGTGTCATACATGCACCATTTCATGAGATCAGTCTGGAAATACAAGAGACTGAATGCTTTGGGTTCCAGGAGATGTTCGGTTTGAACATCATTGTTTATATATTTTTGTATTATAAGCTGTTTTATTAATCTTTGTGATAATTGTGTCAAATTTGTAATTCCTTTTGCCATTTATTCTTTTGAGGTGTTCAAAGAGACTAGTAAACGCTGTTTAAAACAGGATGCTTCGGTGAACAATGTATGTGCACCATTAAACAGTACAATGTTTATGCAAAATGTATTATATATTTAAAAATTGTCTTAAATTCTAAAAAGAATTTGTGTGACAGGGTTAGTCCCGTCAGTAAACATAGCACTTAATGTGATATATGATTGTATATATTTGTTATACTCTAACATATTGTATAAGTATAATTGAACTGTATAAGTAGAATGTTGAAATTACACTGTGAACAAAGGAAAGAGTAAAGGAGTAAATAACAGACAACATCTCATGTTCAAATTTAGACACTGACTTATTACAGACTTGCACATAACAGTGGCCAGCAAATAATTAAGTAAGTTACTATTAAAAAGTGCATTTTTAGCTTTTTCTCCTGTTTGAGTTTTAAGGGCATTAGTGAGAGTATTCAATGGTTTTTATTTTTTTAGTTCAGATAACATTGTTAAATTTACAGTGTGTTTTTGTTTGTTTCAATACTATTTTAAAATTCACCTCACCGAATACTGCACTTTGAATGTAAACACAGAGTTGATTTTGGTTAACATCTATTGTTTATATGTGCTCCTTGTGAGATGTTTCTTGTTACGACTAAAACTGTGAGAAAGTTAGTTTTGTTCGTGTGTTCTTTGAAAATTATTTGTCAATATGAGTCCATGTAGACACAACGTAAAGTCAAATCAGTCTGGAGTGGACATGTGCTTCACTGTTTTTGCAAGATGAACAACAACATTTTAATAAAACACTGATACAACCATTCATAGTCATCCTGTTCTAGCGGGATTTCATGCTGATTTAAAAAAAAACAATGCTTTGAAAAACTGTTAACTGAACGATTGTCTCATCTCTAATAACTGAATCCCAAAATTAAATGTTTTGACAAATCTAGTCAGGGTGGCAGCATTATCAAAGAGATTCAAGAGGCAGATTAGCTTTGATGAAATGAGGTTACAGAGAAAAACTGTCATCCGTTTATGTATGTCTGCAGTGGAGGCTGTTTGAACATAATGCACATACACAGAAAACAGCTCTGAAAGTATCAATCTCAATAAAATAATGTCTTCCCATTTTCATTAGGAGGGAAAACTACAATAATAAAAACATAGAAGACTTCAGAACTAATGTAAAACAAAAGAGGAGGCAGTAATGTGCCATCTAAATGGGCTTGGGCTACTATTTGTTCTCAAATTGAGGCAGTGATAAAAACTAATTCTGTAATCCACCGACATTATCAAAATTTATGCTTGGATCCTCCAGCCATTGTAATTCAAGGTCACTGTTCAGTAATGTCTGATTTAAAGACAGTCTGTATGAAGGGTCTAATCTGATTACTTATTTCTTATACTTAATTATGGAGCAAGGACTATGAAGTTGAACCTTTAGGAATAGCTTTTCTCCAAGCGCCGTGAGTCATCATCATCATATCATTTCTCCCTGGGCACACAGGTCAGCAAGCTGAATATGAAGTGTGGTTTGCTTTAATTGTTCAGATATTTGTCACATAAAAATTTACATTATTAAATTAGGTTTCCCTTGACACTGGGTGAGGTGCCTTTTCACTGTCTGTGACCAATTTATTTCTGAATCTACCTTTTCACCCTCTCCATTAGAGATGAATGACTTCTGGTTCAGTCTGTGTAAAGCAGTGAAAAGGTTGCTTTAGTCAAGGCTCGCCATCAGCAGAAGGTGAGTGACCGTTAACCACTGTGCTTGTAATTAATGCGTGCCGCACTTACCTCAAATTATCTGACACAAAATGGCTGTGAGGGTACATGATTGTAATATTTTTCACTTTGCTGTCAATTCATGTTGATGGAATATTTCAGAAAATCCCTTCCTCTTGCAGCCACATCTATTTTCAGATGAAGTGTTAACTGGCAAGGGCGAGACAACCTGTCACTCACGGGATCGGAGCAATTGTAAGCGACAAAAATTCAATGATCCAATCAGTGATGGACAAAATCAAGACAAAAGTTGGTCAAAAGATGGACAAAAGTTTGTCCCCAGATGATCTACTATTTCCGGTAGATTATTGAAGTGTGAATCCATGCACACTCTAAAGGCTAATATTGCCCACAAAAACAGTAGGCTATGTGACAAAAAAGTATGTCTGAATATACAGTAGTCATAATAGAGAAGGTAAAAAGTACCCGGATGACCTATTTCTTCTGGCAGAAGTCTGAAGTGTGTATGATGGACACTTTACTAACCCATGAGGCCACGATTTGTGATGACACTAAAGCTGGTAGGTCACATGATAATGACAACACGTGGCCAGTTTACTTTCATACTACACATATTCATAGAGCATACTTTTTAGCAGCTGTGAACTAATTACTAAAAATAAGTTACTACTCAAGAGAGTAGCAATTTTGGGTGTAGACACACATGCTGAAATTCCATTATTTGCACAGCCATGACTTTTTGTGAATTATACACTTATCAATATCTGTATTTGTACAATTTATGAATATCAATGTGCAAACCAATATATTGTGGTGTAAAATGAAACACGAAAAAAGCATAAAGTTGTATCGGAATCTACAGACTGCACCTTTAAGAAGGGAACCTCCCACGTGTTGCATGTTGTCCATGCCACAGGTTGCCTACCTGTCTCGGATAACTCTGCTCTCCACACAATCGCGCGTTCTTCTCAAGAGAAGAGAAAAAAGAATGTGGCTCAATCCCATCGTCATCGAACCGTTCTCGAACTGACTCCGCCTTCAAAAGTCTCGCGACTGACACATTAAAAAAAAATCAGCTTTTTTGTTCGAGGTTGTCAGAAACCTCTCGGGTTTCGTAGCTTTTCCCACAGCTGTGAGGAGTTGTCGTCTCTTGACTGTCGATAATGCTGGACCCGTCCTCCAGCGATGAATCTGAGGGAGAACTACCACCTGAGGACGAACCGCCCGTTAAACCTGGGAAACCTGTTAAAAAGAGTACCAAACCCGAAAAGACGTCGGACGCCCCGCGTACCCAACCCAAGGAACATGTCCCTTCTCCAGCTGAGGCGGACAAAACCGAGCAGGAGAGAATTAAGAAAGAGGAGACGGAGAGGAAAATTAAACTACAGATTTACGTGTTTGTCTTGAGATGTATCGCATATCCATTCAACGCGAAACAGCCCACAGATATGGCTCGTCGTCAACAGAAGGTGAGTGAGTCTGACCGTTAATCATTGTTTACAATATTTCGCGCTTGAAATAAATACGCGCAAGCTGCACTTAACCTAACTCAATCTACTGATATTGGCGCTTCCAAACTTCTGTCTTTTTTACAAAAGGTTTTTTAACAGGTTTTAGAAAAGATTTGTTAGTCTGACAACTGCAAATTCTTGTGCACCACACTCACACGTGTGACTGAAATTTGTTTGTTTACTGTCCTTTTACCTGTGTCGGTTATGAACTATTTAGAGGATCAAGTTAAATCAATTAAGCATTGATAAAATTAAATTTAGCTCTGATGAAGATGAAATTTAGCTCTATAGCTAATTCTGGGACAGTTTTGACTGTCTATTGTCCCTTTTAAATAAAAATATATTAAATATAAAATAAAATAATGCAAGCAAAGGTAGTATCCTAACCCTCTCATTCTAAGTTAGAACATTTTTGATAGCTTTTTTTGTGTGCAAAAGACAGACTTCCTTTAACAAATCATTTTTAGGTATGTTTCTTATGTTACAATGAAATGAAATCAAATCATGCTTTTATTTATTAAAAAATGTGTAGTGAAATTGAGGGATGTTAAATAATGTTAAACAAGTTTCTTATGTTAAAGATTAGTGTGATTTTACACTAACTGCAACTTGACAATATTTATAGAGTTTACAATTATTAATCTTTTACCATAATTCTCCTAAAATGTAAATTCTAAAAAGTTTATTATAATAATTAAATAATGCATGTATAAAAAACATGATCCTGCCCTGATATATGCACAATATTCCTCATTGCATAAATAACATGGCATACCAATATGTGACTTACTATATGAGGGGGGAAAAAAACGAATAAATTTGCTTTTCTGAAGACAGTTCTCCAGAGCAAAACTGAGCAACTCTGTGCTCCATGCCAGAAAAGGATCTTAAAATGACCACCAGGATGTAGTGTGACCAAGAACAACTTTTTATTGCTTCAGGACATCTCTTCATATTTCTGTTGTCAGATTATATGCAGCATGTCCTTAAAATGTGTACAAATGGATTTGTTACTCTGAGGTAACAGGGTGCAATATCACTGTAAATACAAAAACATAATTTTGATCATTTCAGGGGTTACTCTTGGTCACACTGCACCATGGTAATAATTTTGATACAATTTTTGTCGTAGAATATTGTGCGGAGACTGAAAATTCGGTCATTCCAAACCAATGCTTTCTTTCATCCTCGGAACACAAATGAGAGAATTATAAAAACATCTTTTTGATCATCCATTGAAAGTCTAGCCAATCAGCATTTTCAGGCTTAGGTACAACATGAGTCGGAGTGAACGATGACAGAATTTTCATTTTTGGGTGAAATATCTCCTTAAAGGAGATCCAATAAGATCCAATGTAATAGGCTATAATTCTAAGTGTCCCCATATGTCTGTGAAGTTTCATTTACAGAATATTTAGATCGTTGATTATGTAGCTGAGGCACTCTTGTGTTTTCAATAGCTGCTCTAGCAAGGAGATAAACATGACGGACTGTTAAGGGCTTACTCAAGGCAGTATCCAATCTAATATTGGGTTAGATTGGACTCGAGATTCTGTCAACAGTTGTGGTCAGAGCCTGTTCCATTGTGACGATAAAATGTATTTTAAACGCAAACTCATTTTGAGAAACTGTTTATGATTTATGGGGAATATATAAAAAAATGAGTGGGTGGATTTTTTTTTTTTTAATCATAATATTGTGGTTGTGTACACACGTCCAACTCACATTTTTGTTCCAACACCATGTAAAAGGGAATTTTGAATAATAGATAGATCCACTAACTAAATATTTGAACGAGCTTTAATGTATATCATTGAACAGCAGCTTTGGTTTGAAATAGTTTCTCTCCTGTTGGCGAGATGTGGAATCACTTATGAGAGCAAACACAGACGCTATTTTTACCAGCACACACCCACTATCTCTAATACAGCTTTTGGACTCATCCTTTTGGTGTTTTTAGATTAATCCATTCACTTCAAGAAATATAAGCAACTGTTATAAAAAGGACTGATAATAACTTGTCATCTCTGCACCTGTGAGACCTGTAAATTACATTCCAATTCCTAGTGCTAATCTTAACCTTTCAGAAATACATCTGAATCTTAATTTTATGCATAAACTACCCTCCCACAAACAAGTGGCACATGAGAGAAGAGACCCCTTTCTTCAAAATTATCTTGTGTTTTTGGTGGATTGTCAAAGGGAATTGCACCTGAGAAAGCCATCAAAACAATGTTGATTGGCTGATGGCACCATAAGCGACTGTCCTGAACTAGGACAGACAGGTAAAAAATATAAGGGACAATATAATGAAATATTTGCATCAGATCATAAATCCATTTAAAATGGCCGTTAATGGAGATTACTTTTTGTTTGTTAAGTCAGACAGTGTAGTTGGTGCATTTACCAGCAGGGGCTAATGGGGTCTTACTAGTAAAAACCAGCCAAACCATGACACCTTATTGACTATTTAGAAAGGCACTTGCCATGGATCCTGGTATAGTGGCCTACATTATTATAATATTTTTTTTTCTTTTCATTTTTAATTCATAAACCACGTTACAACTACACATTGCCAGGAGGTGTATATATATATATATATATATATATATACATACAATAACCGGCATGTGAACACCTTATTTGCGTTATTCTTCCTCTGACCAAAGTGCGCATGTGCTCGGACGTTCACAGATCGCCGCATGTTTTCCCGCAACTTCATGAATGAACTCTGTGACAACAAGTATCAGAATAATTAAAAACTGCGTGTAAATGGTAGTGAAGAGGTGTCATTTAAACATCTCAATTAACTCCTTACTTTGATTATTGGAAATAATCGCATTGGTCCACATGTAAACATAGTCAGTGTTCACAAATATGAGTCTGTATGATGAAACAGAAGAAAGCTGAATTATGTATGCCCAATAAAACCCTCCATGACCTCCATTGAACTTAGAATTTGATTGTTCAATCAAAATGCTTAAGGGCACAACTCCATAAAAGTCAGACGACACAAGTATTGCCCTTATTTATACGTAAATCGAGAAGAAATAACTCTTCCTTTAGTCTGTGTTGAATAAATATTCTCAGTTGGAGGAGATCTTGAGAGAAGCTAGGGGCATATTATTGATTTTTCTGTCATGGCTCATAGAAATAGCTTTGCTGCCTAAATGAGAAGGGAACCTTCCTGGCTTTGCAGATCTGATCAGGTGCTGCTCAAGTATTCCTTAAGGCACTATTTTCCTCATGGATATGGTGCAGGTTGGGATAGGAGTCCTTTACTGTGCTGCATGTGATCAGCCATCTTTCACTTTTGATATTCCAATCCACACGAAAGTGGAAAGTCAGTGTAAGTATGCTGCCGGTTACCCCTTTACAGTCACTAGGGATACATACACGCATCTTTTGTCTTTTGAGCAGTCCAGAGTGTCTGGATGACTTTGTTCAAGATCTTACAAACGTTGAATGCATTATTATATATAATCTTACTGCGCTTCTTTAATCTCAGTTACACTGTCAAGGTAGCACTGCCTTTCAGAATCTGTAAACCTGTTATCTAAGGTATCATTCAATCTGAATGATGGCCGTCACCCTCTTTGAATTTAAATTTAGTTTTTGTTATGACTTCTCTTGCACTGTTTTTCTTTCTTATACACGACTGAAATTCAGTACAACAATGGATTTGGATATGGGCATCTTGAATGTGTTGTAAAGCCTCATTTGGATTAAAACATGCCAAAATATACTCTAGCAGCCTCAGATTCATCAGTCACTGATGAACAGGACCATTATACACCCTTGGAGGAGACGACGTCTGGGGATGCTCAGTCTCAGCGTCTCATAGTGATGAGGGTTCAAACTTTCAAGGTGCTGGTTCTTCAGTGGCATATTTCTAGCATTGCGATTGCAATGTTAAGGATTGCGAACATAATATTTCCACACAAACTACATTTTGGGAAATGACTGCAGTCCAGTTTCTGTTTCGGTTCTAAGTGATGGCTGGTCGACTGGCCTCCAATTTTATTAAGCATTTTATACCCATTTTTATTCGATATGTATAAATAAGGACTGGCTATACTCGTACAGTATGTTTGTACACTGCTAATATGAGTAGGAGTGTCTGCTGAATAACTAAATCTAAATGTGAATATCTGCCCACTGGGAGACTAATCTCTGTTTATGAGCCAGTGCCAGATTCCCTGCAGATGAGAGCTTGCTTCTGTCCTCACAAATTGTTTCCTTTCCTTTTGCTTTACACTCTGACTGTCAAGTGGGCTGAGGTTTTTGTCTCTCTCTTTCTCCATGCATTTATTTCGTACCTTTTTTCTCTCTGCATCCCTCCTTTCATTTTTCAGCTTTATTTTCTCATCTGTTCATTGTTTCCCATTTTTTTTCTGAAGAGAAGCCCCATATGTTTGCGCTCATGTGCTTGCTATTATGATAGCTTATCCATTTCTTGATGGCAAACAGCAGCCTGGAAATCACACTGATGGATGTCCCACTCATCCCTACACATATGCCTAATCCCTTAGCAGAGTTTTGTGCATAGTTTTTAGGTCTGTTTTCCTCTTCTGAATAGCTGTACGATTTAGTTTATGCAAGCAGACTTGCCTCTGTTTCTCTACGGGAGATGAGTTCTTGACTCTGGTGGGGGAGATTGGCAGGCGGATGCCTCGCTGGAGGCAACGTCCCGTCTTCTTTGTCACATTTCCCTTCTCTTGTCAGTTTTGCTCTCCATGAGATGCATATCTCCACAGTGTTATGTAAGGCCATCGCCTTGCAGTGAAACGATAGGAAGTCACAGCAAGGTTCAATGGGTGCTCACCCTGCTTTGCACTCTGTTCTATAGGGCACATTTGGGGCAAGTTTACTGTATAAAGGAAGTATTCAAACACTGACAGTCTGTGGGGAACTCACTGTTTTTGTGGAGTCTGCAAGTAGGTTTTGACTTGGGCCGTGTATGAAGTTCGATACTTTTTAGGTACCGACCGAATTGCCTCGATACTAATGAGTATCGAAACAAATCTTTTTTTTTTTCGGTACCAAATTTCGATACCTAAGAGATTAATCTCGTCAACGTTAGTGAAACATGCATGCAGAATGGTTGGCTGTTGTGGTAAAACACTAGTTTACACGGCTGTCCAGAGACGTGGCTCGTCGCACGTGAGGCTGTGCTACTATAGTGTGTGTGTTAGTGTCCCTACCGTCCAGATAGAAAATTTGTGGAAACGATCGAATGTGTACCTACCAGACTTGATGCCAAAAGGATGCGATGCAATATTTTCGACAAGATAATTGCTGCCAAGCCCAAGACCGGCAACATGATAAATCTGATAAGGCATAGAATACACTCGAGAGTAGAAAGTTTATCCGTCTTCGACTGCAAGAACTGGAGCGCGTCACAAATGAAGCGAAACTTGGCGTATAGGACATGACAAATAGGCCTATAGACGGTCAAAATATGTCTACTTTTAAACGAAAAAATTTGAAATAAATAGTTTGATTATGTAGTCCATATAGCACGCGCATGTGTTCACTACTGCAGGAATGATCAGTCAGCATCGGCATATTCATCTTTGCAGCCAACACTTAGTAGAAATGTGTTTATTAATAAACAATTAAAATATCTCCTTGCTATTTTTCCCGACACATTTATTCTTTTGCCAGTGCCAGTGCTTCACATTTATTTGTATAGCATTTATATATATGTTGTACATATCGTTTCAATCTGTTATCAGAGGCAGATGCATTTCAATTAATTTCACTCAGTTTCATTGTTAAACAATTCATTATGTTAAAGAATAATCAATGCGCTCATTGAGTTAAAGAATAGGCTACATGTTGTTAAATGATTAGGAAACATAAAACTTTAACATTGGTGCTTTTTAACAGACTCAAAATGTGAGTTAAAAAAGTCTACAAAACTGAAAAAAAAATGAAACGGATTTAATAAAATCGGTATTAAAAGAAGTATTGTTCATGAATCGGTATCGAAGCCAAGGTATCGATAAATAGAAAATTTTGTTATCGAAAACCTTGCAAAAGAATCGACTTTGTGACAATCTAGGGAACAGCAGGTGCATAATGAGGCGTTGCGGAGTGGCGACAACTCTGAAATACAATTGTGCTCACTGAAATCTCCTGCACAGGGTAATTACCCACCTACCCATGTAATCTCTGTCTCCTCCTGAAAAAGGTTTAGGCTCTACCAGAAGCCAAGTAGGAACTTTGCAGTGTAGCGAATGTGCCATGGCGCATTATGCAGGGCAAAGACAATCTATCAGCTTTGCTGTCTTATCTCTACTGAGCTGCGTGGTCGAAATTAATGATTTGTTTGTCCAGTTTACAATGCTATCCGGATATCTGCATGTCACCCTCCATCCCCATTAAACCGTGGTCTATTTTTTGAATGGTTTTACTCAGTCAGAATCTCTCTATCTAATGATGCCCATAGGGTTTGTAACATGCTAACCAAGTGCTATGGTGTTGTTTCTTATTTAGTCACAGCCAATGGCAGCTTCATATCTGACAAACTTTGTACTGTGTCAGTGTTAGTGTTTTATTTGGATTTGAAAAAATGTGGTTGATCTTTTTTATTGAAAAAAAAATTGCATAAATTAAATAATGAATAAATCATGGACAAACACCTGCTGGAAAGAAGCAAAGGCTTATTTTATTTGACAAAGTGCTCCCAGAACTGCTTGTCTCAAAACTGAAGCTTTTCTACTGGTGGCTACATGATATGCTGTACTCTGCAGTCTTGTTGTTTTTGTGCATAGAAAAGAACTCAATATGAATGCTGATCCGGAAGTAAGTAATTCTGTATTTTCAGTACAGCAACATTAACCTGCTTACCTGGCATGTCCTTTATGTGTGTGTGTTTGTGTGTGTTTCCAATACTGATTGAATGAAACGTGCTGGGTTCGGTAGATCCTTTTCTGTGAAATTGGGAATGACACTTTATATAAGCAATCATTCTGACCTTCATGCTTTATCCGTCAGCTTGCACTATTCTCTGTTTCAATTGTGTGTGTGTGTGTGTGTGTGTGTGTCTGTTACAGTACTTTTTAAACTGTTCCTTTATGAATGGTTGTGCACATAAGCCAATTCACTTGGTTGAGGGTTAATGTAAATGTATTGTTCTTTTTACTTACTTATTTGACCCAATATTTGTCTTAAATGAGGTTATCAGTAATGTTTTCTTTCAACATAAAAGTAGTCCATATGACAGCGTTGTGTCTAACCCTCCATATAGCTTTCAAATCTAATTTGTGCATGCACAAATTCAAAACCTTATCTCAAAATGGCCAACTTTTAGTCGATTTATTTATTTGTCTATCAGCTTTTTCATTTGTTTACTCTGAAATATTACTCTCGGGCTCCCTTTTCTCGCTATTTGTGAAACCATCAAAATATATGACAAATCCTTCCTAAAAACCTTTGCTTTTCTTGTTTTTCTTTTACACCAAATACAGATCTCATTGGCGATTGTAGTGATGTGAAGTGGAGAGCCTTGAGTCTGTTTTTGAGTCTCAGATTTAGAGCTGGAAAATCAAGACTTCAGAGAGGGGTTGATATGTTAGAAAAGAGTGCAGATCAGGAGATTGAGGGGTTGACTCGGTCACTTTAAAGAGTGACAGAGGGTGGAGATCGCAAGGAGGAAGAAGAGCTTGTCAAGGGTCAAAAGCATAATTGCAAGCTCCTTATCTGGGTAACGGTTCTCACACTTGCCAGCATAATGCCAGAGGATGCCGGAAGCTCCCTTATGCCTCACGGTTTGTGTGACTCAGTGCAGAATAGTACAAGAATGGGGGCTGAAAAAGGAAAGCGAGGAGGAGTGGAGAGATTGAGGAAGCGGATGCTGTTGAATGGGAGGTGGTGAATGCGAGCAATCGCCTATAGAGGACATCTGGTGCAGATAAATGTGCTTCAGTCACCCACCTACCCTTGAGAGAAAGCATGCCAATATATCTTTTCAAACAAGGGACATTCTCTGGTGCTGAGACGCTGCAAAGTAGTAATAAGCAGAGATTTGAATGAAAAATGAGTAGTGTGCCCAGCTACAATAATTACACAAGGTCAACTGGATTACCTATACAAAAAAGCCCTTAGTCAGAGTAAATGACATATTTAATTTGACAGCAATGAAAACAAGACAGTTGGGGTAGAAGTCTGGTCTTGTGCTTGGTCACTCCTGATTTTCACAACCCTTGATTTGTTGTCCACTGGAAAATTCAGCAGAACTATTGACATCCAGGTACAACATGTAGAACAGACTGTACCTTTATTATTTCTCATTGCATCTTTTTCACTCATGTCATATTGCACCTTCAGAATCAAAAATCAAGGAAAAAGGCCAGAGACTGAATCAACAAGTTTTCTTTCTCGACCCACAAGTGTGAAAGGTGCCAGGATAACAAAAAAGGAAACGTATTCCAGGCTTTCTGATGGGTTGTATCTGAGACTTTAGTCCACATGACTTAATCGCATCAGTCCAACTGACAAGCTCAGAACCTTCAGAACACCTTGTTCGCTTCCCTCAACAAGTTATGACACATTCTCAAAGCATTGGGAGGGTTCGGAAATAAAAAGGAACAGCTGAAAACATGGTGTGGGTGTGTAAACATACACTCACACACAGCATGCAGGTCTTTATCAGTGGTGAGCAGAGAGGAGCTTCAGGGCAACAGGAGTCGTGACAGACCTGTAGGACGGCGAGATGCTCCGTGGTACCTCTCCCCTACTGCTACCCACAGCTCCCTCGTTTTCCCGTGGGAAAGGACCAGCGAGATCCAAAGTTGACATGACAAATTAGTGTATTCGCCTCAGCAGATGGTGGAATGCAATAGGAAGGGACAAACATTTCACAGGACTACATCTTGCCTAAAAAAAAGTAACCTTCGGTTTCAGATAGGCAAAATTGGTTTGACTTCATGGTAGACGTATTGACAGCGTTTGGATTTCCGGAGGAGTTTCCAACAAGCTCCAGTGCCAGCCTGTCAACACATCATCTCCTGTTCACATCCATGTGTCAGACCACTGACAGTACTGTCAGACTGTTTGTCAGGATAATTTCATATGGCATAGCAAATTGTGAGATATGACAAGTAGTACATGCAGTAAGGAAAATAAGTATTTGAACATCCTGCTATTTTGCAAGTTCTCCCACTTGGAGGGGTCTAAAATTATCAACGTAGGTGCATGTCCACTGTGAGAGACATAATAAAAAATTAAATAAAAATCACAATGTGTGATTTTTCTTAAATAATATTTATTTGTACAGCTGCAAATAAGTATTTGAACAACTGAGAAAATCAATGTTAATATTTGGTGCAGTAGACTTTGTTTGCAATTACAGAGGTCAAACGTTTCCCGGTCATTCTCTCCTTAATACAGTGAAGTCGTCCTGTTCCATGTTCAGAAAAACACCCCAAAGCTTCACAATAGGGATGGTGTTCTTGGGATGGTACTCATTCTTCTTCCTCCAAACACAGTTAGTGGAATTATGACCAAAAAGTTCTATTTTGGTCTCATCTGACCACATGTCTTTCTCCCATGACTCCTCTGGGTCATCCAAAAGGTCATTGGCAAACTTAAGACGGGCCTTGACATGTGCTGGTTTAAGCAGGGGAACCTTCTGTGCCATGCATGATTTTAAACCATGACGTCTTGGTGTATTACCAACATTGACCTTGGAAACGGTGGCCCCAGCTCCTTTCAGGTCATTGACCAGCTCCTACCGTGTAGTTCTGGGCTGATTTCTCACCTTTCTTAGGATCATTGAGACCCCGCGAGGTGAGATCTTGCATGGAGCCCCAGTCCGAGGGAGATTGACAGTCATGTTCAGCTTCTTCCATTTTCTAATGATTGCTCCAACAGTGGACGTTTTTTCACCAAGCTGCTTGGCAATTTCCCTGTAGCCCTTTCCAGCCTTGTGGAGGTGTACAATTTGTGTCTCACATACCGGCTCTTTTGTAGCTCTTTGGTCTGGGCCATGTTAGTAGTTGGATTCTTACTGATTCTATGGGGTGGACAGCTGTCTTTATGCAGCTAACGACCTCAAAGTTGCATCTAATTTAGGATAATAAATGGAGTGGAGGTGGACATTTTAAATGCAGACTAACAGGTCTTTGAGGGTCAGAATTCTAGCTAATAGACAGGTGTTCAAATACTTATTTGTAGCTGTATCATACAAGTTAAAAAATCATACGTTGTGATTTCTGGATTTTTAAAAAAAAAAAATTTTTAGATTATGTCTCTCACAGTGGACATGCACCTACAATGACGATTTCAGACCCCTTCTTGATTTCTAAGTGGGAGAACCTGCAAGATAGCAGGATGTTAATAGCAGGTTGTAATACCTACTCGTGGTGCTGCTTGTGAAAGACCAATTCGTACGAATTCAACGAATGATTAAAAAGTGTCTAATTCTTACGACCTCACTCGTACGAATTCGTATGATTTGTCTAAACCCACGTGATGGGTAGGTTTAGGGGCGGGGTAAGGGGTAGGTCATTCGTACGAATTCATACGAATTGGCCAATTCATAAAATATATACGCTTTAGCAAAATCGTACTAATTCGTACGAGTGAGGTCTTATGAATTCGTGTGAATTAGCCCCTTTTTAATCATTCGTCGAATTCGTACGACTTGGTCGTGAGATCGGGTTGGTGGGCTCCTATCATTTGAGTCTGGTTCTTATTGCTGGTCTGGGGTGCTATTCTGTTTCATGTATTTTCTCCATCAACTGCAACCTAATTGTGCCACTACTTAGATATCCTCTCATCTTTGAAATAATAGCCATAGGGAGATGTTTCCCTTTTTTCATTATTTTCCATCTCCAATATCATTCAGCCCGTCACTTGTCTTGTCTGAACGTCTGATCTTTGTTCCCTGCTCTCTCTTGTAAATGTCTTTAACTTTCTTTTTGGAAGTCACTCCCACCTATTCTTCTGAGTTCTGTCCTACTTGATTTTTGTTACGTCAATAGGGAATCAAATTTGACACTGTTTACTTTTCTTGGTCTTATTGTGCTCATCTGAGCATGCTATTTCACAGGAAAACATCGTTGTAATCTTTTTTCAAAGTACTCCACTTCTAAAAACTATTTTTGCTTTGTGGCACATTGGCTATTGGTTAATATATTAACTAATCTCCTTAATTTAGCCTTACTGAAATCTAGTTAATCATTAAAAAAGTATTTTAAAGCTTGTTAGTTTTAATGTATGTACAAATAATGTAAAGTTAGTAAGGTGTTAGCATTGAGATTCTCTAAAGGGTGAAATTGAACTTTCATTCTCCACTTCCTGGTCAGAAATTCTTTTCAAATGTGGCTCCCGGTGGCATTTCAGGAGGGGGGAGTAGTTCTCAACAATTGACTGTGTACTCTGTAGAAGGTCAGGAAGCTCTGTTTTTATGGTCCAATCAATAAAATGTTTCTCCCAAAATGTTTTTTTTTTTCCATCATTTCACTTTGAAATATGTCGCATTACAAAACTTAAATTCAGTTTTATAGGCTTTAATCACAGACAAGCCCCAAATGAAGACCCCCCTTTTTATACAATGACAGGAATTGGCTGAATAAACAGAGAATTTCCTTCCTGACCTTAGGTCTCTTATGAAAAAGGGTGATGACTTTCACTTGGAGAACAAATGTGCGGATCTTTTAGAATGTTGGGTTGTTGCCCTCAAATATTGATGTTTACAACTCTACGCATCGGTATGTGAGGCACACTTTGGTTTGAGTGGCTATTTGGTGCCATTTTGCAATGCGTTTCCACTAATGGGCTTGAACAAAGGCTTGTGGCGGAGACAGGAGCAGCCATCAGGGTTGTTAGCTCTGCATGTTGTTTTGTGATAAATGTCTGCAGTGTTTCTTCTCCATTAGCTTCCAATGGTGCCGATGGGAATCACTGTCATATACACACACACATGTTCTTTTCACACTCTTATTGCTCTCTTTGTTTCTCTCTCTCTTCCTTTTTGCCTGTTGATCCATGTTGGAGTTGTCAGAGGTGGATGTTTGTTTAGAAAACCTCCATCACATGTGGCCATGAGTGCCTTTCTCTTGCAAGGTCAGATTTAACCCTCTTGTGAGTCTTTAGTAATCGATCAGATGGCAGGGTTGGAAGGTTAGATCCTAGGCTGTGTTCATAATATCATACTACACTTGTATGTTACTTTTACTGTCTTTGAAGTAGACAGTATACTGCACATAGTATGCATTTATATATATACTGTATGGCATACCTAATAAACTGAATTTGCCTAAATGTGCTAGATACTGTAATATCAGCTGCATTAGATGAAAATTGTTAAAAAATTGTTGAATTGTTATTATGAATGCAAAATTTAAAAAATAATTAGTATATATATATATATATATTTCCAAGATGGAGGCCATTCACTGAATTAAACTTCCATATTAGTTCATATGAGGTCAAGTGATAACAGCGTAGCACAGTGTTTGAAGTATTTGTCGTTTAATAACACATTTTTACATAAAAAATAGTTGGCAGGATGCTTTGCATACAGTATGTTTTAAATTCTATGCTAGTTTACTATTTTTAACATAGTCTGAACACTGTTAGAATATCTATTAGCTCTAATATTACCCTTTAATTTGATGATTGAATGTAAATTGTTGTTTAAGTACCGGTAAGTGTTAGCCTATCTAATATTACACTGTTGTTTCAGTGAAGAGATGCATGCATTATTGCATGTTTGTTGAAGGAGAGGTGAATGTGTGTTTGATTTGTAGGATGGGTGTATGTTTTTTCAAGGCTTGGGAGACACCAGTTCCCTTACGGTGTTGTGGACTTACTTGCTTCAGCCTCATACTGGAATGAAGGAAAAGATTTTAATCAGTGATCACTGTAACCGTTCTAGTTTTTATGATCAAGTCATCAATTTAGTTCCTTGGAGGTGTTAAAAGAACGATTCAAAGAACACTGAGAAAAGATTTTAGTTTCTAACAAATTTCAGTTTGAGAAAAGAGCAGTAAACATTGGTCAGAGTTTCCACTTTTGTGTTCTGTGTAAGAAAGGAAGTCATATAGATTTTGAAACAACACACGGGTGAATTAATGACTACAAAATTGTTTGAACGTCTAGATTCATTCTGTGCCCGCATAACAATTTTATTATTAATACATCCTCTTAAAATCTGTTTTGACTTCTTACCTGGAAACACTTGAGACATATTTCTAGTTCAAAAGTTGATTTCTTTTACTCCTCAATGAGTGCTGGCAGCCAGTAGTCATTTAATGATATGGGTCTTACCCTTTGTCTCTGAGATGTATATATATATATATAAAGCGGCTTGCTGTAGCTGGATTGCTGCACAGCCAGTCTGGTCCTTGGAAGCTGACTCTTGCCATGCAGTGGAAGATGTTGCCATGACGATGTGAAGAGGTTGTCATGCTCAGGGAGTGGCAAAAGCAAAACGCCTTCAATGTAAGAATGTGAGAAAGAAGAACAAAAGAAAAATAAATTAAGAATGAGAAAATGGAGACAATCTGAGCAACAGGCTTTTGATATAATAGCAAAAGAATCAAAAAGAAATTCTCAATATTGTACTAAGTGAGCAGCTGTGCACATACTGTAAGCGAGGTGGTCTCACCGCCCCTTAGACTTCCTTTGGGAGCATTAATGATGTGGATAAAGTACTCATGTTGTGTTTTCTGGGTGGGTGTGTGAACTAGAGTAAACCTATAAGGCTAAAATGATTTTGCCCACTACAGTAACCATTTGAGCTGTTTTGTCACTATTAAAGCCACAAACCAATAAACTTTTCACTTCTTTCCTTGTCATTTGAATGACCTCTCTGTCAGTCAAGTAGTTTGAGGCTTTCTAGACTTGGTTTTGAAAAATTGGTTACGAACTCTCTCCGCCTGTCTACACTTGTATTTTGAGTGCGATTCATTGGCTACTAAAGAGAGTAAATGCAAGTAAAAATTAATTATTAGAGTAAGTATCATTAAAAGTGAGGTCACATTAGCAAAATTTTAGTGAAATGCAAAAAAGTTATTTTGTCAATAGCGCATACAGTTCACACACTTTCAAACCAAGCAGCTTTCTGGTTTGTTACATATTGCTTGATGGATTTACATGATTAACTAGAACATTGGTAAAATCTATATGGTGAACAATGCATCTGAACACACCTCAAAAGGCATTTTCTATTTAAACAACGTGGCACAGGACAAGAAAATGATAACCACGTCGGGCTGAAACTAGCAAAAAACACTTCCGTCGTGCCACATTGTGCCGGGTGTATGATAGGGCCCTTAAACTTTGTGAATTCTTTTGGCCACAATAATGTAGTTAAAAAATCTTTGCCCACTACATTTTCCCTACCGGTGACCCTCGGAAAATCACCTCCACAGCAAACAATATCAGCTCTGACAGCAACCAGACTTATGTCCACCACCAAAACCTTTTCACACAGTCAGCATCTTGCAGTTACTAGAAGTCATTTTCAGTGAGAGTTGGAGATTTTGACATGAGCGAACCCTGGCGATCATTGCATGTCTAGGGAATTTAGTATCACAAGTTTCAAGATCTCACGCATGTCAGAAATTGTCGGAATTTATCTGAGTTTGGTTCATAAAATGATCTGATGGTTATCTGATTCACTGTCGATCATATACCAGGTTCAGACTATACAATATAACGCTTTAGTTTAGGGTCCAATTCTCACTATTAAGTAGTTGGATATTAGCACGCATAGCACTAGGATATTGGCTGTTTATTAAAGTGTGACTAAATGAAAGTATAAAGTGTGACCCAATATTTTTGTTTGTTATGATAGTCTCTGTCAGATTATGCAAATTTGACTCCTAAATTCGTCAAGACGTGGACAAGAAGCATGTCAGTCAGCTTCCCGACCAATCATCACTTGCCGTCTTTAACGGCTGCCATAATGTCATCGATAAGGCGTACCTAGCGACTAGAGAAAACGCACTATACAATATTAAACGATAACTGACGTTCCTGGTTCCTTGCATCCTCACTCCCATTTTCATTTATGAATCACCACCCTGTGTTAAAAGACATTTTGAGGAGAAAAACATTATTTTTTTAATTAAATATTGTTGGATTTCACACACGTGTAAAAGAAAAGCTTACTTTTCTGCACAAGATACGTTTGACGTTTGACGATACGACTTTTTCTCTATGTCTAAATGTTCACTCCTCGCAAGTATAACTTACATTTTACAATGCAGGGACTGTAACTAGAGATATGTAGGGCTGCAGCTATCGATTCTTTTTGTAATCGATTAATCTAGCACTTAATCGATCGATTAATCGAGTAATCGGATAATTTGTCTGTGTGTTTTTAAGCAACCAAAACAAATAATGTATTACTAAAATGATAAGGTGTTTGCTTTTTATTTCTTTAAAAAATAGAGGTATTTATTGCAACTCCAACATTTGGCTCCACAAATAATTATTTCAATTTTTACCCATTTAGTGTTTATAAGTGCCAGTGCCAACAATTATATAACAGTACAGTTAAAACAATTTACTGTAAAACCTGTCACATGTAGCCCATATGTACAACTTTGAATACAAACTTAGTAAAGCCCATTTTGGCCTTCCCAGTTTTGTCTTCTTAATACAACATTACAAAAAAAGGATTGCACCTTCTGCAAATTACCCAAACACAAATAAATTAATATAAAATATCTACCCAAACAGGTACACAAATGTATACAATTTAAAAAATAAATAAATGGGAATAAAACAATTATAAATAAGAATCAGACTTTTTCAACTGTAATCTCAAGACAAACATCAGAGAGTGTGTGTGTGTGTGTGTGTGTCTCACAATATTTGTTCCTCCGTCATGACCCGGTGTATAAGTTACAGTGAATGTATGCTGAAATGTTTGTTGCGTGACTACATAAAAGTTTAAGCATGATTAATTGCCGCAATTGGTCTGACTGGCGCGTGAGAGAGACATGGGTTCACGCGCTCGCTTCTCTGTCGTCGTGCGCGAGCCGCGGAGGAGCTCAACATCTCGCATGCGCGCTCCCACTACTAGATTACAGTATATTTTAACTTGCGAATTAATATGCGGCGGTAAATCTAGTCGACCGCGAGTGGCTCAACAGGTATATCTCTAGGCAAACTCATCTTTCAAGCATTTGACTGAAGGGATTGACACTTCAGCAGCCTGAGAAATCGGGGGTATCGCGTGAGTGAGAGCTCAATTGCGCGAGTCTCACGCTGAATGCGTGAGAGTTGGCAGCCCTGGCAGGTATACTTTGCAGTAGACACATTGCATCTTGTTCTCTCCCTTTATAAACATAAAATGATCCCAAACTTTCTTCTTTCAAACATTCTCTGCCATTTATGAAGTCAAAATTATCATGCGCTATGGTGTGCTTCCTGAACAACGGTCCGCGTGAAACAATCAGATCCCCGCGTGCGCATATTGTGCGCGTCATAGGAATTTAACGAGGCTTCGAGGCAGATTTTTTGCCTCGAGGAATTTTTGTAATCGAGTAACTCGAGTAACTCGAGGAATCGTTTCAGCCCTAGAGATATGCTAGTTATAAATACAGTAATCATTACTTTATTTAGCCAGAAAAAGTTCATTGTGGTTTCCAAGCTCATTAATGTTAACGTTTGCGGTCTTCCCCTGATGATAGTGGCATAGCTAGCTTTGTGGTTAGCTAGTCTATGATGAGTCTTAATTTAGCAATAGATAACCTCATACTGCAAATTGTAAAACATACATTTTCAATATAACAGGCCAAGAAAAAATGATTGTAGTGTCTTTCGTCCGTTTTTATTTTAATTTTTAAATATTCATTTATCGGCCATTATAACTGCCGATACCGATATTTTGGAAAATGCCTAATATCGGCCTGCCGATATATCGGTCTGGCTCTAGTAGAGTTTCTTGCTTTCGTCACACTTTTTTCTCGCTGTCTGACTTTTTGTTTGTGCGGCAGGAGTAGCTACACATTGGCTGCCTCTGAAATAGCATACTATATAATAAATACTGTATGTGACAAAATAAGTATGTCCAAATTCGCAGTAGTAGGTAAAAGTTACCTTGATGACCTATTACTTCTGGCAAAATTTGTTATCAGTGATACTTAAAATGTCTTATACTTTATCACTTTTTTCATTGCCTCTCACTGCATGCCGGTGTGAGGGATATAAGAGCGAGGCTGTCGACACCCTTGAGCATTGCCTTACAAACAAGAGAGACTGAATGACTGTCTCACGAAGAGACAAGGCCGAATCAATCACAACAGAAAGTGAATAAGCCATTGAAAGCGAGACGACAGCGAATGCTACATGGAGGAGATGCTGTTGCTGTGCTGATGTCAAACAAGTGCATTTATTAATGACCGCCTCTGGGTAAATTGCTAATAGCACCACAACCAGAAACATATTCACAACACGGTAAACAACACCAGCTACTGTATGTGCTTGATACATGCATGGGATCTGTTTGTATTTAGAAACGGATACTAGAATGCTAATTCAAAGCTTTCATGAGACATAACTTTAGATGTCTACCAGATTCATGCCATCAAAATCAAGGATATCCTGTAGGTTGCTGCAACTTGGTGGGAATAATTGATTTTTCAGTGGTTTTAAAACCTTTGACAGTCGTAGCACATTTCATCTGTTACATTAGCCTGAGGGCTCACCATCTATCTAACAGGAAGGGAAATAAACATAGCAGTTTGCTAAAAAACTGAAGCTTTTCAGGATCACGTTGTGTTTGCTTACATTGTATCTAAAAAATGGTGATCTAATAGAGCTTTACATCTGAAATGACTATTTATGTCTTAAGAATTAATGTCCTTCAAGAGTGATTTGTGTCATAGCTTTGTGCTTGAACTTCTTAGCGTCAATGCATTATTTACAAACAAATCTGACTTCATTGTTTACTCTTCATACAATGTATCAGCTGAGGGTGTGACGATACACAATGTTGGGTTCACAATATGAGACAATATGTTTTTTATCCGTATTATAAACTTATTTGTGGTTGAAAAGATTTGTAAAGCTGTTTCATCATACTTACACATGATTTGACTTTCTCTGGGTCAGCATGAGTGGCAGCACAGATCTGAATGATCCGGTGTGATTTTGTCAGTTTTAATATACATAGGCGAGTCATTGTCATTTAGGAATGAGATTGTGTGTGTGTGTGTGTGTGTGTGTGTGTGGGAGATCAATATCTTTTAACCATTAATCGTGCAGCTCTAGTTTAAACTAATCATCTTGTAATGAATGTCACATGAGTTTTACTTTCTGAATATGAATTATCATCTGCAGTAAAACACAAAACGATATAAATGCAATTTGCCACAAACTAAACTCCTTTGCTGATATTTCAAGAATATAGCTGATATTCACCTCGACAAGAAATATTGTCATGTTTTATTCAAGATTTAATCACGAGATTTCGTGGAACGCCTAGTATCAGCATTTTCTACCTAAAATATGAATGTAAAATCCTGTTATAAACCAAAAAGTACATACTCTACTGTTAACAATAAGATGTTTTAATGGTTTTGAAAAATGTCTTATGCTTACCAAAACTGCATTTATTTGATCAAACTTACTTCAGTCCTCTGTGTCACATGATACTGTAATGTTAAAAACAATTTTGATACTCGATAATTTGATTCTTTGATGAATAGAAAGTTCAAAATAACAGCATTTATTTGAAATGGAAATCATTATAAATGTTATTTAATCCTTGTAGAATAAAAGTGTTAATTTCTTACAAAAAAATAAAATAAAAAAAATTAACAGATTGTTTGAACTCCATTTTGTGGTGGGATATGAACTGCCGTCTCATGTATATGTTTTGTTACTCGACGGCTCCTTCTATTTCCAACCATAGGCAAGGTCTGTGACTTCCAGGATGGCCATTCCAAAAATAGGCTTCAGCAGTTTATGACTCATAACTATGATTATGACACTTAATAGTCCTGATTTCTGAAGCTACCTAGTCTTATGCTCCCTGTGGGTACATTTGATTGGATATAATCCCCTCCAAACAACATCAAAGAGTATGACTAATGTTTGTTTGTTTTTCAACCAAAAAGCATTTTTTTTACATAGCTATTTTTGAATAAAGATGTTTTTCCTCTAAAACATTACCGATGCATTTGTTCCACAGTTCCTGCTGATTTTGCGTCAGCTTTGGAAACGCATTAAATGATGGTTTTCCCCTCATTATTCATAACCAAAACATCAATAATGGCAAAAAACATTTCTGGAATACAAACTAGTAAAACTAGGATATTTGTATTTATGGAAAGCCATTTCCAAGTGCTTTAATAGTGAATTAAAAATACAAAAAATAACAATTTAGCAGAAAATGGCATTTTTATATCGACACACGCTCAACGGCGCCGTATCGCATTTTTAATTTTACCAGAAGAGGTGCTATAAAAAGCATTAGGCTATATATCTCTTATTCACTGAAGAAATGAGAAGTGATGCCACTGATTTTCCACTGATCACATCTTCAGTAAACTTGTTTTTTTCTCTTTTCTTTTCACAGCTAAACAAGCAGCAGCTACAGGTGGTAAAGGAGCGTTTCCAGGCCTTCCTGAAAGGAGAGACACAGATTGTCGCAGATGAGGCTTTCTGCAACGCCGTGCGCAGCTACTACGAGGCAAGAATTCATTTCCATATCATATATACTACTTTCAGCGTGTGCGGCCATTAGGACGTGACTCAAGTGTCCATATTGACCTTTTTCATATTGTCCTTTTGAGTTTGTGGAATTATTGTGTTGTGTGTCTACATTGGTGAGCACTTGCTTTATTTACACAGGCTTCAAACTAAAGCTGAGGAGTCTGAAACTGCATATTTTCTGAGAGTAGGTACTTTCTTTAATGGATTTTCGACTGTTAAATATTAATGTGTGTCGTATGGAAGAAATCCGAAAGAAAACGTACTACATCCATACATGTTGTAGTCATGTGACTTATAGCATCAGTTGGGTCATTACGCTGCCATTTCTTTTTGTAATATTATGTCTACTAGGATTCCTTCTCTTTGGTGGTTGGTTGAAGCGTAAATCAAGTTTCAAAGGAGCAATTTGTTTTTTAGAGCTGTTGGACTGACCTACAAAAATCCCAGGTCCAAGAAGTGTTTCTTATTTTGCACCTGCAGATTCAGAAGAAGCCTAGGACTTTGTGCTTTGGTCAGCTTATAAATTATTGAAAATGGATTTGGCTGAATTATTTGTGTGGACTGCTGCACGAGTGGGCTTTTTTAAATTGCTTTACCTACCTCGGTGCCGTTTTCTTTTTCTTTCACACACTCACTTTTTATCTCTATTCAAGTCTTTCATGTTCGTTTAATGGTACGAAGAGCCACGTAACGCTTACAGCAAATAACAAACAGGGAGAAATAAGACTGCATCAGTGTACAGTACAGTCTCAGACAAGCTGTTCAAATTGGTGTTTTTACCTTTTTACGTCTTTCATTGTCAATCACCCTCTTCCTTGCTTTCATCACTTTCTCTCTTAATTTCGTTTTCTTTCAGAACAGGATATGCCTCTCACGTCCTAACAGGATCATCGTGTCATATCAGTTGACTCTCCGCTCTTTTAATTGCACTGGATGGGAAGCAGCTCTTTGAAGTTTGGTCTGATAGTCGCTCAAGCACATGTGGAGGACTCTGGGTTGGCTGATCAAAGTTCCATATTGTCATTCACTGGCCGTCATGCAGAAATCAAAGCATCTTTTCGGCTTTTGTGGGTGTTTTGTGGCTTTCACCAGAGACTTGTGGACACTGGGAGTCTTGATTCGTGCTGTCATTCATCATTAAGAAGATGAAGAGTAGAAAGAAATGTCTGATGGGGGTTGCACTGAGTAGTCAATTATTGGTTAGTTTATCACTAGTTTTGTTGCATCCTAGTTTTGTCACTCATCACTTGTAGTGCGGACAGTAAAAAAGGGTCTTCATGCATCCTGTATGGAGTGCAACAGTGACTGCCCACTTCTTCAGTGGACTTGGTTGCATTTAGTTATTTTTTAACTCAAATCTTTGAAACTCCTTTTGTAGACTTTACCGAAGCAACAGAATGCTACACTTAGAATCACAGTCAATTAGTATAAGCCAAGCAGGACTGAGATCAATTCTGAAGATCTCATAAATCATGACGACGAGCCAGGTTACCTAGTAACCTGTTGCATCTGCAAATAATCCTATTTCAATTCAAGAGTGATTCCCCTAAATAATGTTAGTTATTGTGTGGACAATAGATCCACGCTTTGGTTTTTTGATACAAAGTTGAGATCTTGTGGGTCATAAAGGGTCACATACTTAGTGAGGCAATCAGTAAAGTAAAACCCTCAAAAGAGGTTCTACACTCTCTCTATTTTTAAGATTGCCATTTCTGACACAAAAAAATAGCTCTCGTGTTCACGGTGTAAACATAACTCTCATTAGCGTGTCAGTCAAGCCGGAGCTGCCTGCCACTGCTTTCATTGATTATGACAGAATGTGATGTGAATTAAAGATGTAGGATTAGTCCCTGCAGATCTCATCCTCTCCGCTGAGATATTTTTAGTGGGTTTGCAGGACGTGGGAGCATCCCACTGATGCTGAAAGTGGCAAAACCAAAAGGAACTACTGGAGTGAGATGGTTCAGTGCCTTTGGTTTGGCTATTGGATTGCCCAGAGCTCGGTGGTTGTAAAAGAGGTTAACATCTTTAAGTCACCATGAAATCAAAATTGGCATCTTATTTTTGTATGGAATGTTACAATGTTTATTATGAAGAATCTCTTCTCTGATGACGTGTTTAATGGCACGAGGGCGGGACAACCTGTCAATCACATGAGATCCACCAATAGCAAACCACAACCATCCAACCGTCCAATCAGTTCCCCAAGTCCCGCCCTTCTCATTCAGAAGCCGTTTTGTTCAGATATACTGTATGTTACAATATAAAAGAAAAACTATAGAAACGGAAACATTTCAAAAATGTTTTCATTTATTTACCTATTTTACAGTGTTTTCTAATGGAATTCAGGCCTTAGTCTGAGAATACTTTTTTTTAATCCTCCAGCCACCTAACATATTTCCTCTAGCCTGTTTATTATTTCTCACAAGCTTCAATCTCGCATTTGCAGATCCTGTAGTTGTTTGTTCTTGATAAAGGACTGATAAGGAGGTGTTTAGTACTTGCTTTATGCGAGTTAAGCTGCTTTATACAGGCACTAAGCTAAAAAAGGCAGTGATTTAGAATAAACTTCCTTTTATTACACTGAGGACCTGTCAAATAATCTTCAATTATAATATAGCTATTGTGTGTGAACAGAAGAGATGCCATTTTTATCCTCTGTCCTCAGGCTTTGCCATTTATTGATTATGGCAGCTTTTCGTTGTGTGCAGCATCAATATGTTGCCATAGACTCATTTTGATCAATAAAAACATCAACCTACCCATTATGGCCTAATAGAATGTAAAATTCATGATTAGGGCCCCATATGGGTGGTATTAGTCTGAAGGTTAAAGTTCAGGTATGCATATAAAGATTATTTAGATTTTGATGTAACAGAGACCATGGAGTTGGAAAGCTAAACCATTTTATCCCATTGGTGAGGCATTTTACCTGGTTGCCCCAAAGGCAGGCATACCTATTACTATTGATTTAACTTGTTTTTAGAAATTCAAATAAACCCTTAAACCTGAGCCAACCTTGCATTTAGAGCATCTCATCCCTCCTTTATTGGTACTTAGTACATGAGTGATACTTTAGATCATATGACACGTTGGAGAAATGTGTGGTATTACTTTTTTCTACAATATATAAAACGTTAGTTTTACTGTCTGACTGATAAATGCCAAGACATATGTCAAGAAGTTTTATTGACTTGGATGCTTATTTGGAATGATTAAATGGCTGGAGGAAAGTTGTTGGAAAATAGGTGGTTCAGTTTTTGTATCATTCATGTCACTGATTTCAATAATGTTATCTTCTCAGAAATGATTTGTGCAATAAGAGCCCTTGTGGCTTTATAGAATCAGTTTCACATAACGAAAAATAATGTTGAAGTAATCTTCAATTTGAAAACACAGTTTCAGTCCAAATGGATTTAGAGATTGAAACAGTACTCTCAGCTCTGAGATAGGCTCTAAACCCTGATTAATCTGGCTATATCTTGTCTGAACCACTCGCTCTAGCTGACTAAAAGTCTAAAGGTGTGGTCACATTTTTGTGTAGAAAATGATCCATTGTTAATTTACAGTAATGTAATGATGAATGAAGTACAGCTCACACTGAAGTCACTTTTAAACCAAGCATAGTTTCACCAACATAAACATAAGTGAATCTGCATAGGGAACTTTTTGCCCTCACTCGAAACTCCTAAACGTGTGGTTTCCTATTGAAGGCTGTGGTTTCCTATATTTTTTTTCCAGCCCGTTTACATTCACTTTATACACGACTGGTATCCGATATATGTTTACATTAATCCCCTCTCAAAATGATTCCGTTGGTGATTGCTTAATCAACCTATTACCTTGTAATCAGCCAATCAGGTAAGTGCTTACCAGTTTTCTATAGCAGGTTAATGGATGGACTGTAAACTAGTTGACTCGTGACTACATAGTGGACATCTACACAGTCGAGGTAATGAAGAATACACACACCAAAAGCTTTTCACTGCATCCTCTGCAACTTTGTGCGATGAGAAACTATTGTGGAATTAGACAGAATATTTAAAAGGTCAGGAGAACTGGGGGAGAAACTGGCGGCCAGATAAGGATAAAGGGTTGAGAATCAAATCGATCCTGGGGTGCATACTCACCATTTGACATTTTACTTCCATGTTACAGAGAGTTTTGCATAAGTTAAGACTCCCAAATTCTTCTGGCACCCCAGCAGTGTTTAATTGGCATTCCTAAATAGTTTGGTTAATTGCGTTTTCTCTAATTTGCCTCCTGAAGCTGTGATTTAAATTCTAAATTGGACATGGTAATCGCATCAATTAAAAACGTGGAAACACCATGGTCTAAAAGAAATCATATCAAGTAAATTTGAACATTTTTTTCAAAGAATAAAGGGTCCGTCCAGGCTAAAATGTCCACTTCAGAGACCATCACCAACAGTAATAAAATGCCTCCACAAGATCAACCTTCAACCTCTCTCTATTGTTATGGAAAAAATAGCCAATCATGCCGATTCAGGTCCCGCAGGTTAGAGCACTTATTTTCTCAATGCTGTTTATGAAAATGATTTCAGCCGTGCTCGACGAGGGCAGACAGGGCAGGAAATTAGTGTTGAGAGGCTGTAGGATTTGCTGTATTGTAGCGATTAGGTAATGAAGTCAGCCCTCTCTCCCTATAGACTGGCTTTCTGCGTCGTCTGCAGGCCATAACCAGTAGTTATAAGTTATGATAAAATAAGCCTCACTTTATGGATGGCTGATTGTGTAATGTGGCACAGTGGGCTGTAATTTTCCATGATTGTGTCGTGCAAAAATCCTGTACCCCTTTGACTCCAACATATAATCCACCACAAAGAAAGTGTATTTAATATTAAGCTTTAATATTTAAACACTTTAAATGGTTAGTTCACCCAAGAATGTTCGTTCCAAAAAGTATTCTCGTCGCGTCATAACATTTAAGGTTACACCCTAATTTGAAAGTGATTGCAATACCAGTTTTGGCTACAATTTTTTTAATTGATCTGGATTAATGTTGGTTTGAAAATGAAATCGCTACATGAAGTAATGCTAAAGTTTTAGTTCACCCCCAAATTTTATGTTGACTCTGAAATTGTAGGATTTCTTGCAAGGGAGCGAATAGAATTCCCCAAAGAAAGTTGCTTCAGCCAATTATATCATTTTGGGGTGCAGGATTGAAAGGATTTTGTGCAACCTCACCAAAAATACCATATCTCTGGTTGATTTATCATGGTGTTTGAGTTTTGCACATTACATTTTGATCAGTCCCTCTGCTTCTGACTTTTTCATCATTGTCTTGCAGAGTATCCTGAGGAATCAACAAGGCTTTGCCCTTAAACATGTTCCTAACACAAACACGCGAGACAATAGACAGTGTCCCAATGTGTTTGTTTTGTTACAAGTTGTTTGCCCTTTAGCCAGGACAGAATCATTTCTGTACACATTCAGCCCGAGGTTGTCATGATCTGATTTTTTTTTTTTTTTGCCACCTCCTCATTCTTTCTCTACCTCACATTTGTTTTTCACTCTTCTCATGTGTTTACCACCCAGAGGTTCTCAATTGGATTACCGTGTGACAGAATTGCAAACAGAATAGCTGCAGGCACCGACTTTGAAGGCTGTCAGAGCCATAAGTTAAGGATTTTTTTGCCCTCTTTCTTTGTCTAAATCCCATTCTACATTTCTTTCTGACGTTCATTCGTACAGTTACGCTGCTTTTTTACTTTGCTTTCCGTTAAAACTTCTGAAAACCTCCTACTTTTCTCTCTTTCTATTTTTGGCTAGTCTTCCATTACTTTATCAGTTCATACATTACTTCAATGTACAGTATAGGGCTGAGCGATTTTTCACACAAAATCCGATTTAAGATTTAAAGTTCATTAACCTACTTAAAATCAATCTGATAACAAGTTTTATCAAGTTTTGATTTTCCCTTCTGGGATTTGATCTGGATTTCCCTCATGGGTTAAAGTGCTATCAGAAACAAGCCAAAAAGACAATATCGATTCCTTTGTATAAATTTTTGGTACAGTAGATATAAAGATAAACATACAGAAACATACTGTATATAAATATAATGTGTTTTTTATAATAAACTTTTTAATATTTTAATGATATAGGTAAAAAAAATTTAATAAATATGTAATATAGGTATAATATTTAGCAAAAAACCCCCTCTATAGCAATGTTCATTTGTGTATCTCTATGGCAAACACGAGCCCGTTCTGAACTACGGCAGCCCAGAGGGGAGCGTCGGCGTATGTTAAAGGGACAAAAAATTTTCATTTAAACAAATCGGTGTAAACTACACATTCGAGTTAGTATTCGATTTATCGCCCAGCCCTAGTACAGTAGGTCTGAGTAGTATTATGGGTTTTACTAGAGAAGAGCCAATTGCAGAGTTGATTTGACTGGTGGTGTGTCCAAGCATGGTCCTCCTCATTACTTCCAGTCGCTCTCATTTGGTCTCTTGTTTTTCTTCTTTTACTCCTAGAAACTTTCCAGAGTGATATTGTGTCTTGCCCAAGCAGTTTATCAGTAGGTCCCTTTTCGTTGCTAGTAGAAACTTGCATCATACTTCTTCGAAATGGCATCAACAGTTATGAATTGTGTACAAAACATCACATCGTCAGGTTTGAGGAGATTCCCCATCGTATTTTTTTTCCTTGGGGTATGATTGAGGCTGGAAAAGCAGCACAGATTTCTATTCAGATGTGAGTAATCTGACTGCCAGGAGCCAGTCCGAAGGCAGAGCTTGAGTTCACATGAAACTCGATAAGACGAAATCCTTGAGTGAGTTTGTGAAAAGGGACAAACAAAATAGAGATATAAATGGAGCAGGGTTTTTTTTTTGCCAGTGGGAGAGCTGACTCAACATTCATATTCATGTAAATACACATGTAAGGGAATTGCTCATTGTTCTAGAAATCAAACAAAAGGGTTTGAATCAGTGCGTGTCATGATGAGCGACTCTAAAGGCGTCTTCAGTTTCGCAGTTCGTTTTCTCAGGCTCTCGAGCAATGAGCCGTCCTATAGTTGTTTATCGAGTCACTCCATCTAGATCTCTCGCTCATCTAGGGGGTGAGAGAGCGAGAGAGGTTTAAATGTTTTTAATGTGCGAACAGCAGGTATGTTTTATTCATGGGGAAGCATATACGGTCTGCCACACACAGTCTTTCCCAGACATTATGGGAGATTTATAAACAATCTTTAACTTTTGACCATTGAAAGTTCTAAATTCCAGTACTGAATTGCAATTGACCTATGGCTAAGCCACGCCCACTCCACTCGCTCGGACAAACAGTCAACATTCGGGGACAGGCGCTATGGCAGCTATCATAGCAAGAGACATTTCACAAGAGGCAATTGGTGATTTTTGGAGACAGAAAGATTATATATCATCTCAAAGTCACCTAAAGAGCCTAAAACTTAAAAATGTACAGGTCACAGTGTAAACGTGATAAACCGCATATCGTTGCCATCACCGTTTGGTGCTACAGTATTTACATGAATCATTCAGCACAACATTGTTAACATTTGTCATCTCGGTTATTTACAGATACGTTAATGAAGCTAAGTGACATGATGAACAACGCAGCTAGAAGCTAACGTTAACCTCTTGTAATGTTTGGCTAATGTTAGCTTAACGTTACGTTAGAGATTTCAAAGATAACGTTCAAATACGTTTTTGACTTAACTTAGAACAGATGTAGACTATAATTTGTTTAATTTAACTAATTGTTAAATTTGTTTAATTTAAAAAAATAAAACTAATATGTAAATTAAGAGCATTGAATGGTAATTTGAGCACTGCTCAAAAAATATCATCTAGGCACGTTCTGCCAAACAACGAAAGCCATTCATGTGTGGAATGACATGAGGATGAGAAAATGAGAACAGTTTAAAGTTGTCGATAAGGTTACTGCCTTACTTTTAGGACAATACTCATGATGCGGTCTGTAGGTAGACAACTCGTTAGGTTTTAAAACAGAGCAATAGTATGAGGTTTGAAACGTAACTACATTTAAATGTTAATAATGCCTGTTAAATCACCTCTCAAAAATGAAAATATTTGTCATCGCTAAACCTTTTCTGTTGATGAATCACCCTCCTCGCTCTCACACGTTAGTAATCTCTCCCCTCCTCACGTTTATGGCAGACACGCCGCCCCCCCTATGAAGTCAGATACGCCATATATAATCTCCAAGTCTTCCTTCATAACCTGCTCCCTACTGTTATAGCAAGGCAGCTCGGCCAATCTACGATCTTTCTTATGACTTTTTGCTTCATTCTTCTTCCAGGATTAATTCCTCATATTAGCTTTAATTACACAAATGGCTCTGTATCTTATTAATCTCTTCATTGCAGACGGAGCACAGCTTTGCACACCATTGGTTATAAATAATTGAATGAGATTTTAAACCACCAATTAAGTCAAGCAGCAGGGAGAGAGGAAATCCCTTGGTGGGCGAGCCATTAGTAATAATGTTTGACATTTTCACCACCACAAAATGGAAGCATTGGGCTCCATTGTGTAATTGCAACTGTCTGCAGAGGTGTATATTATATATCAACAAAACATAGTAATGTGATACAGTTTGGACAGATGCGTATGAGGAATGTAAGCAAATACAACTTTCTGAAACAGTTTGTTGTTTAAAGAAATGTTTAAGGACACCAATTTTCTTTGTGAATGAATTATGTATCGTAAATAAATGTTCTTCCTTAAAATACAGGGTGCATAAGTCAGGACACCCCATGTTAAATTCCCATAGAGGCAGGGAGATTTTTATTGTCAAAGGCCAGTGATTTTATGGATTCAGGATACTATGCATCCTGATAAAGTTCCCTTGGCTTTTGTAATTAAAATATCCACACATCATCACATACCCTTCACTATACTTAGATATTGGCATGGTTTTATTTCAGTTAGCCTAATAGCTGGTTTGATTTGCATTGAGAGATGACTCTGTATTTTAAGGAAGAATATTTATTGATTTATGATATATTTATTCATTCACAAAGGAAATTGGTGTCCTTAAAGGTAAGAGTTTTCCTCATTTTTTTTTTTAAAAAGGCATTAAGATCAATGTCGAAAAGATGATTTTTTTAATTCCTCTTTTTAGTCAACTTTTTTCACTTATTCTAGGCACCGTACATAATAAGTATATTACACTTAACGTAATAAAAATAACTGACACATTGTAAGTAAATTCATGATGTCTATTCAGGATTTTTTTTTAATCACTTTCCATATAGGCAGACAAATATAAAATTGAAAGTTTGATAGATTTTCTCATACTACACACTGACTTTATAACATAAGGCCTAGAAAGGTTAGTTAAAAAAAACAGAATTGTCTAGTTGCATCAGAATGATTTTGCTAAATTCAGTTTCTAAATGGCACAGAGGAAATGAGCAGGCCCTTGTCCTCCCAGCATGCCTGCCTGTCTGTCACTTTACCTGCGTGTCCTTTTTGAGGCAGGAGGAAACTATTAATTTTCTCTACAGGAAAGTAAGCCACTTATTCACTGACTCATTCAGGTACTGAGAAGCACTGCAAGATATCCAATATCGGTGTTTTTTGCCACCGTTTGAATGGCCTTTTTAATGGAACCAATGTACTATTCATGGACGAACAAGTTGGTATGTTTTAAATTTCCAGGAAGGAAATTTCAAGCCTTTTTTTCCTCTCATGTCAATTTATTGTACCAAGTTGAGCCGTATACAGTATTTTTTGTATTGCATGTACCCCTTTTGATTCCAGACGCAAATGTCAAATGGACCTAAATGAACATTTTCCTCAAATCTAAATTAAAAAAACAGGATAATCTCTACAGGTATCCAAGTAAAAGCATTTTTATTTGGAATTTTCCTCTATGGGGTTGCCTCCTGTTGCGCACCGATCTCTGTCATCTTACCAGATCATAGCAGTTTCGACACAGATATATTCCCCCGCCTCCTTGAGACGAGGCAGCTGAAGTGTCTTTGTTCTGCTCCATTACTCGCGGTTAGGAGCTGCGATTCGTCTCCATCTGCTGCCTCTGTCGCGCCTCACCAACTTCGGTTTCCCCCAGACACGGTCACCGAATATAAAAAAATGAAATTACTGAAAAGTGGCGAAGTGTTTTCATGGTCTCATGTGCAGATTTGCCAGTCTCTCAGCGGGGCCTTTTCTCTCTCTAATGAATCATTGTGTTTTCTGAATTTAATTGAATTTTGGCTTGTTACTTCAGTTCGTTCCTTGTGTATCTTTTGTCTGTAATATGCGTATATAAGGACAAGTTTATGGAAACGAGTATGTAATGTGTATTAAATGTGCTGTAGCCTTTCAGGAGCCTCCACCAAATTTGAACATGAATTTACAAAACTGTTGAAGCAATTATAATAATGATTAAAAAATACTAAACACATGCCAAATTCTTAGAAACTTACTTTTTGTATTGCCGTTTGTTATCTACAGAGTTCGAGGTGTAAGAGGTGTGTTTAATGCACACATTTAGAGAATTATTTGTTTATAAACTATATTACGTTTTGGGGGAGTTGCACCACATGACGTAACTATTTTAATCAACGGCATAAAAAAAAGTAAAAATTTGACCCTGACATATTTATTAATCATTTTACTGATAAATAATAATAATAACGCCAAATTACTCAATATCAAGGTTAAATTTTTTCTTGAAAAATATTTTAATAAATAATATTATATTATAATAATATTTTTTAAAAATAAATTTCTTGTATCACAACAATGTATTTTAATTCAGAAATTCAAATATTTTCTTCAAGTGATGAATTGAAATGAATTAATTTTATTTATGATCTGAATTTGTAATGTACTTTTAATGCATTTTTGAATGAATGGGTGTCATGCCATTGACGTAATAATCTCAGTACCTCAGTATCTTAAAGTATGTCTTAGCAGTGTTTGATATGAAAAGCTTTCATCATGATGTACAGATGGTTTTACCCTGTCTGTTTCTTCCGACAGGGCTTTCTGAAGAGCGAGCGAGTGGCCCGCATGGTCCAGGGCGGAGGCTGTTCTGCCAGTGACTTCCGTGAGGTCTTCAAGAAGAACATCGAGCGTCGTGTACGCAGCCTGCCCGAGATCGACGGCTTGAGCAAAGAGACTGTCCTCAGCTCCTGGATCACCAAATACGATGCCATCTATAAAGGAGAAGAGGACCGGCGGCCTCAAGGACGCATGCCCTTCAGCGCTGTGTCCGAGCTCATCCTCAGCAAGGAGCAGCTTTATGAGATGTTTCAGCAGATCCTGGGAGTCAAGAAGTTTGAACATCAGCTGCTCTACAATGCCCTGCAGGTCAGTAGGAGCTGAGTTTTAAGGGTCTAGTATTATATAGGGTGGCACAATAAATTTCAATATCATAAATCTCTGCATCTCCTCTGGGTTTGGGTTGTATATTAACGTGCATTTGGGAAGACATGCGCCAACCAACTTCCCAAACATTGTAATGCAGTGTTTGTCAACAGAAGAGAAGCTATATGGGCTCCCTGCAGTTTTCTGTCAAAACAAAAGTTTGATGGTTTAACGTTTGAAAATTAAGAAAATAATGGTGCGCTCTATTTGTCCCCAGAAGTGGGAAATTCCTCGGACCTAGTAAGAGCTTTTAACTGGAATGCCCACTCAAGTCAGAGTTGGGAAACTCAGGGAAAACGCGACAATCCTGACGTAAGAATCTAATGTGGCTGCTCAGCACATAAACCATAGTGTAACCATTGTAATATAGTGTTTATTAGCGGTTCTTTTTGTCTGTCTCACAAAAAACTCAGTGGTGCACTCATTACTATCCATCCTCTTGTTCATACAGATTACTCTTATCTGCGAGTATTTAAGTTGTTTCTGCTTTTGTCAGGAAAAAATGCCAGTGATACTTTAGCTTCCACACTCTTCCGACCAACACTTGGATATGCGGCTAATAATAGCACACATTTATCTAGGCTAACGTTAGTGTGAGTGGCCAAATAAAGATGCTACTTACTGTACGTTTCAAGTGATAAACCATATTTGAGGTTGATGGATGAAAAGCGAACTTTTGGATTTCCTGTCCGACACACTGGAATACCACAAGGACCCGCCATTAACGATCTGTCATAGACCAAATATGGCAGAGTGCTTTTGAGAGATTTCAAAAGTCTGGGAGTTTGACCATATCAGCTTCATTTCTGTGACTTTTAAAAACTGGCTGACACCACAATTCAGAACAACAAGAAGTCATAATTATCAGTTGTGTTGGATTTTTTCACATTCCTTCTTTCAAATAAATATCTCAGCTAAAAAATCTGAGAGTTTTCAAAGCATAGTAATATTGATTTTTTTCATTGTTCTCTGACATTGTGTCATGTTCTGTATAGTGTTAGAAAAAGTGCCCAATTTCCTTGTCTGTCCTCAAAGGGGATTTTACAAAGGACAGAAGTAAATTGTTGGGTCACAGATTCCTTTTAGCAGATTTTTTGGACAAAGGATTTTGGTCCCAGTGTTCGCCTTGCAGTCAGAAAAGGTCCGCTGGTACCAAAACGTTTAAGTCTTTTCGTGCTTTTGGTGTATACATTTGTTTTTCCCCAAAACGAAAGTGAATTGCATATCATGCATTATTATTATTCTTCCCTCAACTCGGATCAGTTTTCCTGTCATTACATGCATTACATTTCCTCCCCTTACATTTCATGCTTCACAGTAGGTATGGTGTTCTTGGGATGCAACTCTGCATTCTTCTTCCTCCAAACACGACAAGTTGAGTTTTTACCAAAAAGATCTATTTTGGTTTCATCTGACCGCATGATATTCTCCCAATCCTCTTCTGCATCATCCATATGTTCTCTGGCAAACTTCAGACGGGCCTGGACATGTACTGGCTTAAGCAGGGAGACACGCCTGGCACTGCAGGATTTGAGTCCCTCTCGGCGTAGTGTGTTACTCATGGTAGCCTTTGTTACTTTGGTCCCAGCTCTCTGCAAGTCATTCATCAGGTCTCTTCGTGTAGTTCTGGGATTTTTGCTCACCGTTCTCATGATCATTTTGACGCCCACGGGATGAGATCTTGGAGGAGGTGGTCTGAGTTCGGTTGCCTCCGAACCGTGCCGCGGTTCGCGTGAATGTGAAAGCAACACCGATTCGGGCGCGCACTTGTTCAGGAAGTAAAGAATCCTGTGCAAACCGGCCCAGTGTAAAAGCCCCCTCACTCTTCCCAGTCTGGTGCAGGTCTTCAATTTTCTTCCTGGTGTCCTTCGACAGCTCTTTGGTATTGGCCATGGTTGAGTTTGGAGTGTGACTGTTCGAGGCTGTGGACAGGTGTCTTTTATACAGATAGGTGCCAATAATACCGGTAACGAGTAGAGTACAGAAGAGCTTCTTAAAGAAGAAGTTCCAGGTCTATGAGAGCCAGAAATCTTGCTGGTTTGTGGGTGACTAAGGGTGTACTCACACTAGGCACGGTTGCCATGAACCGGGCCCGAGTACGATTGTCCCCCCTCCCCACTCCCCCTCTGGCCTGCACTCACATAGGGTTTCAGCATTCGTGCCGGAGCACGCTTACGTCATCATTATGGTGCGACGGTTTCCATAGGTTTCGGGATAAACAAAAAGAGCGGCGCTCTCTGAACACTATGGAGTCCATCGCTCTGTTTTCTTTGTGGATAATTTTATGTCGTTTGGTCCACGGTGGTCCACAGCCCTCTCACAGCCTGTTGTTAAACAGATGTGTCGCCTTTGTGGCGCGAAAATTTTCACGTAATCGTGCTGCTCGTATGAGGAGGTTTGCAAGGTACCAGCTGAAGTGCAGAAAGGACTTTGCAGCTTTGATTACAGACTACAGTTCCTAAAAAACATGACTTCACACGTCCTGTTCCGTGCTCCAGCACGGTTAGCGCTCACACTGCATGCGAACCGCGCCCGAGTCCAACTGAACCGTGCTCTGGCCCACCTCTTCCAAGCGGGCCAGGGCCGGCTAATCGAGCCGCGCCCGGGCACGGTTCGGAGCACTCACACTAGTCAAACGAACCGCGCTTTGGTGGTCAAACGCGCTCGGGCACGGTTCAAACTGCTAGTGTGAGTACACCCTAAATACTTATTTTCCACCATAATTTACAAATAAATTCTTTAAAAATCCTACAATGTGATTTCCTGGATTTTTTTTCTCTCTCATTTTGTCTCTCATAGTTGAATATCTATAATGAAAATTACAGACCTCTCTCATTATTCTAAGTAGGAGAACTTGCACAATCAGTGGCTGACTAAATACTTTTTGGCCCCACTGTATCTCAGATTAAAGGCTTACAAATGACAAACATCTCAGGAAAAAAAGCTTTTCTTTCGGAATTGAATGATTTTTGACAATTACATGTTGTGTTGATTTTTTCCGATAATCGCAGTAAGCAGTTTGGTGCCTTTAATCCTTTGCCCTTTACCTTAATCACCCAAGCACAGGTGGCTTTATCCCATCATCATCAGCCTCTTTGAAAACATCTCAGAAAGGTCAGGGGTTGATAGGAAATGGTCCAACTGGCTTGCCCTCCTGTTATCTTTCACTAGCCTTTCCCCAGGGGACAGGAGGAGTAAAAGAGATGTGGTGGGTGGTCTTCACTGACGTCTCTTTTCATCGCGATTGCAGTTAGCAGATCAGTGCAATTAGGCTGGTTGAGCCCAACATTAATTGGCACGTTTGGCATCTAACTGAGATCTTATGTTTGGGTTAGAGCAGGGGACTTCACATTATGCTTAATATATCCTTTTTAAATTATCGTCGAGTTTGTTTTTTATTTACAATTTCTACATCTTAAAATATGTTCTGGGTTCAATACAAGTGATGATGCAAATAATTTCATCCCTACATTTGTTAAAAAACAAGCAAACGGTAACACTTTTATGGTAACACTTACAATGGAAGTCTATTTGGCAAGTGTTCTGAAAGGTTTAAAAGCTGAAATATGCAGTGCATGGATGGCATATATTAATTGTTACCTGCAAAAATGTTTTATTTGAGATGTGAAACTGTCTTGGTGGTTCTTAGGTTATGCGATTATAATTGGACAGACTAGCTTAGTAAGCAATTTTGTCGTGCTAGCCTCATTTTAACACGTAATGTTGAAGTATTGTGGCAATAATATCAAAACAATGTGTTTTAATATGAATTCAAGTGCAGTGTCTTGCTGGATTGACTTCCAATGTAAATGCATGATTGTAAACACAATTTGCTTTTGACAACGAATGCTTTTGACACAACTTGTTTTGAACCTGGAACATTACTTTGAATTAAAATGATATAACATTTATGTAAAAAAAAAAGAAAAAAAGGAAAAGTGGGATCTTTTTTTTCTTTCAGTTTAAATGCTGTGCCTCTGTGTTCGTTTGTTTCGTGCTGGGATCTGTTGTCATCAAGCACAGCATTGCTTTTAAACTGCACATCTACGATCCAGAAGGCAGCATGTAGTTTTCTGAAAGCTTGCACACAGATCTCATGTGCATTTTCTGAATCCTCTTTTCATATTTTAAATTGACTAATAAGGTGAAATTGCAGCCTAGTTCCAATCAAATCAAGCTTGAACTACTGGTGTTAATCTCTCTCAGCGCTTATTAAGAATTTAAGCACCTGTGTGAATTTTATAGATCCGTGTCAGCTGACATTTTAAAGTTTGTTTGCTTGCGTGATGTTAGATTCGGCATTAGTTGGTCGCTCAGCATTCGATAAATCACTCATGCGCATGTGTTTAAAGGGTAGAGAAGTATACATTTATGAGTGGTGTTGTAATAAATACAAGGAATAATGTAGAGCAAAGCAAGCAGAGTGGAAGATAATGACTGGGGCCGATTTAGAGATATGCAGAACAGCATATTTTCAGATTAAATTAGTCAGTCTTAAAGGAGCTCTGTCATCTTCAAAATGCAATGCATTTTTGTAAAGAAACAAACATTCAAGTATTGTACAGACCATTCCGGGTACAACCCCATTATAAAAACCCATAAGAAAAAAGAAAAATCAAGGGAATTAGTATTGTGGGTTTTATATCCCTGCACCACTCCATTGTTACCTAATCTGTTTTGATGTGCTTCAAATGGAAGTCCCTCTCAAAGTAATCCATTGCCTTAAAGCACAGCTGCATAAAAAAGAAATAAAAATCTAGATGAACTCAGTAGTCAATTTCACTAATTGACTTGTCGACCATCCTGACCCATCTGGATTTTAAAACTAGAGGGGTCTTGGAATGAGATGATGATTGGGTGTTAAATATAAAAAAGGAAGGAGAAATGAGAGGATATGGGGAAAAAAGGGGGAGGGGAGTCAGTGAGAGCTATTCTTGGACCTTATAGTCCTCTCCCATTTCCGTCATTGATTATTATCTTACACTCCTGCACATTAACTCAACAGCTTTCTGTTAATTTTGTACCTTTACACTCACTTGCATGCATGTCCATTTTCAGCCTCTTTCATAAGGCTGAAAATTGGTAATTTATGCATAACATGCCCATTAAAAACATGGAAATTGTGTGTATTATATATATGTGTATATATATATATATATATATATATATACACACCATTTTTTATAGGTCTTATTTTAGTCATCCTTTTTGTCTTCACAAGATAATTTCAAATTGTCCAGTGGTGTAAGAAAAGTCTCAATTAAAATGCCGTTTTTATTCTTATATTTAAAATTTTTATAGAAAAATGGCAACATACTGTATTAGATATAGTGTAGCAATTTAAACCATGTGACAAGTCAACTTTTCATATCCATATATCAGTGTTTTATGTTGTCAATCACGATGATGTACCTGCACTTAAAGCTACATTCCCTGGCTAAATCATACATCATTTTCACTGCCAAACACTTATTTAACAACTGGTGCATTGTTCATTTTGATTTTCCTGCTCGATCTGTCTTGCTTTAAACGTTTAAGTGTTTTTCTTTGATAGCTGCTCCACCCTTGTGTCAGATTATTTTACGGAGTGAATGGCGAGGGAAGAGAAAGAAGGAAACCGAAAGAGACTGGAAGCATGACAATTGAAATGTCAGTTAATGGAGGGTGTCACACAAAGGAAGAGGAAGATATGTAACAGGACTAGGAGACAGTGGCAGATGAGTGCAGAGAAGTGACAGACTGAGGGAAAGAGTGATGTGTTTGAGTTGAGGTAAAGGTGGATGAAACAAAGATCAATAACACAGACAGATAAAGGGAGATTGTTTGGATACTGTAGATACAGACAGAGACTAATGGAAGGTAATGAGAAGTAGAGAAAAAAGGTAAAATAAATTTGGGATATGAATTTGGATAAATAAAAAAACCTTGACTGGTACAAGTAAAGTAACGAGTAACGACTACATCTTAAAGTAACGAAATCGTACTTTTTCAAACTAGTAACACAACACATTACAGCTTAAATAAGAAACATTTCTTAAAAATTATTGGAAAGGTTGGTCATTCGTTACCAGAGAAAATCCGTCGTTTTTACTGGAAGATTTGGATAACAAAAACTGTTAAAACTAAACGTATACATGAATGAATTTTCATGTATGCGAAACATTTTATGAAATGTTTCATGAATACGAATGTATACGAATTTTCATGTATACGAAATATATGAAACATTTCTTATTTACTTTCCCTTCATTAAAGTTATTTATCCAGAATATCCAGAGCTTCACATTTAAATTTGGCATGAAATTAAACGAAAATCTTTTTAAATGCGAACTATTCATACATGTATACGTTTAGTTTTAACCGTTTTTGTTATCCGAATCTTCCAGTAAAAACGACGGATTTTCTCTGGTGACGAATAACCAACCTTTCCAATAATTTTCTTACGACTGACTCCAAGCTCACATTTATTTTTGCAAGGACCACATATCAAAATCCAATCAACATCTAACCCTACATGTGTCACAAATCAGAAAAGATCTGTCATTACTTCGCAACTACTGTTTGCTTTCATCGCGACTTTAATTTATCCTGCTAGGGGTGAATTTTAACCTGTAATATTCTGTAACTAATCTGAATGGAAGACAGAAATGGGCAGGAAATCATGGGAAACTAATCTTATAAATCACATCATCTCATGGTCAACCACAGATGACCACATTAAATCAGTCAGCTAACCAATAAATCAAGCACCCTGTGAAGTGTAGAACATCTGGGTGGGCAGTGTCTCAGGTGGACACATTGAGAAATCCAGCTGTACCCTTCTGATCAGAGAAGCCCGTCGCTGTAGCCTAGCCCCCTCCCTTTCTCTTCTCAGCACCTGTCATCATCTTTCTAATGAACACATTCAGCCTGGCCTTGTCATCTCTCGTTAGCTCGCCGTAACGGGGCCGGAGGACGCGCCCCGCAGCTGAGACACCGGGAAGAGTAATGAATTACCACAGCGATACTCATATCTGTCTGACAGGGTGAGGGCGGACCATCAAAAACAGAGGTGGCGAGTCTCAGTGACATCCCACTGCAGACACTTTCTGGCTTAAAGGAATAGTTGACTTAAAAAAATTAATTCTATCAGCATTTACTCAAACATGTATGAATTTCTTTCTTCTGCTGAACACAAAGGAAGATATTTTGAAGAATGTAATCAGGCAGTTAATGGACATTCTATGCAAGTCAATGGGGTCCATCAACTGTTTGTTTACCAACATTCTTCAAATGTCTTCAAAAAAATATCTTCAAAATTTTCATTTTTAAGTGAACTATTCCTTTAAGGCTAAAAATTTAGTTATAAGGTTTTTTTTTATTTGAATTAGTTTTACTCTTATATATATATTATATATTATATATTTAGAGTATATAAATATATTATATATATAATATATATTTAGAGTTATATTTAGAGTTATATATTTAGAGTATAGTAACATTTAATGAAGAAAAAAAAGATAAATGAAGATGAAGGAAGGTTTCACGGGTTTGGAACTAAATGAGTGTGAGTAATTAATGACAGAAATTTCATTTTTTTTTTGAGTGAAATAACCTTTTAACTAGAGCCAGACCGATATATCAGCAGGCCGATATTATCGGCCGATATTAGACACTTTCCAAACTATCGGTATCGGCAGTTATAATGACCGAAAAATTAATATTTCAAAAATAAAATGAAAACGGACGAAACACGCTTGAACCATGTCATGAGTGTTGGAGTTGTATAGTTGGTCACGATACATACATTGCTTGAATAACAATTAAAAGAACATCCCCATCAGTTCTCTTAACTCAAATAAGCATGTCAAAATTTGTGACCATCATGCCCAGTTTAAAAATAAATAAATAAATAAAATATCGGCCGATATATCGGATTTTAAAACCCCAAAATATTTGTATCGATATCGGCCTTCAAAATCCTTTATCGGTCGGGCTCTACTTTTAACATACTGGTATTTGAAGTAAAGAGTTTTGAATCGATTCGTTGAAATAAATGGTTTAACAGAACTTGATTGTTGTTGATCAGTCCTTTTAGCTACTGAAGCTTAAATAAGAGATGCTATTAAACAGAAAAATGAAAGCTAGTATTAACAACCAAGTAAAAAGCACAGTTATTTGATCTTTGATCCAGCAGAGTCATTAGAAATGTATTGTGAATATTCAATAAAGTGGCCAGAAAGCACAGAAATAGCCTACAAACCATACTTTTTTCCAGTTTCTTGCGAGAATAAATCTGTGTGACTGGAGACGACTGCCTTTTAATTGGTTTGCTAATTTAGTTGAGGGGGGTAAAGAAAGCTCGGGGAAGATTAGAGCGTTGCAGCGGCATTTTTCTCTCCACGCTGGTGATGTCTTTCATTAGGGCACTCTTAAGGCTTGTTGTTATAGAAATTGTTGCCAAACTAACCAAAATAGAGCAGCTAAAGAAAAGTGAACCAGTTGGTAACACGGCAACAGAAAAGAATCTGGTGTGCATATGTGTGTGGCTCTGGGGAGGTGATACGTTCTCCTCAAACGAAGCCATTTTAATGCATTATGAACACAAACCTGCTGTATATTTCAGCGGGATGTCCGTGCCGCTGTCCGTGTTTTGGCAGTTTTATTATTCTTTCTTTAGCCACTGTTTGCGTCATTGTGCTGGGAAATGGCTGATGTGGTCATTCTGACTGTCAAAACCAGTAATTCATGACAGAATGATCTGCTCAGCTGGGGACATTTCAAACTTTCAAGCTGCCAGTCATAATAGATTTCCAAAGCTTACTGTATTATGGCAAGAAAAACACCAATTGTCTGCACTCGGACATGACCATTATAAATGAAATTACTAATATTATCTTAGTATCTGTTTTAAATCAATTTAAATCATTTGAATTAAAAATAATTACAAAATGAAAAATTATAAAAGTACAATTATTGTTTTGTTGTGACTACTACTATTGCTACTACACATTGTACTACTATATATATGCTACAATAATTATAAATAGTATAATTCCATCTGTCCATCCATTCTTTATGCTCTGGTTTTAATGAATTTGATCATATTGCATCTAAAAATTAAATTGATTAAAATTATGTAAATGACACATCAATTTGCAAAAATGAAATTACAGTAATGTTTGTTGTTAATAATATTAACAATAAAAATGTGTATTATATATGTTGTATTATACTTTTACATTTAATGCATCATTTTATATATATTTTTATTTACTTTTAAATTTTTTCTTCTTAAAATTTTACAAATTTGTATTATTTCTGATTTCATAGTAGCTCAGTTTGATATTCCTTCACATCAATTAAGAGCAAATCATTTGGAATATTAATTACATAAGCAAATCTATGAGATTGTTAGGATATTAAATGAATCTTGTGGTATTCTGTGGAAGTAACAGATGGGTCATTTCATTGGATCTTTTTGTAATTCAACAAGTGAAGCTGAAGCAGAATCTGATTGGCCCTGATCCTCAGGTCCCACCTTATCTTGATTAAATGTCACGTTTTTTGCAATGTGCATTCAGACATACACAGTAGCTTACAGTCTAAATAGTGTGCTGAGAGCAAACACCAGAGTTATTAGTCACTAATTAGTCATAAATAAGCTATGTATGTTGGTGGTCATGTGATTTTACACAGACTTTAATTACCTGTCTGAAATAGACGGCAACGTTCATTTTTAATTAGAGGCCGGTATCCACTAATTCCCTTAGAATTTTCTTTTAATTATGCGCTTCTGCATATATTGCTCACTAAATGAATAATATTCTTGAAACCTGACCATGAAAACCTCTGTGGTTAAATCAAACCCACGGGGAAGTGTGCATTTATTGTATTTGCGCTATAGCCATCAAAGTGAAAATGTTGTTCACAATTCCCAGAAAACTGCAGCCATTATCACATGATTATTTGATCCCACCCTGACCTTGACCTCCTGTTGTTGGTGGGGTTGTTAGGTATATTATTAGTGGATTTTAACTGTGGTTTTCTTTCCTGTGATGCTCTCATTACTTGCTGTACGTCTCACAGGTGCACTTTCTTTTACATGCGTTGGCCTTTTACCATCTGCGTAGATGTGGCTAACTACATCATTAAGACCTCCCACATGTGACCAGACCAGCACCAGGCTGACGGGAGCCTTCATCTGGTCTGCTTTCTCCCACACGCTCCTTGTGTGAGATTTTGAGGCGTTTGTTGATTTGCATATGTTAATAGAATGAGTCGATAATGAACGTTGATGTGATGGGAGCAGTAGATCGGCTCAGCAAAGCATGGCCGACATCACCCGGCCTCATTACAGAGAGTGTCACACTGCTTCACTCAAACAATGTCCTGATAAAACCAGATCTGTGCGTGTTCTTCTGCTGTTTAGAAAATTCCTCCACAATAATGTGAGAGACAGACCATTATTACTTCAAGTTATCTCTGCTAAAGGTTGTTCTACAAGCTATTACATCATGAGGTGGCTTTTATATATATGTTGTTCCTCTGTGGTTATTTATCTAATATTTAAGATAACGTTGACTTTAATCCTGTCAGATCGTCCATCCATTGTGAGTGTCTACGGGTTAGCCAATCTGGTTCCGTCCGTTAAATTAACTTTTGCAAATAACAATTGTGGTCTTGGACACTGAGTGACCTTGCAGATTAAGATAAAATCAGATTGTCTCCAGTCATTGTTAAAAAACAAAACTTGCAAACTGACTTTAGCGAAGTGGCCATAGGGGTTGTTCTGCCTCCCCCTAAGCTCCGCCCACAAAATAACGTCACCATGTTTACTAACTGAAGAGGGGTCTATAGAGTGTTGGTGTTTAATATGGTGTTCTGGTGGTTACTAGATGGTTAATAGGGTGGTTTGTGTGGTCTTATAGACTGTGGGTGGTTACTCTAGGGTGTTTGGAGGGTTACTAGGTGGTTAATAGGGAGTTATGGGTGGTTTATAGAGTGTGGGTGGTTACTCTAGGGTGTTTGGAGGGTTACTAGTTGGTTAATAGGGAGTTATGGGTGGTTTATAGAGTGTGGGTGGTTACTCTATGGTGTTTGGAGGGTTACTAGGTGGTTAATAGGGTGTTCTGGGTGGTTTATAGAGTATGGGTGGTTAATATGGTGTTCAAGGGGTTACTAGGTGGTTACTGTGATGTCCTGGGGGTCACTAAGTGGTTTCTAGGGAGTTCTGGAGGGTTATTAGGTGGGTACTATGGTGTTCTGGGGACCACTAAGTGGTTTCTAGAGAGTTCTGGGGGTTACTAGGTGGTTACTATGGTGTTCTGGGGTTTACTAGGTGGTTACTGTGGTGTTCTGGGGGTTACTAAGTGGTTTCTAGGGAGTTCTGGGGGTTACTAGGTGGCTACTATGGTGTTCTGGGAGTTACTAAGTTGCTTCTAGGGTGTTCGGGGGTGGGTTATGGAGTATGGGTGGTTACTAGGGTGTTCAGGGGGTTACTAGGAGGGTACTACGTTGTTCCAGGGGTTACTAGGTGGTTACTGTGATGTTCTGGGGGTCACTAGGTGGTTTCTAGGGAGTTCTGGGGGTTACTAAGTGGTCTCTAGGGAGTTCTGGGGGTTACTAGATGGCTACTATGGTGTTCTGGGGGTTACTAGATGGCTACTATGGTGTTCTGGGGGTTACTAAGTGGCTTCTAGGGTGTTCGGAGGGGTGGGTTATGGAGTATGGGTGGTTACTAGGGTGTTCTTGGTGGTTTCTTGGGTGTTGCAGGTGCTTTATAGTGTGATCATTCATACTGGATCTGCAGTGAAAACTGCACTAGTTTAGTTACCTAATACTTTGTTCAAATCACCAAGTATGAGCCCTTGCAAGTGCCACCTAATTAAAAAAAAAGCTTTGAGCAAACTAGTAGGGTGCAGTAATAGTGCAGCATGAAATGGGAGCGGAGTCCACCCTACTGCCGCCGCAGGGAGAAGAGCTTATCAAGTGGAAACAGTGCTATGGTGGGGGTGGTGGTGTGTGTGTGTGTGCGTGATACAGAGAGATTTCCCACTCATGGAGAGGAAACCCTGCCTTGACAACATGCCAGCAGTGCTGTGTGGGTGTATTTGTGTGCCACTTTGTGTGTGTGTGTGTGTGTGTTTTACACTCCAAAAACGTTTCATTTGAGGGCATGCCAGAGCCGCTCAGTGAACAGATAAAGACATTAAACGTTTTTATGATCTCATATTTCCTCAGTGTGGCCTGTCCAAGTATCACCACAGCTTCATGAGGCTCAAAAGAGATTACATGACTAATCATGGTTGTTATTAAGCTCATCTTTTCTGTCTTTTCACCACTATCAGCTTTGATCTATCCAGATCTACCTGTGGGTTATGGGTTTAGTAAACCATGAAAAATAGATAAGCTTTGTCTTCTGTTCCCGGGCAGCTGGACAACGTGGACGAGCAGGCGGCACAGATCCGCAGAGAGCTGGACGGACGACTGCAGCTCGCCGAGAAAATAGCCAGAGTAAGAAACCTTTACCTGCTTCTATCTCTACAGTGAAAACACCTACGGATTGCTATAAAAGAAAAACTCATAATTGTTTGTGAGCATTATATACTGTAGATATCATCTTGTGAGGTGGTGTTAGTTTATTTCAAAGTGCACATCAGTGTTTCCTTAACTAGGAAACACTGGAATGTTATAAATAGGAATAAAAATAGGAATAAAAAATAAATGGAAAGAAAAAAATATATATATTTTATTAGTTATGCTATTTTGGGGGACTCAGCTAATCATTCAGAGCAATAAGGAGAAAGTAAGTAAATTAATAAATAAAAAAATTGCAAAAAAATATGAGTAGTTATGCTATTGTTTAGCATATTGTGGAGTAAGTCAGGATGAAATAATATAATATAAAATAACAATAAAATGAGTAAATAATACATTTTGGTTTTTAAACACTTAGACTATTTTTTAAATGTATTTTGGACTAAGATAGTCATATTATGGACTCAGTAAGTGTGTAATTCAGAATCATTATGGAGTAAATGATAAGCATTACTTTTCAAAGATGCTATTTGATAGTATAACCAGTGTTTTCCAACCCTGCTCCTGGAGGAGAATTTGTGTATCCTTAATGGAAGTATGTTTTTCAACAATTTTTATCCGTGTTTGTAGTTCTAATCAACTCCTCGTCTAACTCGCAATGGGTTGCGGACAATATTAGTCGTCAGAGTGTGCAAGGATCTGCACTTTTGATTCTAACCGGAAAAAGTAGACCATCTGGTTATCTTTATATACTCATTTGAACATAATCTGATTTGGGATGCATTAATTCTAATTTCAAATGCTATTTAGGATGAATATGCAAATGGAACACCAGAAAGACCAGAAATGTATGGGAGACATCCAAAATGTTGACATGCCTCCAGTAACAGGGTTGGGAAACACTGGGTTAGGCTATTCTTTGGATTATTGTGGACCAATCAGTCATATTGTGACATGAGTGAATGGATAAATAAATAAACAGTTAGTTAGCATATTGTGCACTTTACTGTACGTGTAACAATGTTCATTCTGTTTTATTCTGCATCCAATAGGAGAGGAAGTTCCCGAAGTTTATTTCCAAAGACATGGAGATGATGTACGTGGAGGAGCTCAGGTCATCCGTTAACCTGCTGATGGCTAACCTGGAGAGCCAGCCTGTGGCTAAAGACTTCAAGCCCAAAATCAAGCCCAAACTCACACCCATGAACAGCTTCCTGGACATCGGCGACGAGAATGACTTGCCCCTCTCCAAATCTGACGTGGTGCTGTCATTTAGTCTGGAGGTAGAGATTGATAGATTTCATCAATCATTGCTTACTTTGCAGATCACCATGGTGTTTGTGATGGTTTTTATTTACTGTAGCAATACTTACATGTATCACATTATACAGTGATATAGGGATTTTCAAAATGATTTTTTCAGAATAGATCAATCAGTGGTTTAAATAAACTGCTAGTAGCCAAAAAGTGGTCTGAATCTAAATAAAGTTGAATTGTCGCTCGGTCTGATCATGTGGTCTTGTGACTTGCTCAGATTGTGATCATAGAGGTGCAGGGGCTAAAATCTGTTGCTCCAAACCGAATTGTGTACTGCACCATGGAGGTGGAGGGAGGAGAGAAGCTCCAGACCGATCAAGCTGAAGCCTCCAGACCACAGTGAGTATAAAAGATACCGTTTCTGTTCACCAAAGAATCCTGAAATAGGTTTCCACAAAGATATTAAGCACCACAACTGTTTTCAATATGATCATAATAACGTTTCTTGAGGAGCAATTACGCATATTAGATTTCTGAAGGATAATGTGACACTGAAGACTGGAGTAATGATGCTGAAAATTTTGCTTTGCATCACAGGAATATATTACATTTTACAATATATTCAAATAATGTAGAAAAAAAACTGCTATTTTAAATTGTACTGTTAAATGTACTTAGATTTTTTTTTGACATGTTTACTGTACTTTTAGACTGTACTTGAAAGTAAGGTTAGCAAATCCAAAGGTCAATCCTCAAACAGGGTCATGCAAGGTCGATATAGGGCGGACTTAAACAAATATATTTCATGGATATCCATGTAATTAGATTTCACAAACGTAATTCCGATCAACCAGCTCACTTGTCACGGCGTTCGTGGTTTGACTGGTCCAGACTGTTTTCCAAAGATGGCTCCTGCCTGTATATGTGAAGTGGACTGTCTTATCTGTACTTGTCTTTGCAAACATTTTTTTGTGTAACAAGTGCAAATGCAAATGAAGCGTTATCTAATTAAATATGTACTAATTTGCATACATTTCTAGAACAAAAATCTAAACATTGGATGAAGCCAGGTTCAAAATTCTTGTTTCTTTTTTTTTTCTTTTTTTTATGTAATTGTCAAAGGTTACATAGGGGATTTTTGGATATTTCTTTTCATCACTCCATAAATCTGAAAACACTGTCAAGAGCAAAAAATAAATACTTTTCAAGTTAACTTCGGTGTTACTGTATGTAAGTGCAAGTGGAGATTTCTGGCTTAATGTTTTTTTTTTTTTTTAATAATTTTGTTAGTGTTTCGCCTTAAGCAAAACAGATTAAAAAAAGTAGTTCCTATATACATTTTGCAACATTTTTTCCTTCAATGCAGAGAAAACTAGAGAGAAAAAAAGAGTTGGGCTTTTTCTTTATACATCTACAATTGCACTCGCATTGACAAGACACTTAAGACAGAACATTTCAATGTGCAGTTTGAGAATTTTTAGGAAACAAACAAATCACCACTGAACAGTCCTAGAGATTGCAGACTCCCTAGCCTGTGTACTAACTAGTAGCTGAATGAGACGCACCCCATTTAGAAATTGGATTGAATGTGAATTTCAAAAATAATGTTTACTCAGACTGTTTTTCCAATCAAGACTTCTCCCCCTCATTTTTGGATTTCATCTTATTGGTTTTAGATTATTAGGTTTCATATTTGTTTTTTGTTGAGTACCGGTAGTTGTGGAGTTATTGTGTATTTATGGATGTGATTACTTTAATTTAGTAAGTGAATGGCGTTCTCAGTATTTTAAGGGGACTTTGACTTTTTTTATTTTAAGGCTGACTTGAACTGATTACTACTTTGACCAGGTAAATCCTGGAGTCTTTTTCTCCGAGAGCTCTTGAATCAATCTCACCTCCAGGAGTTGCACTGTAGGCACGACATGGCGAAGAGGAGGAATTCATCAAGCCTAGATGAGCTTTTGGCTCTCTGTGAAAGGCAGGTGGCCTTTAAGAATGTAGCGTTGCTTGGAAATATGACTCAGATCACACTCATTTGGCCGGTTATTCAGCAAGATATTCTACATGGATGCAAAGAACACAAAGTCTGGAAGAAATGGCCCATTGATGAACAGCTTGAGATTTGATGTTGCTTTTAATTTTGTTTAAAGGGATGTGGGTCATTTTTATGTGTATATACGTATATGTGTATATATTACGGGTGGAAATCGCCTCGGTTTCGTCTGGTAACCCTCGTTCCCCGAGTAGGGAACAGAGACGTGAGTCAGAAGACGAATGGGGATCGCTTCCGAGAGCCTATCTACCTCCAGTGAAATAAAACGAGGCAAGCGATAACTGCACCAGCTGCTGTGCATCGTGGCGCGAGCATATAACAAGTGCGTTTGCATCTTTGTTTTTCCGCTGAGGAGCCGGACCTGTGACTCAGCCGTACAGCGGAAGCTCAGCAACTGTGGCGAGGGGACTCACATCTTCATTCCCTACTCGGAGACGTAACCGAGACGTTCCCCTTCGTCAAATCCCTACAACGTGAGTCAGAAGTGATTCTGACGGATGGGGATATCTACCAAAACGCCGCGGCTGCTCGCTTGAGCCTCCTGAGTGTTGGGCAGAAGTAGTAGCCCTAAGCAGAGAAGGTCAGTCACTGCTCTTCCGCAAGGCCCACTCAGTGTGACTAACACTGGGAAAGCGTGCTCTTGGGGAAGGGAACGCTGCAGGCTCTGTCGAGGGAAAGACACGGGCGGAGCTGATCATGGAGGAATACACTTATGGGGTCCCTTTTCTTTTCTAATCATTTTTCCTCGTAGAACTGAAAGATTAATCTCTCCACTGCAGATCTCTTGAGTTTTTAAAGATGATTATTCTCAGTGGCTAGTTTTGTCGACTTGAGCGTGCTGCACACAAACGCGACTAAATTAAGAAAGTCCTTTTAATGCGAATTATGTATTGCATCATTAAACTGCTTTTTTATGAGATGCAAAGAACTGTTGTTTTGTTGCCTTGGCAACAGTTTGCTTATTAAATGGTCCTCTTTTTTTCTTGTTGTGGGGCTTCATACAGCCTGTAATTTTAGACCAGTAACACAAACAGACCTCCCAAAATATCCTTCCACTGAATGAGCTCCCCAAGGTGGTTTTGGGCTCTAGATAATGTCAACAAGAGTGAAGACAAAAGGATCTCCTCTGTCATTGTCGTTGCCAAATGTTGAATCCCATTGAGATGGATGGGAAGGCTAATAGATAGCATTGTCCACACATCCTTGGTAACATCATAAGGCCTATAGACACCCAGCCGAGGTTCACACAGAGGCTCAGATACCAAGATTGTCTAACCAGACAGTGATTCAGCTCTATGGCTCAATGTTTGCTATAGACAAACAGTCTAGACTAGCAAGTGTGCTGAATCATGATCATCAATCGTTCTGCTCAAGTGTATAGTTTCTTCATCAATATCTTCAGATGTTATGCTCAACCAAGTGGACATACAGTACAGTTTATCTGCATTACAGGCCTCGTTTGAGTTCTTATACTATAGAGAAAACATGCTTGGCTTGCCATATGACATTCAGAATGCTGTCTGTGGGCTTGATTGCTTTAGAAAGCAGAATAACTGAATTAGATGTGGGAGCCAACTCCTACGGTCAGTTTGCCACAAGCAACTGTTGGCCCGCTTGAGAGAGAGATTCAGTTGAATTATATTGTTTTGTGTTTACTCAACTATAGATATACAGTATGTCTGTATTTTATGGTGATCTTATCTTAGAAACTCACACATAGACGCACACTCACAAGCTCATATGCAAACATGCCGTACTTGAAGACGAGTCTGACATGCTCTGATGTTTTTATTTTTTTTGCCTTGGAGTCAAGTCATGTTTGTAGAGTCCATGTTTTAAAGTCTTAAAGTCATGCTTTTAGAGTCAAGTCTTCACTCTAAAAATTGCTGGGTTGTTTTTACCCAATTTTGGATTTTTAAATGATATTTTTGACCCAATGTTTGAGTTTGTCCATATTTGACCCAAAATTGGGTTAAAACAACGCAGCATTTTTTAGAGTGTTGTTTTTGGAGTCAGTTTTGTTTGTTAATTTGCCTTTGAAGTCTAGTCATTTTTGAGTCAGAATTTATTTTTAAGCCTTTTGATATGTTTTTTAGTCTAGTTTTGGTGTCAAGTGTTGTTTTGGAGTCAAAATTAGTTTTTTAGTCTTGCTTTAAGAGTCATGTTTTTTGGACAAAAGTGTTTTTATGTTTTGGCTTTGTAGTCAAGTTATGTTTTAAACTTTCTTTTTGAGCTCTAGGAGGAGTATTCACATTCCATTGTGTGCGTTTTAAAAACAACCGCAAATATCTGACTTCCTTTTGGGCTGGGGTAAAAAGTAAAAGTGCGAAGTATATATGAAACGATGAGATCTATATGTGTACCGAGTTTCATATTATTACATACAAGCGTGTTTGAGTTACGGACCAAGTGTTCGGGCCCCGTTCCAGGGGGCGCTGACGAGCCCCCCTGCCACGCCCGGGTACCATCTTCAGCCCGGCTCTGATGGCCGCGGGTTCTGACCCGTGTGCAAAGTTTCAAGAGTTTTCGAGCATGATAAGGGCTCCAAAAGTGCCCAAAAGGTAACAAAATAATAATAATAAATAATCCTAAGGAAAACAATAGGGCCTTCGCCCTTTCAGGGCTTGGGCCCTAAATATCGGAATGGCTTTAAAGGGATACTCCACTTTTTTGGAAATAGGCTCATTTTACAACTCCCTCAGAGTTAAACAGTTGAGTTTTATCGTTTTCGAATCCATTCAGCCGATTTTCTGATATTTAGAAGAATATCAGTAAACCAGACAGTTTCTGGTCTCATTGACTTCCATAGTAGGAAAAAGATATATACTATGGAAGTCAATGAGACCAGAAACTGTCTGGTTACTGAAATTCTTCTAAATATCAGAAATTCGGCTCAATAGATTCGAAAACGGTAAAACTCAACTGTTTAACTCTGGGGGAGTTGTAAAATGAGCCTATTTCCAAAAAATGGAGTGTCCCTTTAAATGTAATTGAATAATATATTGAAATTTTAATTTGAATCTTATTATGAATATCATACTTGTTTAACATTGAATAAATAGTATAAACACTGGGGGGGAAATGCATAACAAAAACAAATAGATACTTTACCATTCCACATACAACTCGAATCAAATAAAGACAGGAAATATTCAGCAGGCACACCATTGTGGGCCTGGAGAAGTGGTGAATGTAAAATGAAGTCTCCTGTTGTGACGGCTGATTTGTTTTCTTCTGCCACAGGTGGGGCACACAAGGAGATTTCACCACCACACACCCCCTGCCCGCGGTCAAAGTCAAACTCTTCACCGAAAGCACTGGAGTCCTGGCGCTGGAGGACAAAGAGCTGGGCAGGGTAAGACAAGTGTGTGTCTGTCTGTCCGTCCACCACTGAGGTTTACAGCAAACTTCCTCTGTGTTCAATCTCCACAATGTGCTCAATAATTAGCTGATCTTGCGGGAACAGATGTTCTGCACACAGTGTGTGTGAACCGTGATGTGTGTGCACATGTGTCTGTATGTGTGCGAGGGAAATCTCCAGTCATTAGGGCTCACGCTCCCTCAGTAACAGATGGAGACTTCCCATTAGAGACTCGCACCAAACAGACTGCACCTCCTCCATCCGCCGCCTCTCTCCGATAGTAACCCTTTTTTTTTCTCTCGTCTGGCGTCATCCCCTTCACACCTATTTCTCCAGCTGCCCATCCAGGTGTGTATCAGTCCTAATCATTTCTCTTTTTTTCTCTCTTTTACGGTGTTGTTCTGTCTAGGTGGTCCTTCACCCCACCACAAACGGGCCCAAAACAGCAGAGTTTCACAAGATGGTAGTGCCTAAGAACAGCCAAGATGTGGATCTGAAAATCAAACTGGCGGTCCGCATGGACAAGCCCCCCAACATGAAGCATAGCGGGTACGTCAGTAATGATGCTCATATTCTTGCTTACAAGTTCTTGCTTGTTTATATTACATAATAATAACATATTTAATAATATAAGGGTCTTTTCTCACATGTGGGGAATAATCTGTATTATTATATAAATGTAGAATTAATAAGTCCTTTGGTAATGGTAAGCATTTGAATGTTTTTTTTTCTTTTTCTTTTTTTTTCTTAATAAGAACCCATTCAGATAAAAGCAAGTTTACATGAATGAAGTGCATTGGGAAAAGTATGATTATAGTGCCATCTTGTGTCTGGTGATTGTATATTTCATTTATTGTTCTTGTGAATGTCACACATTAAGTTTACTTGGACTTCCAGGAGTCTCTCAGGAAATGGTATCTTCTCTGGCACATTGACCACTCCCAAGATTATTCATAAAATCCCCCAAACTAGCTCTATCTACCCCTTTCCATATGGAGATAAAATACATATTTGTCCTGGGATGGTTTGATTTTTGTTCATTCACACTGCCAGTGATTTTCTGGAATCTGTACATGCGTTCACACACATCCCGTAAAGATCCGTGTCATCGATATGACATCAAAATTAGATAATGAAAATGGAAATAAATAGCAAAATAAAAATAAAAAAATGTGGCAATATTAAACGTCAGTAAAAAAGGTTTGCTGGTCAAGAAGTCAGATTTGATATTTTTAAAAGCATTGAAAATACAAAGAAGAAAAATATATAACAAATTAAATAAATGGCAACATTTAGAAAAAACATTAGGAAATTGGCAACATTAAACATAAGTAAACAAAAAAAAGATATAAAATGAATTATTTATTTGTAAATTACTTTTTTTCCCTACCTAAACAGCAATGTTTTTAATTGAATCAATTGTAAATGTTAGTTAATTTTATGACAAAAAATTGGATCCTTCTGGCTGTTAGTTTTCACTCATAGTTTCCAAAAGTGAGTATAGCAGCAGAGAAGATGTGCGGGACCAGCTGCTGGGGTCCTTCCCTGAGCGGGATGGGGTCAGGGGTCATATCAGTGCCATCAGCCTGCTAATTACACAGAGGCCCTGCGTGATTCCTCTATAGAGCGGCTCCCTGAGAGCCCTGTCTTAATTGGCAGACGCCTCTTCAACCTGGAATTACCTCTTTAGCAGATCACACAAGACATTGCAGAGGACGAGGACCATTTACATTCTCACACAGATTGTTGATATTCATATTTAAATGATTGTTACATTTTATACAATATTTAATGGCTTTACCCTCTTCTTATTTAGTGTAATATTTTTTTTCTATGAATAATGACTTGAATTTCAGCCTGTTCCTCGCAAATGTGGCTTCGGAAAACTTTGAATATGCCACACAAGAGAGAACATTTTTCGGCCTTTAGATACTCATTAAACATACAATTTTTAAATTAAACAAATTATAAAATGAATTTCTTTATAATTATCTGGTCAAGAATTTAGAGTTGGTATTTAGAGTTACAAGGGAGGAAAAACTAATTATAAATGAAATAATGCACATTCAAAAAGCATCATTAAATAACATTTGAATAAACATTTGGCATCAGTAAACATAAGTAATCCTAAAATTTAAAAGAAAATTCTTATTGATTTGGTATTTATAAAAGCAGCTGGATTACAATGGAGGAAAACAACAGATTTCAAATTAAAACTTATGAATAATGAACATTCAAATAAATAGCTACATTAAAAACATTAAAATGTGTCTGCATTAAACATAAGCAAAAAATGAATATAAAATATTGATATAAAATGATATATTTTTAATATTTTTTAAAAATATTTTATATTATTAAAATATTATTATTATTATTATTATAAAAATTAAAAATATATAAAAATATATTATTATGATTAATATTATAATTATTATTATAAAATGAATATTTTTATTTCCTACCAAAACAGCAAAGTTTAAATTAAGTGAATTGCACATAATAGTTTAATTTTCCAGGTAGACAAATATCTGATTTGTTCAACAGGTTTCTTGAGATTCTCAAGACCAAAATCATACCATTTTAGTCATAGGTTTTGTCCAATTGCTCATATACCCACTCACGTCCACCAAAACAAACACCTGATGACTGTCCCAGAGCATGGGAAGAGAGGGAGCGGGAATTTCAGGTTGAGTACACCCCATTAAAAGAAGCCATCTGTTTATCAGCAGAGCGACTGAAGAATTGGGAGGCATTCAGTTTTGTGGAGTGACCCACAGCATGGCCCTGAGAGAGAGAGAGCTGCCAGCTCTAGTCTGATCAGTCTGTCTCTGTCTCACTTACGCTCGCTCCCGCTTTCTTTCTCCCCCATGCTCCTTTTTTTTTGTACTTCTCTCTTTGTACCCCTTTAAAACCATCTTTGCCCTCATTCGTTTGAGGGCCAGGGCTCACATTAAAGCCCTTTTTACACAATCACATTTTTCTCTCATAAAATCTTTAACCTTTCCTTTCGTTACAACCGCACAGTGCATTTGTAACTCATTGATTTGTGTTATTGCTTGACATACTACCTATAGCTAAGACAGAATGTTTATCGTTTTATTTACATTCTATAAGAATGTTTATTTAGATTTTAAAATGAAACTTTTCTATTTTAAGTAGGGCTGGGAAAAGATTAATCGCGATTAATCGCATGCAAAATAAAAGTTTGTGTTTACATAATATATGTGTGTGTGGTGTGTATAATTATTTTGTATATATAAATACACACATATGCATGTATATATTTAAGAAAAATGTGTTATTAATATATCAAATATTTATATTTATGTATAATATTAATTTTGTATAAATATGTATAAAGAATATACATGCAAATATTTCATAAATGTTTACTTCATAAATGTTAAATGTGTGTATTTATATATACAAAATAATTATACACACTACACACACATATATTATGTAAACACAAACTTTTATTTTGGATGCGATTAATCGCGATTAATCTTTTCCCAGCCCTAATTTTAAGTTTTTTATTTTAATTTCAGTTTTGAACATTTCTATTATTATTTTTTTTATTACAGTTTTAGTTTACTTGCCAAATGCAACATTTTAATTTTAAAAATGTAGTTTTTCATCTAATAGTTGTATTTTGTTTGATTTCTGCTTGTCAAATATTTATGCAAATTATTTGCATATCAGTTTTTTTATGTGAATTATGGCATTAAATTGAATGACGGGTTACTTTTACACTACAGAGAAATCCATTCTGCTTGTGTTTCACAAATAAGGCCCAAATTGTTTTATTTGCAATATTACCATTCAACCACATGGGGGCACTGCTACTTTTGTAATAACATCTAAAGAAGCTTTCTTATACTAATGTTTAATCTAGCTTTTTACAGTCATATTGACATAAATTGTGAGCTTAACAGTTGTATTATCGCTTAACGTGCATTGTGCAATTTATAAGTGACAAACCTATTGACTATGTTAGAAGACCATGAAAACAGACCGGGGCGATTTCAATAATTTTTCTACTGAGTAGGTTTGAAGAAATTATACATCAAATCTGTCGCAGAGGATTTCTCTGAGCCTGTTTCAGCATAGTGGTTTCATTTAGCCACACTGTAAAAAGTGATCAGTTGACTTAGAAAAAAAAAAGTGAGGAAAACCTGTAGCCTGAACAATAAACGTTATTATTGCAGCTCTTTTCCACCCGCTGACTGGCTCTTATCCACACTACTGATAGTGTTGATAACATGAACTTTTTCATTATAATCAAACAAATGTGTTTTTTTTTATATATTATTATTATTATTTATCTGATGCATAGTCGGCTGGAAAGTGCCTGCGTTCACCCGGAGGTCGTCCTGCCCACCGTTTGCCGGCCATTGTTGCCATCTAAATGGGATCATGTGTATCAGAAAGGTGTTGGAGAGTGAGCTGAAAATCACATCCACAAGTGGATGATTACCTCTGCCACATGTTAACCCGGATTGGCCTGCTTCCTTGCACTCATTGCTCCCTCAACCTTGACTGGAGATTTGTTTTTTTTTTTTCCCTCATGTGTCCATTTATGAAGAATTGATTTCACCTCACCCATGTTTCTGTACACATCCTTCTTTTTTGTTATCTTTTCAAGAATGTGTGTTAATCAATAGCCTATACGATTCTCCGTCATTCAGTGAACATGATAGAATTCAGGCTTTTGTGAATTAATGAATGGCAGCAACCAAACTCCATAGACTTCCTATATGGGTTTAATACCTTGGCTTGACGAATATGGTCTTTTTAACGTGATTATGTTTTCTTCATGTCAATTCAGTTTATCCATGACACTCATAATGTGTTTTTCTCGTAGGTACCTTTACGCTTTAGGTCAGCGAGTGTGGAAGCGATGGAAGAGGAGATATTTTGTGCTTGTTCAGGTGGGTTGACATCCTAAATACATCTTTATATTTAAATCGAATGTATTTGTTGCAGGCGAAAAGCACTTATTTAAGCGTTTTCATGTTTATGTATGGATAATTCGTTTTTTTCCAAAAGAAAACTCATTTTGTAGTATTTATTTTAGTTTTGTAATGCCATTGGTTTAATACAAAAATAAGCCAAATCACTATCATACATAACCACCATCTTCCAGAGGTGATGGCAGACATTTCTGTTTACAATATTTTACAAGAGAACAATGGAACTGGTATCATTTGAATCATCAGGTTGTCTTGTTTAATTTGATGTATAACACACACACACACACACACACACAAAGAGCGAGAAATATGGCTTTCTGTTGGCCTAATAATTTTGATTAGAGTACAATTCCACAAAATGAAATTTTGTATTTTCTGTTTTTTTCTTAAAATTTCCTCTCTCTTTGTCTTCTGTTGTTCAGGTGAGTCAGTACACATTTGCCATGTGCAGTTTCCGGGAGAAGAAGTCTGAGCCACATGAGCTGATGCAGTTGGACGGGTATACGGTAGATTACTCCGATCCGCAGCCAGGTACACACACACAATACACACACTTCAACACTAACCAGTTATTTAGAAACTGTCAAATGATTCTGTGCGCAATTACTTATTTCAAAATTGATGAATAATCGTAATTACAATACATATCCGTGAGCCCTGTTTTAAATTTGAATTTTACATTTGAAGGAAAAAAATTTATGTGGGAAGTATAGAATAAAACCAGAATATGTTTAATTACAGAAAATACAGAGATTAGATACAGAGATTCAGAATATCCTGTAATAATAATAATAATAATGTGCAAATTAAGTCGACATGCTTTAAGGGAGTATCGAAAAATTAATTTTACCATTTTATAATTGATATGTAAAAATAAAAGAAATATTATAAATATTTACAGTGTAATGGGTGGTAAATTATAAATACATATTTATAATGTAAAATTTATAAAGGGAGTATCGTAATACATAATATATTTATAAAGGGAGTATCGTAAAACTGATTTTATCATTCTATCATTTATATGTACAAATAAAAGATATATTATAAATATTTACAGTGTAATGTGTTGCAGATTATAAACACATATTTATAATCATATTATAAATACATATTTATAATCTCATGGTAATTAATCCGTACATTTATAAATGTTTGAGATGTTTTATATGCATATTTTATGATATTAAAATAATCTATTTTAGATTTCTCATCTTTTTAATTATAAAAAATCTCTACAGCATTCTTATGTGAGACTATTCTGGCTTAATAATTGCGATGTTTTTCGTGGTATACTGTATAAAATGTAAAACGCATTCATTTATTTGTTATATATTTTTTTACAGACATTATGTGTGTAGTAGATTCATAAATTGAGTGTTCTAGAACTGACTGATACGGATCAATCTGCAGGTCTTCAGGGGGGTAGAGCGTTCTTCAGTGCTGTCCGAGAGGGTGATCAGGTGGTATTCGCCAGCAATGATGATCAGGACCGCGCTCTTTGGGTCCAGGCCATGTACCGCGCCACAGGCCAATCCTATAAACCACTAGCACCCGCCCAGAACCAGCAGAACTGCAGAGGAGGAAACGCCCAAAAAGATGCCCCTGTGTCCTTACTCAGTACGTTATCTTTTATTCATCTCTCAGATGCTAATACGATCTTATTTACTAAGCATATTCAATGACAATGACTTCTTGATTTCAACGTTTTGTTTTTTTTAATGCTCAAATTTCAAACCTCCCGAGGTTTCTAAACGAATGTGTAAAAATGAAGAGAAAGCGGGCTTTTTTTTTCTGCCACCTTCAGCTGTCCCCTCTTGAATGGACTTTGAAATTGGAGGTTGTGGTGACCAGCCATCGATCCATTGGGCCGCTGCACAGACACAGTCTAAACAAATGTCAGCGGGGGGCTTGAATAACCCAAACACTGCTGCTGAGTGAAAGGGGGAACCTTTACACGACTGAAATGCTACAGTTTGCTCACTTTCAACAAACAGGGAGTGAGTTGAATGAGGTTTATATCATTATCTCTCCCGAAGAACCGCTCTGAGAGCTACAGGGCATTCATTTGGTGCAGAACCTTATCTAAGTGCCTTAAAACTAGATAGAATCTCATCTAGTCATATGTATGAAATCACTGTACAGCATTTTTTATGATCACTGAAACTTAAAAAATGGCTTCTGAGTTATGAATAAAGTGTCTTCCTGTGCCTGCACCAGCACTCGACTTCACAAAGTGGCTCTACCTTGTCATTGAGTTTCATAAAACATTTTTCAAGGTCTCTCGCACGGTAATTTTCCGATGCATCTTTTAATATCCCCGAAATTGGATGCAAAAGGCACCTCGAATAATGGCGAATCGTGTGACAAAGCATGGAGCAGTTCCTCAGTGCCTGTCAGATCACGGACACAGCGCGATTGTCTGTTCTTACCGTGCGAATGCCATTGAAGCCACTGATAACTTTGGTATTCGGCAAATGAAAAGGTCACGCATTCTTTCAGAAATACTTGAAATTCGTGTGTTGAAAACGAATTTCCAAATGCCATCCAACGAATTCAGCTAAAACTCAAAAATCCAGACCCATTTGATAGATGCCTGTTAACAAAGTCCAGCGCGTTTCGCTTCACGAGTCCGTGAAGTTATTAACTCGCCCTGACGTTGGACTTCCTACCATTGATTGATTCGCACAGATCTCAGCATTGAGCTGTCTCACTGCCTCATACTCAACAGTCCTCTCATAGACAGATCTGTGTTTTACGTCAAAGGCTCGGGTTTCATATCCAAGCGTGTGAACACCGATGTCCTGTCCTGCTTCATTAGCCTTCCCAACTCTGGCTGGTTTCACTTGAAGCGACCCGCCAGGCCATACCTGCGATATCGCAGTTGATACCTGTCATAAAGCTCCCTGTCCTCCTTGTCGGGAGATGTCAGATGGATGTGACTGCTGACGTGACTCCTGGACCGGGAAGGCACGTTCCCGGCCCCTTCAGCTGGGATTAAACGCGACGCACCCCCTCCGCTCTGACTTGTCCGTGGACAAAAGCGGTAACTTAAAGTTGACACGGATCAATGTGCTGCTCCTGTCAAACCCGATCCGTCAGCCTCGCAACGTGGATCAATACCACGTCTCGCCCCTCTTTATCTCCTTTTGTCTCTTTTCTGTCCCTTTCTCGATGTCATGAATGTAAAATGACCTACATCGAATTAAAAGGGACGGACAATGGGGCCGACTCTCGTCGATTGGAGATCGTACTTGTGCTCGGCCAACAAGTGATGTTTTTTGGGGGGGGGAACCAACAAATGCCCACACTGCTTCCAGGCACGTACGGGGCTTTTTCCCCATCAATATGAAGTCGTTGGCATGCCAGAAATGGCAGCGTTAATAAAAGCAATCGCTAATGCTCGTCTCAAGAAGGTGCCGCTGGCCACGGAGGCGTCAGGAGATGTGTCTCAAAAGCCTTGGTCTTTTGTGGTCCTTGAGAAGCGAAGGCCCTCGCTCTGCACATGTGGGCTCTCAACACGCCGCCAGCGAGTGTTAGGCTTTTCACAGACCTCCCATTAGCCCATTTTGAGGACGCTTGTGAAAGGACTGGAAATGAACTTGGGCACACTTTTAGTGCTTTCTCCTGCTTTTTCTGCCTCGCGTCTTTCTTTCCTCTCCCTCTTTCTCTGACTTGCCCTGACCCCTCGGCCTCTTTGCATCATGCCCGACGTGTCGGCTTTTTTTTTTTTCTTCTTCTTCTCCCGCATTCAATTTCCTCGTGTCAGGAAGTCTGAATGCAAAACGGGACTTACCGTCAGCGAACGTGCGCTCGCGTTCCTCCTAATTACAGCGCCTCTCACAAAGGTGCGCTCCTTTTACTCAAGGTCGAGACTCAATCAGCGCGGGTTGAGCGAGTGACATCACTTTCATACAACTCACCTGTCTTCACCAGCCACCGAAAATATCGCTTTAAGTGCTCGGGAGTCACGCGTTATTGTTTAAATGCTGTTTCCACACAACGTTTAATGCGCTAAAGATCAGGGCATTCAGCCCGTCGTAGCTTAGCAAACATCTGCCCTTTATTTTGAAAGCCCGAATGCCGAGGTTTGAATGCGAGGGGTGTTCGATTGATAAATTAGAGCACTTTGGGGCCGATATTTATGTGGGCATGTGGACAAAGTGCTAATATTTTACAGCAGTTTACAGCCACGCTTCCCAAGTGCCTGCCAGTTTTTGCTGCTGAAATGTGGAAAACTGAGTTTCACAGCATAGCTTTGGCCAAAAGAGGTGAAATGCAAACACTCGGGATGTGTACGAAGACGGAGACTGTGTGACCAAACACAGATTGTCGGCTTTTACACAATGTTTCACAGTGAAAAGTAGTGTGTATACAATTCTTTGAAATATACATTTTTCCCCCCTTTGCTCTAATGAATGTCTTCATGTATTAACAGCACGAACGGGCATTAACTGGCCATCTCTTATGGTGGAGATTAGATTCCCAGCACAAAACGCCAGCGCGTGCCAGACTTCTGACTGTGTGTGTTTCTGGCACAGGTCTGGAGAAGACTCAGAGACAGGGAGTGGAGGAGCTCATCTCTGCCATGCCCTGCAACTTCGACCACACCAGCCTGTTCTTCGTCCTGCAGAAACACACTCTCGCACATCGCATGAACGACTCTTTTTCCTGCCTGGTGAGCTGAGAGAGCATAAATCTGTATGTTTTTATTTGAACAATCACACATATGTGATGTTTTTTTTTATTAGCGTGTCCTCTGAACAATTCTGGTTACTTTATGGCTCCTAACATATGTTTAGGACTTGAGAAAGAAATATTTGGGGAAGAATCGGCAAGTGATGATATAATTTGCAGCGTAAATGTACAAATTTAAGCTGTATGTGTTTGACTCCTAAACAATGATTTGTTTAGGAATCTTTAGGAATCATTTGTTTGGGAATCGATCGGGCTACACTGGTTGCACTGTATGTTTTTGGTTAATTGAAAATAACCAGTTCATATAAGTTATTAATTTGGATGCTGGACTACTGTGGTTGTGTTGGATGCTTTGGATTCACTTTGGACTACTCTAGTAGCGCTGAATCGTTTTTATTCGCTAAAATTACTTAAGAATAATTCATCCAGGAACTGTTTAGAATATATTGGTTGTGCTGTGTGGTTTTGAATTGGGAATGAAAATAATTTATTGGTAAGAATCATTCATATAGGATATCATTCTAGATTCACAAGAATCATTTATTCAGGAATTGCTTGGAATTCACTGGTAGTGATGAATAGTTTTGATTCACTGAAAAGAATCGGCTCATATGAGTCATTTGTTCAGAAGTCAGACTACACAGGTTGTGTTGAGTGGTTTTGATTCACTAAAATGAACTGGCATATAATAATCATTCGTTCAGGAATTGATTAGACTACACTGGTTGTGCCGTACGCCTTTGATTTACTAAAAAAAAGAAACTGATTCATAAGAATAGATTGGGTTCTGTCTGTTTTAAAATGAGAACGCTTTAAATGCATTTGCAAAATTAGCATAAAGTCTGTTGATTCCATTTGTGCCTGCTCGTGAGTGAGTGTGTGATGTGTTGGTGAAAGTATAATAGAGGAGGGGTTTATACTGTATGACTGAAGGGGAGGGATGTAACCCTCCGGCTGAGTGAGGGCTCACGGTTAAGACAGGGATAAACACTTCCAATCAATACAACCCAAATAGGAAAACCATCCACTTGCATCCCGTCTCCTCCATTTACTGCCTTGAATAAAAGATTCCTGCTGGGACTGAGTTAGTATGTTTATGCCTGTGTGTGTGTGATGAAATTGGAACAGGCGTTAGGAACATATGTGGGTAAATAGTCCACAATGGACTACAAGTTGGGTGGAGGTACACAGCCAGTGGTGCAAATTAACTATATATAGATATATATAGATATAGATATATAGATAGTTTTTTTTTTTTTACTATTTTTTGCTGTTAACACCCTCACTTGTCTAGCGCCCCCCCCAATCTCTCTTTTCGTCCCCATTGTCGCTTCATACCTGCTCTGAGTGAGCACCTTCTGTTATCCATTCAGCTTCTGAATGACTCTGTCTGCGTTTGGCTCTTTGTAAAGACTCCCCAGCCTTTGTTCAAACTTCTGTGTTCAGCTAAAAGGGAGCCACAAAAGCCACCTGAATGTGCTGCTTTTCCCATGCCTTCTGGGATGTGACATCTGTGGGGGAGTGGGCCTGTTTTCAGGGGATCGAACGGTGGGGGAACGGATTTTTCAGTAGACCACATCCATACTATGATCGACTACAAAATGTCTCTTATATAGATATATTAGAGACTTCGGTCCTCTCTATCTTTAGATTCAGATAAGGTTGTTTTTTTTTTTTGCAATCTTCAGGATTACAAGTATTGAAATCCGATCTGTTTGTTCAGACAGTTTCGGCTGTAAATGTTTACCTGCATCAGTTGCTTTTGTAGTGTAAGCACATGTACATTTTTATGGCATTACAAATTTGTGAAAAAACGGCTTGAAATCCAGTCTTAACAAAAAATCTGTTTTTAATCTGATTTCACACCACATTTGGGATCATTTAAAACAAAAATTGTGTGTATATGTATACTGTGTGTATATATATACATAAAGAAAAACATTTTTGATGTGTTCGATTCAGTATGATCCCAAATGTAGTGTGAAATCATATTTATATACATATTTATATAGACAATAGATAGATAATTGTAGTATATTGCATATATATATATATATATATATATATATATATATATATATATATATATATATATATATATATATATTTGCCTTCAAGTCTCAGATTTTCAAGCTTACTCCAAAAAAAGCTCACAATCAATAAAAGTGGCCTGAAGGAAAATCAATAAGTGATGCTGTTGTAAGGCTCAACTTTTTTTTTTTTTTTTTTTTTGCGTCAGCTGCCGTTTGATACAGGGATTAGGTTCAGTGAGCTGTTGGTGATTCAAAGACCAATATTTGGATTTTCTTTCCTTGTAACTACAGGGAATGCGAACACTAGATTCATTGGACTGTGTGCATCCTCAGAAGTGACTCCAAAAAAAAAAGTGTATATTTGCAATCAAAAAGTTCAGGCTGTGAATATGTCCTCAAATTAGGGACCGTGATGAGCAGTCATGCTCCAACCTTAATATAATTACTCACATCCCTTTCACCCTCCATCCCATAATCACGCAGTCTCCCTGTGACACACTCCTCCATGCTTGCCCTTCTTAACAAGCCATAATGGCCTATAGATGGTCCATAAAAAGCTTTCTATTACTGTCAGACACTGGAGGAAATAAAGTTATTCAAGCCTTGACCGCACACGAGACGCACATGAATCCAGCAGGAGAGGCTGTGGACCTATTAGTTGGTTTGTTAATTATATTAAAATAAATGTTTGGGTTTTTTTGAAGTACATTTATTTACTCTGTGGCAACAATAAATTCATATAGTATAAATATATATTCAAATCATAATTTATAAATACATTCTTTTTACTGATTTTGAAATCCAGTTTATACCATACAGAACTTAATTTTGTTTTTCTTAGTGAACTTTTTGGTATAATATATATTAAGCCAAAAAAATAAATTGGTTTTGTCGTCCACAAGCAAGGTTTTGTCGTCAGTCTCCTTCTGTGTGTGTGTGTGTGTTTGAGAGCCAGACTGGGCCGTGTTGGTTAGGATGATGCTGCTGCCGTCTCAGTCGGTCGTTAGCGGTTAATTGAGCGGTAGGAGCCAAGACACGAGCAGGCCATCTGTTTGCCAGAGTGGAACATCTTGTGGCACTCGGCTCGGCGCTGGGCCACCGTGCCTCAGCCCTGAATGGTGCAATATTAATAGATCTGACCAAGACGGGAAGAGACGGACTGTGACAAAGAAGAAAGTTGAAGGGGGAAAAAGTGGAAAGACGGGCGGTTGCTCAGGCCTTGTGTTGTGTATTTTTTATTTTTATTTATTTATTTTTTTTGCTGGCCCAGTTTGGAAAGAAGTTAATATTTCCACTGGTTCCATACAATTATTTTTATCTGTCATTTTACATATTATTATAATTATTTCATTAAGTACGTTTTTTGCACATCACAATTATTGTTGAGATTTAAATTTAAGGGTCCAAATTTTAATAGTCATAAAGATTTATTTTATTGTGCTTGTTTTGCGTTTTATTGCATGTTAAGTAACGGTGCACAGGTCATTGTGTCATTTGCATCATCATATATGAGATTTTGTTTTCACCTATTTTATTTTTAGATGTTTATTGAAGTATGTTTTACAAGTAAAAGTCAATTTAATTCAACATGTTAGGTGGCAGTTCTTTGTAATTATTTGTGAAATATACTAGCAGTATCTGAGCGACTATTGTTTCTACAACAATATTTTTTTATTTTTTTTAAATTCTTCACCAGATGAGGTTCTGGAAGAAAAAAAGCCCTCCTTAGATAAACTTCTAATGACAAATTTTCCCCAGAGGTCAAAGTTGTCAGAAACCTCGACAGATGTTTCCTTTAGTGGATGGTTTGTATGTCTATAAAGTTACCGGCCAACTGGTGAGTAACTCGAGTTTATTTACTCACCAAAGCCAATTTTGACTCTAAATTAAGAGTTTATGCACATGACTGTGGGAAAACACACTTTTGAGATTGCAAGATTGGCTGCTTCTTGTGTAACACATCATGCACACACTGTATTCATATAGTATCTGTAAATATTGAAAGGTTTGAAAGGCGTCTGGCTGTCATATCAGCACTTAACCGACATTTAGAGTAATGCAAATAGCAATCGAGCGCGTTTGCATAGGTCAGACAGACCGTTTGACGAAGAGACGGAGCTATCGAGTGCACGTGTCTCAAAATACACCGTGCGTCGGCTTTGTTGGAATCGTGCGTCACTGGACTTTAATGAAGCTCGCTGTCTTTGCTCCTGACGAGAGGTCGGAGGGTCTCGGTATCTCGCGTGCAACGGTCCCTCGTGACTGCCGGTCTCCTGTGAACGTCTCAGACGTCGCAGTTCTCCTTGATTCGCGGCCCTCCGCACCGTCGTGGGCGAGCGGCCCCCTCAAAGTGTTAATTTGCTAACGTTCCTTCAGAGAAGGCGTCTTAATTAAGTTTGTAAGATTCATGCCTAATTTAGTTATTATGTGAGGGATGAATGAGCTAATGAATGCAACAGGAGCCTCGCGGCGATCTCCACCCGCCTGCATTACGTGTGACTTTTCTGCCTATGAATTAATTGTTTGCACTTAACCTTGCACTCGTTTGTTTAAATGTTTTTTTGGGAGAGCTCATCTCGCACGCTGCGGTTTGGATTTTGTGTGTGCGTGTGTGTGTCTTGGCGTGAAATGAGAGGCGTGCTGAAATTAGACGCTTCGAGATCAATTAGCGTAGCAGTGTTGTCGAGGAGAAACTAGGTACGGGTGTGTGTTTGACGAATGTCTTGACTTCACGGAGGTCCTGCTGGGGTCAGCGGCGTCTTTTCAAAAACTTTTTCTTCGTTGTTGACTGTGGTGCTTGTTGCTTTTGGCCCTCAGATGCAGAATATGTGTATGTTGTATGCCGTTATTAGACGACTGATCTAAAGTCCAAAATAAACACTCACCAAATGCAAGTGCTAATTGAGTCTCTTGAGTCGCTTAATAATACGCGCTTTTTTTGCTGTGAGAATGATGCTGATGTATGTGATGTGAGTGAATCAAATGAAAGACGTGCTATACAAATGTTTATGAAAGAAAATTGTTGTGACTCCCATTTTGTTATATTATATAGCTGGATATTTAGGAGTCTTAGAGAAAAATGTGCATATTCAATGTAGTATTATCGAAATATACATACATTGACATATACATGCTTACATACATGTGTGTGCATCCTTCAGATACTCAATTAATAATAATGGTTCTTTTTATAATAATTGTTGCTGTTTTTGGTGTTTTTTAGGATTCTTTAATGAATAGAAAGATTAAAGATAACAAGATTTCTGATTTCTGTCAAATAAATGCTAATGTTATGTTGCGTTATTTGGCTGAAAAAGATGGCTGAGATCAGGTTTGAAATTTGAAATTTATTTGAAGGATAGCCCCTTGAGATGTAACATCTCGTTTTCGAGGGGGTCCTGAGAACAAACATAAGTACAACAGCCTTAAGCATTATGTCACAATAATACACAATCACATTCTTACCAACATTTACAAACTTTTACAAACAATTACAAACATTTAGCTCTCCATAACTATCTCATCACATGCAAGCCTTGTAAGTACATTTGTACAATAAGTATACAGATATCACGTATAACATACGTTATAAAAATAATGAAGTCCACTTGATAATTGAAAACTTAGACTCAAAAACAGGAGCATGAATTCTGCAGATAATCATTTAGTAATAACTTAAAAAACTTAAACAAAGTAGTGGATCTGATTTCCGTTGGTAAACTGTTCCAGTCTGACGGAGCTTTAAATTTAAAAGCCCGACGACCCACTTCTTTATTAATTTTGGGAACATGAAAAAATAATTGATCAGTGTGTCGTAGGTTATATGAAGAGCGAAATGGAATTAGATATTGTTTTAAATACATAGGATAATTAAAGTAATGGCATTTGAAAATGAACTGAAACCAGTGATACTGCCTTCTTGAATTTAAAGAAAACCATTTTAATAGATTGTACATTTGGCAATGGTGCGTCTTGTAAGGACACCTCAGAACAAATCTACATAAATTATTATAAACAACATTTAGAGGACGAAGATTTGTATCGGAGGTATTTTGGTAGATTATGTCAGCATAGTCAAGGATTGGTAGTATTAACTGAGTAATGATTCTTTCTCTAACCGGACGAGTAAAGCAATTAATAGAAGAATAGAGTATTTTGAGACGGTATGATATTTTCTTGATAACTAAATCAATATGTGATCTAAATGACAATTGTGAGTCTAGCAGAAGACCTAAATATTTAAACTCATCAACTTTTTGCACTGAAGTTCCATCTAAAAATTTAATTAAGTAGTTAGTTGGTGGTGAGATTTGTTTTGTATTAAACAACATAGAGTAAGACTTCTTTTTGTTTAGTAAAAGTCTGTTATAAATAAACCAGTTTTGAACTACGTCAAAATCAAATTGAAGTGAATTCTGAATATGAGAAATGTCTGAGCTAGAAAAGTAAATAACAGTGTCATCTGCGTATAACTGAATTTGGCATTCTGAACAAACTTGTGGAAGGTTATTTATAAAAACAGAAAACAATAACGGTCCAAGAGATGAGCCCTGAGGTACACCTCTATCGATAATTCTAAAGTCCGAACAACTTCCCTGATACGATACACATTGTTGTCTATGATGTAAGTACGAATTAAACCAAAGTAACGAAGATCTTGAAAGGCCTATATCATACAGTTTATCTAAAAGGAGATAGTGATCTACTAAATCAAAAGCTTTGGTTAAATCAATAAACAAGGCGCCAGTAAATTTATTTGAATCAAAAGAATCTGTAATATCGTTGGTAATTTTTAGAAGAGCACTTGTTGTAGAAAAATTTGGTCGGAAGCCGGACTGAACGGGAGATATTTTATTGGAGTCGTTAAGATATTTCGATAATTGAAAGAAAATAATTTTTTCAAATATTTTCACCACACTGTTAATTATGGAAATAGGTCTGTAATTATTAATGTCATGTTGATCACCATTTTTATACAATGGAGTAACTCTAGTACGTTTCCAGGAAAGCGGAGTAGTACATGTAGTCAATGATAGATTAAATAAGGCAGACAAATGATAAGACAGGACATGTGAGGCCATTTTCAGGAACTTGATTTCCAGCCCGTCTGGCCCTACACTACTATCAGAATCTAGACTGTCGATAACTTGCTGGACTTCTATTGGACTGATGGATTCAAAAGAGAAGGAGTTTTCGCAAATATGATTAGGAGTATTAAAATTAGGATTAGGAACAGAGGAATCAGTAGATATTGTACTCGCTTTGGTGAAAAAATGATTAAATGCATCAGCAATTTCAGAGGAATCATTAATAATTACATTATTTGTTCGAATGAAATTAACTTGTTTTTTAGATGAAAAATTAGTTAAGTTATTAATTCTTTCCCAAAACACTTTGGGATAATTAATTTCATGTAATTTCATGCTCTTAGTAAATGTGTTTTATTGTCATCATGTGCTGTTGTGTTTGCAGGGTTGGTTCAGCCCCGGTCAGGTGTTTGTTCTGGATGAGTACTGCTCTCGATACGGGGTGAGGGGCTGTCATCGTCACCTCTGCTACCTGAAAGACCTGATGGATTTCTCGGATAACAACGCTCTGGTGGACCCCACCCTCCTGCACTACAGCTATGCCTTCTGTGCCTCACATGTCCACGGGAACAGGTAATAGAAGACGTTTTTGTGCACATTTTCATTTACATATAGGCATTTGGCTGATACTTTTGTCCAAATTGACTACTTGACTTGACTTAATTGAATTAAATGACTTACCAGTTTTTGCTTTTCCTGGGAATTGAACTCATGACCTTGACCATACCTAAAAATGCCATGCTGTACTGTTTGAGCTTACAGAATGGCTGAAGTCTATCTGAATCGTAATCAAATTAATTATTTAATATATTTGTATAAATATATAATACAGTATGCATCCAAAAAAAATATCAAATATTACTTTATTTGAAAATTGTTAAAATGACTATTATATATAAATGTATGTATTTTTTTTTTTGTATGTAATTTTTTTTTATCCAATTAATCACGCATTTTTCACACTTCAAATATGGCTGAGAAATTGCCCCAGAAGATAATTTAAAGTCTTTGTTGTCTTAAATGAGAAAAGCATCAACTATATATATATATATATATATATACACTATATACTATATATATATATATATATATATAATAAAAATGTATTTTTAAAGATACTTTTTGCTATATATATATATATATATACACTATATATATATATATATATATAGCAAAAAGTAGCTTTAAAAATACATTTTTATTTGATTCAACATACAATTTGTTAAACATAAACTTTTAGATTACAACAGCCTTTTTTTCAGAAGCTGCATCTGAATTTGCTATTTATATATATTTACAGACCAATTATTTTTAGCTCAGAGGTGGCATGTATGCATGTAGACTATAATTACAATTGCATCAATTATTTAATGAGATTAATGGGTTTTAATAGGTATTAAAGGGAAAATTCATCCAAAAATGAAAATTCTGTCATCATTTACTCTCCATGTTCATACCTGTATCTTTTGTGGAACATAAAAAAAGTTAATTTGAAAATGTCTCATTAATATACATATATATATCACAGACAAATATATTTCAGATGGAATAGTAGATTTTTATATATAAATATATGATATATATATAGATCATATATAGATCATATATTTATATATAAAAATCTACTGTTCCATCTGATATATATATATATATATATATATATATATATATATATATATATAACTGTAAAATAATTTTTAGTATACATTTACACATTTTATTGATGCCGGGATTTTATTTTTGTTCATTGTCATCGGGAAAGAATTTTTTTTTATAAATATAAAACTGACAACATGTGAAAAATGGTCTCTTATCATTTATAACAACAAACACTTTAGCAATGCCCTATAGCCCTTTCAAACAGCAAGGAACATTTGGTTTCCCAGGAGGTTGTGCATTTTGAATTCTCACGTATTAAGTGTTTGAAATCAAGGATTTCATTTGTGTTGGACAAATGAGAAGTCCCACATGTTTGATAGATCACAAAAAGGAAGAAAAAAAAACACACACTCAGAATGGCTTTTGTCCGCACATAATGGGTGGGCATACAAAAGGAACGAGAAGACAGAAGAAATACTTTAATCACTCGGGAGGCGCTCAGCGTGGCAGCCATGTTCAGCATCACTCAGAGAGACTGAGAGCGTCTGCTTGGCAAATTAATTAATGTTTCTCTATTATCTCAAAACGCAAAGCAATTAAACCGTAATTACAGAGTCCATTTGTGCTCCTGCTACATTTGAATAATTTCTCTTTGTGAGGCCTCTGAGGATCAGAATTTTATACACGCTTGTTTTCTATAATTGATTATGCGAATTATTGATGGTTTGACATTACTTGCAGACTAAAATAGGCTTGTGTTAGCGGTAAGAGCACTGACTGCAGCTCGTGGTATGAGCAATGTCCCTTGTCCACTTGTTGGCGAAGTCCTTTGTGTTCTCGTTTACTGAAAGCTGTTGGTTTTCCACTTACCTCGAATCACCCGTCAATTGACTGATTAGATGTTAAATACACACGGATGTGCTCCTTCTCTTTGATGGCTAATTTAGTCAATTAGGAACAGTAATGATTAGCCTCTCAAGATAATCATCAGTTACAAATGAGGAAAATTGGCATGAGTAGCTTTTTGTTGGAGGGGGGTGTCGTTCGAATAATGACAGTTCAGCCCTGCGGTCGTGTGTAGAAGAGTGTTCATGGGAATATATCGAATTTTTGTGCTGTTTCTGCTTTGGTGCTTTGCTACTACCCTTGGCCATAATTAAATATGACTTCTTTATGCAGTTCTGGTCAGAATTATTGGCACCCTTTGTAAATATGAACAAAGAATCCTGTGATTTTTTTTTTTTTAATTTAAAAACACATCTCTAATGTGTTTCTCTAATATACATTGGCCACTATTAATGACACCCTTTTGTTCCATACCTTCTTTTGCCAAGATTACAGCTCTGAGTTTTCTCTCATAATCCCTGTTGAGTTTGGAGAACACCTGACACCTGAAGATCATCTCTCCAGATTCTTAAGTTCATCTTGGTGGTGCTTCTCTTCAATTTAGCACACTTGTTTTCTGAAGGGTTCAGGTCAGGGGACTGGGACGGTCTTGGTGGAAGCTTTATTTTGTGCTCAGTGACACATTTTGTTTGTTGTACTGATGGAAGATCCAACCACGGACCATTATAAGATTTCTAGCAGAGGCCGTCAGCTTTAGATTTTGTATCCGTTTGGTGGAATCCAAGATAACATGTATCTGAACAAGATGTCCAGGACCTCCAGCAGCAAAATAGGCCCAGAGCATTAAAAAATCCAGCAGTATATTTAACTGTAGGCATGGGTTACTTTTAATCCGTGTTTGCACCAAACCCTATTTTTACATTTATCTGACCATAGAACCCTATATAGAACCCAGAGGAACCCTTTTTTAAAGAGTGTATAGAACCTTTTAGGGGTTCCAAATATGTAGCACTGATAGAACCTTTTAAGGTTCTATATAGAACCTTTTCTTCTATGAGTGTTGGGACAAGATAGAGACGCGTCCTCTTCCGGGCAGATTTGTAACATCTTTAGTTCATGGGAACTGCTTAATTATTGCCCTGACGATGGATATGGACATTTTTTTAGCTATTGTCTTACTGTACATTCACTTTCTATTTTGTGACGCTGAACAATCTTTTGTACATCGGAACTATATTCTCTGGTTTTACTCATTGTGATTGATGATTGAGGGAATTTGGCCTTTGTGTTTCCTCATATTTATATATTTATGAAACAATAAGTAACAATTTCATGCTCCTAGTCACCCTGGTGTGCTAAAAGAACAAATGAAATATCAATGGGAATATGCTTGAGATCTAAATATGAGATATTTTACTCATAAGAATTTCTAGGGGTGCCAATAATTGTGGCCAATGCGTTTTGGAGAAAAACATTTATTTTCGCTTTCAGTTGTTTTACTTCAATGAAAGAAAAAGGGATAAACAATGCAGATTTATTTTCCAAGCTTTCTTTGATCCTCTTTATCAAGGTTACCAATTATTATGACCAGAACTGTACATGTATTCAGTGTTGGACGTATTAAAGGAAATTCAATAGTGTACCAGTTAAGCATTGTTGTTGAGAAGAATAAAAGAAGATCTTTTCTTTTGAAATTCCTTTCAAAAGTACATGACAACACAGTAGCATTACTTATATTTTTACAACAAAATGTTTCTTTTGCAAGTAATGCAAGTTATTTTGTTTTGCCATTTATTGACTGACACCTCTTCTGTCCCCACGTTGAGAGAAACCATGAGTAAGTGCAGAGGCGTTGTGTGAACATGTTAATATACCTCTAGACTAAATGTAAGCATGCATTTACTCTCACTTTTTATTAGGCAATTTCTTGCTGCTGACCATCAATGATTCAAATCAACCATACCAATAAAGCAAAAATTACTTTAGATAAGCATTTTATTTTAATCTAATGTGAAGATTATTGTGTGCACAGTTAAAAAAACAATAGCCTTAACCCTAGTCCAGAGAACCTCTCATCTTCAGCTTAGATGAAAATGCATCCGCTCAAATGATCTAATGCATCAGTCAATAACTCAAGGAACGGTTTTGACAGTAAGCCTTTCTGACGGTGAGTGTGCAGCTTAAAACCTGTGAAGATTGTTGCCATCTTTATCTTCACTACTGATCTTGCACCCACCGACTCCAATAGCACTACAGAGAACACAGTTTTTCTGCAGTCTTGGGTCTGGGAATTCATTTGCCCTGTAGGGATTTTTTTTTTTAAACGGATCAATAAAGAGTTGTAAGCCGTGTGTTAGTGATGCGCAGATCACAGTTATATCAGTGGGTCAGACTGGCCATGTAATAAAAAATAACATTCCAATTAAATGCGAGTGGGTGGCTGGTGGATGAGATAAATTATCAATGATGGAAATATTAACGTGTTTTAAGCTTACTTTTTTTAGCAAGGTTCTGATTTGAAGATTTTCTACACAGTTGCGAGGTCCACTTGTTCAAGTTGTCACAAACTGCTCTGAGACAAGAAGGTTGAGGATCCAAATGCAGTATTTATTGAACAGGGTAATCCAAAGATAAATCACAATAAAACACAATAAAGCAGGGAACACACTGGCAAAAGAGTAATCCACAGAACAGAACAAAGAACTAAACAAGACTTTGCAGGGAATGAATGTGAAAACGGTTGTAACGAGTGGTTATTTCGGTCAAATTTGCTCTTCTATCAGCTTGAATCAGTCGGCCCATTCTCCTCTGACCTCTCGCATCAACAAGGCATTTTCACCCACAGGACTGACGCATATTGGATGTTTTTTCCATTTTCACACCATTCTTTGTAAACCCTAGAAATGGTTGTGCGTGAAAATCCCAGTAACTGAGCAGATTGTGAAATGCTCAGACCGGCCCGTTTGGCACCAACAACCATGCCACGCTCAAAATTGCGTAAATCCCCTTTCTTTCCCATTCTGACGTTCAGTTTGGAGTTCGGGGGATTGTCTTGACCAGGACCACACCCCTAAATGCATTGAAGCAACTGCCATGTGATTGGTTGATTAGATAATTGCATTAATGAGAAATTGAACAGGTGTTCCTAATAATCCTTTAGGGGTGTGTGTGTATGACAAAATTGAATGTTATTTTCATTACAAAGGAAATTGCCAACAATAGCTAAAAAACAATCTATATATAGGCTATTGTAATTATATAGGCTATTCCGAAAACTTTTACTCAATTAAGACTTGTCCTTTATTGTAATCAAACGAAACCATTGAGTCAGTAAATTCTTAGATTTTAGGTAACGGTTTGTTAACCGAGACTGGTTTCAGACATGTTTGTCAGTTCAAACATCCTCGTGGCACATTTCAGTCGGTGTCGCCTGTGTTTGACTGACAGATGCACCCTGGGCTCGACGAGGCTTGGGACTTAGAAGCAAGTACGCGAGAGCAAACGGACAGGTGTGTGAGATGAACTGGCGAGGGCGTGCTGACAGCGACGAGAGTGACAGTAATCACAAGCTAACCTCTTTCTCACCTGTCAGTCTTTCTCTCCTCTCTCGCCTGTCCATCATGCTTGGCTGCCCCATGTGACAAGAGTTACCAGTCGGTACAATCAGTTACCCACTGTAAACATGACACACATCCAGGTCCTCACCCTTTGGATTGTCACTTCTGTCTTGTCCATTGGGTCTTGATTTGATCAGGATATACACCAACCAAGCCATCTGTCATTGAGGATGGAGTCCATTTGTGTACTCTTGTAAAAACTGTTCTAGAACCTTAGGGTTCTTGACTCAATATGAGATACTGAAGTACATGTGTAAAAATCGCGCTTCAATCTGAAACCAGTATCTCATATATTTGACTCACTTAGCCATCTCGGGATATCAATTTTATATATATATATATATATATATATATATATATATATATATATATATATATTGTGTACCCCTAGTAGCCAAGACAGAACTCTTGCAAACGCACAGCTTTGAAACTAACAACCAACTTCTTGGTCATGGCACGGCCGGACTTTCCCAAGATTCCTGCCGCCGTTTAACCCTCTTTGACTGGCCTCGGACAGGTCAATGTTTCACTCGTCTTAAACACCCTCGCTTCATCAGGCGCAAACAATAAGTCGGCCCCCTAACAGGGCAGCACACTGCACCCGCTCCCACTAGGACTGCCAAACATGAGGCAGCGCTGCGTGAGGTGGAGGGTAACAACACTTTCACGGTGGTTTCTGCACACTTGAGTTCCTTCACTTTGAAATGAAGGCATCTTGGAGCTTGTTGTGATTGTGCACTTATTGTATATCTTACATTTATGGTTTTTCAGACATTCATACCAAGCAACTTAGAATAATATGTGCAACTACATTTTCACATTTTCTGAAGATTTTTTTTTTGTCATTCAAAATTGTATATATATATGTAAATTACACATATTCAAATATATCAAATATTTTTTTTTAAATATAATATTGTAATTTGCACATTTATTATTTTTTTTAATTTATTTTTTTAATTTATTTTTATTCATAAATCACAATTTTGTCATTTTTGTCAAATTTTTTTTATACAACATTTTAATTTGTACTTATTTTATTATTTATTTTATACATAATTGTATTTACTTTTATAAAATGGTAGTTTATAAAAATAGTTTTACATAATTTATAAATCAAATTTTTAAAAAATCTAAATGCGCGCACACACACAAACTAATATTATTATATTAATAATTGCAAATATTAGTTTAAAAAACTTTGCATAAAACATGCACAAAGTTTTGCAATAATAGCTGAAAATTGTATAGGTATTATAATTATGCAGGAGACTCCAAACATACAGTATATAAATTCCTAAACACTTTTACTGGAAAATTATACCAAGACTATAAGATGTCATTCATGCAGTTTCAACAAAACGTCATCTATGTTAGCCAGCGATTTGACAAGCTGAAGTTGGCGAGCTGAATTTACAACCAAATATCACAGAAAATTCAATGTTTAAATTTTTTTAAAGGTATAAAACTTACATGCACATGATCAACACGACATACAGCGACGGTTCCATCAACTGGCCCCCGACCAGTGGGACATCCTTAAAACAGAGCCACGAATAATGATGCCTTCCTCAGCAAACACCACTAATAATGTTGTGTTATGTAAGGTGGAATTGGATGTGTTTCAAGGTTTGAAGGATTCGTTTAGCATTAGTCAAGTCAATGGGAGAATGTGTGAATTGTGAGAGACTTAATTACTGACTGAAGTCGCAAGGCTTTGGTAGTCGTAGGTTTTGGTGACGTACCGGGAGCTACAAACAAGCAAAGACTTAAAACCAGAGCGATTCTCCCTCACGCTAACAGTTCAATTCCCAGGCCTCTTGTTAGAAGCAGTTAAACTAAGAGGCCTTCCTTAAGAACTAATGAGCCTACACAGTATGACAGACAAAGACACTGAGATGAAAGGGTCGATGTTGAGTTTATACACTCCTTAGCCTTTACCATAATGCAAAAGGGGGATTTTTTTGTAGGCGCTGATCTCTCCACACACCCCCGCCCCCCCACCCCCCACCCCCCCATGCTCGCGCATACACATCTTCTGCCGCTCTTCACACTCCCTCTTTGTGTTCTCTCGGGATTAGCTGGCTCTTGTCAAAGAGAAAAGGCGGATTTCATTTAATGGAGAGAGGGATTTGCAGAACAGACAGGTTTACAAGTTGCCTTTACCTCTGCGTGTAAGACTAAGCTGTGCCATTCAGAAAGTGTAGAGGGTTTGGATAGCGTGGCACAATGGCTTCTAACTAAACTGCCCATTGTTGACTGTTAAAAACTGAAGTTTGGAATGATTACTTTAGCGATTAAAGTGCAATTGTGCAATGCTTAGTGGTTGAAGTTGAACATATGCTGGCTATATTTGATTATTGCAGTTAGGTATAAACGAGGTGTAAATCTGTGACTTAATTGAAATAAATATTCGATGATTGAAACATTGATTTCTTCCTAAATAAAATTAATATAAAATAATGTTTAGGACATAATACAAATTTCATTCAAAATTTCAAGAATGTCTGGTCTATTAAATATGATCATATGATAATCATTTGTAGCCTTGTTTTTATTTTATTTCATTTTATTGTGAATAAACATCTTATTTATTAGTCTAATATCTTCGATTATTGTGAACATTATTCAAACAAATATTAAATGAATAAAATATAACATTAAAAAGGAGACTGCGAATTATTAAAAGAATAGTTTTATACAAAATCCACGAGATTTGAATAATGTGTGATCTTTTAAGATCTTTCCAGTCGCTTCTCTTCTTGCATTACCTTGATATGATTCACCAAGGATACATTTATTTTGAAATTCTTTTATTTAAGAGTTTTGGATTGCAAAAACCCTGCTGAAGCATTGTTCGGTTCAGCTGGAATAATTGTGAAACTTACAACTCTCTTTGAAAAATCTGAAGTACAGAAGTACAGGATCCAAGGTCATTTGAAATGAAAGAACAGGTGTTGTAAAGAATAAAACAGAAAATTGAATGTTTTTTTCCTTGTTTTGGCAGGCCGGATGGCATGGGCACTGTTACAGAACAGGAGAAGGAGGAGTTTGAGGAGATCAGGAGCAGACTGTTGACTTTATTGGAGAAGCAGATCACACATTTCAGGTAAGATGAGCCACCACATCCACTTCATCTAAATAATGTACATCAATTTATTATCTAATATACAGACACCTTCAACATTTCTCACATTAGTATATTCGCTATAGTTTAGAAAGTGGTAATAAAATGTGACAAGAACTCAGCTATCAAATCAGTTGATATTTCATTGGTTTTGGCCATCCTTCTGTTAGACTGTCTCACAGATGAATTAGGTTGAATAGCTGTCAGTTGTTGCAATTAGATAATGGCCATTTAGGTCAAGCAATTACCAAGCAATGCTTAATTTTTAAGAGTCTGTGGTGTAAAAATGTCGCATTAGCAATTAAAGAAAAAACACTTAAGCAAAACATGGTCAGGTCAAAGTATCTGAATAATTTTTTGTTCCAAATTTTTACTGGTAGTCCACTCTATCAAGAATTTTTGGGTCTAATGTCACAGTTTACTTTATTTTGCAATCCTCACTTACAGAAATGAAATATGTCCTAGTGTATATCTAGTGTCTGATTAATTTTTGGGTTGACTGTATATTAAAAAGTAAATCGGAAAATACTGTCAGCAAATGGTTTTCAGATCTATTTTGAGAAGGTTGCAAACATCAGGGGGGATAAAAAGATAAAAACGAACTATAATCATGTAATTACATTGTAATAGCAGTGTATTAACATTGTAATACCTGGTCCCTGAAGCAAACTCAGTTGAATCTCAGCTTACAGTTTACTCGTTTACCAGACCCCCTCCTGATTGGTCCTCATTTTCAACCGACCTCCCGCTGGCCCCCCTAGGTAGAGTGCTGGAAACACTAGTAAAGAGGGTTTGAGTCTTGCTTTTGCAGCAGAACCTAATAAAACCACACCAACAAAAGCTACAAACAGCATCTCAGATTATGCAAATGTGACGGCAGACAGAGGCCAGGCCGGTGCGGGGCGTGCCGGGGATTAAGCGCGGGTCCCAGCCCAAGCTGATTAGACCTCGTTGAGTCACTTGGTAAGTGTGCCTCTTGCCCCACATGCACGAAAAAAGCGCGCCGAGGGCTGTTCGGGGTGGACTTTCACACCTGTGGTGTGAGGCCTTTATGAGAAGCACTTCTCTTTCGCCTTCATTCATCCCATTTAGCATTGTCCCGTACGTACGCTGACACCTGTCCCTCCTCGACAGGCTTTGGAAAACATCTCTATTTAAAAGACGTAATTATTGTCCCATGATAGCTGAGAAACAGCGGTTTGTGACTGACTCCTTCAGCTTGTGCTCAGTCTTCTTTCTTCCATGCCTTTCGTTAATTACCACTCGAGTTTTACCCCTTGTCTTCGTTCCCGTAGGTACTGTTTCCCCTTCGGGCGCCCGGAGGGGGCTCTTAAAGCCACACTCTCTCTTCTAGAAAGGGTGAGTGTCCTCCAATTAACTGTGAATGCTTTGCACCTTATATGCATGTCTTGGGTGTACTAGCATGTGCTTAAAGTGAAATAAATGAGTGAAAAGTGTCATTCTTCAGGCTCTGATGAAAGACATCACCACACCTGTCCCAACTGAAGAGATGCGCAAGATAGTTCAGAAGTGCCTGGAAAAAGCTGCGCTCATCAATTACTCCCAGCTGACCGACTACGCCCAGATCGAAGGTTCTCACAGAATACTTTTCAGGGCTCAACAGTAAGGATCTTTTTGGGGGGTGGGGGGTTGATGGAAGAGAAATTTGGCTGAACACCTGCCAATGTTGTCACATGGAATATTTAAACATTTTCTTCATTGACTTTCTGGCCCGCCAAGTTTTGATCCCTTAGGTAGCCTATGTAGTAGTGATCCACCTCTCAAATTTAATCAAAAATATCTTCATTTGTGTTCCGAAGACGAACGAAGGACTTATGGGGTTGGGAATGCATGGGGATGAGTATAATTAATAACTTAATTTTCATTTTTGGGTGAACTATCCCTTTAAATCTCCACTTAAAAAAGGGAATTCGGCCCGCTCATGGTTACATTTTCTTTTTTTCCATACGGCCCTCAACCTAAAATGAGTTTGACACACCCCTGTACACTATAAAAAATAGTTTCAACGTAATTACGTATACATGCTACCTTCTAATTTAGAGGTTTAGTCAAATTGAAATGTGAAGTTGTACTGTAAAAAAATCTTTTCATGATTAGTATTCACAACGTTTTTTCTTTTGTCAAATCAACTCAATTTATTTAGTTCAGAAAACATATAATTTTGAGTTTTTGATTAAATCATTCTCCTTCGTTGACTTTTTCCAGTTCAATGAAGTTAACATTTTAAAAAGTTTTGTTTAATTAAACAAAATTAATTTAAGGCAACCAGGTTACTTAATTTTTTTAAGTTAAACCAACAATATTTTTTTTTTACAGTGTACTCAGTTAATACAGTCAGCTTTTTTGGTGGTGTAGCTGGCCAAATCCTTATTGTTGAGCCCTTTAGATCTATTAAGTTTAGTTTGTGTGAAGTGTTTGGTGTGTTAGACATTTGATGTGACTTTTCGGACGTCTCTGTGTCAGCAGATAGCAGCCAGGCGTCTCCAGAGAAAAGACTGGAGGACATGATCCGACTAGGAGAGCTGTGTATTGAGGTGTTGCAGCAGAACGATGAGCATCACTCTGAGGTAAGACCTGCAGTATCTCTTGATAAAGCCCTGACTATTTCCTGCTATGAAAGCCTTCATTTATTTTCATTATGTCTCTGTTATCAATGCGTATTTCTCGTATTAAACTCAAAACCAGCACCTTTTTGTCCATAATGAATCCGCCATCGATCCTTTCATACATCTTCCAGTCCTTTACAACATAGATTAAAAACCCACAGTAACATACACAGAGAATCAATCTTTGTTTATCATCGGGTCTTTTGGTTTTGCATGTTTCTCCAGAAGGTATTGCATGATCATTTCAGAGCGGACATGTGATCATTTACCGTCTCGCTGTCCATTTACTTCGCCACGTTGCCGTAACAGCTGTTAGCGAGTGACAGCTTACTCCTCCAGTGCCAGCTCATAGTAGCAGCACAGGAAAACAACGCCCACGGCCCATCTGCACAAGGCCAGCGCCCGCTATCGCTCTCACATCAACTTTAAAAAAAAAAAGAAAAGATCAAAGGAAATTCATCGATACTAGGTGTTAAGGCTTCGTAGAAAGCAACAGAAAGCATTTTCCTTACGAATAATGTGGATGTAGACATCTGCTGGCAAGGTGTCGCGCTATTTTTAGGCCTCAAGCTTTCAACAGGTGTCACAGATGACAGAGATAATGATGCCAGAACGCAGACTGCGTCTAACAAGACAAATGTCCCACATGCTGTCACTAAGGAAACATCAAGGTGTGTGTGATGTGCTCAGATCTACGTTAGTAAAATTATGGTCACACAGTAAAACATTGTCTAATCAAATGGAAAGTGTATCTATGTTCACTATGCTTAAGAATGTGTATGTCTAGTTGATATTTCTCTCTTTCTTTACCTCTCCTATGTTTGTAATGCATTAGGGAAGAGAGGTAAGGTTCATCTTATTTTTCACTCTCGTGTTGTGTTGTCATTTAGCATTTGCACCTCATTTATTTTTATTTATCATTTATGCGTTTACATAAAAAACAGACTGGGTGTCATTTAGCACCACACACATTTGTGTGTTAAAGCATTTTCACACAGAAATCAAAAAGTTGCCCTCTTTTTTTACACTTTCTAAATGTATCCTCATTAATATGTATTAAAATATACTGTAGGTCAAATGTTTTTGGGATCATAAAAGCCCTTTTCACACATTCTCATTTGTATAAAGTTTACATTTCTCAACGTTTGTCGCTTGTCTCGTCGTTTGCACGCCCACATTCTGTCGCCAACGGTCACTGTTGCTCGTGTCGTGTCGATTTGTTTCTTTTTTTGAGAGAGAAAAAATTATAATTTAAGTCCGCAAATGTTCACAAGTGATAGTAAAGATATTTATAATGGTACAAAAGACTTCTATTTCAAATACCTTTTTTTTTTTTTTTTTTTTTTTTACTTATTATTCATCAAAGAATCCTGAAATATGTATCGCAACTTTTTTAACTTTTCAACTGGTAATAATAAGAAATGTTTCTTGAGCAGCAAATCAACAAATTAGAATGAATTCTCAAGAATCGTGTGACACTGACGACTGGGGTAATGATGTTGAAATAATAGACATTTTAAAATTCAGTATATTAAAACAATTTGTACACAATATTGTACACAATATTTTTCATATAGTACAATAAGATGATAAAAGTCATGAATAGTTTCGTCAATATTTACATATATTATATTTTTCCAGAATATCAATTCTGCAACAAATAACATGCAGTCAAGGCTGAAATTGTGAGGAAAGACCTTATATGGAGATGGTTTGGGTGTGTATTATGCTAATTACTGAGGGATCACGTGACACTGAGAATGGGGTAGTGATGCTGAAAATTCAGCGCTGCATCACAGGAATAAATTACATTTTAATATATATTCAAATAGAAAACAGTTATTATAAATTGTAATAATATTTCACAATATTAGTGTTTTTACTGCATTTTTGATCACATAAATGCAGCCTTGGTGAGCAGAAGAGATTTTACCGACCTTATGTTTTTAAATAGCAGTGCAACTCACAACAGGTTAGTTATAGAATCGACTAGCTAACCATCTTGGTCTAGTAGTGTATTATTGAAATACTCTTTTTTACTTTATTGGTGATGGATTTTCTGAGTATGTTTTAGACTAAAATGGATATAGCAGAGATTGACTCACTTGTCAGCTCAATGCTGTTCAAAACCTGCTTCTAAAAGCCCTGAAGACAAACTCCCTCAAGGCCAATGACTGTAAAACATCTAGTCAGACAAGAGTGACGTTCACCCCCTCCCCACACACACTCACACACACGCGCGCGCGCTCGGATATCCATACACAATAGCACCCTTCAAAAAGTCTGCATTCTCCTCTCCACCACATATTCTTCACTATGACTGATTGCACTTTTATGCCTATAATCGCTTGATGCCGCCCGCTTTGGATGAAAAGTTCTTGGCTGCAAAGAATACAAGACAACATGAACTGGCTTTCTTTGACGCTCTCGATTTAGTTGGCCGCTGACGTCCCCAGGAATGGCCGAGCGGAAGAATGCAAAGAGAGAAATGCATTGATGGACTTGGATCTTTTCAGAAGGGCCTTCGACGGTAGACAATAGGGAGCTCGGCACTATGTAGAAAGACGGCACTGAATTTTTTTCCCTTTTCTCAGGGGAATTCAGGAGGATGTATGAGCTCTGGTCCTCTGCAGTCGACCACAAAAGACACGTGGATGGCTAATTGTCCTTTTTTGATCTTTAGCCTTTTTGATGGCAGTATTCTGCTACTTTCTAGTTCCCATTTCCAAACGTAAAAACGTATTTATATGTGCGTCTGTTTGTTACTTTTAAAATTTAAATCAGTGTTGATGTATTTAAAAGGAATTAAAGTTGAAATTCAAATGTTATTTCCCATTATTTCTGTAGTATAGAAAACATTTCATGATGTCTGTGTGGTTGCAAGGGTATCGGTCTACATCAAAGCAACCCAATCACAAAAATCTACTATTCTGGTCCATAAATATGCAAAATCCAGTCATGTCAATGGGAATTCGTAACGATCATTAATTTCGCCTTGGGGTTAAACATTTCCCCATACAGATTTTACATCAAATTAAAAATGGTCACATGAAATGTTGACCAACTGGAAGCCGCTTGGTTTGAAAGTGTTCATCATTATACAATGGATGGAGCTTTTTTTTGCCACTGAAATTTTGTTGAAACTTCACTAATGTGACCGCAACCTAATTCTATTGTATTTCTGTGCATCTCTACACTGTAAAAAATTGATTAAAATTTTTTTATTTAAATTAATTCTAAATTTTTCATTTTTTGATGTAAATATAAAATAGACAAGAATACTATTTCAGCCTTTTTTACTGTTTTAATGCAACGTGTTACTTGCCGTTGTAATGATCAGTGTTTTCAGTATACCAAGTGAAAATCATTAGTCTAAATTGTTCAAATATGCACTGATAAAATGTAGATGTAAAGCTGTACAAAACCATGCATGCTGGTTTTGTAAAGCCATTTTCCATCTCGATCTTTGTGTGCTTCTTTTCAAGGTCCCATCATTTTATTGATTGTCTTCTACTTCTACTTGCTTTAATTCCATGTTCGTATTGTCTTTTGTTGTGTGTTTCCAAGTACACAATGCTTAGCCCTCAGTATTGCACCCTGTTCCTCTCTACACTATGACTTTTGCCATTATTGTATAGAAGACGTAGCATATTTTCAGCATGTTGAATGAATGATTTATATAGCGCTTTCATATGTATGTATACTGTACACCCAAAGCGCTTTACAATCATATCAGGGAACCTCTCATCAAGCACCACCAGTGGATGATGTTACACACTGTATACTGGTTACATATATTATATGATTTTAAAGGAGCTGTATGCAAGAAATGTATTTCAATTAATCAAATTTTCCCTGTTATGTCACTAGACATTAAGAAATCATGTTCATTTCATATACTTACATCACTGACAATGGTAGTAGACTGCTCTACAGTAATTTGAAAGTAATTGCAGTAACAGTTTTGGCCAATTTTGCATATGGCTCCAAGAGTACATTTATTAAAAAAATCTTGTTTTAATAAGCTTTATTACTTATTCTATGTATATAATACATAAAGAATGCATATTAATTCTGTTTAATAATTGTTCCTGATTTTAAAGTGTTAAAAGTTTACATTTTGCCAAAGTTTCCCAATTTTTATTTCTCTTTAATACAATTCTAAAAAGTATTAAAATCAGGGAAATTTCTACTTTGCATTTTTAATCTGAAAAATGAGAGCTTAAAATCACTGTGAAATCAAAATGGGCAATTCTTATATTTTGTATGTGATATTTCAGGATTATGTCATTACCATCATCACACATACATTTTGGTAGTTGTTCAAGTCCATGATCAGATCTTTGTTCCAGGGTTATTACTGTTAGATTAAAAGTAAAGCCATAAAAAATAAAATGGTAACACTTTACAATAAGGTTCATTTATTAAACATTAGTTAATGTATTAACTAAAATGAACTTACCATGAGCAATACATTTGTTACTGTTTTTGTTAATCTTTGTTAACGTTAGTTAATACAAATCCAGCTGTTCATTGTTTGTTCATGTTAGTTCACAGTTCATTAACTAATGTTAACAAGATTTTAATAAAGTTAACATTAACAAAGATTAACAAATGCTGTAGAAGTATTGTTCATTCTTAGTTAATGTTAACTGATGTAGTTAACTAATGAACCTTATTGTAAAGTGTTACCAATAAAATAAATGTGTACTAAAATGAAATATTATTTAAAAATCTTCAATTATATATATATTTTTTTTTTAACAATTTGCTCTGGCAACATTTCTCATTTTTGTGTATTTAACTTGAAGTGCTAAAATTAAATCAACTCAAATTATTAAATTAAATAAATAAATATTTTCTAAACTGCTAAAAATGACAAAAGACAACAAATTAAGTGAAATCTAATTCAAAATAATATAAAAAATGATCAATTATCCTAAAATAACTAGTAATAGGACATGATAAATGTTTACATAGAAAAAAGTCAAAAGTGTCCCTAATTGAAGAATATAGCTGTTTATGCATGTGTGTATTTATTTTTGCAGGCCTTCTCCTGGTGGCCAGAGGCGATGGGTGAGCATGCCGAGACCTTCCTGTCGCTCTACACTGTGGACATGGACTCAGCTCTGGTTGTCCAGCCACAGGACTCCTGGGACAGTTTCCCCCTCTTTCAGCTGCTCAACAACTTCCTCCGAACTGACCGTGTGTAGTGTTTTTCATCTTTATCTTAAAATTAGAATAAGAAATAATGTGTTTTTTCAACTTTTTAAAAAAAAAAAAAAGTATGTACTCTTGATTGACTTCAAATATTAAGTTTAGTTAACTTAAAAGTTGTTGAGATAACTTAAAGGAGTAGTTCACTTTTAAAAAAAACTTGCTGATAATTTACTCACCCCCATGTCATCCAAGATGTCCATGTCTTTCTTTCTTCAGTCGAAAAGAAATTAAGGTTTTCGATGAAAACATTCCAGGATTTTTCTCCATTCTCCAGTTATGAAATGAGTTCAGCTATAAGCAATACGTTCTGTTTTTCTTTCTCCTTGCTCTTGCGTTGTTTCTCCCCCCTTCCGCTTGTCCAAAGTTCTGATAGCATGTTCTCACGGCTAAGTGTGCTAATTAACACCAGTGTTGCTTTGGACAACAATACTTGTTAGGAGAACAGGTTAACGTGCTGCACTGTTATTGTCAACACACTCATTAGATATATAGTGTGATCTGTTAGTGGCTCTGGAGGGTCAATTATTCAGGTCAAATATCTGAATCCTGCCAAAGGATTTTATCTATTATTGATAGAACAACAACTCAAGCCGGTTAAATGTTGTTTTGCGTGTCAAACAGAAGTTTATTTGGAATATATATGGTTGGTTATCTAGGGAGCATGACAATGGAAATGGCAGCCTGTGATAACACAGACAGTTGGCAGAAAGATATAGGGAACTCCCACGCTCTTTCATATACAGTATGAACTTTCTTGAAGATGATCCCGTCATTTTGCTTTTCCTCTACCCTGTTCTTACCACATTAATCTCACGGAAATTAATTATAAGCCTGATGGAAAATTTGGGGAAGCTGTTTTAAATTTGGTAGTTTTAATAGAAGAATTCGACCCAAATTATTGATGTTGTTTCAGACTTTTATTGTGAAACTCCAAATTTTGGCGGAATATTCACACTGCCCTTTTTCCAATTTTTTTTCAATATGAAGATCGGTAGCACTAGCACTCAAACATGACGAAAAAAGTCAAAATTTTTGTCAAAAAAAGCTGACCTTGAATTACCTTGAACTTTTCTCACCAGACACTCATTTAGTTTTAGATTCGTCTAATGTTATTTCAAATCCTTAGATGCCAGATGCCCCTAAGTAGCAGATAACACTTTGTAGGATATTACGAATTTTGGACAGGGATTCGTTTCAGTTGCGACTTGAGTGCTTTTATAGTTTTTAGTGTGTGCACATAACAAAACATTTTGGTGACATTGACACTAAATGCTCAAATGACTTCCATCATTATTAAATGGTCGGGAATGAGCTCACACACCCATGAGAGTAAAAATGCTAGTGTTAATGATGAGGAACAGAGAGATGGGAATTGCACTTAATGATGCCTGAGGAGACATGTCTCTCTCTCTCGCTCGCTCTCTTTCGCTCTCTCAGACCTCCATTTCCTTCTAAGTGGTTTAATTACATTGAATGCATTTATATGTACGGGAGATTGGGGTAAGCTGTGCCACTTTTTTCATACACAGTATGTTGTCTGCCAGGTGACTAATTGTATTTGAGGGTGTCTGCAATCAGCTAAAGTAAAAAAACAATTAACATATTTTTTTTATTAATATATATATTTTGTTATGGACTGTTTTCACAGACTGTTATGATTTTCTACAATTATTGACATTGTAAATCTAGTTTTTTTTTACATTATACTTGTAAAGTGGACTAAAAGGGTCCGCTGTACAAACCTTTTCCAAATTTTACTTTTATTTTTATTTTCATTTTCAAAAACCAGCTAAGAAAAGGTTTAACCTGTTGCGTCTCTGTCTTTCATTATCACTCACGCCGTCCTCTCGTGCCGCTCTCACGTCCCTCGTCCTGCTCGCCACAGCCAACAAACTAGAAATTTTGTGTGAAATTAATTTCAAACTCTGGTGGCAGCTAATGTTGACGAAAGAATGATTTCTCTGATTTGCGCGCAGTTCCGGATTAGTGGGTGTGGCTTGCGGAGCTGTGCAATGCATTGCATTGTGGGAGTTGTTGTCTTACATACATGTCTTTTCTCGGTCAAGAGGGCACCAAATTCAAAAATTCTTTTACATTTGGACTACATATATGATCCACTTTCAATAAAGATTAATGTTGAAATGGGTGAAATGCTCCTTTAAGAGGTCTAGCAATATTTTGCCTTGTAATAGTGGTTGCACATCAGCCTTTCTTCCTTCATGTTCTCCAGCTCACCTGTACAATGGAACGTTCCACAAGCACCTCCAGGACCTGTACATCCCTCTAGTGGTCCGCTACATTGACCTGATGGAGTCGTCTATAGCTCAGTCCATTCACCGTGGCTTTGAACAGGAGACGTGGCAGTCTGTGAAGTAAGACCCCGTTTAACCTCACACTTACTTGATTTTGCTCTATGTGTTGGGTTTTTTTCCATCGGTTGATTGGAGAATACAGTGCCGGGTTTGTTTAAACATGTCAGGTTATTAATAGCAAAGCATTTAACTTGTTCGTGTTTCAGAGAATGAAAAGATGATTGGAGAGAGGGAAATGATTGGTGTCCTCATTTTTCCATTAATGCTTTGTACTTTTCTGATTTACTTCAGTTTCCTGATTATTGGTGATGTGAATGAAAACAAGGCTGTAGACGTGATCTCAACTCTGTATGTTTAGTCATGATCATTCAGTTGACAAAACAATTTCTAGTGAATTCAGAACTTCAGAAAACACTGGTTGTGAAAATTAGACCTCATATAGGACCTTAAATCTCATGTACTGGTGAGAATGACTTAACTGTTTCTGTGTGGAATCACAATATCCTCAATGATTTACATGTTAAAAAATAGTAATAATCATTTAAAATAATAATTTGCCCATAATCATTTCCTCTGACCTAATTAAAATGCTCTAGATTTTTTTTTTAGACTCCTCCTTTATGTGTACGGATGTGACGCAAAGACATGCTCGAATCTTCCGCAGAAATCCACCAGTACCACTGGAATTAAAAACAGTATTAAAAGCTTACAGCTTTGAATCGAGCTACAGCAAGCAGAGAGTTTTGAACACTGGCTGGTTATGTTTTTTTTTTTCTTCAAAAATATACTTTGGATCATTTTTAACCCCCAAAAAATCTACGGACTGCAGCTTTAAGATTCTCCAACCTAATAAATAAACTTTTATTTTGCCCTCAAACATTTCAAATAATAATACATTTTCTTTAGGTAGTTAATCTGACCCAATTTTCTTATAAAAACACTATAGGGTTTATTATTATTATTATTATTATTATTATTTATACATAATAATATATAGTAATAAAAATATTGTTTATTATTAAAATATTATTAAAAGATATTAGGGCTGTCACGTTCCAAAATAAAAGTTTGTGTTTACATAATACATGTATGTGAACTGTGTATAATTATTTTGTATATATAAATACACACACACGCATGTATATATTTAAGAAATATTTGCTTATTTATATTGTGTGTGTGTGTGTGTGTGTGTGTATATATATATATATATATATATAATTTGTACTATACATAAATATTTTATATATAAATAACACATTTTTCTTAAATATATACATGTATATTTGTGTGTATTTATATATACAAAATAATTATACACAGTTCACATACATGTATGATGTAAACACAAACTTTTATTTTGGATGTGATTAATCGCGATGAATCGTTTCACAGCCCTAAAAATTTTTTTTTTTTTTATAATAGTTATATAATTATTATTTGTCATATATATATATATATATATATATATTTAAAACAGAGTTAGAGCTTCAACAATAATATCTAACTAACTCTGTTTTACAACAAAGTTATGAACCTTTCAGAAATGTGACTAACATTTTTACTCTTAAGGGGTAAAAATGTACCAAAATTAAAATAAAGATATATATACTGTACATATAACTATTAGACTCCAAACTGAACGTGACTATTAATACAGTACAGCATTGAACAGATTGTATGTGCGTGTCTCACAGCCGAATTCGCACAAATGAAATATGCCGTCTTCTCCAACTAAGGCGAATCTCTTTCCCGAGTCTGTCAATAAGAGCTTCCTTTCTTTCTGATGCCACAGAATGATCAGTCAACCGCTGTTTATTCTGCTCTTCATCTGATGAACTGTCTTATTGTTCGCCTCCTCTCAGTGCTTTCTGCTCTTTTACTCTCTGATCTCTGGCAGGACCATCACCAACAATCTGCCAAGCGTTCCTCTGCCCAGGGTTCCCAACCTGCCTCTTAACCTCCCCCAGATGCCCAGCTTCTCAGCCCCTTCCTGGATGGGGCCGCTGTGTGACAGCACGTGTGTATGGGCCAGCTGGGCGCCATCGCTGCTTACTGTTCTTGACATATGCTTATTATAGCTGCAAAGAGGTCACATGACTAGTTCGAACCAGTCTACAGCCCTTAAAAACACTCAAATATATTTATTGCGGCATAAATGCAGCCTAGTGGATGCTTCCAATTGTTGGTTTTAGTTATTGCTAAAACAAGCTTTTTACACTTTAGCATGATGAATTTAGGATTTTTAAGTACCCATAAAGTGCATCCTTAATTGCATGACTTTGTGAGTGTTAGTTTTTGTAGATTTCCTTTGTTTCTTGTCTGTCAGCTTGAGTGGGGAATCAAGAAGTTGTGTTATAAAGGTTCCATAATTCTCCCAAAAATTCATCTTGTCACGAATATCTGCGTTCTCTGGCATCGTTGTAGAGGAACTGCTGAAAGTAGCATTTCAGCCGTGTTGAGCTATTTTGCACACACAAAAATAGCACAACTTGGATAATATGTGATTGTTCTTTTTAATTATTTGGCAAAAAACTCACTTTGCATCTCGAATTATTGAATCACTTGCAGTTGAGACTGAACCACTACCCTTTTTTATTGTACTAAAGGGATAGTTCACTTTGAAATTAATTTTTTATGTTTTAGCTTACCTCAAGGCCATCCAAGATATAGGTGTCTTTGTTTCCACGTTGTTTTTACATCTTGGATGCCCTTGAGGTAAGCTAAAACAAACCAAAAATTATTTTTTAAAGTGAACTATCTCTTTAAGTCCTTTAAAATGTTACTTCAATAAAAAATAACGAATTTGTTATGTGAAATTTCTTATGGGTCAGTTCTTATTAATGAATCTGCTATATACCCATGGTTAGTTAAACAGTGATTTGTTTGATCCATCTGCTTATTGAATCATTTTCAGTTGTTGACAGATAGTCATAGAATAGAATTACTATTTCTATTGTATTAAGTCCTTAAAAATGGTAATTGAATGAAAAACAACTCATTTGTTATGAAAAATAGCACTGATTTTGTTTAGTTATATAGTTAAGGCCAATGATATGAGGTTGGGCTTCTTCAAAAGTACAAAAGAATCAAATGTAATCTGAATCAGAACCAAGTGATTAAATTGCTTCCGATTCCCATTCCTGTCGCCATCAGTGTGATGATCCCGTTGGCGATGTGATTGCTTGAAAACGTTCTGTGTGATGGTGTTCATTTCAGTGTTTTTGTCTGCTCGATAGCTGTTATATAGACTGTCATTTTTATGTGTTGATGTGTGGCTTTTTTGGTGCGATTCATCGGTTAGATTTAACACATTTATGCCTTTGATTTACAGCGGACAAGGAATTAATTTGCCAGATATTTTGTGAGTACCAGAGATGACTATCACGTGCTTGTGTTTGGTGTGTGTTGTGCCTATATCCTGTTTTTTAGTCTGAAAGACAACAAATTCACAGAAAGCTGTTTAAAAGATAACATGGAGTCTCCATAACATTCATTTTTCTTCCTAAAGTGAAGCGCCCAGGTATCATCGGTTCAATCTGTGGAGCCCGAGAGCGTTTAATCCCGCGGTGAGCATGTGATGATAAACGGCAGCACTATTTCCTCTCTGCCGTCGGGGGTTATCCGAGTAACACTATAGTATAAGTGACCTCATACACCAAAATCCAGGTTTACCCCAGAACAATTGGCTTCACTCAAAACACGGTGTAAACAGCGTCACTCGACAAAATAACTTCTGACAGTTACGAGAGGCTAAATAACGTCGGAAAGTTAAATCGCATCCGTCTTAATTAGCCTGAAGAGTGTGAACTGCAAAAGCACACCAGCTTTCAGGCCTGAAACAGTGTCTGTAGTGGGTGTAAGTCAGAGGGGACTCTGTGGTTAGCTGGTTGTTAGATTCGACGAGAACTTTGTGTTCTCCCTCAGGGAGTCTCTTCAACAGACGAGAAACCGGTCCATTTGTTCATCCTGTGACGGAGGCGGAGGCGCGCACCCCCGGGGGGGCCTTACAGACCGTACCGCCGCTAATTAACCGAGTGGGAGCTTGCGCTCGCCCCTTTTAATTGCACAGCGGACTTTGCCAAACGGTTTTATTTTCCCGGACCGCCACTTGTGAAGGTAACAGTCTTTTAACAGCAAGTGGACCGAGTGGCCTTTTTTCGTCGCGCCGCGTCACGCACTCGAGCCCAGACTGAGTTGTTGTGTCGACTGCGGTTGACACGGTGATGTCGCTCCATCTGTCTCGCTTGGCGGAGATCTCTTGAGCCCCTTCGAGCCCAGCGGAGTCGACACACAACATCAGTGGAAACTGCTCTCGATCTCGACTCCCTGTTGCTCGTGGAACTGCTGCACTTCAGTCCGCTACTGAGTCTCTCTTGCACGATTAGTCGTTTGACTGTGCTTTTTTTGTTATTTTGGGACGACTTAACTATTCATTGATAATGTAGGGTGTTGTCACATTTGAGTTCTCAGTCTTTGGACCCATTAGTTAATTTACCAGACATTTGCAAATGAGAAATAGGACTCATCTTAGAGGTTTACGTTTAAGGTGAGATCATTTCACCATTGAGCCCCAAACATGAATAGAGTTAAATTTTTATTTGCATTTACAGTCTTTGGCCATTAAATTGGACTGAGGTGTCATTTTGGTCTATTTTAATTGTGACTACCCATATTAGATATTATAATATTATATTATTTATAATATAATTATTATTTTATTAATAATTATAATAGTATTAATCATTTAATTTATTTTAATTTAGAATGTGTCAAATTATATATTATCATTATTGTATAAGAATATTTTATGATGTTAAAATTAAATGAATGTTAATATATTATAATATATAATGTTCTTATAATAATCTTATTTATGAAGAATATTTGCTGTTGATATATTTATTATAATATTAAAATTAACTATGATTGTAAATGTTTTTTTAAAAATACAAAATATATTTTATGAATTAATTAATTGCATCACTTTTAATTTTTTTATAACTTTCTAATAAATCTAAATTATCAGACAAAATAATAAATAACAAAACTGTGAAATTATAATATAGTTAAATAGGCATCAAGTTCTGATCTGTTTTGCATGAATCTGTTAACAAATTCATTTTATTATTATAAAGTGTGTTTTGTGTGCTTTGACCTTGGCATTCATGCTTTCTCCAATTAATATTTGTAATGTATTTGCAGTGAATAAATTCGAAATACAGACTTTAAGATCAAGCGTGTGCTGACATGTCGCGGTTTCGGTCTTCCTCAGTAACGGCTCGGCCACATCAGAAGATCTATTCTGGAAGCTGGATGCTCTTCAGATGTTTGTGATGGACCTGCACTGGCCAGAGCTGGAGTTCGCCAAACATCTGGAGCAGAGGCTCAAACTGATGGCTAGTGATATGATGGAGGCCTGTGTCAAAAGGTCAGCTATTTAAGAACTAATAAATGGCTGTCCTTTCACAGCCAGGAGCTTCATGTAACTGATTTCTCTGATATCTAGGACCAAAGCTGCCTTTGACTCGAAAATGCAGAAGTCTAGCAAGTCCACCGATTTCCGCGTTCCCTTGTCTGTGTGCACAATGTTCAATGTTCTCATGGACGCCAAGAAGCAGTGCTCCAAGCTCTGTGTTCTCGACCAAGGTCAAGAGGTATGTCACCAACTTGATGTTTATCTTAGTACTATAGATCTTTTGTGAACACCAGAAGTCTCGCAAAAAGCATTTGGTCTTTGTTCAACTGACAGCAAGGAGGTAAAAACAAGATTAAGGACATTACGTTACACTAATCAGCCATTTGAATAGCTATCAAGATCCATCATTTTCTTTTTTTTGTATTCCTCAAACTTGATTTTGAGTTGAACTAGCACAGGTGTTGTTGGTTGGTTGGTGTGAAGTGTCTGTGGGCGATATTATCCTCCTTTTCTTCTGCCTAGAGATAAGTCTCAACCACAAGGTCCTAATGCTCTGGAGGCCTTGAACAAAATCACATCCAAACTTCCACAGACCCTTCGGCACCGAGGCCTGCCATTTTGAATTCAAACAAGCCAATCCATTATACTGGCTTCTCATTTGTATGGCGATTACTATGATATTTTGGATAGCTATTTAATTTCCTTTTCTCTTTGTGAAGATTTTACAGAGCTGTTCATTAAAGATGTAGTTTTTTCAAATAAATACACTTTATCCCAACTTAATGTGCAGAAACTACTATAAGTAAGCTATTCAGATACTACCTAAAGTGAATTGAATCCAGTAAACATGTACCTCTATCAAAGCATTGTTCTGACTGGAGAGCGAAAGATGTTCAGATTGTCTTTGAAAGCTCTCATTTGGATAATTATGATCCAGAGTAGAGTTTGGACTCCCTTAGGATGTGCTCACTCACTCTAGAGACGAATCCGAATTGGATTTTAAATCCAAATTTAATGTCACAGTTCACTTTCAGGAAAGGAGTTGTAAAAATGAGTGTACTCCCAGACAATTATAAATGCTATTTCAATTTTTTTTATTTGACGTTACATGCACCACGTAGAAAACTAATCAAAATCCGATTTGATTCACACTGAGACGGATTGATTTTAATCTGATTTCAAACTTCATATTCAATTTGTGACCGTGGTGTGTATTGGGTTTGTTGTGTGTGCTGTTCAGGCTAAATCTATTGACAAATTTGCTATAAATAAACTTTACATTTGTGTTTTGGGCCTTTGTGGTTTACATTTAAGTTGAATAATAGGTTTAGGCTTCCAAAATTAGTGATTCAGACATTAAAGTGTCAGTTTGCTTTAGTTTTTTTCTTCACTTTAATATATAAATGTAAATCTCATTTCAATTTTGTTAGTTTTTGTGTTGTGTTTTTTTATTACCTAGTTGAATTTCACCTGATTAATGATCGAGACCATACTTAAGATGAGTTTTATTTATGTGATGGCTGTCTGTTAACCAGCTCTGAGATTAGTTTTCATTCAAGGATGTTTTATCTTTTTGCTCATTGTCTTTTTTCGACTCATCCCCGCATGTCCTGCACGTTATTGCATGAACCCAAGGTTGACCAACAGTGGGTAAGTATACACTCCACCCTTCTTTTGTGCTTGCGAGTAGAGATAAAATAGACTAAAATAGAATAGAAAAAAAAAACAGAAATTCTGTGATAATTTACTCACCTTCATGACATTCCAAACCTGAATGACTTTCTTTCTTTTCTAGAGCACAAAAAAATATATTTTTGAAGAACGTTGGAAACCAAATAACATTGACTTTTGGACAAAAAACAACAACAACAAAAAACAGACATTTTCAAAATATCACAAATTAGTGGAATCACTAACACACCAGTGTTGTTTTCATTTAACCAAATCAGTTGCTCCTTCAAATAATTTAGATTTTTTTTAAAGATACACTGTTTAACTCTTTTAGTTTATTCTTAGCTAAAAACGCTTAGTTCTTTCAAAAATATATGTGCTCATTAATGTATATTTACTTCGTTCAAGTAATGAAGTATTCTCGTGAGTGTATAATATGCCATTGAAAATACATACGGGTAAGGGGTTCTAATGTCGGTCGCCATGTTGCCCCTCCATCTTGAAAGTACATTAGCCAAAGAGGGACATACCTCATACCTCTGTTAATTCAAGCTTCGCCTTTTGCGTTAACGTTTGAGTTAACACTCATGGACGAGGTCTAACTGGAAGCCATGTTAATCTTGGACTACATTGATCACCGTAGGAGTTAAAACGAAATTGGAATTGAGAGGAACAGAAACTAATATTCACTGGATGGTCATATACCTTTTCACCACTAGTTGAGGGTAAAAATCACACAGTGTAGCTTTAAAAAAGCACCCTCAAATTTGATTTCTGTCTTCGTTATATTAACGCACGTTTAGATGTACGAAATCTTCTGAAATAGAAGTCAACTATTTGTTTGCATAGTCGAGATCCTGCTCTCTCTCTTCTGAATTGTCATCGTAGTCGATACTACTCTTTTCCAGTCCTAACAAAATAAATAAATAAATAGAACAGGAAAAAAAAGTATTTTCTCCTCCATTGACACCTAAAGCATGCGGCCTTGTGCGGCGAGATAGTCGAGAAACGGCCACTTTTATTCCCACTTACTACTTAGTATTGGGTTAAAAGGTATTTCTCAACTCTCAACTGATTTTCCTTCACACAGAATTGAATTTAATGGCCAACAGTGTCGGCGTGTTTGTGAAAGGCGTTATTCAAAAACAAAGAAAAGATGATTTTACCCGAGTTTGTCTGCCGCTTTATTTCAAAATACAAGGTTATGCTTTATAAGCCGTCATCTCGCTGAAGTGACTCTGAAGTGGATGGCTACCAGATAAATGTTTTCAAAAGAAATTATTGTTCTTTTGGTTTTTCGCACACACGGCGAAGACCTCCCTATTTAATCGGCGGTAATGCAAAAAAAGAGCCCTCGCCGTTTAGCCGCATAAAAAGCAAACATGGAAGTGTTAATTGAGGTAAAAAGTCCTCGAGATTCTCCTATAATGCCATTTATGAAAAAAGCTGCCATTTTGCGTGCAGGGAAAAAAAAAGGGGGTGAAAAGAAAATTAGAGCTGCTGACAGTGACCTCTTAGCACCCTCAATTTGTCACCGATCTGCACGCATTGTTGATTGAAATTTTTAATTTGGGTGTCCTTTAGATTCGGCGTGAATGGCCATTGTTGGCGGAGATGAACTCCTGCTTGCCTTGCATGCAGCAAAGGCATCTATTCAGGAACCAAATGGATGCGCTCTCTCTCTCTTTCTCTCTCACACCCCCTGAGCCCTCGCTTTCTCCTTCCTCCTCTCTTTTTTTTTTCCACAAATAGGTGCATAAGACTTATCAGACATGAAATGGCGGATTAATTGAATGTAGTGTGAGCCTTTGGTCGCCGCAGCTGGACGGGTTCTTTAGAAAAACACAAGGCTGCTCTAATTGTGGCCCACACAAAAAGTATCCTTCAAATTCCTTTGCCCTAAACGAGAGCAGGAATGCCATTCATTGGCATAATGGTCCTAATAGCTGCTTAACTCAGCCCTATTGCACGGGGAGGATTTTTTCCTCTTTCCCGAAATGTCTTTGTGAGCGTGTTGTTCTTTTAGGATGCCTTGCGATCTGTTCGGCGTCGTATTTGTTGATGTTTCTCCTCCTTGTTCCCCATCTTCTGTCCTACAGCAGCAGTACCACTCCAAAATCGATGTCCTGATCGATGAGGCCTTCAAGGAAATGATCTCCTCCTTGGTCTCAAAGGTACACCCATCAGGCTTTGTCCACATTTCGTAACACTGTGGCAATTTGGCTTTTGCCTATTCTTTTCAGCTTTGACTCAACACGTAGCTTTCCAATGAATGCGTGTTTCAGGAAACGTTATATGTTGTACGCTTTCAGTGAATGTTACTTTGTCCTAAATTGTTAATTGTTGCTCGTGCTAAAGGTGTTTGTGCCTGTCACGCAAACATTAACTTGCTTTCACAGTTTGCAGCTGTTTTGGATGGGGTGTTGTCCAAAATCTCACGATATGACGAGGGAACATTCTTCTCCTCCATTCTGTCTTTCACGGTGAGTTTTGTCACGTTCATCACACCCCCTTTCCGGGATCTCATTTCACACCTGACACCAAATAAGCCAAAGATATCAAGCAGGTACTTTTTTTTTTTTATTTATTTTTAAGGTAAAAGCAGCAGCCAAATATGTGGACGTCCCAGTAAGTGTATAAATGGTAACTGTGCGCATGATGCCGGCATGCCCTGTGTGGATATTTTTGTGCATGCTGCTCTGCATTTGTGTATGTGTGTTTTTATTATTTACTTAGGGAAACAGATTCTCTATTCGGCTTTGCCAAGCATTTCCATCTTGCTTTGTTTTTAATATTTAAAAAAGGCTTAATGCGTTTTATTTCATCATTACTTAACACAATTACATATTTTTTTTATCATTTGCGACTCATGGCCAACTGAAAGCGGGATTGGAGCGTCTTTCAGAGCTGGCTGAGCAAGACTAATTAGCAACCCCATTGGCTTAAAATCAGTCTCACGATCTGCCACAGTGTTGACAATGGGCCGTCACAAGCTGAGAAAGATGCTAATGAATCACCGGGAACCAAGACTGTTCAGAGCACAGACCGTGAGCAAGCAGAAAGAAACTAACACGGGTTGAGGGAAAGATTGAGTAATCACATGACCTCCTGAACCGGGACGACAGTATTACTGAAGGGCTTTCTGGATAAAAACATGAACAAACTTCTCATTCCAGTTAGTGACGGCAAAGCTGAATTTTCAGCATTGTTACTTCAGTGACTTCACTTGATCCTTCAGAAATCATTCTAGTATGCAGTGGCCCTAAAAAGTATGTAAAAAACTGTTTAAATGTCATTTAATTTGAGGATAAAAATACATATTTTTTGCCTCTTTTAGGAAGATCTAGACTTAAAATGTCCAGACATTTTTTTTTTCACTTTTTTTGTTCTGATTTTAGAGGGAAAATTTGTGAAATGAGATTTAAGTATTGTAAAATGTTCAGTAGCGTTGACAGCTCTACAATTTTATTGGCAGATGAAAGCATTATCAAATTAACCAAAATATTTCATATGCAATATTTGGATTTCCACACAATTGGAACATCCGTCATTAACAGATTTTCTGCTGAGTGATCTGTTAATGCAGATTCCTGCGTTTACTCAAAAAGTATGAATGAAGTCAGATCCCCTCAAGTTCACAGGTGTCCCAGAAGAGGAACCACTGGTGTTTATTTATATAGCACATTCATAGCACGTTAATTATCAACATGAGCCTCTAAATGTGACCAAAAATTTCCAATAATTTTTTTTACTTCATTTTGAACAGTTTAACTAGTTTTGTCATTTGAACCAAATATATATGTATATATATATATATATATATATATATATATATATATATATATATATATATATATATATATATATAATATTTTACTTCAAAAGTGTGCTTGTGATTATTATAAAATTATTTGATATTTTATCTAATGCAATAGCATTTATATATGTATTCATAGAAATTTTAGTGTATAAATACGTTTTTCCAGTTGGTTACCATTTGTTTTATCATTGTTTTAACTAAAAAAAGTACATATTTTACTTCAAAAAAGTGGTTGTACTATATTTCTCTTAAAAACTACATTTGATTTGATATCTATAGCAATAACATTCAAAAAATACGTTTTGTCTTTTAGGTTTACCTGTTTTTTTTTTTATCATTTGCGACTTTAAAAAAACTTGGAAAAACTCAAATATTTTTGTTTAAATTATGCTTATGTATATATAGTCTTAAAATATTTAAATGTTATCAAACATTTTTTTACAAAAAGTATTATGTGTAATGCATTATAAAGGTTTAATGCATTGTAAATGCATTCTATCTTTTCATAAATAATTGTAACCAAAGGTAAAATGCGTTATAATATTTGCAGATACCTTGTTACATCTAAAATTGGTTGTTTGTCATGTATTTTAAAGCATTAGACTTTCTATAAAAGTTAGATTAAAAGAGTAAAGTTTTACCAACAGTTAACTTATTTTTTATTTTTATTTTTTTCCAACTATGCTTTGTTTCATACTTGATGTACTTGATGATGACATTCATGAATGTTTAGACGTGACTTATAACAATTCGGGGCCAATGTGCAAAGCAAACTGATGAGATTAAGAACAGAAAGTCATTCAAACCCTACACATCCAAACCCCATCTCTCCATCTGAGCTCTTGGGTCTGGCTCGCCGAGGTGTGCAACGGGCGAACACCCCATCTCCCCCTCAAATTATAGCGTAACCTCCACCTTGCGCTTTTGTGCAGAAGGAACGCTGCTCCGTGTAAAGCCCTTTTCACAGCTCCCGCTGAAGCCGGAGAGGGAGGGAAGAACCTGGCTGTGGTCTGGCCTTTGGCACTGAACATTTCTGGGCTCTTGTCACGAAAGGTTAAGCTCCTCTGCTCCTTTGTGAAGGCTGCCATTCAAGCGCCGGGGCTTTCTGGCGAGACGCCCTCCCTATTGCGCTCTGTTAACACACTCGTTCGCACATTCACACCCACGCTACGAATCTGCGTTCGCATTAGCGTTACCACAACAGGGTATTTACTCAAAACTTGCACAAACGCACTTCACACGCTCTCTATCGTGCACACACACTCACCCACACCTGCACCTGGACAGTGAATGAAGCAGTGGCAGGAAGCCAGGCTAGCAGTTGTGTGTAATTACTGCGCATTTCGTCTCCCCTTCCCTTTCTCTTCTGTTTCCCCATCCACGCCATTTATCCGCTAAGCTTAACCAGTCATTAACCTGGCCTTAATCGCACCATCCCACACCTCTCCATTTATTCTTTCACACACGGCCCACACCCATTGTCTGGCCTGACGGATCGGACCTGTCCCTCGGTCCTCCGGTTGGATTTCGTGTGAGAAGATCGTGTTTGTGTACTTACCGGCCCATCACGGGCTTTGTTATCCTGTCAGAAAGATGGAAGGAAGAGCATTGGGTTAAAAATACTCAGTTTTTGCTTCCACCCAAGTGCCTTTTGTGGAGCCCCAGGTGACTACCATGATACGTCAGCGATTATACGGTTGGTTCTACACGGGAAGTGTCCGTTTTCTTCCCTCCACTATAATATGAATGTCTGTGAAGTCCTCTCACTCAACATGAAATGAGGCCCTCTTGAGATCCCAGTCGTTTTTGATCAACTGTTGTTTGGCCAATTCATATCTCTGATGCGGTCAGGAGGTTATACTGTCTGGTGTTGGAGAGTCCCTAACTACAATTTGTGAGACTACTACATAAATGTCAATAGTGTGACAGTTTGCTTCTTTCAAAATAACGTAGCTTTTCCGTGAACAAGCTTGCTTTTTCAAGTTACACGTGCAACTCTACAGGATTTTTTTCAGTATTTCTGAAAAATAGTATTTCTCAAATACTATTTCATCACTGGACCTTCATTCTGTCATATAACCAACACACAAACTCACAGGAAGCGAGGCCTGACCAGAACAGGAGGTTGATGTTCAGGTGTCTCTTTGCACTCTAATGAAAAGGGGGTTTTCCAGCGTTCAAGCCCTCGAGCTACATCAGCTCTTGAATCATGGGAGGGAAATGTGTCACAGCAATTATAGCACTATTAGGACATTTTTGTCCAGTTTTAACAGCTTCAGTGTGAAAAGAAAAAAATGTTCTACAGGTAAAAGGATTGCTTTTAAAGGGACAAGTGTCGTAGATGCTTTTTGCTACTTTTTTAATGCGTTTGCAAGTGGGGTTTTTTTGTTTTTGACTTTTAGCATCTTATACATATCCTTCAGCAGGCAAAGATGGTGGTGGCTGTCAATGTATTGGTATTCTTTTTGATCTTGGTGTTTGATTTGCTCATCCTGTCATACAAAGAAAATAATGGCTGAAGTAAAGGTGTACTAAGTCGTTTTTTTTCTCTTTTTCTCGCTGCATGACTGTCTTAGACATCTTCATACTAACACAACTACTGTGAATGCAGCATCATATAAGAACAAAGAATTTAGTTTTGAACAATAAAACCAGCTTGTATTTATTGTTAATAAAGGTAATCATCATTAATATTTGTAATAAATCTCCTTTAGAGTGTCTTCACAAGAAATTAATAAACAGGCATGGCCAATTCACACCAATAAATATAACTATAAGAATCTAACCATCTGTTTATTGATTCAGAAGTGTGCCCAGTTTTGTCATCTGTCGCTTTAAATGCTTGAGCTCTGTAAAATCGTGTGGATTCTGATTGGCTGTTGATGTTTTTAGTGTTCGTCAACTGGAAAACAACGCTGTGAAAGTGATTCCAATAATATTGTTCCTGTGTCATTATCATTATAGTTGTGGTGTGGTCTATTCTCATAGAATTGTAATGATTTTTAAAACTTAGTAGCTAATAACTTTATTGCTAGTTATAGTTATTGTTCTTTGTGTGAACAGGCCTTAAATCATAAAACTTACAGTAATAAAGGTGCTGATACAAGTAAGCAAAATATACATACAAAAACAGGATGCAATAAGAAATAAAGTATTTGTTAAAGGTAAAAGAATAACCTGGTCAGGTGATCTCAAAATGGCCGCCACCATGAGGGGGACCTGACCTTACAGTATGTGGGATAAAACAGCTTTTACTTGTCTGAGTGATATTTTAAACGTTTGTCAAAAATATTATAGGTTTCTTTGTGTAAAACATTTCACTTAGTGCACCTTTATGGAAGTAAAAGTTTGAATGACTCAAAACGAATCATCAGCATGATTTCTGGTCAAATTTGCTTTGCAATGCATCAACAAAAATCAAATAAATACCCAGAATGAATTGATCTGATATGCATATTGACTTTGAATGTGTCACTCGCAATAGAAACCTGGTATGGATCTAGCAGACACCTACATCACCTTCGTACGGCAGAACCAGGACATTCTGCGAGACCGAGTGAATGACGAGATGTACACCGAGAAAATCTTTGACGTAAGTTTCATGCCACACCTGCTCCATTATGCTCAGTTATGCTAAATTCATGTGTAAACAGAGTCAAATGTACTTTGTGTGAGCTTATTTTGTCCATTACACTCTAAAAAAGGCTGGGTTGTTTTAACCCAAATTTGGGTCAAATATGGACAAACCCAAATGTTGGGTAAAAAAAAAATTAAAAATATTTAAACATTTAACCCAATGGCTGGGTTTGTCCATATTTGAGTGGATCATAAGATCTGAAAAATAAAACTTACATTTACCCTCCCATAGACCCTCCAAGAAATCGGGACAGAAGTGATTGACAAACTCAACAAAAGAGATGGATTAAAACATAAAGTGTAAATGGGAATGCCTTGCTCGTCTACCTGTGATCCAATTGACCAAAACGTATCGTAATAGCAGGTGTAAACAAACTCTTAGACGCACTAGCTGCAGAAATGTTTCCTAATAAGTTTAAAGAGCGACACAAATCTTGCAAAATTACTTCAAGGTCGTCGTTTTCAGGTGTGCCGTTACAAGTGAATGAATATTCAAACATCTATTCCTCTTTAAAATCCGTCCCAGTTGGTTTCCATCCGCGTTCCTGCCACATCTCCTCAGCTCTGGGGTATTGTAAAGCCGAGGCAGAGGGAGGTGAGAAGGGGTGGGGAAAGTTTTTGTTGCAAGAGGCAATGAGGCCTCACCAAGAGCACTCATCAGCCCATTGTGACCACTTCCAGTGCCTGAGCACTCACCCAGGGCTCCTGTTGACCCGTTTACTCTCAAACAACATCGAGAGAGAGAGAGAGAGATGGAAGGCGCAAACGCGTACCTCTCGCTCCTTAATTTTGTTTAGAACACACTGCTCATCCTTCCGAGCCACTTTCAGATCTATAGACGGACACAAACACTCTCACAGCACTCCCGCCCCTATAAATCGCCTTTCGAAAACTTTCTATTCCGAGTCAGATTGGAGAGATGCGGTGTTTAATGGCTTCTCTCGATTTATTAGACCTTTGCCGAGGCCGCCGATGGAGACAGGCGGGTGGGATGGAGGTACCATGAACACCAGCAGCCTCTAATGTGTGTCATACGCGCACAGTCATGCACCAGGAGTGAGCCAAGAGAAGGGTCGCCGTGTGTCACCACAGAAACTTCCTCATCAGGCAGCCTGTGTGTGTGTGGCGCATCTCCAAACATCAATCCGTCAGTCCGTTACAAAGCATTTAATCTAATTCGAATCTCTTGACGGCTAAAAGTTCAGCCGTGAATATATTTCAGTGCTTCTTTCTTGAAGACGAGCCGTCGTACATAAGGGCCACTGATTGTTGTGTCGCGGAGATGCCGGAGGAAATAGGAAAATCAGTCACCGCATGCCCTTGCAGTCTGCGATCTGTTTGTCCGGGGCGTTAAATCACCGTGATTAGCGGAGCGGTGAAGTTTGCACGGCCCTCAGCCTGGTCACAGGTGTGAAGGCCACCCTCCTCTGCCTCCCTAATGAACCAGACAAGTGGACACTTAAGCATGTGATTACTGGCACACGGAATCGTCTGATATGAAGAAATGCGTCGCCATTCTTTCACCTCCGACAATTAGGGCACAGTCAATTGTTTCCCAAGCAGCGTAAGTGCTTCAATTAAGTGGCTTGTCGTCTTTCCATTTTGCCCATTTTCTGTTAACGGCAGGAGTGGACTTTGCCGGTTACGTTTGCGCTGTTTGGATTAATGTACGCTCCCGTCACAAATTTGACAGCGTTAAAGCCAAGCCTGACAGTAAATTACATGGGAAGCTCAATGAAAACAGGCCTTATGATGTGTTTCGCAAACAAACAGATGATGATTTGGTCTTGCATGACACAGTCTCGCTTGTGCATGTATTCAAACGAATGCGTGTGATGAGCTCCTAAACAAGCAAATCTCTTCGATGTGCACATTTCGTCGATGCGAGCTAATGATTTTCGAAATGACATCAGTGGGCAGAATGATTTCCTCACACAAAACCGGTTCACCGCCGTTGATTAAAGAACCGTCTTCTTTCATTGAAAAGTCTGGCCTTCTGAACCGCTAATAATATAAGGTGTCCTCACCTAAAGTAAAAGGTGTATTTAAAAGGTGTTTTGAGTGCAAGGTGGTCCTTCACACACTGATTCAAGTGTTAGCCCTGTAATTAGTTGGTTTGGTATCTTTAGGTTTGTTATTAAGCGCGAACGTGACCGCATGATACTTGGGGCACAAGAAGATACTTGCAGGAAGTTCAGTAATGAGCAATGAAGCAATCTCTTAACGATTATTAAATACTGGTGGTTTCTTGCATGTCCTTTGCTAAAAAGGCTGTAAAAAAAAATTGAGAACTGCAAAATTTGTGTGTAGATGGGAAATTTTCAAGGCTCAATCACGCATAAAGGAACTTTTGACATTAACCAAAAGCAGCTTTTTCTTTTACGCCCGACATAGGTCACGGCTTTTTATTTGCTTAAAGGGCTGAGGGTTTTTTCCATTGCATTTACGTCCCCTTCAAGGTTTATCTCTCTTTCTTACGTGCGCAGCAATGGTACAACTCTTTCATGAAGGCGATGTGCGTGTGGCTGACGGACAGACTGGACCAGCAGCTGCATGTTTACCAACTCAAAACTCTCATCAAGATTGTCAAGGTAAAAAAAAGAATGTCGTGCGAAAAAGTTTTTGTTAATCGACCGTGACTTGAGTGCCGTTTCGGCCTAATCCTAATAGACGAGAAGTCAAAAAAGTGAAATAAACGTGTCCTTAAACTATTGAACCGCTCTCCTTGCTCTTTATTTTTTTGTGGTTCAGAAGTCGTACCGTGACTTCAGGCTGCAGGGCGTACTGGACGGCACTTTGAACAACAAAAGCTACGAGACTGTTTACAACCGGCTCACTATCGAGGAAGCCACGGCAGCCGTGTCGGCCGCGGACGGCCTGCAGGGCATCACCATGAGGGACAGCGATGAAGAGGAGGGTTAACGTCCCACCTATGTGGATGGCCACGTTCTCAATACGAAGAGGTCGGATTCCAGCTCTCCTGATTGGAGCTCACGCTTCATGCTCCCTAGCCAGTGCTACACTGCCCTCTTGTCTAAGCCGATGTCACCGTGCTTGTGTAAAAACTCTCGTTGGCCACTTACAGACAGCTAAAGTGTCTCTGTCGTTTCGTATTTGATGTGCAGTGATGCAGCGGCTCGTCGCACGGCGAGCTCGAATAGCACAAAGATCCTGCTGACGATTAGTAAGTGTATCATAGAGACCGTGTACCCAAGTGAAAGCTAGAAATGCGGAGCGTGAGGGAAGTAGTGTCTGCTTATGTGCTTTTTTTCCTTTTGCGTCAGCTTGGGATCCTCAGGCCAAAGCTCCAAATACGTTGGATAAAACGCTAGTTGTGCACTGTTTTTTTCCGATGAAGTCACTGTTCAACTCAATCGCTATGAGTTCACATTCAGATTTTTCTGTAGAAGTAACTGTCGAGTGTGTCATGTATAGTGTGCTGTCAATGTCCAATGTTTCAGATGAAAGAAAATGTCACTGGATTTTAACAAGAGCTGTATATTTCTATTGTCTGTGTGCACATGAGATTGCCCAGGTGTCTTGAGTGTTACAATAAAAGTGTTTTTAATGTCACTTTTCTGGTCTTTTTTTATGATTATGATATTTCTGGTCTTTTACTGTAGGTCTTTTAGTAGCCGATAAATGAAAACATTTAACAATGGTTAAATACAACTTAAATAAAATAATTTAAGTTGTATTTAACCATTATATTACATTTACATTATATTTTCACATTTTTATATGGCGTTATAAATGAGAAAAATTAGTATGCTTTTTATATTTCCATTTTATACACATTTAAATGTGTATCAAATTCTAGATTAGATTGCAATTCATAACATTTTAGGAAAAGTGGAAACTAAATACAGTTGTAGATTTTTTACAAGTCAAAGATAAGCAACATTTTTTCAAATATTTATAATGACTAAAATGTGTTCTGGAGTATTCAACATTTTTTGGTCGCTTATAAAAATGTCTCGATGTCAAACCCACTCAGTGTGCAGTTTTCTGCATGTTCTTTTCATTATCCCTTTAAATGGCCTTCATCTTTACTGTGCATCGTATTAAACAAACACATTTGAAAGAAATGGAATTCCATTCATAGAAAAACATTGCTGGAATTCCCTCCCATACAATAGCACAATGCCCATTATTTCTAAGCGTTTTACTCTAAATAAGACTAATAATTAATAACATAATAGAAAAATTATAAATTAACAAAATAAAATGTCAAATAAACTTTAAAAAGAATGTTAAAGGTGTAACAGGAGACCTGTATATGTAACTCTTCATCATATTCTGTTTAAGGATAATTGCTAAAGCCTTTAAAAATTAGCGTTTAAAAATTACGACGTCTAAAATCATTTTTAAATACGTTTGATTAATTGCGTTGGTTTACTGTGATAATTTCGATTCAGCCATCTAGTCTGGCAGAGACCTTGAAGAAATACTTTTTTAAGGGTAAAAAATATGCCAAGGATTGAGTGTCAGATAGATAAACCACGATTGTGAGATAATTGCTGTCATCGAATCATAAATGTGTATTTTACTGAAAAAATGCTTTTAACGGAATTACAGCGAAAATAGTCTTGGTAAATTAAATGCACGATTTTTATTTATCAAGTCATATCAGAAAACTAAAAGAACCGTTAAAATATAAAAACTTAAAAAAAAAGAAATAGCTTTTTATTTATCATATTCAGCTGATTGAGCGTATAATTCTATTTAATATGGGCGTTGGGTGAAGAAAAAAAAAAAACACGACAAGCTTTTAACAGCTAACAAATATTAAGATGCAAAAAGAAACCAATTTTAAGATGCATTTGTGCCGTGATATAACTTAGGCTAATCACAGAGGATTTCTCCATACGTTTTGCCTTCGCCCAGCTGAAGAAATCTGAGGAGCAGCGTATGACAACAGTGAGGCGACTGCTTATTATGTGAAAAAGCTCAAAATTGCAGGTTATTTGACACCCATCTGCTTCCAATTGAACAGCAGTCAAAATTAGCAATGTTCTAACGTCGCCCTGAAAACACAAACATTATCATTTTAGCGTATGTGATAATTAATAGCCATTTTACAAATAAAAACGATATTACCAAATTAGCTAATAATTAATAGGCTACTAAACATAGAAATATTTTAAAAGCTCAATATATCATCGACGCAATCATTTCCCATATATGTTACCTTTTAAACAGAATAATCCTCGACGAAAAAAAAATGTCTTCGCATCGAATCAGTGTCAACTGTATTTCAAACCGAACTGTGCCACTTTTCATTTCTGCTTTAGCTCGCGGACAGACTGGAACGCGCGCGCCTCTCTCACTCTCTCGTGACATGATCTCAGCTCCTTGGAGGCGTTTTTGCTGTTAATACCTCTCGTTTGGCGCACAATTCCCAGATGAACGTCCTCACGAGTTTGCGTTGGGAAACGAAGGTCGTCTGAGGCGAAATATGGCTTTTCCATAATCTTTTTTTGGATGTGTGCGTGAGGTGGCGCAAAACATGGGATGGTCGCGTGAAGTATCACTAATGGCATGCAAATAATTATAATAATTACATTTCATCATAGGCTATAAATCAGATAGGGCCTAACAGATGCTGTTAATTTAACAATGGAGCTGAAACAGTTTAACCAATTAAAAATTAACTACATGGGGTAAAATTATGATCATATAGGCTACATGACCAACAACCCCCTGAGGTGACATTATAATACTGTGTATACAAATATAAATGAACAGGGAAATATGCTGCATTTAAAACATTTTAAAAACCTATTTAAAACGTTATGTTTTTAGGATAATAGCCTATATGTAGCCTATTTGTTCTTTTTTATTTGCTCTTTCGAATTAAAATGCAAAATATATATTTTCCATTTTGAATTAGAATGTTGGTTACATTCGATTAACACGGTCGTCCACGAACTGTGAAATATATATATATACTAGTAGCCTATAACAACACTTAAAAATATTGTTGGTTTAAAAAATAGCCGATTGCTTACAATTTTGAGTTAGACCTCAAAATATGATGTTATGAACTACATTAATTATCCAAGATGATTTCCAAAAAAAAAAAGAAAAAAAGATATCCCAAAAGAAAAGAAAAGTTGAGATTTATACAATGAACTAGCCTATATGGTTCGTAACCGTTAAGGGAAAAAATTGAGATTTAAAGATAAATATGAGATTATTACAACGGGGGAAAAAAACAAAATCCCTAAATCCAAACATTGTGTAATGTCCATTAACTCTTAATTTGTGTTCATTTCAATAGCATACTTCACGGCACATTTCATTGAAAACGCGGTAAAGCCCTAAATTAAGTAATATGTTGCTTTACAAAAAGTCACCCTCCAGTCCAACCCCCGGAAAAAAAATACGGTTTTGAAGTTTGAAGTTTTCATATGTCAAATGTTGACAAACATGATGCATGCGCGCGCCTGTCATCGTGCGCGAGGTACAATGATGTCACAGCGAGACGCGAGGAGACCGGAGATTCGCCCAGCGCTTTACATTGCTAATAAAGAGCACCTTCTTGAGTTAGTCACCCAGTGTGGAGGACAAGTGCAGAGAGGGAGAGAAAAAGCCGCTCTAGTGATTGATATAGCCTGAGTAAATCGAGCATCTGGGCTGCTTTACGTGTCTTTGACGCGCGCGCGTGGTGAGCCCTGAGTTGCGCTATTGACAAAACAATCTTTATTGAGCAATCCTGGGCGGACATAAGTGCTGATTGTCCGCAATTGACAAGCAGTGGAGCAGCCAGGGGGGCTTTGCGCTTGATGATGTCTTTTCTTGCGGGTCACTGAGAGGAATCAAACTTATCTAGTACAGGAGGACACAGGTAGCCTACAGGTGCTGCGCTCGAGTCATGGACAGCGCGCTGTACCACTCAGCGGGAATATTCGGCGCCCCTTCGGCTCCAACTGGAGGAAACATGATCGCGAGCTCCAAACCTCTCGCGTTTTCGATCGAAAGGATTATGGCAAGGACGCCCGAGCCAAAGTCGATACCGTTCCCCAACTTGTTCCACGCTCCCGTGGGGAAAGCGGAGCCCAAGCAGTCTCCCGCCCCGCTGCACTGCATGATCCCCCTCATGCCGCTAGCCTGCGAGCCGCCGCATAAACTTCACATTAACGGATTAGACCACCCTGACGCTTTTTCGCACAACGCGAACGAGCTGCTGAGCATCGGTTTGAACTATAAGAACGAGCAGCAAGACGCGACCCCGGCCATCGGACAGTACAAACTCTTCCGGCCGCGCGTGGTCAACCAGTCGTCGTTCCACGCGATGGGCGCCGCCGTGTGTTACCTGAACTGCGGGGAAGGCGCGTGTCCGCCTCACGCGGGTCTGGTGAACCTGCACCCCATGGCGTCGTACCTCCTCAACTCGCCCCTGCACGCGCGCCAGAAGAGCCTGTTTTCCTCGGAGAAGAGCAAAGCGGGCGCCGCCGCGGACAGGTGTCCTCCAGGCGTGTCTTTTAAGGAGCTTTCTCACTCTCACCTGCACCATTACATGAAGGAGAGCGCGCACATCCTGTCGGAGAAGCTGTTCAAGAACTCGGCGACCAAATTAAACAGCGGGTCTCCTCAAACCAAACCAAAGGTGTTCACCTGTGAAGTTTGTGGCAAGGTGAGACGAGCGAAATTGATCCTGTTTTAACACAGATGTGTTGCCCACTTTTTTAAACTCGGTTTGTCATTTTCAGGTGTTCAACGCGCACTATAATTTAACGCGTCACATGCCGGTTCACACTGGCGCGAGACCGTTCGTGTGCAAAGTGTGCGGCAAAGGATTCAGACAGGCGAGCACTCTGTGTCGCCATAAAATCATACACACTCAGGTAATTATGCACATGATTTTTACAAAGAATTACATTGCTGCTGCTGGTGTAATATCTTAAATTAATTTAGCAACCATACTAAATATATGCTATGTTTACCAATACAATATCATAGAAATGGCAATGTAATAAATGTTTCGGTATTAACATATATTTGTTTTTTGTTTATTTATATATAGTATAGGCTAATAAAAAATAAAACTATATACCAGAATTTATAAATGTTCGTATCATGCCGTTTACATGTACTGAATATAAGGAGGCATGGCATAGGCTTAGATTAGACTATTTACATTTTAAATATTCAATGAATAGCCCATTAACGACGTTTTTGAATTTTTGTTGGGTTTTGTTTAATGGATAGCATAGCCTACGTTTTTTTATTTTTAACTATAAAATAATAATATAATTAAAAATGATGATAGCCTATAGGCTAGCTTACGAAAAAGTTATAAATAGGCTAATAATAATAGAATAATTGGCTTATTAATAATAATAATGTTTAAAAAATAGCCAAGTTATAAATAGGCTAATAATAGCTAATAATAATAATTGGCATATTCATAATAATAACGTTAATGTTTTAATGTTTAAAAATATATAATTTATCAGTAGCCTATTGTAAGTGCTTATCAGCCAAATTTAGGCCTAGAAATATGTTAAATATTTTTTTTTAATCTATTTTCCTCCGTTTGTTTACAGGAAAAACCGCATAAATGCAACCAATGTGGTAAAGCTTTCAACCGAAGTTCCACTCTCAACACTCACACACGAATACACGCGGGATACAAACCCTTCATCTGTGAATTCTGTGGGAAAGGATTTCATCAGAAAGGTATCTGACCCCAAATATCTATTTGTTAAAGCTTATTTGTTATAATTTGTTATTTAAAGAAACATGTTTGGATGTTTAAGTCATTTCGACTTAAATTACATTGAACTGACTTAAATAAAATGAGTTGAATCTTGTATAACTTTTAAAAAAAGTTAAAAGAAACATTATTATTTTTGTATTATTATTGTCTTATTATTGTATTTATATTATTGTATTATTTACATTATTATTTTGATGAGTTAAAGCAATGCAAAAACCTTGTCATGACTCATTGATAATATGAGTCATATTATCAATGAGTCAATTATTTAACATTGTACATAGATTGTTATATTGGATGTTGGCCTATAGTTTTCCTGCCCTGTTTATTGGGTTTGGCTTCTCAAATTCGTGTTTTATTTTCAAGGAAACTACAAGAACCACAAACTGACTCACAGCGGGGAAAAACAGTTCAAGTGCAATATCTGCAACAAAGCCTTCCACCAGGTGTACAACCTCACATTTCACATGCACACGCACAACGACAAGAAGCCTTTTACCTGTCCGACATGCGGGAAGGGTTTCTGCAGGAACTTTGATCTTAAAAAACACATTAGGAAACTGCACGACATTTCCCCATCAGGGTCCCGCTCACCACCGACACCCACCGGGAACATGGAGGGTCCGTAAAATCCCCCTGACTCCCGGGGGAAAAAATCGCGCATGCAACGTTTCTTTTTTTAAAAAAAATTGTTAATGTATTTTTTTTAATCATAATTATTTGTATAATTTTGAGCGACCGTCATCATTGTTAAAGCTCGTCTGTGAATGGTAGATTATTACATGATTCTTTTTTACTCTCAGGGTAACGACAGTCTTATTTATTTGAAACTGTATACTGTTGTCATTTACTTAAAGAGAGTATAGTTGAAACCCGTATATGGAACATTAATTCTCGTGACCGCTGTGTATTTGAAACTCCATTTTATATGTTTATTATTTATACAGTTTTTTGTATTAACTATGTTTGCCGACTGTAAACGTTTTGTTATATCAATGTGAATATATATGCAAGGCTTGTTGTATATTTCCAATGACATCTGATCTGTCAAAAAGATTATAAAACATATGATAAAGGGATAGGGAATCCAAATAAATAAAACATATCTTATTGCTTTATTTTCTGTGTGAATACAGGCACTTTGCGTTTTATAGCTAACTTGGAAATAACAGACCATGTGATTCTTTCATTAAGGTCTATGCAATGACAGATATCACACGTTAATTAAATACAATCTAAATGCCATTATGAGTATCATAATTCTGATACTCTTTATTGGTAATAGAATTGTAGAAACCATTATCTGATAAGATGCTGTGCGCACGATATGAGGAGGAAATGCTCCCTCTAGTGGACGAAGCTAAAAGGAAAACAATCTAAATATAAACGTAGGCTATTAAATAAAGAGCCTTTGCAATAACGATGCCACTGAACGTGCTGTGATTCCTATCTCACATATTTTTCTGCCAAAACGTTGACAGAGCTCAGAGGAAATTGATCAGACACAAAAAGGCTGCTTGTAAATATTTAATATTTTAGCCTACTTATAATGTGTAATAAAATAGCTTTTATTAGTGACGATTATAACATTGGATTATAAATGCCAATGATATGATTCAAATAAATAGTTCTCGAGGCACTGTAGGAATGGGGTGACTTTGGGATTGGCTACTTCAGCACCACATGACCGAACAGCTCCCAACATTTCTCAAATCGCCAAATATCCCTATATTATTTATGATGTGCGCGACTGTTCTTACCCAGGTGTCTGCTAATTAATTTTAATTAACACCGAATTAAACGGAGCACATTAAAATTTAATTCAATATTAATTCTAAATCGAATTCCTGGTTATGTAGGCTAGATTATTTAAGTTTTTTTATAATAATAATTATTATTATGAATATTATGGGTGTTTTTATTGGATACTGTGTAAGACAATTTAAGGAAAACTAGTCTCGTTGACTTAAAATGCATTTTTATTTGCATTTCTTTTGCGTGCTGACATAATTGCTATTAGTTTTTTCTTGCATTTATTTGCATATTGCATTGTGATTGCTCTGTTATGTCCTAAATATTTCATTTCAGATATATACGTTTACATATACATTCAGTTATAGACCAAGTAGTTTCTCGTTCCCTGAAAACGACTGAAAAAATACCCGCTGATTTGCTGGTCTTTGCCAAACTGGTTTCTGGTCGGCAAGATGTTTTACCAGCAAGCTATTTCATTGGGAGACCAGTTAAAACAATTGTAGTCTGGTGTGAATTCTTGAAACATATTTTATTTCCTTCAGGAACTTTAAATGTATTTAACATTAATTGCCTGAACTGTTTAAATACAGGACAGCGGTGCTATTTTTAGCTCTTCATCGCTCTTGCGGAAGAGAGAGCGCGCAAAAGGGGAGGGGCCTGTGTCCTCACTCTGCACAGTCATAAAGCTGCGACGCGACGTCAAGGGCACGCGAGCACGCGAGGAGGCCGATCCTCGTTCTGAGTCGGGATTGGTGGGAACTAATCACGGGCTCAGATTAACTCGCTGCATTTCAGGCATAAACAAATATTTGTGCTGTAATCTATACCGCGTGGATAGGTCTAGTTAGCGCCACGTTATTTGTCCGTAGTCTTGAAACAGCAAACAGGTCAATCCTGTGGCGTTATTCTTCTGTTATTCACGTTTACGGAACATTGTCACTCATAAGAGCCGAAGCGACAATTTATAAATAAACCTCGTGTGCATTGCACTTCACGTTAATGTGAGTGTTCAACCGGACCCACATTGAATGTCCAGAGAAACTGCTTAAAAAGTACAGGTAGGTGATGACGTGCCAAAGCTCAAACTGCAGTAAAACACTTGTTGCTTATGCCGCGTTCCAGGCAAACTGTAACCCGTGTTTTTTCAACTCGTAACTGGGAGTACATCGATCTAGTACGAATTCACGGGTGGGATGTCACGGTTTTGACCGCCGTTCCAGTGCAATTTCACGGGTATAAGGTTGGAAAAACACGGGGTTACAGGTTGCCTGGAACGCGGCATTAAACTGCAGGATATCAACCATACGTCTAGCAAGGGCTGTTTCTCAAGAACTCAAGGTTTGAGGCAAATTTCTGTTTGCCTAAATGCTTTTTTATATATGTTGGTTTCAAACTAAATAATAAAAAGACTATTCTAACAGAAAGGTTTGCAGTATTTTTCAAAAGTTGTCATGTGGTTTATAAATAGAAACCTAAATATAACTTACCCTGTTAAATAGGGTATATGTAGGGTTCAGTAGTCTAAATAGTAATTATTTGTTTTCTAGTAACACATTTTAAATGCATTTGTGGTGCATATATCTGAAAATATAAGTCTTCCAAAAGCAGATTCCCATTTAAACAGCTTATAGTGTGGAAAAAAAGTAGTCTGAAAACCTACATTTCAGGTTTGTTACTGGTTTCATGTGACCAAATGACATACCGGTATGCTACTCTTTAAACTTAAGTTGGTAACACTTTATTTGAAGGGGTGTGCATAAGAATGACATGACACTATAATAAACACCTGTCATGAACATGAAGGAGTCTTTATGTATTTGTCATTGTCATTAAGTGTCATTCGATAAATTATGACACTTTTAATTCAAAGTTGACATTGTTTAAAATGTCTTTGTTATGACAACTTGACATAAACCAAGAAATCATAATCCGTCAACCTGACATCTTTATAACTAGTCCAACGTGTTCCACTTTACTTGAGGTAAGGGTAAATATTAATCACACTGTTGTTAAAGCATTTGACAGTGTAATAACCCTAAATGACATCTTTATAACTAGTACAATGTGTTCCACTTTACTTGAGGACAAGTAAAATTTTCATGACACAGTTATAATGGTGCCATGACGGCCAAAGTCAAAACCAATGACATATGACAGGGTAATGTAATGTTAACGCAAAGCTAAATAACTTCTTTAAGTTTGATAATTATTGGACATATTTGTGACAGGTTATGATTTCTTGGTTAATATCAAGTTGTCATAAGACAACAATGTCAACTTTGCATTAAAAGTGTCATAATTTACCGAATGACACTTAATGACAAAAGTCATAAACATTCATAAAGACTCCTTCATGTTCATGACAGGTGTTATGTCATGTTCATGTCAGTCTTATGCACACCCCTTCAAATAAAGTGTTACCATTAAGGTAAAGGAAAACTAAGATATAAGTTAAACTTAAGGAATGACAGCACATGTCCAGCATGTACAGGAATTGTGCATTAGTTTTAGCTGGTTTTGAGATAAGTAAAAAAAACTAAAATAAACACACACAAACATATATGCACACAGAAATATTATTTAGGACATTTATTGTGTTATTCTTAAGTTTTAAGTTACAATCCTCAATAAAACAGCCATCATTGCTGCTATTATTGTAAAATATTGAGTATTTAATATATATTATCCTATCCATTTCATCAAAGAATTACTAATTGCAGGTATTAAGTTTCATTAAAGGTTCTCTAAGCGATCCTGGGTGTTGACGTTCGGAATATTTTCAAACAAATCGGAGGTTAGCTAGACTCTCCCTCCTTTACAGTGTGTTTAGGGGACAGGCAGCTAGCCGATAGTGAGGAGACGTTTGATGTATGTGACAAAAAATGTTATGGCCCCACATCGCTTAGAGAACCTTTAATTTATGTATTTATTTTCAGTTTGAACGTTGTTTAAACAAAATGAAAAGCAATATAAAAATAAAACTTGACTTGAGCTTGGTTCAAATGCAATCCTCTCCTTTGCAAACCATAGACTGTGTTTCTTGGCTCGTTTTTATGTTTGCACTTCTGTTACTCTCAACATTTCTCGGCTCACTTGCACTTCTGTTACTCAACATTTCTCAAGTGTGATTTTTTTCAGATGTGTGTAATAGTTGTAACCTGTGTGTTTTGGAAACTGGTCCAGTCATGCTGCGTCTTGTGAGGAGCCAGGGCAGGGGGTTTAGGGTCTCCATGTGCTGTCAGCGGAGGTCTCAGCATCTCCATCACCACCAGCAAAATCCTAAGAGCGTCATAGCCATCCGGCGCGAGGATGTCAACGTGTGGGAGAGACGGGCACCGCTGGCACCACGACATGTCAGGGAGATTACAGCGGCTGGACACAAGGTGCTCGTGCAGCCCTCCAACAGACGGGCCATCCATGACAGAGTGAGTCGCTGACTGCCATTTCTTTTCATGGTCACTTATTATTTTTGTTATTGTTTCACGTCTTATTGGGCTTGAATGGAAAAATACTCAGCAAAAGTATTTCAAATGCCTGTCTTGACGAATATTCACGTAAACACTGTCAGTTTAGATTTTAACTGAATGTAAAAACGTGTAACATTATATTGGATCAGTGCATTCGGTATTAAAGTGACAGCAGCTTAATGAGCCTGCTGATAATCAAACAACAAAAGAGAGAAAATCACTCAGTGCTCTTTCTTAACTCAATTACCTTTTTAGATCTAATCTATAATTAATCATACAGTGAATATGCAGTGTTATTTTACGCTTGATTCATCAATTTCCGAACCTGAATACTGTTTATTTTTTCTGTTGTTTGTGTTTATTTGTTCTGTTGTATTTGAGCTGTTGCTTTTCATTTTTTTATTTGTTTTTATTTTATTAGTGAAGACTTGCTAATCTGCAGTAACATTTAAACTCTATTAGTTAGGCTTGTAGTTTTTGCTGTGGTATTATTAAAATTGGAGAACTGTGAAATTTCACTTGTATCTAAAATTTTGGTGGCTGATTTATTAGAGTAGAATGTTACATCGGTCAAAACAACAACTTTTATTATTTTTTATTATTATTTTTTTTTTTTTTACATTTTAATAGGGAAAATTTTGGCAGGGCAAGTAAACATTTGAACCACTGTCCAGACCAGTAGGAAAAATCCACAGCATTGAGCTCTGTTGAGCAACAAATCAACATATTAAACTGATTTCTGAAGGATCATGTAACACTGAAGACTGGAGTAATGATGCTGAAAATTCAGCTTTACATCACAGAAATAAATTACATAAATTAAATTAAAATATATTCAAATGGAAACAGATATTTTTAATTTTTCACAGTATAACTGTCTTTATTTCTGATAATAGATAGAGAGCGTAAAAATGATCAAAAATAATAAAAATTGTACTTACCCATAATCATTTGATCAGTAGTGTGTAAATGTGTGTGTTTATATTTTTTTTGCTCTTCGTTTTAGCTGTGAATCTATAAATCATATTTTATTGTTCATTGTCAGTGTCACAAATTGTAAATAATAAATAGTAAATTGAGATGAAATAAATGATGGCTTAAGATGTTGCAACTATCCCCACTCCACTATAAAACATTTCTATTTTTGTTCACCTCACTTTTAAGAGCCCTTAATGTTTCCTTTTCCACTTGATATTTATGATATTTAGATGAATGATTCAAGACCGTTTCTGTTCTCAGTACTATGAAAAATCAGGAGCTGTTATCCAGGAGGACATCTCAGAGGCTTCTCTCATCGTCGGTGTGAAAAGACCCCCGGAGGAAAAGGTGTACCCCCGCAAGACCTATGCCTTCTTCTCTCACACAATTAAAGCACAAGAGGCAAACATGGGGCTCCTGGACGACCTTCTTAAAAAGGTGAAAGTCTCTTTATAGAATGAAAATGGTCAAGGACAGTTTTACACTGATAACCATATGCAATACTCTCTCAGGCGTCATTCGTGTTTGGAAATGTTTATTCAAGAGGAGCAGATTTCACAAGATACTCATGTCATTATATCCCCCTTCTTTTTTAGGAAGTTCGACTCATTGATTATGAAAAAATGGTGGACGCCAATGGTTTCAGAATTGTAGCGTTTGGACAGTGGGCTGGTGTTGCCGGTATGGGACTTTTTGACTCATCCATTTAGTTCACCCAAAAATGTGAATTCTGAGATCATTTACTCACCCTTAGTTTGTTCTAAACTCACCTGACTAAACTTCACTCAAGAGACATTTAGCAGAATGTCCAAGCTCCTATTTTCCAATAAAAGTGTATGGAGACCAAGGAAAGCTATATATTTCTATTTTTGGATGAAGCACACTACTGTTTAAAAGTTAGAAATTATTACTTTTTATAATTTAATAAATTGTTTAAAAGTAACGGTAAAGACGGTGTTACAAAAAATTTCCATTTTGGTAAATTCTACTCATTTGAACTCAAAGAATCTGTAAAAAGAATCACGGCTTCCTCAAAAATATTAATATTAATAATGTTTCTTGAGCATCAAATCAACATTTTAGACTGATTTCTGAAAAGTCATTTGACACTGAACACTGTAGCTTTGCATCACAGGAATAAATAGCATTTTCAAAAATGTATTAAAATTGAAAACAGTTCTATTTTTAATTTGTATTCACATTTCACAATATTACTGTTTTACTGTATTTTTGATCAAACAAAAGCAGCCCTCTTTGCATATAAAAATCTTAGCAAACACAAACGCTTGAATAGTAGTTTAAATCTGTAAACATAATGTCTGTGTTTTTACAGGAATGATTAATATTTTACATGGTCTGGGCCTGCGCTTTCTTGCCCTTGGACACCACACCCCACTTATGGTATTCATTTTTAATTGCACTTCTATTTTAATGTCTCCGCTTGCCACATACACCCTTTTATGTGCTACTTGATTGTTAGGTCTTGCTTATTTAGTAGCTTATTTAGTTCAGTTTCATCAACTAAACATTTTGGATCGTCACTTGACAGCACATTGGTATGGCGCACAACTACAGAAACGTCAGCCAGGCCATCCAGGCAGTGAGGGATTGTGGGTATGAAATATCCTTAGGTCTGATGCCCAGGTCCATTGGTCCTCTCACATTTGTCTTCACTGGCACCGGCAATGTGTCTAAGGTAAGCATTATTAAAGAGGACCTATTATGTTTTTTTTACTTTTTCATCTTTCTTTAGTGTGTAATATTGCTGTTTTTGGCATGAAATAGTCTATACAGTCACTCCAAAGGCCAAGGGAGTTATTCTCTAAATCAGTGCGCAATGTTTCTGAACTCCCTGAAACAACTCGGGACTAGATTTGAGGCTTCTTCCGGGAAAAACAATCACAATATCCCTTATTTTAATGATAAAGTAAAGGTGGTTCAAGGTCTAGTTGAGTTCCATTAGTTGAAAATTGTAGTTGTGGTAAGGGTTGTGACATTTCAAAAACACACTCGAAGGAGTTAACCAATCACAACACACCGGTCCAGCCAACCAATCAGAGCACATTGTGCTTTTCAGAAGGAGACTCAAACTAAACAGAGTGTTACTGACAGACTGAGACATTTACATTGAACAACAGTGGAAAGAAAAAATGTGTTACTGTTATAAAAATGAAAATGCTTCCTTTCCAGGGCGCCCAAGAAATTTTCAACGAGCTACCCTGTGAGTACGTGGAACCTCATGAATTGAAAGAAGTCTCTGAGAGTGGAGGTATGTCTACTGTTTCCTAGTAATTTTCAGTTACACTTAAAGCGATACTCCACTTTTTTTTGGAAATAGGCTCATTTTACCACGCCCCCAGAGTTAGACAGTCGAGTTTTACCGTTTTCTAATGTGTTCAGACGATTTTTTTGATATTTAGAAGATTATCAGTAACCAGACTGTTTCTGGTCTCATTGACTAGCAAGTCAATGAGACCAGAAACTGTCTGGTTACTGATATTCTTCTAAATATCAAAAAAATCGTCTGAATACATTCGAAAATGGTAAAACCCAACAGTTTAACTCTGAGGGAGTGGTAAAATGAGCCTATTTCCAAAAAAAGTGGAGTATCCCTTTAAATAATTGGATTGTCATGTGAGCTGTTTGCAGTAATTGGCACTTTGCTGTGTTTGCAAATTGTTTCATGATAATCCTCTTTGCAGACATGTCTAAAGTGTACGCCACAGTGATCAGCAGACATCACCACCTGATGAGGAAGAGCGATGGACTCTACGACCCCCTGGAGTATGAATACCATCCTGAGCTTTACACATCGAACTTCAGGAAGACCGTGAGTGCACACAAGAAATGTACCAGGCAGTCGATTGGTTCACCCTGTCGCTATGTCTTAAGGTGCGGTCACATTTACCATTGTGGCCGAAATACAGTCATTTTAATAGGAATACACACGATTGGGAATTTCTTGTGAGTGAGAAAAATTTCTCAAGTGATCACACTGATTCTTCACATTGAGAGCTGCTTGGTTTTAAAGTAACTTGTGACTGAGCTGTGCTTCATAGAACACTACATTATTGACAAAAGAAAATAGACCTTTTTTGGCCCACTAAATTTTGCTGACGTTTCGCTAATGTGACCACACCTTCTATTGGCTGCAGTGTTTGAAAAGTAAATGCGACTGAAATGCATTAGAAAAGTCTTGTGTTTGCACAGGTGGCCCCTTACACAACCTGTCTGATAAACGGCATATACTGGGACCCTCACACACCCAGACTCCTGCGGCGACTGGACGCCCAGCGGCTGATCAGACCCGTTATACCTGCATCATCGTCACCTGATCACGGCTGCCCTGCACTTCCCCACAAGTGAGCCTCTAATATTGGTCTCCAAAATGACCATAACGTATCATAAAAGCCATTGGTTTGACCCTTCTGAAGAAGCAGGCACACCTGATCATCTGTGAATTTCAGGTTAATGGCCATTTGCGACATCTCTGCGGACACGGGCGGTTCCATTGAGTTCATGACAGAGTGCACCACTATTGAGAAACCCTTCTGCATGTATGATGCCAACCAGCATATCGACCATGACAGGTGTGGCGCTTGAACTAACCCCTAACAATGAATATTAAAGGGATAGTCCACTTTTTTTGGGAAATAGGCTCATTTTACAACTCCCCCAGAGTTAAACGGTTGAGTTTTTACCATTTTCAAATCCATTCTTCCAATTTTCTGATATTTAGAAGAATATCAGTAACCAGACAGTTTCTGGTCTCATTGACTTCCATAGTATATTTTTTTTCCTACTATGGAAGTCAATGAGACCAGAAACTGTCTGGTTACTGATATTCTTCTAAATATCAGAAAATCGGATGAATGGATTTGAAAACGGTAAAACTTAACTGTTTAACTCTGGGGAAGTTGTAAAATGAGCCTATTTCAAAAAAAAAAAAAAAGTGGAGTATCCCTTTAAACTTTTCTTTTTTTAGTCTTGAGGACAACAAATCAAGCAAAAATTCCCATAGACTTTTAATGAAGGACAGTCATATCCAGAGACTAGAATGTCATAGAGATTTGGGTGACCAAATTATCCCGAGACAGCATTTTTTTTTTTTTTTAAGGGCAAGCTTGAGGAATTATTTTGTAAGATGGACCCAGAAAAAACCTAGTACATTGATAACCTAGAGCATACCTTCATACTGGGAGCAGTGTGGAGAGTTAGGAGCTGGATTTGACAACTGCTTGCGCTCTCGCATCGTATGTTCATTATCAAATCTACGTTTTGAATCTGCTCTGATTTGCTTGTTTCTATGTACAGCGTGGAAGGTAACGGCATTCTCATGTGCTCCATCGATAATCTTCCCGCCCAGCTGCCCATTGAGGCGACTGAGTATTTTGGTGACCGACTGTTCCCTTACATCTGGGAGATGGTAAGATATGACACAGGGTGGTGGTGAGTAATTATTACCCAACAGCTTTGCTCTGGAGAGGGTTGCTTTGAACATGTGTCGGTCTGGTTCTGACTGAGAAACTTTAGCATTTTTGCTGAAGATGTAATATGTGAATATTTGATCAGATTTGTGATGGTAGGCTTTGTCCCACAGCTCCCATCAGACGCCACCAGAGCTCTTGAGGAAGAGGATTTCTCTCCACAAGTCAGAGATGTAAGTGTATTAAGAGGGTGTTTTTACAGCTTTTTTCCCTACTAAATTACTTTTGAACCGTGGAGCGACGCTTCGTCTGAGTTGTTCGTGCGCAGAAGGCAGACTCAAAAATGTGTGGAAAAACTTGAATCAGAGCTAAACGGGCAGCATTTCAGCTGGAGTCCATCCATTGATTTCCAGTATGGAACTAAAGCCTGGAAATCTGAAATACAAATTTCTGATGAATTCGAGGTAAAGGGCACATCTTCGATCACTATGGAGATTTTAAGTTCATAGCAGCGCCGAACAGAATTGAAAAAAAAGTTTTTTCGTCACATACACTGTCGTTTAAAAAGTTTGGGGTCAGTAAGATATATTGATGGTTTTGAAAAACTCTGTTATGCTTGTGCTTTAGGTAATATTGTGAAATATTGCTGCAATTTTAAATAACGTTTTTCTACAAAATTATTTAAAATGTATTTAAAATAATTAGTAAAGCTGAAATTTTAGCATTATTTCTTCAGTCTTCAGCGTCACATGATCCTTCAGAAATCAGTCTAATATGCTGATTCTCTGATCTCAAGAAACATTGATATCAATGTCGAAAACTGTTGTGCTGCTTAGTATTTTTGTGGAAACCGTAATAATTTCAGTAGTCTTTGATAAATAGAAAGTTCAAAAGAACAGCATTTATTTAAAAAAAAAATCTTTTGTAACATTATTAATGTTTTTACTGCCTTTTCCTTATCAACTTACTGCATCCTTGCTGAATAAAAGTATTTATTGAATTAAAGTATTGAATATCTGTAACTTTTGAGTATACATAGACCTTAAGAAAGCAAGTCAGATAAATGCGTTTAATTACCAAATCAAACTCAGCTCAAATTCAAAACTGAACTGAGTGTGAATGTGAAGTATTCTGAATTCATTTATGAACGATGCATAACCTTGGTACTAAATGATTGCCATATTCATATGCCGTGGTGTTTTTGTAAATGCGCTTAGTCTGTTTGTTAGTAATGTTATATGCATTATTTTTCTCTTTCTAGGCTGTAATTACGTCCAACGGGAAATTGACGCCTAAGTTTGAATACATTCAGAAACTTCGAGAAAGGAAGTAAGGAATGCTTTTTCTTTCCCTTAAGTGAATTCAATATGTTTTGTGGTATATTGTAGCTCTGAAAGTGTTTTTAGTCTCCTTTGTCTGATTGGACAGTGGACGTGATGTGTCTGATAAGATTCAGTATGGTACTTTTAACATTGCTCTGGATAATGTGCCATCATCCTTTTGGAGGATGTTAGTCTCATTCAGAAGATTTCTCCAAAGGTTGAAAGACAGGTAAAAACATTGCCGTAATTCAGCTCTCAACAGCCTGTGTAGCCTTGAAATGCTCTTTTATCCTTCTAGAGGAAAATGCTTTCAGTTACGCCTGAATGTAGACTTTTATATGCAAAAGATAGGAACGCACATTCACCCCCTATGGCGGATATACAACCCTATTCCTCTAGAAAATGTCTGGAAGGGGACACTTTTGGAATTACAAAAACTTCATTGGAATTACACCGATGGTCAAGATTTTGTAATGTTTTCGAATGAAGTCTCTTATGCTCACCAAAGCTGCTTTTATTTGAACAAAAATACAGTAAAACAGAGATGTTGTGAAATATTTTTACAATTTAAAATAGCTGTTTTCTGCCTTGATTTATTTTAAAATGTAATTTTTTCTGTGATGCAAAGCTGAATTTTACTTTTGCAGCATTTTGCAGCAGGCCCGTTCACACTAAGCACGATAACTATAAAGATAACGATAAAGATAACTACATATGCGTCCACACCAACGACCGATAACGTTCTTTTTATTCTAAGCACGCACGCACGCACGCACGCACGCACGCACGCTGCGGTTTCAGAGTAGTGCGCGCGCGCGCTCGCAAATGACCTGCTGTTGCTGCTTTACGTTACAAACAAATATCAAAAGGAAAAACAGGCGCTTTTTGTTTTGGGTACACGAACGATATCCTTAAAAGACGAGAGGTGTTGGGAGCGCATCTACAGTGAATCTAGCATTTCTAGACTGTATTATCTGAATTTAGCTGACGAATTCAATGATGGGATAAAAACATCACCTACTTCAGCAATGTTGTCAACTAGCGCTGGATAGCCTACCTGAGGTAATTTTGTAACACTATGCTAAACTGCATAATCTCGTTGTGAATAAAGTTACTTCTCACCGTTTATTCCCAGGATGCTTTCCATATATCCATCTTTTTTAATTTATCATTGAAAAGTGAGTTTGACTTGTCAAACAGTTGATGAATTTTTTTTTTTTTTTGTACCTTGACGATTAACTTCTCTACAATGTCATCTGCCATTTTAAATGCACGATTCTGATTGGTTGTCAGTGTTTTATCGTTGAACAGCTGGAAAAAAATCGTTCTGAAAGTGATCTCAACGATATCGTTCCTCATATCTTTATCGTTATAGCTGTGGTGTGAACTCTGTTATGCTTTAATATGGAGAACGATTTTTAGAATTATATCTTTATAGTTATCTTTATAGTTGTCGTGCTTGGTGTGAACGGGCCTTTATCAAGTCTTCAGTGTCACATGATTCTTCAGAAATCAGTCTAATATGATGATACAATATTATTACTATTATTATTATCAATGTTGAAACCCGTTGTGCTTAATATTTTTGTGGGAACTGTTATATAGGAACTCATATGAACTTTATCATTTAAAAGTTTGGGGTACGATCTTATTTGAGAAATAGAAATGAATATTTTTACTCAACAAGGGGACATATTAATTGGTTCTAGTGACAGTAAAGACATTTATAATGTTACTAAATATTTATTTATTTTTTTCAAATGAATGCCGTTCTTTTGAACTTTCTATTCAGCGAATCGTTGAAAAAAAATTCACACTTCCCACAAACAAGTTTTTTAACAAAATGTTTTCAGTATTGTTAAAAGGAAATAATAATTGTTAATAAATTATTTCTGAAGGATCATATGACACTGAAGACTGAAGTAATGATGCTGAAAATTCAGCTTTACATCACAGAAATAACTGCATTTTAAAATATTTTAAGGTAGAAAAATCATTTAAAAATGTAATAATATTTCACTGTATTAATTATATATATATATATATATATATATATATATATATATATATATATATATATATATATATATATATATTATTTTTTTTGCTGTATTTTTAATTAAATAAATTCAGCTGTGGTGAGCCTTCTATCAAAAGCATAAAAAAAGTAAAAAATCTTAATTATTCCAAACTTGACCACCAGTGTACATTTGCAGACATTTTATGGCTCTGTATAAATAAATAAACAATATTTTTGTTTTGCACTATTATGGTTTTGAAAATAAGTAATATTAGATAACCTCATGTACTTACTATAGAGTTAGGGTTGTAATTATGCATAATTTACCGTTATTGCTTGTAACTACGGTCACCTAGTGTTACCAAACGCTTTTGTGAAATCGACACATGTTGGTGCTTTTGGATGATCATGTAAATGTTTCTATAATATCTGAGACTGGTTTTTATAGTACAAAACCCACTGAAACGGGAGTTTCACCAAACCTGTTTAGCTCATTTTTGACATTAAACCTCACACACGTAGAGAAGACGAGTTGCTGACCATGTTTGTTTTGTTCAGACACAGGGTTCGCCTCCTGTGCTCACACCTTGCTTGGCTAGAGTACACGTCACGTTCTCTCATGGGTACATGATCTTATTCTCTCACCGCAGCCACAGTCTCTCCCACTCACGCTTGTTCTTGGAATTTTTTGCATGCCAGAAAAAGAAATCAATGCATCAGTTCTTTTTAAGTTTCTTAAGTTCAATTATTCTCCAAGGTAAGCTTCACTTTTCACGAGCCAAATATCTTTTCATGCTCGTTAATTGATTATATCTAGTTTTTGAATCCTTTTCATTAAATGGAAAAACACGATCTTTTTTCAAGGCATAATCAAAGCTTCCTGCGCCTCCCGCAGTCAACACTTCTTTCTCGAAACACTCTGATAGAGCTCTTGTATGCCACTTCTGTCTCACTCAAGGGTGAAGAACCAGACGACAAAACGCTAGACTGAATTAGCAAGTGTTCAATGTGGTCTATACATAATGAAGCCGCACACAAGCCAACACTGACCTCCATTTAATCAATGGAAAGCTTTAAAGACCCACCATTTGACTTGGTTTGATTTTGTTCTTGTCCTGACACCTTAGTGAGCCTTTGCCTTGTATCTAAGAATATCTGACTGTACTGCGCTTTAATCGGAGATACTTTGTGCAATATAGACAAAATGATTGCTTATTATGGTTTAATTTGTTTTAAATGGATCATTTTAAAAATGTTATTAGTATTAAAATATTTAGTGTTTAAAATATATAATGTATGCATTTTAAAAATACATAAATTGTTGTGTTGTAAAAATAATTTATAATCTTTAATCTATAATCTATTATTTTCAATATATTGTTGTTTTAAAATTTATCATTATAAAAACAACATTTAGAATATAAAAAATGTTTCTATAAAAATATTTAGTGTTATAAAAATACTGTATTCGTTATTCATTTATTTTTTAATGTTATAACATTTTAGTATTTTTATAAAAAATAAATATGAGCATTGTGTAAACTACTTATTTTTACTATGTATCTTCTGCCTCTGGCTGGAATGTCAGGTTTAAAAAGACGATGCATTAATATTTCACCATTTTGCAGACAAAAAAAAAGTATTGTCATGAAAGTTTTAAGCACATCTCACACAGAAGTTTTTGTTGGTCAATCCATGTGACCAACTTTTTTTTAAAATGGTTAATGCTCCTTAACACCCTTTAACTGTGTGACAAACCTCTTATTGAAATGGTTTATGAACTAATGCACCTCATTATATGAACTTTGTAAAAGTACCGCTTAATAGTTTAAAAAAAAAAGAGATCTAAAACACATATTTAGTGGTTATGAATGTCTACTTTAATGGTATTTTGAGAAAGGCATGCAGGTGGTGGGGGGTTAAGTGTTACAAATTTGCTCATGTGCCGCATCAGATCCAATTAGGCTGAGCGACGGGGTGCTTGGATCACATGTGTCTCCCAGGAGACTCGCGGAGCAAAACGTTGATTTGCTTTGATTATATTCTGACTGGAGAACTGGCCGATCTAGAAGTACAATAGATATGTGCATGTGGGGTTTTTTTTGTTGTTGTTGTTGTTTTTTCATCGTACACTCTCCCTGCTCCTAAAATGCCATTTGATGATATGATTTGTATGTGTTTGTGGTGGGATGATATTGTGATAAAATGAAAAATGAACCTTTGGTGTGTTTTACATTTTTCTTGATTTCATCTCTGTGTCCTTTTGTGGGTTTTACATCCCTTTCAATCGGTTTAACATCACTATCCAGCAGGATATGTTTTGTGATTTCACAGATTGCTTGGCCAGTGAGAAGGGGTGTGTGTGTGTGTGTGTGTGTCTGTGTGTAGTAATGGCTGTACCATCTGGCAAACAGGGAATCGGAGCAAATCCTAAAGAAGGGAGGGATGAAGCGGGTGCTGTTGCTGGGCGCAGGCTATGTGTCTGGGCCAGTTATCGAGTATCTCACCAGGGACGCTGCCACTCAGGTCACCGTGGGTATGTTCCCGTCGTAAAATCCATCTGGAATGCTGTGTTACTGCAGTGTAGAAATTACTGTCGCAGTCCTTAAATCTCCTGTGATCTATGCATTGCAGCTTCAAATCTGTTGCATCAGGCTGAAGACATGGCAGCTAAGTATCCCAACACCATCCCCGTTATGCTGGACATCACCAGCCAGGAAGGACACCTCGAGTCTCTGATCAAAGATCACGACATCGTCATCAGGCATAACCAGAAACTTCATTCACCTTATTATGCATTGACATGAGAAATTAAAAGGCCAACAACTGACATTTATTTGTTGTTTTTGGTGTCTAGCATGCTGCCTTACTCATTTCATCCACAAGTAGCCAAGCACTGCATTAAAATGAAGGTGAACATGGTGACCGCCAGTTACTTGAGCCCCGCCATGAAGGAGCTTCAGAAGAGGTAGGGAACTTCCTGTTTCTTGGAAAATTAGTTCATTTTAGAGAACCCAAAAAATGACAATTCTTTCATTGTTCTTTATCTGTGCGGTCAGTCATTCGTTTTTGTTTTCAAATTTAAAGTAGAAAAACGACTTTTTTATTATTATTATTTATTTTTTATCTTCTATGTTCAGTGGTAGAAGGTGAATAAACCGCTTGAATATTCGCTTTTCGCTGATTGGTCAACTAAAGATCAAACCATGCCGTCATTCAGAATAATAGTCCTCGGCTGCTACAGTTGTTCTGATTGTTAAAGCGTTTATGCAACTACATTTCCCTTCTCATTAAACAACTTAACTATTATCCATACAACTGTTAATATTATTCTGTTGAACAAAAATGAGAAACAACTGATAATGACACGGTTTGATCTTTGGTTGACCAATCTTGCGTGGCCTTTTTTTATGAACAAACGGAAAAGTCTTATACAATATATAAGAAATAATGGTAAAAGACTGTTAAACTGTTTAAAGGTAAGGATCTTTCTTAATAATGACAGCAGAAAAAGTTGTATCATCCAAAAATATTTGACTTTATGTTCCCCCCCAAAAAATCAAAATGAATTAAAAATTAAAAACATGCTCAACATAGAAGAGGTATTTTAAATAAATTCGATACGGCAAAAAAAAAAAAAAAAATCAACAACAAAACCGCTGTGAAAGTCCAGTTAAGAAACAGATTTGTGAGTGAATCATTCAGATTAATATAAAAGCCCTTTGAAAGTATCTTTTTTGACTTTGTTGGATTTTTAACTACCTTTGTTTGAGGTCATTAATTTATGCATGAGGCTTCACCATGATTGGCTGTTGTTTCCCAAGTGCCGAAGATGCTGGCGTCACTATCGTCAATGAGATGGGTCTGGACCCTGGCATTGATCACATGTTGGCCATGGAGTGCATCGACCAGGCCAAGGCAGACGGTTGCACTGTAGGTATTGCGTGCATGCACTCATGTTTGTTTACCAGTTGGATGTGTTGATGGGTATTTGCAATAGAATGACATACTGTCGCACCATTGGTGCGCTCATCACCACGTCTGGAAGACATATTGACAGACCTCAGCTATCATTCACAGCTTTTTGAATGTTCATTTTCACTTAACGGTCGAGGATGGTCTCCTCTGTGAACATTTGGTCAAGTCACATGGTGTACTTGTAGTTACTCCAAATTTAAAACACTGTTTCTTGACAGGTTGAGTCTTACAGCTCTTTTTGTGGTGGTCTTCCTGCTCCAGAGTGCTCAGACAACCCACTGCGTTATAAGTTTAGCTGGAGTCCATATGGTGTCCTGCTCAACACCATAAGTCCGGCCATCTATCTAAAAGACAACCAGGTGACGCAGGCTCACTTTAAAATCTCCTCTGTAATTCTGTAGCAATCACATGGAGGCTTTAAAAAATGCAATAAAAACATTTAGAACACCAAGACAAGCATGTAAAAATCTAGTACACAAAACTGTCCTTCCTTCACTGCTCAGGTTGTCAGTGTTCCTCCTGGCGGTGCTCTCCTGGATGTCACAAAGCCTATGGACTTCATGCCCGGTTTCAGCCTGGAAGGCTTTCCCAACCGAGACAGCACCAAGTACGCCCAGCCGTATGGGATTGAATCCGCGCACACGCTGATCAGAGGAACTCTGCGCTTCAGGGTATTCATGCTGATCAGTTGTAAAGATCACTGTAGCCTCTGTTTTCCAGTGCCAACACGTTATTTGTTGCATGTGTCTGCAGGGCTTCTCCTCTGCCATGAGTGGCTTTGTGAAACTGGGACTCATCAACACTGAGCCGTGTCCACTGTTGGGCCACACGGCTTCTCCCCTCTCATGGGTATGGATTCATTGACTTACTTTCATAATTTGCAAAAATGTAATAAATACATGATGGAAAAAACTAGTAGGCTTCTTTCATTTTAATATCCCTTTGTCTGGTACACAGAAAGAGCTTCTCTGTAAGCTGATTGGCTTGTCCACAACTCTGAGCAGCAGTGTTTTTGAGGACGCTGTTTTTGAGCGGATCGGCAGGGACGACTTCAGAATGCAGAGCCTCAGAAGGTGGGTAGAGGAATTCAGCCTTCCGTTACAATGCCTACAGGGGAGCTTTACTATGCGTTCACACCGCCTTTGACGGTGAGGGCGCAGCGAGGAAAGTTGAAGTAGAGCTGAGGAAAGGCTCTAAACCCTTCCAGAGCTGAGATATTGAGATCCCACATAGCATTTATGTCCTTATAAATATCTCAATATCTCAGCTCTGGAAGGGTTTAGAGCCTCCATTGTTGCACTGAGGTGTAAGTCTCATGGCCCTCTATCAGAATCTAACGTTTTGAGAAGATTGGAGAAACTTAATTTCTCGCCCCGAAAAAAAAAAAAACGAGTGTTTATTCACCTTTGTTTTTTTTTTGTGCGAAAAAATAAGTTTCTCCAATCTTCTTGAAACTCTGGATTCTGATAGAGGGCCAAAAAAAAAACGACATTGTTACCCCTTACGTTTTTTTTTTTCGGGTCAAAATTTTGAGTTTCGATATCTCAGCTCTGGAAGGGTCTAGAGTCTCCATTTTTGCACTCTGGTCGAAGTCTCGTGGCCCTCTATCAGGATCCAGAGTTTCAAGAAGATCTGAGAACGTCAAAATTTCGGCAAAAAAAAAAAAAACGACAGTGTTACCCCTTATGTTTTTTTTTTTCGGGCCAAAATTTTGACCTTCGATATCTCGGCTCTGGAAGGGTCTAGAGCCTCCATTTTTGTGTGATGGTCGAAGTCTCGTGGCCCTCTGTCAGAATCCAGAGTTTCAAGAAGATCGGAGGGGGTCAAAATTTCGGCCAAAAAAAAAAAACAGTGTTACCCCTTATGTATTTTCGATATCTCAGCTCTGGAAGGGTCTAGAGCCTCCATTTTTGCGCGTTGGTCGAAGTCTCATGACCCTCTGTCAGAATCCAGAGTTTCAAGAAGATCGGAGGGGGTCACAATTTCGGCCAAAAAAAAAAAAACACAGTGTTACCCCTTATGTTTTTTTTCGGGTCAAAATTTTGACCTTCGATATCTCGGCTCTGGAAGGGTCTAGAGCCTCCATTTTTGTGCGATGGTCGAAGTCTCGTGGCCCTCTGTCAGAATCCAGAGTTTCAAGAAGATCGGAGGGGGTCAAAATTTCGGCCAAAAAAAAACAACAACACAGTGTTACCCCTTATGTTTTTTTTTCGGGTCAAAATTTTGACCTTCGATATCTCGGCTCTGGAAGGGTCTAGAACCTCCATTTTTGCGCGTTGGTCGAAGTCTCGTGGCCCTCTGTCAGAATCCAGAGTTTCAAGAAGATCGGAGGGGGTCAAAATTTCGGCCAAAAAAAAAAAAATGACAGTGTTACCCCTTATGTTTTTTTTTTTTGGCCAAAATTTTGACCCCCTCCGATCTTCTTGAAACTCTGGATTCTGACAGAGGGCCACGAGACATCGACCAGCGCGCAAAAATGGAGGCTCTAGACCCTTCCAGAGCCGAGATATCGAAGGTCAAACTTTCAGCCAAAAAAAAAAATGACAGTGTTACCCCTTATGTTTTTTTTTCGGGCCGAAATTTTGACCTTCGATATCTCGGCTCTGGAAGGGTCTAGAGCCTCCATTTTTGCGCGCTGGTCAATGTCTCGTGGCCCTCTGTCAGAATCCAGAGTTTCAAGAAGATCGGAGGGGGTCAAAATTTCGGCCAAAAAAAAAAAAACATAAAGGGTAACACTGTCATTTTTCTTATGTTTTTTTTTTTTTGGCCAAAATTTTGACCCCCTCCGATCTTCTTGAAACTCTGGATACTGACAGAGGGCCACGAGACATCGACCAGCGCGCAAAAATGGAGGCTCTAGACCCTTCCAGAGCCGAGATATCGAAGGTCAAACTTTCAGCCAAAAAAAAAAATGACCGTGTTACCCCTTATGTTTTTTTTTTTGGCTGAAAGTTTGACCTTCGATATCTCGGCTCTGGAAGGGTCTAGAGCCTCCATTTTTGCGCGCTGGTCGATGTCTCGTGGCCCTCTGTCAGAATCCAGAGTTTCAAGAAGATCGGAGGGGGTCAAAATTTCGGCCAAAAAAAAAAATGACAGTGTTACCCCTGTTTTTTTTTTTTGGCCAAAATTTTGACCCCCTCCGATCTTCTTGAAACTCTGGATTCTGACAGAGGGCCACGAGACATCGACCAGCGCGCAAAAATGGAGGCTCTAGACCCTTCCAGAGCCGAGATATCGAAGGTCAAACTTTCAGCCAAAAAAAAAAATGACAGTGTTACCCCTTATGTTTTTTTTTTTTGGCCAAAATTTTGACCCCCTCCGATCTTCTTGAAACTCTGGATTCTGACAGAGGGCCACGAGACATCGACCAGCGCGCAAAAATGGAGGCTCTAGACCCTTCCAGAGCCGAGATATCGAAGGTCAAACTTTCAGCCAAAAAAAAAAAAAATGACAGTGTTACCCCTTATGTTTTTTTTTTTTGGCTGAAAGTTTGACCTTCGATATCTCGGCTCTGGAAGGGTCTAGAGCCTCCATTTTTGCGCGCTGGTCGATGTCTCGTGGCCCTCTGTCAGAATCCAGAGTTTCAAGAAGATCGGAGGGGGTCAAAATTTCGGCCAAAAAAAAAAAATGACAGTGTTACCCCTTATGTTTTTTTTTTTGGCCAAAATTTTGACCCCCTCCGATCTTCTTGAAACTCTGGATTCTGACAGAGGGCCACGAGACATCGACCAGCGCGCAAAAATGGAGGCTCTAGACCCTTCCAGAGCCGAGATATCGAAGGTCAAACTTTCAGCCAAAAAAAAAAATGACAGTGTTACCCCTTATGTTTTTTTTTTTTTGGCTGAAAGTTTGACCTTCGATATCTCGGCTCTGGAAGGGTCTAGAGCCTCCATTTTTGCGCGCTGGTCGATGTCTCGTGGCCCTCTGTCAGAATCCAGAGTTTCAAGAAGATCGGAGGGGGTCAAAATTTCGGCCAAAAAAAAAAATGACAGTGTTACCCCTTATGTTTTTTTTTTTTGGCCAAAATTTTGACCCCCTCCGATCTTCTTGAAACTCTGGATTCTGACAGAGGGCCACGAAACATCGACCAGCGCGCAAAAATGGAGGCTCTAGACCCTTCCAGAGCCGAGATATCGAAGGTCAAACTCAGCCAAAAAAAAAATGACAGTGTTACCCCTTATGTTTTTTTTTTTTTGGCTGAAAGTTTGACCTTCGATATCTCGGCTCTGGAAGGGTCTAGAGCCTCCATTTTTGCGCGCTGGTCGATGTCTCGTGGCCCTCTGTCAGAATCCAGAGTTTCAAGAAGATCGGAGGGGGTCAAAATTTCGGCCAAAAAAAAAAAATGACAGTGTTACCCCTTATGTTTTTTTTTTTGGCCAAAATTTTGACCCCCTCCGATCTTCTTGAAACTCTGGATTCTGACAGAGGGCCACGAGACATCGACCAGCGCGCAAAAATGGAGGCTCTAGACCCTTCCAGAGCCGAGATATCGAAGGTCAAACTTTCAGCCAAAAAAAAAAAATGACAGTGTTACCCCTTATGTTTTTTTTTTTGGCTGAAAGTTTGACCTTCGATATCTCGGCTCTGGAAGGGTCTAGAGCCTCCATTTTTGCGCGCTGGTCGATGTCTCGTGGCCCTCTGTCAGAATCCAGAGTTTCAAGAAGATCGGAGGGGGTCAAAATTTCGGCCAAAAAAAAAAAATGACAGTGTTACCCCTTATGTTTTTTTTTTTTGGCCAAAATTTTGACCCCCTCCGATCTTCTTGAAACTCTGGATTCTGACAGAGGGCCACGAGACATCGACCAGCGCGCAAAAATGGAGGCTCTAGACCCTTCCAGAGCCGAGATATCGAAGGTCAAACTTTCAGCCACAAAAAAAAATGACAGTGTTACCCCTTATGTTTTTTTTTTTTGGCTGAAAGTTTGACCTTTGATATCTCGGCTCTGGAAGGGTCTAGAGCCTCCATTTTTGCGCGCTGGTCGATGTCTCGTGGCCCTCTGTCAGAATCCAGAGTTTCAAGAAGATCGGAGGGGGTCAAAATTTCGGCCAAAAAAAAAAAATGACAGTGTTACCCCTTATGTTTTTTTTTTTTGGCCAAAATTTTGACCCCCTCCGATCTTCTTGAAACTCTGGATTCTGACAGAGGGCCACGAGACATCGACCAGCGCGCAAAAATGGAGGCTCTAGACCCTTCCAGAGCCGAGATATCGAAGGTCAAACTTTCAGCCAAAAAAAAAAATGACAGTGTTACCCCTTATGTTTTTTTTTTTTGGCTGAAAGTTTGACCTTCGATATCTCGGCTCTGGAAGGGTCTAGAGCCTCCATTTTTGCGCGCTGGTCGATGTCTCGTGGCCCTCTGTCAGAATCCAGAGTTTCAAGAAGATCGGAGGGGGTCAAAATTTCGGCCAAAAAAAAAAATGACAGTGTTACCCCTTATGTTTTTTTTTTTGGCCAAAATTTTGACCCCCTCCGATCTTCTTGAAACTCTGGATTCTGACAGAGGGCCACGAGACATCGACCAGCGCGCAAAAATGGAGGCTCTAGACCCTTCCAGAGCCGAGATATCGAAGGTCAAACTTTCAGCCAAAAAAAAAAACATAAGGGGTAACACTGTCATTTTTTTTTTTTTGGCTGAAAGTTTGACCTTCGATATCTCGGCTCTGGAAGGGTCTAGAGCCTCCATTTTTGCGCGCTGGTCGATGTCTCGTGGCCCTCTGTCAGAATCCAGAGTTTCAAGAAGATCGGAGGGGGTCAAAATTTCGGCCAAAAAAAAAAAATGACAGTGTTACCCCTTATGTTTTTTTTTTTTGGCCAAAATTTTGACCCCCTCCGATCTTCTTGAAACTCTGGATTCTGACAGAGGGCCACGAGACATCGACCAGCGCGCAAAAATGGAGGCTCTAGACCCTTCCAGAGCCGAGATATCGAAGGTCAAACTTTCAGCCAAAAAAAAAAATGACAGTGTTACCCCTTATGTTTTTTTTTTTTTGGCTGAAAGTTTGACCTTCGATATCTCGGCTCTGGAAGGGTCTAGAGCCTCCATTTTTGCGCGCTGGTCGATGTCTCGTGGCCCTCTGTCAGAATCCAGAGTTTCAAGAAGATCGGAGGGGGTCAAAATTTCGGCCAAAAAAAAAAAATGACAGTGTTACCCCTTATGTTTTTTTTTTTGGCCAAAATTTTGACCCCCTCTGATCTTCTTGAAACTCTGGATTCTGACAGAGGGCCACGAGACATCGACCAGCGCGCAAAAATGGAGGCTCTAGACCCTTCCAGAGCCGAGATATCGAAGGTCAAACTTTCAGCCAAAAAAAAAAATGACAGTGTTACCCCTAATGTTTTTTTTTTTTGGCTGAAAGTTTGACCTTCGATATCTCGGCTCTGGAAGGGTCTAGAGCCTCCATTTTTGCGCGCTGGTCGATGTCTCGTGGCCCTCTGTCAGAATCCAGAGTTTCAAGAAGATCGGAGGGGGTCAAAATTTCGGCCAAAAAAAAAAAATGACAGTGTTACCCCTTATGTTTTTTTTTTTTTGGCCAAAATTTTGACCCCCTCCGATCTTCTTGAAACTCTGGATTCTGACAGAGGGCCACGAGACATCGACCAGCGCGCAAAAATGGAGGCTCTAGACCCTTCCAGAGCCGAGATATCGAAGGTCAAACTTTCAGCCAAAAAAAAAAATGACAGTGTTACCCCTTATGTTTTTTTTTTTTGGCTGAAAGTTTGACCTTCGATATCTCGGCTCTGGAAGGGTCTAGAGCCTCCATTTTTGCGCGCTGGTCGATGTCTCGTGGCCCTCTGTCAGAATCCAGAGTTTCAAGAAGATCGGAGGGGGTCAAAATTTCGGCCAAAAAAAAAAAATGACAGTGTTACCCCTTATGTTTTTTTTTTTTGGCCAAAATTTTGACCCCCTCCGATCTTCTTGAAACTCTGGATTCTGACAGAGGGCCACGAGACATCGACCAGCGCGCAAAAATGGAGGCTCTAGACCCTTCCAGAGCCGAGATATCGAAGGTCAAACTTTCAGCCAAAAAAAAAAACATAAGGGGTAACACTGTCATTTTTTTTTTTTTGGCTGAAAGTTTGACCTTCGATATCTCGGCTCTGGAAGGGTCTAGAGCCTCCATTTTTGCGCGCTGGTCGATGTCTCGTGGCCCTCTGTCAGAATCCAGAGTTTCAAGAAGATCGGAGGGGGTCAAAATTTCGGCCAAAAAAAAAAAACATAAGGGGTAACACTGTCATTTTTTTTTTTGGCTGAAAGTTTGACCTTCGATATCTCGGCTCTGGAAGGGTCTAGAGCCTCCATTTTTGCGCGCTGGTCGATGTCTCGTGGCCCTCTGTCAGAATCCAGAGTTTCAAGAAGATCGGAGGGGGTCAAAATTTTGGCCAAAAAAAAAAACATAAGGGGTAACACTGTCATTTTTTTTTTTGGCCGAAATTTTGACCCCCTCCGATCTTCTTGAAACTCTGGATTCTGACAGAGGGCCACGAGACATCGACCAGCGCGCAAAAATGGAGGCTCTAGACCCTTCCAGAGCCGAGATATCGAAGGTCAAACTTTCAGCCAAAAAAAAAAAACATAAGGGGTAACACTGTCATTTTTTTTTTTGGCTGAAAGTTTGACCTTCGATATCTCGGCTCTGGAAGGGTCTAGAGCCTCCATTTTTGCGCGCTGGTCGATGTCTCGTGGCCCTCTGTCAGAATCCAGAGTTTCAAGAAGATCGGAGGGGGTCAAAATTTTGGCCAAAAAAAAAAAACATAAGGGGTAACACTGTCATTTTTTTTTTTTTTCGCCGAAATTTTGACCCCCTCCGATCTTCTTGAAACTCTGGATTCTGACAGAGGGCCACGAGACATCGACCAGCGCGCAAAAATGGAGGCTCTAGACCCTTCCAGAGCCGAGATATCGAAGGTCAAACTTTCAGCCAAAAAAAAAAAACATAAGGGGTAACACTGTCATTTTTTTTTTTTGGCTGAAAGTTTGACCTTCGATATCTCGGCTCTGGAAGGGTCTAGAGCCTCCATTTTTGCGCGCTGGTCGATGTCTCGTGGCCCTCTGTCAGAATCCAGAGTTTCAAGAAGATCGGAGGGGGTAAAAATTTTGGCCAAAAAAAAAAAACATAAGGGGTAACACTGTCATTTTTTTTTTTGGCCGAAATTTTGACCCCCTCCGATCTTCTTGAAACTCTGGATTCTGACAGAGGGCCACGAGACATCGACCAGCGCGCAAAAATGGAGGCTCTAGACCCTTCCAGAGCCGAGATATCGAAGGTCAAACTTTCAGCCAAAAAAAAAAATGACAGTGTTACCCCTTATGTTTTTTTTTTTTGGCTGAAAGTTTGACCTTCGATATCTCGGCTCTGGAAGGGTCTAGAGCCTCCATTTTTGCGCGCTGGTCGATGTCTCGTGGCCCTCTGTCAGAATCCAGAGTTTCAAGAAGATCGGAGGGGGTCAAAATTTCGGCCAAAAAAAAAAAATGACAGTGTTACCCCTTATGTTTTTTTTTTTTGGCCAAAATTTTGACCCCCTCCGATCTTCTTGAAACTCTGGATTCTGACAGAGGGCCACGAGACATCGACCAGCGCGCAAAAATGGAGGCTCTAGACACTTCCAGAGCCGAGATATCGAAGGTCAAACTTTCAGCCAAAAAAAAAAATGACAGTGTTACCCCTTATGTTTTTTTTTTTTGGCTGAAAGTTTGACCTTCGATATCTCGGCTCTGGAAGGGTCTAGAGCCTCCATTTTTGCGCGCTGGTCGATGTCTCGTGGCCCTCTGTCAGAATCCAGAGTTTCAAGAAGATCGGAGGGGGTCAAAATTTCGGCCAAAAAAAAAATGACAGTGTTACCCCTTATGTTTTTTTTTTTTTGGCCAAAATTTTGACCCCCTCCGATCTTCTTGAAACTCTGGATTCTGACAGAGGGCCACGAGACATCGACCAGCGCGCAAAAATGGAGGCTCTAGACCCTTCCAGAGCCGAGATATCGAAGGTCAAACTTTCAGCCAAAAAAAAAAATGACAGTGTTACCCCTTATGTTTTTTTTTTTTGGCTGAAAGTTTGACCTTCGATATCTCGGCTCTGGAAGGGTCTAGAGCCTCCATTTTTGCGCGCTGGTCGATGTCTCGTGGCCCTCTGTCAGAATCCAGAGTTTCAAGAAGATCGGAGGGGGTCAAAATTTTGGCCAAAAAAAAAAAACATAAGGGGTAACACTGTCATTTTTTTTTTTGGCTGAAAGTTTGACCTTCGATATCTCGGCTCTGGAAGGGTCTAGAGCCTCCATTTTTGCGCGCTGGTCGATGTCTCGTGGCCCTCTGTCAGAATCCAGAGTTTCAAGAAGATCGGAGGGGGTCAAAATTTTGGCCAAAAAAAAAAAAACATAAGGGGTAACACTGTCATTTTTTTTTTTTTGGCGGAAATTTTGACCCCCTCCGATCTTCTTGAAACTCTGGATTCTGACAGAGGGCCACGAGACATCGACCAGCGCGCAAAAATGGAGGCTCTAGACCCTTCCAGAGCCGAGATATCGAAGGTCAAACTTTCAGCCAAAAAAAAAAACATAAGGGGTAACACTGTCATTTTTTTTTTTGGCTGAAAGTTTGACCTTCGATATCTCGGCTCTGGAAGGGTCTAGAGCCTCCATTTTTGCGCGCTGGTCGATGTCTCGTGGCCCTCTGTCAGAATCCAGAGTTTCAAGAAGATCGGAGGGGGTCAAAATTTTGGCCAAAAAAAAAAAAACATAAGGGGTAACACTGTCATTTTTTTTTTTGGCTGAAAGTTTGACCTTCGATATCTCGGCTCTGGAAGGGTCTAGAGCCTCCATTTTTGCGCGCTGGTCGATGTCTCGTGGCCCTCTGTCAGAATCCAGAGTTTCAAGAAGATCGGAGGGGGTCAAAATTTTGGCCAAAAAAAAAAAACATAAGGGGTAACACTGTCATTTTTTTTTTTTGGCCGAAATTTTGACCCCCTCCGATCTTCTTGAAACTCTGGATTCTGACAGAGGGCCACGAGACATCGACCAGCGCGCAAAAATGGAGGCTCTAGACCCTTCCAGAGCCGAGATATCGAAGGTCAAACTTTCAGCCAAAAAAAAAAAACATAAGGGGTAACACTGTCATTTTTTTTTTTGGCTGAAAGTTTGACCTTCGATATCTCGGCTCTGGAAGGGTCTAGAGCCTCCATTTTTGCGCGCTGGTCGATGTCTCGTGGCCCTCTGTCAGAATCCAGAGTTTCAAGAAGATCGGAGGGGGTCAAAATTTTGGCCAAAAAAAAAAAACATAAGGGGTAACACTGTCATTTTTTTTTTTTGGCCGAAATTTTGACCCCCTCCGATCTTCTTGAAACTCTGGATTCTGACAGAGGGCCACGAGACATCGACCAGCGCGCAAAAATGGAGGCTCTAGACCCTTCCAGAGCCGAGATATCGAAGGTCAAACTTTCAGCCAAAAAAAAAAAACATAAGGGGTAACACTGTCATTTTTTTTTTTGGCTGAAAGTTTGACCTTCGATATCTCGGCTCTGGAAGGGTCTAGAGCCTCCATTTTTACGCGCTGGTCGATGTCTCGTGGCCCTCTGTCAGAATCCAGAGTTTCAAGAAGATCGGAGGGGGTCAAAATTTTGGCCAAAAAAAAAAAACATAAGGGGTAACACTGTCATTTTTTTTTTTTTGGCCGAAATTTTGACCCCCTCCGATCTTCTTGAAACTCTGGATTCTGACAGAGGGCCACGAGACATCGACCAGCGCGCAAAAATGGAGGCTCTAGACCCTTCCAGAGCCGAGATATCGACGGTCAAACTTTCAGCCAAAAAAAAAAAACATAAGGGGTAACACTGTCATTTTTTTTTTGGCTGAAAGTTTGACCTTCGATATCTCGGCTCTGGAAGGGTCTAGAGCCTCCATTTTTGCGCGCTGGTCGATGTCTCGTGGCCCTCTGTCAGAATCCAGAGTTTCAAGAAGATCGGAGGGGGTCAAAATTTTGGCCAAAAAAAAAAAACATAAGGGGTAACACTGTCATTTTTTTTTTTGGCTGAAAGTTTGACCTTCGATATCTCGGCTCTGGAAGGGTCTAGAGCCTCCATTTTTGCGCGCTGGTCGATGTCTCGTGGCCCTCTGTCAGAATCCAGAGTTTCAAGAAGATCGGAGGGGGTCAAAATTTTGGCCAAAAAAAAAAAACATAAGGGGTAACACTGTCATTTTTTTTTTTTGGCCGAAATTTTGACCCCCTCCGATCTTCTTGAAACTCTGGATTCTGACAGAGGGCCACGAGACATCGACCAGCGCGCAAAAATGGAGGCTCTAGACCCTTCCAGAGCCGAGATATCGAAGGTCAAACTTTCAGCCAAAAAAAAAAAACATAAGGGGTAACACTGTCATTTTTTTTTTTGGCTGAAAGTTTGACCTTCGATATCTCGGCTCTGGAAGGGTCTAGAGCCTCCATTTTTACGCGCTGGTCGATGTCTCGTGGCCCTCTGTCAGAATCCAGAGTTTCAAGAAGATCGGAGGGGGTCAAAATTTTGGCCAAAAAAAAAAAACATAAGGGGTAACACTGTCATTTTTTTTTTTTTGGCCGAAATTTTGACCCCCTCCGATCTTCTTGAAACTCTGGATTCTGACAGAGGGCCACGAGACATCGACCAGCGCGCAAAAATGGAGGCTCTAGACCCTTCCAGAGCCGAGATATCGAAGGTCAAACTTTCAGCCAAAAAAAAAAAACATAAGGGGTAACACTGTCATTTTTTTTTTTGGCTGAAAGTTTGACCTTCGATATCTCGGCTCTGGAAGGGTCTAGAGCCTCCATTTTTGCGCGCTGGTCGATGTCTCGTGGCCCTCTGTCAGAATCCAGAGTTTCAAGAAGATCGGAGGGGGTCAAAATTTTGGCCAAAAAAAAAAAACATAAGGGGTAACACTGTCATTTTTTTTTTTGGCCGAAATTTTGACCCCCTCCGATCTTCTTGAAACTCTGGATTCTGACAGAGGGCCACGAGACATCGACCAGCGCGCAAAAATGGAGGCTCTAGACCCTTCCAGAGCCGAGATATCGAAGGTCAAACTTTCAGCCAAAAAAAAAAACATAAGGGGTAACACTGTCATTTTTTTTTTTGGCTGAAAGTTTGACCTTCGATATCTCGGCTCTGGAAGGGTCTAGAGCCTCCATTTTTGCGCGCTGGTCGATGTCTCGTGGCCCTCTGTCAGAATCCAGAGTTTCAAGAAGATCGGAGGGGGTCAAAATTTCGGCCAAAAAAAAAAAATGACAGTGTTACCCCTTATGTTTTTTTTTTTTGGCCAAAATTTTGACCCCCTCCGATCTTCTTGAAACTCTGGATTCTGACAGAGGGCCACGAGACATCGACCAGCGCGCAAAAATGGAGGCTCTAGACCCTTCCAGAGCCGAGATATCGAAGGTCAAACTTTCAGCCAAAAAAAAAAAATGACAGTGTTACCCCTTATGTTTTTTTTTTTTTGGCCAAAATTTTGACCCCCTCCGATCTTCTTGAAACTCTGGATTCTGACAGAGGGCCACGAGACATCGACCAGCGCGCAAAAATGGAGGCTCTAGACCCTTCCAGAGCCGAGATATCGAAGGTCAAACTTTCAGCCAAAAAAAAAAATGACAGTGTTACCCCTTATGTTTTTTTTTTTGGCTGAAAGTTTGACCTTCGATATCTCGGCTCTGGAAGGGTCTAGAGCCTCCATTTTTGCGCGCTGGTCGATGTCTCGTGGCCCTCTGTCAGAATCCAGAGTTTCAAGAAGATCGGAGGGGGTCAAAATTTCGGCCAAAAAAAAAAAATGACAGTGTTACCCCTTATGTTTTTTTTTTTTGGCCAAAATTTTGACCCCCTCCGATCTTCTTGAAACTCTGGATTCTGACAGAGGGCCACGAGACATCGACCAGCGCGCAAAAATGGAGGCTCTAGACCCTTCCAGAGCCGAGATATCGAAGGTCAAACTTTCAGCCAAAAAAAAAAATGACAGTGTTACCCCTTATGTTTTTTTTTTTTGGCTGAAAGTTTGACCTTCGATATCTCGGCTCTGGAAGGGTCTAGAGCCTCCATTTTTGCGCGCTGGTCGATGTCTCGTGGCCCTCTGTCAGAATCCAGAGTTTCAAGAAGATCGGAGGGGGTCAAAATTTCGGCCAAAAAAAAAAATGACAGTGTTACCCCTTATGTTTTTTTTTTTTGGCCAAAATTTTGACCCCCTCCGATCTTCTTGAAACTCTGGATTCTGACAGAGGGCCACGAGACATCGACCAGCGCGTAAAAATGGAGGCTCTAGACCCTTCCAGAGCCGAGATATCGAAGGTCAAACTTTCAGCCAAAAAAAAAAATGACAGTGTTACCCCTTATGTTTTTTTTTTTTGGCTGAAAGTTTGACCTTCGATATCTCGGCTCTGGAAGGGTCTAGAGCCTCCATTTTTGCGCGCTGGTCGATGTCTCGTGGCCCTCTGTCAGAATCCAGAGTTTCAAGAAGATCGGAGGGGGTCAAAATTTCGGCCAAAAAAAAAAAATGACAGTGTTACCCCTTATGTTTTTTTTTTTTGGCCAAAATTTTGACCCCCTCCGATCTTCTTGAAACTCTGGATTCTGACAGAGGGCCACGAGACATCGACCAGCGCGCAAAAATGGAGGCTCTAGACCCTTCCAGAGCCGAGATATCGAAGGTCAAACTTTCAGCCAAAAAAAAAAAACATAAGGGGTAACACTGTCATTTTTTTTTTTGGCTGAAAGTTTGACCTTCGATATCTCGGCTCTGGAAGGGTCTAGAGCCTCCATTTTTGCGCGCTGGTCGATGTCTCGTGGCCCTCTGTCAGAATCCAGAGTTTCAAGAAGATCGGAGGGGGTCAAAATTTTGGCCAAAAAAAAAAAACATAAGGGGTAACACTGTCATTTTTTTTTTTTTGGCCGAAATTTTGACCCCCTCCGATCTTCTTGAAACTCTGGATTCTGACAGAGGGCCACGAGACATCGACCAGCGCGCAAAAATGGAGGCTCTAGACCCTTCCAGAGCCGAGATATCGAAGGTCAAACTTTCAGCCAAAAAAAAAACATAAGGGGTAACACTGTCATTTTTTTTTTGGCTGAAAGTTTGACCTTCGATATCTCGGCTCTGGAAGGGTCTAGAGCCTCCATTTTTGCGCGCTGGTCGATGTCTCGTGGCCCTCTGTCAGAATCCAGAGTTTCAAGAAGATCGGAGGGGGTCAAAATTTCGGCCAAAAAAAAAAATGACAGTGTTACCCCTTATGTTTTTTTTTTTTGGCCAAAATTTTGACCCCCTCCGATCTTCTTGAAACTCTGGATTCTGACAGAGGGCCACGAGACATCGACCAGCGCGCAAAAATGGAGGCTCTAGACCCTTCCAGAGCCGAGATATCGAAGGTCAAACTTTCAGCCAAAAAAAAAAAACATAAGGGGTAACACTGTCATTTTTTTTTTGGCTGAAAGTTTGACCTTCGATATCTCGGCTCTGGAAGGGTCTAGAGCCTCCATTTTTGCGCGCTGGTCGATGTCTCGTGGCCCTCTGTCAGAATCCAGAGTTTCAAGAAGATCGGAGGGGGTCAAAATTTTGGCCAAAAAAAAAAACATAAGGGGTAACACTGTCATTTTTTTTTTTTTGGCCGAAATTTTGACCCCCTCCGATCTTCTTGAAACTCTGGATTCTGACAGAGGGCCACGAGACATCGACCAGCGCGCAAAAATGGAGGCTCTAGACCCTTCCAGAGCCGAGATATCGAAGGTCAAACTTTCAGCCAAAAAAAAAAAACATAAGGGGTAACACTGTCATTTTTTTTTTTGGCTGAAAGTTTGACCTTCGATATCTCGGCTCTGGAAGGGTCTAGAGCCTCCATTTTTGCGCGCTGGTCGATGTCTCGTGGCCCTCTGTCAGAATCCAGAGTTTCAAGAAGATCGGAGGGGGTCAAAATTTTGGCCAAAAAAAAAAAACATAAGGGGTAACACTGTCATTTTTTTTTTTTGGCCGAAATTTTGACCCCCTCCGATCTTCTTGAAACTCTGGATTCTGACAGAGGGCCACGAGACATCGACCAGCGCGCAAAAATGGAGGCTCTAGACCCTTCCAGAGCCGAGATATCGAAGGTCAAACTTTCAGCCAAAAAAAAAATGACAGTGTTACCCCTTATGTTTTTTTTTTTGGCTGAAAGTTTGACCTTCGATATCTCGGCTCTGGAAGGGTCTAGAGCCTCCATTTTTGCGCGCTGGTCGATGTCTCGTGGCCCTCTGTCAGAATCCAGAGTTTCAAGAAGATCGGAGGGGGTCAAAATTTTGGCCAAAAAAAAAAAACATAAGGGGTAACACTGTCATTTTTTTTTTTTGGCCGAAATTTTGACCCCCTCCGATCTTCTTGAAACTCTGGATTCTGACAGAGGGCCACGAGACATCGACCAGCGCGCAAAAATGGAGGCTCTAGACCCTTCCAGAGCCGAGATATCGAAGGTCAAACTTTCAGCCAAAAAAAAAAAACATAAGGGGTAACACTGTCATTTTTTTTTTTGGCTGAAAGTTTGACCTTCGATATCTCGGCTCTGGAAGGGTCTAGAGCCTCCATTTTTGCGCGCTGGTCGAAGTCTCGTGGCCCTCTGTCAGAATCCAGAGTTTCAAGAAGATCGGAGGGGGTCAAAATTTCGGCCAAAAAAAAAATGACAGTGTTACCCCTTGTGTTTTTTTTTCTGGTCAAAATTTTGACCTTCGATATCTCGGCTCTGGAAGGGTCTAGAGCCTCCATTTTTGCGCGCTGGTCGTAGTCTCGTGGCCCTCTGTCAGAATCCAGAGTTTCAAGAAGATCGGAGGGGGTCAAAATTTCGGCCAAAAAAAAAAAATTACAGTGTTACCCCTTATGTTTTTTTTTTCAGGTCCAAATTTTGACCTTCGATATCTCGGCTCTGGAAGGGTCTAGATTCTCCATTTTTGCGCGCTGGTCGAAGTCTCGTGGCCCTCTGTCAGAATCCAGAGTTTCAAGAAGATCGGAGGGGGTCAAAATTTCGGCCAAAAAAAAAAAAAGACTGTTACCCCTTATGTTTTTTTTTTTCAGGTCCAAAATTTGACCTTCGATATCTCGGCTCTGGAAGGGTCTAGAGCCTTCATTTTTGCGCGCTGGTCGAAGTCTCGTGGCCCTCTGTCAGAATCCAGAGTTTCAAGAAGATCGGAGGGGGTCAAAATTTCGGCCAAAAAAAAAAATGACAGTGTTACCCCTTATGTTTTTTTTTTCAGGTCCAAATTTTGACCTTCGATATCTCGGCTCTGGACGGGTCTAGAGCCTCCATTTTTGCGCGCTGGTCATAGTCTCGTGGCCCTCTGTCAGAATCCAGAGTTTCAAGAAGATCGGAGGGGGTCAAAATTTCGGCATAAAAAAAAATGACAGTGTTACCCCTTATGTTTTTTTTCAGGTCCAAATTTTGACCTTCGATATCTCGGCTCTGGAAGGGTCTAGAGCCTCCATTTTTGCGTGCTGGTCGAAGTCTCGTGGCCCTCTGTCAGAGTCCAGAGTTTCAAGAAGATCGGAGGGGGTCAAAATTTCGGCCAAAAAACAAAAAAAACGAGAGTGTTACCCCTTATGTTTTTTTTTCAGGTCCAAATTTTGACCTTCGATATCTCGGCTCTGGAAGGGACTAGAGCCTCCATTTTTGCGCGCTGGTCGAAGTCTCGTGGCCCTCTGTCAGAATCCAGAGTTTCAAGAAGATTGGAGGGGGTCAAAATTTCGGCCAAAAAAAAATGACAGTGTTACCCCTTATGTTTTTTTTTCAGGTGCAAATTTTGACCTTCGATATCTCGGCTCTGGAAGGGTCTAGAGCCTCCATTTTTGCGCGCTGGTCGAGGTCTCGTGGCCCTCTGTCAGAATCCAGAGTTTCAAGAAGATCGGAGTGGGTCAAAATTTCGGCCAAAAAAAAAAAATGACAGTGTTACCCCTTATGTTTTTTTTTCAGGTCCAAATTTTGACCTTCGATATCTCGGCTCTGGAAGGGTCTAGAGCCTCCATTTTTGCGCGCTGGTCGTAGTCTCGTGGCCCTCTGTCAGAATCCAGAGTTTCAAGAAGATCGGAGGGGGTCAAAATTTCGGCCAAAAAAAAAATGACAGTGTTACCCCTTATGTTTTTTTTTTCAGGTCCAAATTTTGACCTTCGATATCTCGGCTCTAGAAGGGTCTAGAGCCTCCATTTTTGCGCGCTGGTCGTAGTCTCGTGGCCCTCTGTCAGAATCCAGAGTTTCAAGAAGATCGGAGGGGGTCAAAATTTCGGCCAAAAAAAAAAATGACAGTGTTACCCCTTGTTTTTTTTTTCAGGTCCAAATTTTGACCTTCGATATCTCGGCTCTGGAAGGGTCTAGAGCCTTCATTTTTGCGCGCTGGTCGAAGTCTCGTGACCCTCTGTCAGAATCCAGAGTTTCAAGAAGATCGGAGGGGATCAAAATTTCGGCCAAAAAAAAAAATGACAGTGTTACCCCTCGTGTTTTTTTTCAGGTCCAAATTTTGACCTTCGATATCTCGGCTCTGGAAGGGTCTAGAGCCTCCATTTTTGCGCGCTGGTCGTAGTCTCGTGGCCCTCTGTCAGAATCCAGAGTTTCAAGAAGATCGGAGGGGGTCAAAATTTTGGCCAAAAAAAAAATGACAGTGTTAGCCCTTATGTTTTTTTTTTCAGGTCCAAATTTTGACCTTCGATATCTCGGCTCTGGAAGGGTCTAGAGCCTTCATTTGTGCGCGCTGGTCGAAGTCTCGTGGCCCTCTGTCAGAATCCAGAGTTTCAAGAAGATCGGAGGGGGTCAAAATTTCGGCCCAAAAAAAAAAATGACAGTGTTTCCCATTGTGTTTTTTTTTCAGGTCCAAATTTTGACCTTCGATATCTCGGCTCTGGAAGGGTCTAGAGCCTCCATTTTTGCGCGCTGGTCGTAGTCTCGTGGCCCTCTGTCAGAATCCAGAGTTTCAAGAAGATCAGAGGGGGTTAAAATTTCGGCCAAAAAAAAAAAATGACAGTGTTACCCCTTATGTTTAACCTGGGTTCAAATCACACTCTTGTGACGCTTTAGTTTCACTCGATTGTCGAAGTAAGACATGCTCCCAAAAAAAGAAGAGTGAGTGTGCAAGCTACAGTGGCTCAGTGGTCTGAGTGTTATGGTTCCATGTGGAAAACTAGGGTTCGAGCCTCACTCTTACCATGCTTTAGTTTCACTGGCTTTGTCCAAGAAAGACATGTTGCCAAAAAAGGAAGTGTGAGTGTGTATGGTCCAGTGGCTGAGTGTTGTGATTCTATG